>JBAWJQ010006688.1:3101153-3721384 GCA_037783105.1 Bactrocera zonata
TGTGATGGCTTTTTTTGAGAAACGGAAATTAATTGATGTAATTTTGGTTTGGTTGAAAAAACGAAAATTCTTATGTTAAATGAATGGGAACCTAAAAAAAATAGCAACCCCTTAGAGTTAAGCTACAGCGTCTGGCTTGAGAGAGTATTTTTTTGTGTCAATCAATGTTTAGGATTGCACTGAACACTCAAATTAACTCGTATGACGTATATGTCTGAACTGTAATAATAATAAAACCACGATTCACTTTCAATATAAATTTATTTTCTGTATTTGGTACTCTCCAAGTACCATCTAATTCATTTGACAACTGAGTCTAATTTTATGCTTAACTCAAGCTTATATAGAAAAATACATGTAAGCGAACTGGCGAGAATAATAATGTTGTTATTGCATGCGGAACAATAGTCTGACCAGAGAACAGTATAATCGTATGATGTGCCAAGCTAAAACGCATCACCTGATAATCGTGCGTCTAGTTGTTGTTGTATACTGCACAATGGTCTGACTCTGGATACCTGGTGGGTGTACCTGGATAATGGTGATGCCAAATTGCACAGTATAAATCATATATTAAAATTACTGAACTTATTATTAATCGTTAACAATCACTAAAAAATTAAAAATATTTTTTGAAGCAGCCTTATATACATAAATACATAATATATTCCTCAGGGGATAAAAAAACGGTTTCGATTTTCACAGTTTATTCAAACGAAGTTGAAATTTAAGAATTAAATACGTGTGTTCTGATCTTTATTTTCTTTCGATCAAAAATGGCACCAGTTCCTAAGAACCATATCATAGATATCGTAGTCCACGCCAGTCAAAAGTTTAAATTATTTAAAATGCATTTTTAATAACTATCGACAGCAAGGAGACGGAGAGTTTACGGTAATGTTCCCTCATCTAATTTAGGAAAAAACAGCAAAATGCTTGGGTCTACCTGTCTTTTTCAAATTAATTTTCTGTTTAAGAAAAATATTAAGAGAAACCGTAAAATGGGTAAACAATATTGTAGAAATACATCTTATTCTTCCTTACTGGCGTAGACGCCGCTTTCGCGGTTATAGCCGAGTTAACAACAACGCGCCAGTCGTTTCTTCTTTCCGCAATTTGTCGCCAATTCGGGATATCAAGTGCAGCCAGGTCTTCCTCCACCTTATCTCTCCAACAGAGGGTAGGTCTTTCTCTTCCTCTGCTTCCCTCGGCGAAAACTGCATCCAATACTTTCGGATATGGAGTGTTTTCATCCATTCAGGCGACTTGACCTAGCCAGCGTAGCCGCTGTTTTTAATTCTCTGAACTATGTCAATGCGCAAAATGTCCATGTCGTCCATGCCTCTGCATTATATAGCAGAAGGGCCGGATTTAAATTTTTGTCGCCCTTGGGCACTGAAAAAAATGCCGCCCCGTCACTGAAATTTCAATCAAAATTATTTACATTTGATATTATATTTTTAGAAAATTAAAATATTTAACGTATTGCAAATAATTTATTATATATATAATACTTCAGTATAATATAAAAAATATAGGTTCTTGTTCTTAAAACTACAAATTTTGCACTGAGCTTGACTAATAATTGTATTACAATAATTTTTTTCACAGGCAAACACGCCTGACTTTTTGTACTGCAAATTGGTCGATTAAATCTTCACAATCTAAACATTGAAGTACATCTGGTTCGATGCATAGAATAGCTAAGCTAATGAGTCTGTTTGCACGTTACGTTCTGTAGAACGTAAGTTGTTTTTAACTCTTTTCAAACTCTGCACTACAGTTTGTTACAGCTAAAGTAATAAATGTTCGATATGCAATTTCTACGTTCGGAAAATCTGTATAAAGGTCGTTTGCACGCAAAAGTTTCAGAATATCGGAAGGTGAATTTTGTTTCATCTTTCTTACAGTGCAATAAGCATGGAAGTGCACAAATTCGTCCTCCAATGAGGACTCAAGATCTGAAGAATAAACATTTTGTAAACGTTTAGCTCGGTTACGAATCTCTCTATTATCCAAATTGCCAAATTCAATAATAACTGAGAACTTTTAATGAATCTTTTCATATGCAACACATCTTTTTCTCAATTCAGAATCTAGATTAACAAGAATGACATTAAAAGTGTTGACTCTAAAGTGGTCTCGAACTGACAGTTGTTCATCTCCATCCCGAGATTCATCAGCATGTAATTTTCTCTTTCTTTTTCTAGAAACTGTCGTTTTATATTCTTTTATCTGAGAGAAAGTGAGAGTAAAAAATGCCAAGTATCTGCATAAATGCTGTTTCAAGTCGTTCCAATTGAATTCGTAAACCTTAAGCTTCTTGTCTTGTAATTGCATTTTCTTCCATATTTTCTCCAATAATAACCAAATTCTCGATTATTTCGTCGAAATGTTGATTAAGTACATGAACAGCTTCATAACGAGCTGACCATCTGGTTGCAGATAAAGATTGTAACGCAATTCTTTTTCCAGTATGAAATTGTAAAACTTCCCAGTGGTGCGTCGATGCAGTAAAGAAGTTATATAAAGTTTGTACATTATTAAAGAAAGAAGCAGCTTCTGGCGCGCATTCTACTGCGTGAACTCCAACTAAATTCATAGAATGATCAGCACAAGGAGCTCGTTCTGCAAGATCATTAATTTCATGAATTCTTGTCTGTAAACCTGAATAAATTCCTGATATTTACATTGTTGGCACATTATCATATGACTGACTTCGACAGTCGGTGAGATTGAGATCAAATAACTCGAGAATCGATAATACAGCAACTAGCAAATCTTCAGCTTTATGTCCAGAATTTTCAATGAACATCAGAAAACGTTCAACAGGCGTTCCATCAGCACGTATCTGATAACGTATCTGATAACAAACGAAAATTGGTCGACATGGGATATATCAGGTGTGGAGTCTACAATAATCGCATAATATTTCGCTGATTTGACTTCTTGAACTACGATAGAAGATACTTTTTCTGATAAAAGCTGCATAAATTCTTCGTAGATAGTTTTTGATAAGTAACTCGTACTGCCAGATCCTTTATTGCCAAATTTTCGAATATGCTCTTCTAGGAATGGGTCAAAACTCTCACTCACTTCCTCGGAATGGAAGTCCTCGAGAAGCTAAGGCTTTAGTAGCAGCGACTACTCTTCTTAAAACATTTCTCTAATAGATTTCTGTCTCTGTTTGAATGACTAAGTCAGGGTCTATTCAATTCTTAGTATCCGATCTTTGCTTAAGGATTAACATACATTTTTTATGACGGTTGGAGTTATCATGCTCACTAACACGAACGCCTGCAAGCTTCCAGTCATTAAATCCGTTTTTGCCATTAAATGAACAGTCTTCGTCAAAAAGAAGACAAGCTGCACAGAATACAGACCCATTTTTAACAGAGTAAATGAGCCATGGGCGTGGAACTTACTCACCGTTGATAAGTGTTCTTACAAATAGTGACTTTGACAGCCACCGTGAGAAATTCAAATTTTCATTTTGTTTACACCCATGGGTATCTACATAATCTCTTGGCCTTTATGCGAATCTGTAAGCGTACATTTCTTAACATCGGAAATAGCATAATTTCTTTTTTTTTCTACTTTCCAAATTGTGTCGTCTTGGGCACTAGCCCCGACTGTCCCTGGTGTAAATCCATCCCTGTATAGCAGAACGGGAATAAAGAGTTACTTATAGAGTTTGGTATTCGCTCGTCGAGAGAGGACTTTACTTCTCAACTGCCTACTCAGTTTGAAGTAGCACCTGCTGGCAAGAGTTTTTCTGCGTTGGATTTCCAGACTGACATTGTTGGTTGTGTTGATACTGGTTTCAACGAAACGATGAAATTTTCTACGACTTCGAAGTTATGACGGTCAACAGTGACGTGAGAGCCAAGTCGCGAGTGCAACGACTGTTTGTTTGATGACAGGAGATATTTCGTCTTTCCCTCGTTCACCACCAGACCCATTTTCTTTGCATCTTTATCCAGTCAAAGGAAAGCAGGACTAACGGGGCGGGTGTTGAGGCCAATAATATCAGCATCATCGGCTTACGCCAGCAGCTGTACATTCTTATAGAAAATTGTACCTGCTCGATTAAGTTCTGCAGCTTGAATTATTTTCTCCATCAGCAGATTGAAAAAGTCGTACCATAGGGAGTCACCTTATTTAAGTTTACACAGCCATATTAGTTTTTCAGGAATACAGAATTCAGACATCGCGGCATAAAGGCAGTTCCATTTCGTGCTCTCGGCAGCTTTGAAATCGACGAATAATTGGTGAGTGAATCCTCTTCTTACAGGTCCCCCAGATTTAGCGCATGGCGAATATCTGCTGAAGTTTCTGACTTTCCAGACCTAATGCACCGCTGATAAGGTCCGATCAGTTTGTTGACGTTGGGTTTTAATCTTTCACACAATACACTCGATAAAACCTTATATGCGATGTTGAGGCGGCTTATTCCACGGTAGTTGGGGAAGCCTTCGCCGCTTTGTTTTTCCTCAGACGGGTAATTGCTGTTCGGGCAATGAATCACCATCTCCTTGTGTTATACTTTCACTGCCATTCAGAAGGCTGGAGAAGTGTTCCCTTCCTAATTTCACTATGCTTTGGCCATCAGTAACTAGATCAACTCTGGAGGTCCTACAAGAGTATCCGGTTTTAAAACTCTCTGTTAGTCGCCGCATCTTTTCGTAGAATTTTCGAGCATTACCCTTGTCGGCCAGATTATCAAGCTCATCGCTCTTCATTTCGTCCTCTCTTTGTTTGTGTGCAAATGCGTCTCGCTTCCCTCTTCAACTATCAGTATCTATCCAACCTCGCAAGTTTTGTGGTCAATTGAAACATTGCGAGGTAAGCGAGGTAGGTCTATAGAAAAATTGGTTGAGTGTCTGGCGAAAAATCCTGAAGCTGGAGGAGGCAAACTGCAATGTGAATGCAGCGAATATAACATTAAAAGACTGTGGGAAATGTTTTGAAGATAAAGAGTCCATTCAGTCTAACTAATATACTTTTCTGTCCCAAAGACAATTGTATTAAGGCGTCACCGTGTTCTGACGTATTTTTTTCTGCTCCGCGTTTTGTTATTTTATCTTTATTAATGCCGTGTGTTTGCGGGCATAGAATTAACCGTGCTCAGTCCAAGATAAGTTGCCATAAATGCAATCAATTCTTTCACTTGGCGTGTGTGAATTTATCACAGGCTGATGTGGATTTTTTGCAGAAATCTAAAAATGCTTTTTACTGTGAAGTGTGCGCGGTAGTTCGGAGAAACTCCATTCGTTCGCCGCCGGCGTCGCCATCAGTGTTATCATCAGTGTCAGTGCGCAATGCTCAGTGCACTCATATTTTAAGTTCGCAACAACAAAATGCTGAACAATCGAACAAGGAACCTTTGTTGGAGCATAACAATCATAATAAAGAAAATGTAGTTCTTAATTCTCTTGTATTGGATATAAGTTCACTGAGAAGTGAACAAGCGAAGGCGCTCACGTTAATACAACAATTATGTGATGATCGTAATTCGTTATCGCTAAGCTTAACCTACTGAAATCAAAGATCTGCAATGTGTATAAGAAGTTATCAGATAATGGCAAGTTCTCTGCACCAGCTTCGAGTGTTATCTCTGCTGCCAACCCCTCTCTCACTGCGACTGCAGTTGGTGCAAGTGACTCTACAGTCGCTGCTCCGTCTAACGATGCTGTTTCTGCTGATTACGTGTTGTGTGTGGAAATTATCTCGCTCCTGCTACACCGAAGACACTCTCTGCAGCTTCAACTACTGCTAACTCTATCTTCAACTCTACGACTATTGTGGGTACAAATGCTCCGTCTCCTAACGTTGTTGTTTCTGCACCCACCGATAGTGTGAGTATGGATTATCTCGCTAACGCTACTTCGAATGCACTCTCTGCTGCTCCGTCTGCTGCTTGCTCCACTCTCTCTATTGCTGCTGATAATAACAATGCCAATACATATGCTGACGCTGTTGGTAGGAATATCAACACTCACTCGAAAGCCAATAACAATCCAACAGTAGCTGCTAAACCAGCTCGCCCCCCTGTCGCTGTCAATGCTGCTCAATCTGTCGCCGTTGATGATTCTGCTTACCTGAAATCTTCTACTTCAATTACTGCTAATAGAAATTTGAAGTTAAAAGTTAGTGCTTGGAACAAAAAATCCCCAGCCACTTCAACTGTTGTTGGTGTTAATGCCAATCGTGAACTTGATGTCGTCATACCCAAGAAATGGATTCACATATCTTCCTATAAGAACTCTGTCACTGAGGAAGATATTATATCTTTTGTTGTTAAACATGCTAATTTTGATAAAGAGCATCTTCTATGTCAGGGATGGGCATATTAGCCCTCAGTGGCATTTTGCCCGTGCGGGCACGAGTGCACATTTTGAGGGCTAGGTGAGGGGATCATCGCGGGTAAACATGAAGAGGGAAGTGAGAGAAACGTATTTTACCACTCCATATTTACAAATGAGAGCAACGTATTTTCCCACACTATGTTTACAAATGAGAGCGCACGCATATATGGAAAGTTGCACTGTGGGTAATAACTGTTAAATTGCCTAACAATTTTAAGTTTCTTTGTAACTACTATAAATTTATAAAATGTAAGACAAATAACAAAAAGTATTATAAATATTTTATTTTAGTAATAATTTTTTATATGTCTTTATAACAGCATTTTATTTGGTTTATTTGCCATTATAAATTCTATGTTTTGTTTAATCTTATTAGCTGAAGCTACGCGCATTATTGTACCAAAATTTAAATCAGATAACCTTTTTCTTATTTTATGTTTGTTTAATTTCATTATTGAAAAAAAATTCTTCACAAGTGTAGGTGCTTCCAAACATAGATATAATTTACACTGATTTCCCTCGTTGATGACATTTCGGCACATTTAAATTATAACAATATCAGTTTCTGAACCACTGTCTTCAAACGTATGTACATAAATGTATCTTATGCGCAAACGATTCAGCTGATTGCTCTCTCACAACGCAGGGTTGCCAGGCTCGATATACTATAGTAATTATAAAAATTGTCTTCAATATATTTGAAATTTTCCTAAACGAACTCAAAATCAGAATCGAGTGTTATTATTTATAAATATATAAACTAGTTTTACTAGTTTGATTTCAGTTTTGGTATTTTATATTATGAAAAATTATAATTGAAAAGTTAGATGTGTGCAAAACTACATATGAGTATTGAGTAATGGCAACATTGTTCGAATGAACACGAGAACAAAACGCCTGCCGCTCGTAGCGGAGGGAGAAGCGAAATACGATGTTTCTGCCATTAGTGTTTGTATTCTATTTGTGTGCTTAGCCACTCTCAATCAATAATGCCATACCGCGCAAATATATTTTTATTTGATGACATCTTATATTTTTGAAAATATGTGTTCCCTTTCTATAGCGCGTATTATTATTTTAATACATTTCCAGAGGCAACTTAGATTTTTAAAATTTAACAGAACAATTATAGAAAAAAACCTAAATTCTTTGAATATTTTGATAAAACAACCATACTGAAAATATCACAAATATTAATATATATTAAATATATATATATATTTATATAAGCATTTTCATTAAACTATATATATATATATATATATATATTATGATCACAAGTACCTATCTTTTTTTATATACATATATGATAACTGCCTTGCATATGTACGTATAAAAGCACACAACTTGAGAAAAGTTTTCTCAATTGTAGCTAAAATGAATTTTTACAACTGGCATCACCACCATTAACTGTTCTATCTCATATATAGTGGTGTGAACAAAATAGGAACAACTATAGGTGTTGTAAAGTTTTAAAATGTGCTGTTTTCTTATTAAATAAAATTGTTTCTAGACACAAGTATAGCTTATATTTTTTTCCTAACAGTGATAAGAATTTCCCACCATGCAAAGGTAAATAAAAACAAATTTTAATGCAAAACTCTAAGCCCTGCAAATTATGTTTACCTCTTTTTGTTCACACAACTGTACAATTCCCATATGAAGTAAACTTCCGCTCTTTAATTTGTGTACAATGTCAGTATTGCCGCAACCACTCTGCGATGAACATTAAGTTACGGAGGAATGTAATTGATTTTTTTCGCAACTTGTTATGCCCTTCTCTCCGTAAACTGATATTCCCCTCATCTAGCCCCCGTGCGCACTTTGCTAACTTTACGGGCTAAAAATGTGCCCATCCCTGTTCTATGTTATAAATTAATTAAGAAAGATACCGCTATTAATAATCTTAAGAGGATAAACTTTAAGATAGGTGTGTCCCCATTTTTTTTAATGCCGTTTTCTCCTCTTCAGTGTGGCCTCCTGGCATCAAGTTGCGCCCCTTTAAGTTTTTTCCAAAGGGAGGGGAAAACAGCGCTGCAGATTAGTTGATGCGCCTGTTAATCACGATTCTATTTATGCGTTTTCTGCAACTTCCTCAACTGGCTCCTGTCTTAAGGTGTACTACCAAAAGTTATCGGGTATTAGGTGTAAATCTAATATTATTCGCAATTTTTCTTCACATTTGGATTTCGATATTATCGTTATTGTTGAGTCTTGGCTGAACTCTAGTTATTTTGATAGCGAATGTTTTGACTCAAATCTCTATTATGTCTTCCGCAAGGACAGAGATCACGAAAAAACTGGCTATCTAAGAGGGGGTGGAGTTCTCTTGGCAGTTCATCGCAAATATCGTCCTCGCTTAATTATGCTTGATAATGAAGATTCTATTCTCGACCAACTATGTATCTGTGTCAATGATGCTCTGTTCATTGCAGTCTCTTATATCCCTTCTAATTGTCCTCTAGAGTTGTATAAGTGGCACGCAAATAATATTTCCTCGCTGGTATTGAATAAGGTGAAAGAGAATAATATTTGTGTTCTGGGTGATTTTAATTTAAGAAATATCGTCTGGTCTGGTTGTTCCTATAGTCCTGCTCTTATTCCTTCAAATTTTTCGTCTTCTCAGGACTTATTTCTCATTGATAGCTTGCTTAGTCTCAATCTGATACAAATCAACTCATATTCAAATAGTCTCGATCGATTTCTTGACTTAGTCTTTCTCAGTGATAATTTAAAATTTAGATTTTTTGATGGATTCTCTTCAATTACTCCAGCCACCATCCATCATTCCCCGCTAGCGTTTGAGGTGGATACTTATCTTTTCGCTCCTGTTAAACTTATTGATGGGCTTGGTTTTAATTTTGCATTTTGTGATTTTGAACGACTCAACAATCAGCTCTTTGAAATTAAATGGGATAATTTACTATCGAAACTTGATACAGCTAATAGTTTCTCCACTTTTAAGAAATCAATTCAGGAATTTTGTCATTATAATATCCCGTTCAAACACATACAACCATATAAGTTGCCTTGGTACACTAAGAACCTTGAACGTTTAAAAAATCTTAGAAATAATTACTATAGAAAATTCTCTTCTACTAAATCTCATGTTTCCTTTGTTCCATATCAGCACTACACAAAACTGTTTAATGAATTGGATAAGTTTCTCTATAAAAGGTTTATTAAAAATACGGAGTCTACAATTAAGTCGAACCCTAAGTTCTTTTGGAACTTTGTAAAATCTAAATCGCTGGGGTGATAAGTCAGCATGCACTCCGGTCGAAATCTCCAATTTGTTCGCTGAATTTTTCAAATCGAACTATGTTCAAGATGATGGTACTAGCTCCACTTTTTCAGCTAATAACTTCCCATCCATAAATTTTGGCTCACTGTGTCTTTCACAGAACGATATTGCCAAGGCTATTTGTGATATTAAGTCTTCTTCCAAATTGGATTTGGATGGGCTTCCGCCCGTACTTATAAAAAATTGTACTGCCTTAGTATATCCTCTCATGCTTATCTTCAATAAGTCTCTCGCCACCGGGAATTTTTTTTCTGACTGGAAATTGACATGCATTACCCCTATTCATAAAGGTGGTAGAAAGGATGTTGTCTCCAATTACAGGCCTATTTCTAAACTTTCTACTATTTCGAAAATTTTTGAGTGTTCTATTAAAAATAAATTATTTTTTGCAGTAAAAACAATAATTAATGTCAATCAGCATGGGTTTGTCTCTGGGCGCTCCACTGTGTCAAACTTAGCAGCTTTTAGCGATTATTTTATGTCTGCATTCTCCGCTGGATTTCAGGTAGATTGTGTCTACACAGATTTCTCTAAAGCCTTTGATAAAGTTTCATACAATATTCTAATTAAAAAATTCTCATCTCTAAGGTTTCACTCGGTCTTCTTGAAGTGTATTAAATCATATCTGCAAAACAGACGATGCTTTGTCAGTGTGGATGGAGTGTCATCTGATTCATTCATTGCGTCTTCGGGAGACCCACAAGGAAGCGTCTTGGGTCCATTTCTCTTTGTGCTGTTTATCAATGACATTTCCTGCTGCTTCTATTTCGCCAACTTTCTGTTATATGCAGAGGACTTAAAAATTTTCGCATTAATCAAAAACACACAAGATGTACACAAACTTCAATGTGATATTGATACTTTTCATAACACAGTTCAACAGCTAATCTGGAGGATGAGAAATTCCAAGTCAGGGTGATGGTACTAGGTCAGTGTAGTAAAACCCTTAAAGGGTTTAGCGTTCGTATGTGCCATTTTTTTTTATGACCTTTTAAATTTTTCCCTTATCTTGATGTTTTTTCGCTTAGTTGTAACATTTTGGCAAAAACGTAGTTTAACATAACTCGCGAACCACTTGTCCAATTTTGATGAAACAAATTTTGAAAAATTAAGAATTACAATTATTAATCTGTTTCTATACCGTTTTCCTATATGTGCAACACTTTCGAAGTTAAAAATGAATGTATGAAGGGAAAAAAGTAGTTTTTGCCTAAAAATTTAAATACTTAAAAAAAATAATTACTTTATTTTTTTAGTAGTTTATGGCCAGAAGTCTGGAGTTATTGGGGAAAATTTAATTTAATTTAATTAAAAAATGCGATAAATGACACTTTTTTGAATAAAAACAAATAAAAACAAATAGAAATTGTAAAAAAATTTAAAAGGTCATAAAAAAAAACTGACACATACGAACGCCAAACCCTTTGAGGGTTTTACTATACTGACCTAGTACCATCATCCTGACTTGGAATTTCTCACCCCCCAGACAATAATCCCAAAAATGTTCCACAGTGTAACCTGAATTCGAAGCTTTATCTGAATCTAGATAAATGCTCATAGATCTCTTATGGTAGGGGCCGCATTTTCGATAGTTGCCGAAAGCAAGGAAACTGAGAGTTTGTAGAAATGTATATTCATCTACTATAGAACAAAAAATAATGTTTCCATTTTTTTAACTGAAAACAACGTATGAATCTACAACCAACTTAGGAGTGCAGAACTTGGCATTTGCTTAGGGGGTAAATTGTCTTTGGCCGGCTGTGGTTACTTGGCGAAACTTTAATTATCTGTAAAACTATGGGGCGCAGAATTTAGGGCCGACTCTGGTTATTGGATGAAAATGGCCGCGCCACTTTTTCTCATAACACAATTTTAAATTACTTTTGATTATTTCACTTTCCAGTGCACAAATCAGGAAGAAATTAATATAGCCGGATCATATTTTGCACGAATAGTGCCTTTGAAGTATGCCAACTTATAACCAAAAATTGTCTAAATCTAACCAAAGCTGTTCGATCTTTAAGGTACTAAATATATGGATCCCAGTACCTACGTTGACGTTTTACGGAAAATATCGGTCAATGTGTGATATACATATATATTTGAATTTCAGATCGAATCTTGTTTGAATAATAGTTTATCTTTCGGTAAAAATTGGTGTTTTGTAATTCGCTCCGTGTATTCAAATTTTGCAAAGGTAAACAATTAAAAATAATAAGAAAAATCAAACAATCGAATAAAAATCAGTGTACACAAATTGTTAATAACATCGGTCAACAAAAAATATATTTTTTGGGGGGTTTCTGTTCTCATTCTTGAATCTGATTCTAGACATTGAAAAACACTTAAATATTAATCTTTAGTTCTTTAAGTTCGCTTTGGGCTGATCTACATCGATAAGTATATTTTAATTTATTTCATAAATCAAAGATCGAAAAGTTGCTCTACACCAAATAAGAATAAACCGGAAGTTTTAAATGGCAACAGATTTGCCTTACTAAGCAATAGATCAGACGACAATATGAAGGGTACCACCACAGTCGTTAATTCCAAACCACCTCCAATATATTTGCGCGAGCGTAGCAGTAATGCTCTTCTGGCTGAATTAAGTGAAATTGTAGGTACTAACAGTTTTCATATAGTGCCTTTGAAAAAAGGCAATATAGATGAAACAAAAATTCAGTCCTACACTGAGGAAATAGTTAATTTTTTGTCAAATAAGAGCAAGAATTTTTTTTCGTATCAACTGAAGAGCTCTAAGGGCCTAGTTGTTGTAATTAAGGGTATAGAGTCCGCTGTAGACTCTAGTGAAGTCAAAGAAGCATTGGAAGAATGGCGTTTTGGTATTAAAACAGTTGTAAATATATTTAATAGAAACAAAGTACCACAGCCACTGTTTAAAATTGAATTGTTGCTGAACTCAAATCAACTTAAAAAAATGAAACACATCCAATATACAATCTAAAATATTTGCAACATCGTAGAGTAACTGTTTAAGAACCACATAAAAGAAACGGTCCGGTACAATGTACTAACTTCCAAGAATATGGGCATATTAAATCATATTGCACTCTACGCAGTGTTTGTGTGGTATGTAGTGGTTTACATCCCACTTCAAAATGCACCCTTAGAAAAGACGAATTAAACAAAAAATTCAGCAATTGTGGAGGAAATCACACTGCTAACTATCGGGATTGTCCTGTATATAAAGATTTGATATCGAAGTTGTCACAGGGCATTCAAGCACGACGTAACCAAATGCTATAAACACCCCGTAACGAAATTATAGTAACCGCAGATAAAAGTTCGAATCCTATTACTTCTAACAATAATAATATGCAAGGAAGCTATGCAAATGTGGTGAAAGGCAATACTGTGCAAATGCAACTGCCATAAAATCCTCCAATTGGAGGTATTGAAACAATGATTATAAATCTTACACAGTGTATGACACAATTTATGTCTACCATGCAAAACATGATCCAAGATTTAATAAAATCACAAAATCAAATTACAGGAAGAGGTATTGCCGAAAACATAAGAGAAATCAATGATATAATAAGCAGCGCAGCTGTCTTAGCAACACCAAACAAAAACTACAAGCCGCTTGGTCCCAGAAAAATCACTAAAGGAGAAATAGAAAAGCTTGTAAATGAAAAAAGGCGTGCAAGACGTGAATGGCAGATAAATTGTTTCCCTTCCACTCAACTTCAATTAAAATCTGCTGTAGGTTAATTTTAAAAGCGCTTAAACGTGAGGAAGAACTAAGCACCGAAATGTATATAAAGAAGCTGTATCCGAATTCAAACAAGCAAAATTTCCTTTGGAGATCCCAAAAGTCCATGAAGACACCAACTGACTCCAATATGCCTATACGAGACTTGGGTGGAAATTGGGATTGAAGTGACGAGGAAAGGCTAACTACTAACGAAATAAGGAAAGCATTTGAGCACATGGAGTACTGTTCAGCAATATTTCTAGATGTATGTACATAACTCAGACGTTTTTTAAGGTGTGGGACGAAGGCCTTTTACATAAGATTAAAAATATTCTACCTTTAGAATTGTATAAAACATTGGAGTCTTATTTGAATAATAGACAAGGGCAGTGTTTTAGGCCCAACTCTATACATCATATATATAGTACAGCAGATTTTCCAGCAGCTAACAATGTATTAACTTCAACTTTTGCTGATGACACAACTATAGTGAGCCGCAACAGCTGCCACATTTTAGCATCAAGAATATTAGCGGAGCATTAAAGCTCTGTCGAAGAATGGCTAGCCAACTGGCGCATAAATGTGAATGAACAGCAGTGTGTGTAACATAGCTTGGTGTTCACCTAGATAGAAGGCTCACGTGGAGAAAACACAATTCTAGTAAAATAACATGTATGAAGATTAGAGCTAGAAATTTAAATTGGCTTTTAAATAAAAACTAGACAACAAAGTGCTTTTATATAATGCGGTCATAAAAAATAAAAATAATGGTTTGAATTCGGTCAATATTCCCATTTCTATTAATTTAGTCACCCTGGGTATTTGCTCGACCAATGTTACTTCTTTCAAGCGCGGACGAAGGCCGACAACGCAAAAAGGAGTACTACGCGAAAGTAATTCAGTCATCCTGGGTATTGGCTCGACCAGGGTTATTTTTTTAAAGCGCGGGCGAAGGCCGCCAACGCAGAAAGGAGTATTACACGAAAGTACTTCAGTCACCCTGATATAATATAAATTTTATAATATTATCATAGAGTTTAACTTATTGTATTTATTAAATAAAATTACATATTATACATATGTATATGGAAAAAGTGTTATTAACTCAATTATTGCTTGAAAAATTTTTAAAAATATTTTTTATTATAATTAATATAGAAAGAAGAATCGCGCGAAAATACAAACAAAGAACAATCGTGGAAAATCCTCCATTTTTGGTGTTTAATGTGACAACGCTCGTTTTCTTCATAATTGCAAACAATCTAATCTTTTCAACGAAGAGTATGTTAAGTGATTTTTAAATTAATGAATTTTACTAAAATATAAGAAAATAAAAGTGAAATGTTAACTTATTTTAATGTTTAGAATATACATATATTTAAATAAATAAAGTGAAAAGTGTGAAAAAATTATAGAATATAATTGTAAAATAGTAAAACATTGTGAAATACTAAGTGTTATTAATTTATTAATTTATTAATTTTTAATCGTGAATATTTTAAAAAATATTAGTGTTAGTAACATTTTCTGCATATTCCTTCTCCGGAGAAGCTCCCCTATCGGTAGATACCCCATTTATTCCGAAATTCGTGTTTTTACCCGACCGCCAAAGTAATCGGAATCATGCCAAATATTCTTTAGCACGAATTCGAACTTAGACCTTCTTTACTTGTTATACCCTGAACAGGGTATATTAAGTTTGTCACGAAGTTTGTAATTCCCACAAGGAAGCGTCGGAGACCCTATAAAGTATATATATAAATGATCAGTATGTCGAGCTGAGTCGATTTAGCCATGTCCGTCTGTCTGTCTGTATATATACGAACTAGTCTCTCAATTTTTAAGATATCGTTTTGAAATTTTGCAAACGTCATTTTTTCTTCAAGAAGCTGCTCATTTGTCGGAACGGCCGATATCGGACCACTATAACATATATGTAGCTGCCATACAAACTGAACGATCGGAATCAAGTTCTTGTATGGACAACTTTCACATTTGACAAGATATATTCACGAAACTTGGTATATATTATTTTCTAAGGCAACAGTGTAATCTCCGAAGAAATTGTTCAGATCGGTTAACTATAGCATATAGCTGCCATACAAACTGAACGATCGGAATCAAGTTCTTGTATGGACAACTTTCACATTTGACAAGGTATATTCACGAAATTTGGTATATATTATTTTCTAAGGACACAATGTAATCTCCGAAGAAATTGTTCAGATCGGTTAACCATAGCATATAGCTCCCATACAAACTGAACGATCGGAATCAACTTCTTGTCTGGACAACTTTCACATTTGACAAGGTATATTCACAAAATTTGGTATAGATTATTTTTTAAGGCAACAAGGTAATCTCTAAAAAACTTGTTCAGAACGGGTTACTATAGCATATGGCTGCCATACAAACTGAACACATAGTTACTAACAGAAATGAACCTGTGAAGGGTATTTAGCTTCGGTGCAACCGAAGTTAACGTTTTTTCTTGTTTTTAAAATAAAACTACCTTAATAATTTTGAAAATTTAGACGTTTTTGTGATTGGGCAAAATAGGCTTAGAACTGGCATATGCATTTTCCTAAGGCGATAAATTTTCCTAAGGCAACTTGAATTGGGATTGGAAAACATGTGGTTCCAACAGGACGGTGCAACGGCACACACTGCACGTGACACAACCGATATGCATAAAAAATAAAAAATGTGTTAGTTAATATATCTAAGACTCGTTTATTTTATATGAAAAGAGACACTCGGTACTTGCAACTTCCTCAATACTTGCACCGAGTTCGGTTTTCATTACGTGCAAGAATCGAGGTACTGCAGTACTGCGAAATTTCTCATAGTTGGACACCAACCATCGCAGCGTTTTCATCCGGCTAAGGGAGCTGTCCATATATGTGGCAAAAACTAAACACTCGTATGTATTCTTAGGGTCAGAAACTCAGAACTATATTTCTATTAAATTAATAAATATGTCAGACAGGAGTGAATGAGAATTATCCCAATTGTTTCCGTTGAGCTACCGCGATCCAGACGGCACCAGCGCAAAACAACTTAAAAAACTGTCTCAAAATACCAAAAAGAATTAAGAATTTAGAAAAGCAGAAACTGCAAACTGTATAAATTTTTTGAAACATTTTACGAATTTTTTTCTGTTTAACAGAGATAACTGGTACGAAATATTACCAAAACAGTGTCATTGGAACGTACTTATGTCCGGTAATAGAAATTGCTTTTTGTATGAAAATAATAATGAAAACGTTGTGCTCATGAAATTTTTCTAGTTATGGGGGATGTGAAGTTATGAGGAATCTCCGTAATGGGGAATTTCACTGTTGACTGTAGAAATTCCAATTGAAAATATAAGAGCCGAATCATTATCATCGTATGAACGCTGAAAAATCCCAAAAGCTTGAAGCGTTTCGATATTTGGATAAATTAATTTGTTGCTGTTTATGAAAAATAGGGCTATTTCTAAAATAGTTTCTGCAAATATTTTTTCGAATATTTTGCAAAAATATTCAGAAAAATAATAAAAAAAATCATCAAATTAGTAACCTTAAACCTAATATACATATCTTCATCCTTAAGTCGTGATAATCGCTTAGGCCGAATATAAAACTCCATTGAAGCTAGAGTAATCAGTTTTTTTAGTATACAGATTAGTGTTTTTTCATAAACCTTAATGCTGTGATTGTTGAGCGTTACTGTTTCTCTCCGTTAAAGTTCTCTTTTCTACTCTTAGATCACTTAAAAAGAGTCGCCAACTTAACTAAAATTTGAGAAGTCGTAGTGGGAGGAGCTTACTGTAACTCTACTAGCAAAATGGTGAACATAGTAGATAAGCCCCACCCATTATGTATGGATAATTATACAATGTTGCTTTCGCGATAATGTGTGCATATGCATATGTAAATGCTAGAGGCTTTAATTTTCTCGCACTGTGTCTCGTAATAGTCGCGATCATTTAAAAAATAATTTGGCTGCAAATTAAAAAGTATTTTTTTCTGTATGAGTGGTGCTCATGATAACTTCAGTAAAAATTGTGATAACATAATGAAACTTAGTACACGTATTGCTTGATGAACGAAGTAAGACCCATGCTACGCCTACAAAATCCTGTTTATTGAAAAATTACAAAGTGCTATACTAGACCAAAAATCATGCTAAGGTGCCCACAGTGAGAAGGTACATTCGTCATAAATATGGTCCGAATTCAACAATTTTTAGGCGAGAGTTGAAATGCCTTAAATGCAATATATGACCAGGACGATCATGATGAAGAGAGTAACGTCTACTAGGTGTTGTTGCTAGCTTAACTAATGTCTCATATGTATTGACAAAATTCCAGTTATAGGTACCGCAAACGATTAGTTTACGAGATATTCGACCTCAAAATTCAAAAATTCCCAAAATTCGAACATTTCAACAAGCTATTTCACCATATTAAACAAACTTTTCGCACATTTTTTACTTCAAATTAATTAAATTAACTATAAATATTTAAACACATCAAAATTTTTCACTTTTTGCAGGGTTTTTACCTAAGAAACCTTTATTTTAAAAATTACTTTTTACACTCCTAGTGAACATCATTTATGTGCTAACAATTATGAGGAAATGGAGCGCTGCCATATGACAATAAGCAAATATGAGTAATTCACTGAATTTCTCTATTTCAATATATGTATGTACTTCCTCTTTCCTTATTTAGCAATCTTAGTTCTAATAAAAACAAGTGTGGCTGTAAATTATATTTCAAATTAAAATGAGTATAAACAATCTTTCCATGCATATGGATTTTTTCTTATTTAAATGTAATAAACAACTAACTAATATTATATAATAATATCCGTGTTTTTTGACTATCACAAGCTAATAGCTAAATCATGGACATATAAAACGCACTTAGCTTATTCCATATATTCGCTTAAAAACGAATTGGGTTGGTAATGTGGACAAGAACAATCAGCTGATATACAATTTGGTTTGAAATTTCAAATTTGTAAACGGAATATTAATGTACTATATAAATATATTTCTTTTAGTTATTTGAGGTTTAGAATACAAAAAACTGAAAACAAGTGTACATATTTGTCTTAATTTTAACTCAATACTCATCCAAAAAATAAGTAATTTTGGTTTGTTTACATTTTCATCAGTTAAAATGAGGTTTCTCACAATTGCCAACTACTTTTTTTTGTAAAAAACCTAGCTATTGTGAATGAAAAAAAGCGATGAACCAGCAATGCCTCTGGTTCTATATGCAAGCTATAATAGAAATCTTCAATCACCCCGATATAATATAAATTTTATAATATTATCATAGAGTTTAACTTATTTGTGTTTATTAAATATAAATCATATGTTATACGGGAAGGATTTATATACCGGTATACCGCCCCAGGATTTCGGGAATAAAATGAGTATGGTCGGATAGAGGAGATTCTCCAGATTAAGAATACTGTTTGAAGGATAGAGTCATGTGTAGAAGTTCACGCAAGTGGGGAAACTTCTCTCATCCCCATTCACTTGGGATTGGCCAGAAACGATTCTTTTACATATGACTTAAGCAGCTCACGACTTCAGGTCTTTGACCAAGTATCCTCTGGGTAGCCTAAGAACATCCGTTTGAAGGCGAGCTAAAGTGAGGCGAAACATCTTTTGCATAGGGTTGTGCGCTGGGTTTGGGACCCACCACGTTCAAAAAGTACCCCCTATGAAAAATAAACAACAGCCTCGGATGAGAGACCCCCTTTTGATGACGACCATGGCAAACGAAATAAGGACTACGAATTGAGGACATGCACCTGGAATGTCCGGTCCCTTAATTAAGAAGGTGCCGCTGTCCAGCTGGTTGATGTCCTCGAGAAAATAAAGGCTGACATCACCGCCGCCCAAGAAATGCGATGGAAGGGACAAAGGCAGAGACGAATAGGTCCTTGTGGGATTTACTACAGTGGCCATATAAAGGAGCGCAAGTTTGGTGTGGGATACATCAAAGCGAGGTTCTTCAACATATCGCTGATTCACGCCCACGCCCCGACGGAAGAGAAGGACGATGTGACCAAAGATGCCTTCTATGAGCGCTTAGAGCACACCTATGAGCGCTGCCCCGCCACGGTGTCAAAATCGTGCTTGGCGACTTTAACGCCAGGGTGGGCAAGGAAGGTATCTTTGGTACGACGGTTGAATTTACCAGCCTCCACGAGGAAACATCCCCAAATGGATTAAAGCCCATCGTCAACAAACTGACTGGACCTTATCAGTGTGGCTTTAGACCTGGCAAATCAACAACCGACCAGATATTCACCATGCGCCAAATCTTGGAAAAGATCTGCGAAAGGAGAATCGACACACACCACCTCTTCGTCGATTTCAAAGCTGCTTTCGACAGCACGAAAAGGAGCTGCCTTCATGCCGCGATGTCTGAATTTGGTATCCCCGCAAAATTAATACGGCTGTGTAAACTGACGTTGAGCAGCACCATAAGCTCCGTCAGGATCGGGAAGGACCTCACCGAGCCGTTCGATACCAAACGAGGTTTCAGACAAGGCGACTCCCTATCGTGCGCCTTCTTCAATCTGCTGCTGGAGAAAATTATTCGAGCTGCAGAACTTAATCGAGCAGGTACAATCTTTTATAAGAGTGTACAGCTGCTGGCGTATGCCGATGATATTGATATCATCGGCCTCAACACCCGCGCCGTTAGTTCTGCTTTCTCCAGGCTAGACAAGGAAGCAACGCAAATGGGTCTGGCAGTGAACGAGGTCAAGACGAAATATCTCCTGTCATCAATCAAACAGTCGTCGCACTCGCAACTTGGCTCTCACGTCACTGTTGACAGTCATAACTTTGAAGTTGTAGATAATTTCGTCTTTTTAGGAACCAGTATTAAAACCACCAACAATGTCAGCCTGAAAATCCAACGCAGGATTACTCTTGCCAACAGGTGCTACTTTGGACTGAGTAGGCAATTGAAAAGCAAAGTCCTCTCTCGACGAATAAAAACCAAACTAATTAAGTCGCTCATAATTCTCGTCCTGCTATATTGTGCAGAGGCTTGGCCGATGACGACAACCGATGAGTCGACCTTAAGAGTTTTCGAGAGAAAGGTTCTGCGAAAGATTTATGGTTCTTTGCACATTGGCCACGGCGAATACCGCATTCGATGGAACGATGAGCTGTACGAGATATACGACGACATTGACATAGTTCAACGAATTAAAAGACAGCGGCCACGCTGGCTAGGTCATGTTGTCCGGAAGGACGAAAACACTCCAGCTCTGAAAGTTTTCGGCCTAGTACCCGCCAGGGGAAGCAGAGGAAGAAGAGGACCTCCACTCCGTTGGAAGGACCAAGTGGAGAAGGACCTGGCTTCGCTTGGAATCTTCAATGATTCCAAAATAAAGTTCTGCGAAAAATTGTAAATGCCTCGTGGTATATGTGAAATTCAATCTACATCGTGATCCTCACATATACATAAATGGTTCGGGAAGTCATTCACGAAACGGCACCGGCATACTACAAATTTACAAAATCACGTAAACGCTGTAACCTGACAACTAATTCAAACAAAGAAAAATCGTTGAAAATCCTCCATATTTGGTGCTTAATGTCGCAACGCTCGTTTTCTTCCTAATTGTAAACAATCTAATCTTCTCAACGATGGGTGTGCTAAGTAATTTTTAAATTAATAAATTTAGCTAAAATATAAAAAAGTAAAAGTGAAATGTATATGAAATGTTTGCGAAAGATTTCCCAAGGGCATATTTTCTTCTCGTTTTATTTTAATAATTTAACAAACGACAAACTCTTCTGACCCAGGTCCCTTTCTAATGGTCTAGACTTCAGAGCCCATCCGAAATCTAGAGTTCTTTTTTTACGGGAGTAAAGTGAAGTGATTCGATGTTTTTTTGAAAAATTTGGGAAAATATTCGCGATTTAATTTCATTCTTTGCCCGAGCTTTACACAAATAGAACACGTAAGTCAAAACGTTCTGAGTAGGCATAACATCAAAATTGTCGAACTTTACGATGAAGATGTGAGTTGCTATGTTTTATAATAAATAAGGGACGATGGGCAGAATTGAATTATTTTATGAGAAATTTCACTTGCTTGATCTTTAATCCCCAGTGGCGGAAATCGTATAATTTTCACCTTAATTTCAGCAAGACGGAAGTTTTAAGAGGAGACTAATATGCACAAAGGAAACTTTTGACACCAGTTATACTATCTCAATAAATTGCACTTGGCTCCTAGTAGTACAATTTACAAACACTGATTTTTTTGAGAATTATACTCCAAATTATCACAGAAAGCAAATTGACTTGCGCCCATGGATTAACGAATTTTGAATAACGTAACATTAGTGTTATTTAAAACTCAATTTCGCCTTTTTTGAAGATAGTTTAATTTGTATTTAACTGAAATACAAATGCTATTTCGATTTTTTTTAAACGCATACACTCTTGAAGAATATTATTAATTTGATTATGGTTATAATATATGTAAAAGTATTCGTTTAAATTTTGTTAGCTCAGACATTAGTTGATCAATTCGAAACCAATTTGTTTTTGATATACTGATAGGAAATTGGCTTTAAAAAAGATCATATAGACATTCCGATTTTTTTTTTATTAAAACTTAACAAGGATATGGTTTTAGATCTCATTCTAATTACAACTAGTGACAAATGTAAACTAACAAGCAATATTTTTCATAATTTATAGTATACATAATTGGTTGTCAAAAAAGTCTTGTGGTATCTTTATTGAATCAATTCGTGTGGCACCCATTCATCGAGCTTCTTAGTTACTCCAAGCTTCTTCAAATAGTTTATAACGGTTTGATGACTACTATGCCGGACTCTTTCGACCAATTCCGCGATTTTATCGCAATTTTCGACGACAGGCCTTCCGGAGCGTGGCGCATCTTCGACCACCTCTACATCAGAACGAAAACGTTGAAACCATCGTTGTGCGGTGGAAACTGTATCGGGTCCATAAACTGCACAAATTTTATTGGCGGCTTGAGATACATTTTTGCTTTTATCGTAGTAGTACTGTAAACGTTACAACTCTTCTTCTTTACTGGCGCAGACACCGCTTATGCGATTATAGCCGAGTCAACAACAGCGCGCCAGTCGTTTCTTCTCTTCGCTACGTGGCGCCAATTGGATATTCCAAGCGAAGCCAGATCCCTCTCCACTTGGTCCTTCCAACGGAGTGGAGGTCTTCCTCTTCCTCTGCTTCCCGCGGCGGGTACTGCGTCGAATACTTTCAGAGCTGGAGTGTTTTCATCCATCCGGACAACATGACCTAGCCAGCGTAGCCGCTGTCTTTTAATTCGCTGAACTATGTCAATGTCGTCGTATATCTCGTACAGCTCATCGTTCCATCGAATGCGATATTCGCCGTGGCCAACGCGCAAAGGACCATAAATCTTTCGCAGAACTTTTCTCTCGAAAACTCGTAACGTCGACTCATCGGTTGTTGTCATCGTCCAAGCCTCTGCACCATATAGCAGGACGGGTATAATGAGCGACTTATAGAGTTTGGTTTTTGTTCGTCGAGAGAGGACTTTACTTTTCAATTGCCTACTCAGTCCGAAGTAGCACCTGTTGGCAAGTGTAATCCTGCGTTGGATTTCCAGGCTGACATTGTTGGTGGTGTTAATGCTGGTTCCTAAATAGACGAAATTATCTACAACTTCAAAGTTATGACTGTCAACAGTGACGTGGGAGCCAAGTCGCGAGTGCGACGACTGTTTGTTTGATGACAGGAGATATTTCGTCTTGCCCTCGTTCACTGCCAGACCCATTTGAGTTGCTTCCTTGTTCAGTCTGGAGAAAGCAGAACTAACGGCGCGGGTGTTGAGGCCGATGATATCAATATCATCGGCATACGCCAGCAGCTGTACACTCTTGTAAAAGATTGTACCGGCTCGATTAAGTTCTGCAGCTCGAATAATTTTCTCCAGCAGCAGATTGAAAAAGTCACACGATAGGGAGTCGCCTTGTCTGAAACCTCGTTTGGTATCGAACGGCTCGGAGAGGTCCTTCCCGATCCTGACGGAGCTTTGAGTGTTGCTCAGCGTCAGTTTACACAGCCTTATTAATTTTGCGGGGATACCAAATTCAGACATCGCGGCATAAAGGCAACTCCTTTTCGTGCTGTCGAAAGCAGCTTTGAAATCGACGAATAGGTGGTGAGTGTCGATTCTCCTTTCACGGGTCTTTTCCAAGATTTGGCGCATGGTGAATATCTGGTCGGTTGTTGATTTACCAGGTCTGAAGCCACACTGATAAGGTCCAATCAGTTTATTGACGGTGGGCTTTAATCTTTCACACAATACGCTCGACAGAACCTTATATGCGATGTTGAGGAGGCTAATCCCACGGTAGTTGGCGCAGATTGTGGGGTCTCCTTTTTTATGGATTGGGCATAGCACACTTAAATTCCAATCGTTGGGCATACTTTCGTCCGACCATATTTTACAAAGAAGCTGATGCATGCACCTTATCAGCTCTTCGCCGCCGTGTTTGAATAGCTCGGCCGGCAATCCGTCGGCCCCTGCCGCTTTGTTGTTTTTCAGACGGGCAATTGCTATTCGAACTTCTTCATGGTCGGGCAATGGAACATCTGCTCCATCGTCATCGATTGGGGTATCGGGTTCGTTTTCTTTTGGTGTTGTGTGTTCACTGCCATTTAGCAGGCTGGAGAAGTGTTCCCTCCACAATTTAAGTATGCTCTGGGCATCGGTGGCTAGATCACCTTGGGGGGTTCTACAAGAGTATGCTCCGGTCTTGAAACCTTCTGTAAGCCGCCGCATCTTTTCGTAGAATTTTCGAGCATTACCCCTGTCGGCCAGCTTATCAAGCTATTTGTACTCAAGCATTTCGGCCTCTTTCTTTTTCTGTCTACAAATGCGTCTCGCTTCCCTCTTCAACTCTCAGTATCTATCCCATCCCGCACGTGTTGTAGTCGATCGTAACGTTGCGAGGTAGGCAGCCTGTTTTCTCTCCGCTGCGACACGGCACTCCTCGTCGTACCAGCTGTTCCTGTGCACTTTCCGTAAACCAATGGTTTCGGTTGCAGCTGTACGTAAGGAGTTTGAAATGCCGTTCCACAGTTCCCTTATACCGAGTTGTTGACGAGTGCTCTCAGAAAGCAGGAGTGCAAGCCGAGTAGAAAAACGTTCGGCTGTCTGTTGTGATTGCAGCTTCTCGACGTCGAACCTTCCTTGTGTTTGTTGGCGTGCGTTTTTTGCTGCACAGAGGCGGGTGCGAATTTTGGCTGCAACAATATAGTGGTCCGAGTCGATGTTAGGACCTCGGAGCGCACGCACATCTAAAACACTGGAGACGTGTCTTCCGTCTATCACAACATGATCGATCTGGTTGGTGGTTTTTCGATCCGGAGACAGCCAGGTAGCTTGATGTATCTTCTTATGCTGGAATCTAGTACTACAGATAACCATATTTCGGGCCCCGGTGAAGTCGATCAGCCTCAACCCATTTGGGGATGTTTCCTCGTGGAGGCTGAATTTACCGACAGTAGTGCCAAAGATACCTTCTTTGCCCACCCTGGCGTTGAAGTCGCCAAGCACGATTTTGACGTCGTGGCGGGGGCATCTCTCATAAGTGCGCTCCAAGCACTCATAAAAGGCATCTTTGGTCACATCGTCCTTCTCTTCCGTCGGGGCGTGGGCGCAAATCAGCGATATGTTGAAGAACCTCGCTTTGATGCGGATTGTGGCTAGACGTTCATTCTCCGGAGTGAATGATAGTACTCGGCGACGGAGTCTCTCTCCCACCACAAATCTAACACCAAACTTGCGCTCCTTTATATGGCCACTGTAGTAAATGTCACAAGGACCTACTCGTCTCTGTCCTTGTCCCGTCCATCGCATTTCTTGGACGGCGGTGATGTCAGCCTTTATCTTTACGAGGACATCTACCAGCTGGGCAGCGGCACCTTCCCAATTAAGGGACCGGACATTCCAGGTGCATGCCCTCAAATCATAGTCCTTATTTCGTTTGCCGTGGTCGTCATTAAAAGGGGGGTCTCTCATCCGAGGCTGTTTGCGATTTTTCATTGGGGATGGTTTTTTACGTGGCGGGTCCCAAACCCAGCGCACAACCCTAAGTAGGAGAATATTTCGCCTTCTCACTTTAGCTCGCCTTCAAACGGATGTTCTTAGGCTACCCAGAGGATACTTGGTCAAAGTCCGGAAGTCGTGAGCTGCTTGAGTCATATGTAAAAGAATCGTTTCTGGCCACTCCCAAGTGAATGGCGATCAGAGAACTTTCCTCACTTGCGTGAACTTCTACACATGACTCCTCCTCCAAACGTTACAACTCACAAACGACTTAAAAGAAACGACAATCAATCAAACACGTGTTAGCGCCTGAAATGTGCTTTCCAAAAAGGTATAGCATGACCCGATGCGACGAATAAAACTAGAACTACGCGGTTTCAGCGCCAACTAGCGAAAATACCGCAAGACTTTTTTGACAACCTAATATATAGTAAATCAATAAAAGCTCTGTTAAGAAGATTTTAGTATTTGTTATCTGCTTAGAAGGTCATGAAAAGTTGTTCTTTTCAGTCTGCGCATGCTATTTATAGTCAGGTTACAGCGTTTACGTGATTTTGCAAATTTGTAGCATGTTTCGATGCCGTTTCGTGAATGACTTCCCGAACCATTTATGTATATGTGAGGATCACGATGTAGATTGAATTTCACATATACCACGAGGCATTTACAATTTTTCGTAGAACTTTAGTTTGCAATCATTGGATATTTCAATCAAAGCCAGGCCTTTCTTCATCTGGTCTTTTCAACGGAGTGGAGGTCATCCTCTGCTTACCCCGGCGGGTACTGCATCGAATACTTTCAGAGATGGAGTGTTTTCGTCCAATCGGACAACACGACCTAGCCAGTGTAGCCGCTGTCTTTTAATTCGTTGAACTATGTCAATGCCGTCATACGAGTATATCTCATACAGCTCATCGTTCCATCGAATGCGATATTCGCCGTGGCTAACGCGCAAAGAACCATACATCTTTCGCAGAACCTTTCTTTCGAAATCTCTTAACGTTGACTCATCAGATGTTGTCATCGTCCATGAATCTGCATCATACAGCAGGACGACAATAATTCGTGACTTATAGAGTTTGGGTTTTGTTGGTCGAGAGAGAACTTTACTCCTGAATTTCCTACTCAGTCCGAAGTACCACCTGTTTGCAACTGTTATTCTGCGTTGGGTTTGCAGGCTAACATTGTTGGTGATGTTGATACTGGTTCCAAGATAGACGAAATTATCTACGACTTCAACGTGAGAGCCAAGTCAGGAGTGCGGTGACTGTTTGTTTAATGACAGGAGATTTTTCGTCTTGTCTTCGTTTACCACCAGACCCATTTGCTTTGTTTCCTTATCCAATGATATCAGTACCATCGGCGTACGCTAGCAGCTGCTCGATTAAGTTCTCAAGCTTGAATTATTTTCTCCAGCAGCAGATTGAAGAAGTCGCACGATAGGAAGTCGCCTAGTCTGAAACCTCGTTTGGTATCGAACGGCTCGGAGAGGTCCTTCCCGATCCTGACGGAGCTTTTGGTATTGCTAAATGCAGCTTACAAAGCCGTATTAGTTTTTCGGGTATACAAAATTCAGACATCGCGGCATGAAGGCAGCTCCTTTTCGTGCGGTCAAAAGCAGCTTTAATAAGGGCTGGTTTACCTCAGGGCAGCATCATAGACCCAAGTCTGTATATAATACATACAGCAGACATTCCAACAGTTATTAATGTGTTGACATCCAGTTTCGCGCATGACACAGCTCTAGTAAGCTGTAACAAATGCCCCATCAAAACATCAAGAGTATTAGAGCAGCACTTATTATCTTTTGTCGAAGAATGGCTAGCCAACTGGCGTATAAATATTAATGAGTAAAAATGCAAGCGCGTTATGTTTTTAAACTTCAGGAACATTCAAACCCATTGGCTAATGCCTTGGTAAATTCCTGAAATTAAACGCGTTTAAAAAGAAGTGTCCTACAAGCTCACTAGAGAGCAACGTTCTACCAAGAAATTTCAACCACGTTCTTGAGCTTCTTTAGTTTTAATTACAAGTAGATATCAAATTTGAATACTTGTTGTTAGGTTTTACTAAGCAGATCCAATAAATTAAGAAGTATTGGAAAGGGCAGCTTTGAAATCGACGAAGCTGGTGTGTGTCGATTCTCTTTTCACAGGTCTTTTCCAAAATTTGGCGTATGGTGAATATCTGGTCGGTTGTTATTTTAAAAGTCTAGAGCCACACTGACAAGGTCCAATCTGTTTGTTTATGGTGGGCTTTAATATTTCACACAATTCGCTCTATAGAACCTTATACGCGATGTTTAGGAGACTCATCCCACGGTAGTGGGCGCAGTTTGTGGATCCCCCATTTTGTAGATTGGGCAGAACACACATAAATTCCAATCGTAGGTCATGCTTTCGTCCGATCACATTTTGCAAAGAAGTTAATGCATACTCTTCGGACTTCTTCATGGTTGGGCAATGGAACGTCTGCTCTATCGTCATCGATTGGGGAATCGGGTTCGCCTTCTCCTGATGTTATGCTTTCCCTGCCATTCAGCAGGCTGGAGAAATGTTCCCTCCATAATTTTAGTATGCTCTGGGCATCGGTTACTAGATCACCTCCTTGGGTTCAACAAGAGTATGCTCCGGTCTTAAAACCATTTGCTAGTTGCCGCATTTTTCGAGCAATACCTTCGTCGGCCAGCGTGTCAAGCTCTTCATACCCACGCATTTCGGCCTCTTTCTGTCTGCAAATGCGTCTCGCTTCCCTCTAGAACTCTCGGTATCTGTCCCATCCCGCATGTGTTGTGGTCCATCGTACCTTTTGGAGGTAGGCAGTCTGTTTTCTCTCCGCTGCGACACGGCATTCCCCGTCGTACCTTCTTTGTTTTTTCTTTTTTACCAATGGTTTCGGTTGCAGCTGTACGTAAGGAGCTTGAAATGCCTTCCCACAGTTCCCTTGTAGCGAATTGTTGGCGAGTGTTCTCAGAGAAGGAGCGTAAGTCAAGTAGAAAATTTCTCGGTTGTCGGTGTGAATGACCATACTCGGCGACGGAGTCTCTCTCCAACAGTCCCAAGTCCATCGCATTTTTTGGACGGCGCTGATGTCAGCCTTGACACTAACGAGGGTGTTAACCAGCTGGGCAGCGGCACCTTCCCAATTAAGAGATGGACATTCCAGATGCGTTTGCCATGGTCGGCATCAAAAGGGTGGTCTCTCATCCGAGGCTAATTGTTATCTTTCATTGTATGCGTTTTTGTTACCTGGCGGGTCCCAAACCCAGCGCTCAACCCGGCGAAGGAGATATTTCGCCTTCTCACTTTAGCTCGCCTTCATACGGATGTTCTTTGGCTACCCAGTGGTGTCTATGTAAAATAATTGTTTCTGGTCACTACCAAGTGAATTGCAATCATAGAACTTTCCTCACTTGCGTGAACTTCAACACATGACTCCATCCTCCCTCCGAAAGATATTAAGATATAAACATATTATTATTCACATTATTGTAAGAAATTTTTAAATTTATTGATACAGAACCGGCCCGAGACTATTTAGCGCCTTAGTCACATTTCGCCTTTAAAAGAAAATTTGTAACTTTTTATAATTATTAAGGTAATTTTATTTAAAAAAAAATCAATTTCCAAAGGTTTAATGTATGTACATATGTATATCATTATTAGGGTTTTAAGCTCCATTTATTTGAATTGAAGTTGAAACTAATTCAACTTTAGATCACCCCTAGTCGAAGATTCATTGGTGCTGCCTATGAATATTTGACAGCTAATTAAACAGCTGTAAAAGAAAAACAATTCAATTTAGTTATCCCTAAGGAGATTAAATATTAAAACGGACATTTGTTTTGATTTATACTATGCCAAAAAAGATGTTGGGGCCAAAACTGATGTACTGCGCGTAAGAAAACGCTTTTTTGACCACACAAGCCGTTGTGAGCTCCGTAACATCAAGTAAACCAAAGCGTCACTGACAATTAAATGCAGATTCATAAATGTTTTTGTTTTTTGACCGAAGCGTTTAGTTTGTTTTTATCCAAATGAGATGAAGGAACATTATCATAAACTCTCCGCTTTCTCGCTGTTGGTAGATATCAAGCAAGGGCCTGGCGAGGCAGTGCCCCGGGGTTCTCGAATCCTTGCCAGAAATCTCGATCGAACTGAACTTTTGGAAGTTTCTCCAATTTTCAAAATAAAAATGACAGGTTGCAACCCCACCTTAATCATGACAACTTAGTTGAGAGAAATTCAAAAGTTATGCCTAGGGAGTTCCTCTTCTTTCTGTCGGTTGGCAGTGATTAAATTAATGATGTTAATGATTATGTCAATAAACTTTTCTGTACTGGTTAATAGTGGTTCAATTTCATTTGTATTTACCACTCGTATTGATGTCCGTTAAGTCAACGAATCGTGTCAAATCAATAGATTTCGGCTACAACTCATTGCATAAATATCGTGAAAAAGCTCAAATCAGCATCGTTATTTTGAAATATGTAGTTCCACACAGTCCTAATAAAAATGAGCGTAGTGAAGCAGAGAGTATTAAAACAAAAATGCTACAATTCTAGTTCGTGTTGCTTTGCGAATTAATGCACAGTGTATTGAACAACGTCAATAATGCAGCCAAAACTTTACAAAAATGCGACTTTCAATTTGGGCACGGCAAGTAAAGTTTTAGCAAAGGCCAAAGCAAAGTCACAAATTTATAGAAATTATTTTGAATTGTTCAAATGCAAAGCCAGTGGACTGCAACAAAATATGGTATTGATACCCATTTTGATGAATTAGCAGGTGATTACCGATTTCCAAATCGAGAAAAAATATTTATTTGATTTTCTAACAGCAATATTCTTATTACAATTAAAGCAACTGCATTATTCAGAAATATTCACTTCAATTTTTTAATAATTACTACCTAGTTTCAACTAACTAATACTATGACACTGCTATCAAGATTGTGTTTTAAATAATTTGAGCACCGTTCTCGTGCGTACCGGATAAAACATAAATAAAAAGGAGCTAATTAGTTTAAAACTTTAGTTTTACTCAAATATTATATTTATAGAAATAGTATATCTTACGATTCTTTTATGTTTGAAACAGTCCCTTAATGTTTTATTTGCTGTTACCAAATTGTAGCTTGCCTCGTCCAGCTTCGTGAATTTCTCCAGAGTCTCAACAAATTTCTATGTATTAATACAAAATAATTGATTAAAATATTTTTTCTAAATAAAAACAGTAATGTTCAACTACAAATGAACAACTAGCTGAAATAGTTTGAAACTCTGGTCAACCCAATTGGCGGAGAGTTACCGAAAATATTACAAAAAACAAAAAAACTTCAACCGAGATTTGTTAAACAGATAGATCGACATTTTCGGCACTTCTGGGGTTTGAACAGTTATGGTCTGAGTTTGGCAATTTTTTAACTCGAGATAGCATACCTCAAAAGAACTATTTTTGTAAAGTGTTATCTCAATATATTCATTCGTGCTTAATTTGTGTACTGAAAAGGGGAAGAATCATATGGAAATTGTGGTATATGGGAAGTAGGCTTCATTATAATGTAAAATGGTATCGTGAGGATAATGTTATGTACCGAAATCGATTGAAATTGGTCCAGCAGGGCCGGAGATTTGTTATTTCGTTTAAATGTGGGCTCAACGTCTAATTTTGAACCTTGCTCCTATAAGCCCTCTTGTATAATCCCGGGTGTAAAATTTAATGCCTCTTGTTGATATCCCGAAAAATCAAACGCCGTTTTTAGTTGATCAACACAATTCAATTTACCGAAAATAAACGTATTTCTCGAAACATTTAGGAATTATAGAGACATAAGTTAATTTTTTTTCGCAAATATTGAAATATTGAAATCGTCATTTTTATTAGTTTTAAAGATAAAAACATATTGTTATTCATATTATTTTAGGAATGTTGCTACAGAGTAAAATAGTTTTGTTCACTTAACGGTTGAATATATGATCTAAAACTAAGCGAGATAGATATAGCGTTATAATACAAGGTGCTTTCCAAAGTAAACAAGACATTTTGAATCTAGCGCCCTCTTGTGGCGCCATCTATATGTCGATTTGTGCGTTGGTCAAAATCCGTGATCACCGAAAATTCCATTGAAACTGTGCGTGAATTCATCAAAAATCAGCCGAAATCATCATTGAAATTCATGGAAATGCAATAAAACATCTCCAAAACATCGATTTATCGCATTTCGACTGAACATTAATGAAAGGTGTGTGCAAGGTTTGTTCCGCACAATTTGATCACAGTAGCACTGTACATAGTTTCGCCCTCGAATAGTGATGAGCGATATTTCATCACCGGTGATTTTTTCACTGTGATTGAAAAATCGCATACCGCAATCGCGATCAAGTTTTATAAATAGCAGTTCGATTCTATGAACGATAGCAGTTAGAACCTGTGATTTTCGATACCAGTTCGAAACTGTGAATTGCGATAGCAGTTCGAACCTGCGAATTTCGATAACAGTCGATTTTGTGAATTGCGATTGTGATAGCAGTTCAAAATAAATTTGAGAAACTGTGATTTTTAAATAGTATAGTACATGTGATCAAAATCGCAAATAGCAGAAAAGTAGCAGCTTTCTTCAGGGTATTGTATATATTGTATATGCGTGTATACTATTTTTCTTCAAAGCGGTTTGAAGTTCTGAGTGAAACGTTTTTATATTTTTACAGAATGCAATATTTTCAAATCAAAAATTTCATATAAAACATCTTTAACAAATTTAAAAAACATGTCCAGAATAGACATCCTACAGTGGTCATTCTTCTTCTTCGTTACGTGGCGCCAATTCGATATTCCAAGCGAAGCCAGGTCCTTCTCCACTTGGTCCTTCCAAAGGAGTGGAGGTCGTCCTCTTCCTCTGCTTCCCGCGGCGGGTACTGCGTCGACTACTTTCAGGGCTGGAGTGTTTTCGTCCGTCCGGACAACATGACCTAGCCAGCGTAGCCGCTGTCTTTTAATTCGATGAACTATGTCAATGTCGTCGTATATCTCGTACAGCTCATCGTTCCATCGAATGCGATATACGCCGTGGCCAATGCGCAAAAGACCATAAATCTTTCGCAGAACCTTTCTCTCGAAAACTCTTAAAGTCGACTCATCGGTTGTCGTCATCGTCCAAACCTCTGCACCATATAGCAGGACGGGAATTATGAGCGACTTATAGAGTTTGGTTTTTGTTCGTCGAGAGGGGACTTTACTTTTCAATTGCCTACTCAGTCCGAAGTAGCACCTCTTGGCAAGAGTAATCCTGCGTTGGAGTTCCAAGCTGACATTGTTGGTGGTGTTAATGCTGGTTCCTAAATAAACGAAATTATCTACAACTTCAAAGTTATGACGTGACGTGAGAGCCAAGTCGCGAGTGCGACGACTGTTTGTTTGATGACAGGAGATATTTCGTCTTGACCTCGTTCACTGCCAGACCCATTTGCGTTGCTTCCTTGTTCAGTCTGGAAAAAGCAGAACTAACGGCGCGGGTGTTGAGACCGATGATATCAATATCATCGGCATACGCCAGCAGCTGTACACTCTTATAAAAGATTGTACTTGCTCGATTAAGTTCTGCAGCTCGAATAGTTTTCTCCAGCAGCAGATTGAAGAAGTCGCACGATAGGGAGTCGCCTTGTCTGAAACCTCGTTTGGTATCGAACGGCTCGGAGAGGTCCTTCCCGATCCTGACGGAGCTTTTGGTGCTGCTCAACGTCAGTTTATACAGCCGTATTAGTTTTGCGGGGATACCAAATTCAGACATCGCGGCATAGAGGCAGCTTCTTTTCGTGCTGTCGAAAGCAGCTTTGAAATCGACGAATAGGTTGTGAGTGTCGATTCTCCTTTCATGGGTCTTTTCCAAGATTTGGCGCATAGTGAATATCTGGTCGGTTGTTGATTTGCCAGGTCTAAAGCCACATTGATAAGGTCCAATCAGTTTGTTGATGGTGGGCTTTAATCTTTCACACAATACGCTCGATAGAACCTTATACGCGATGTTGAAGAGGCTTATCTGACGGTAGTTGGCGCAGATTATGAGGTCTCCTTTTTTAAGGATTGGGCATAGCACACTTAAATTCCAATCGTTGGGCATGCTTTCGTCCGACCATATTTTGCAAAGAAGCTGATGCATGCTCCTTATCAGTTCTTCGCCACCGTGTTTGATTAGCTCGGCCGGCAATCCGTCGGCCTCCGCCGCTTTGTTGTTCTTCAGGCGGGCGATTGCTATTCGAACCCCTTCATGGTCGGGCAATGGAACGTCTGCTCCATCGTCATCGATTGGGGACTCGGGTTCGCCTTCTCCTGGTGTTATGTGTTCACTGCCATTCAGCAGGCTGGAGAAGTGTTCCCTCCATAATTTAAGTATGATTTGGGCATCGGTGACTAGATCACCTTTGGGGGTTCTACAAGAGTATGCTCCGGTCTTGAAACCTTCTGTAAGTCGCCGCATCTTTTCGTAGAATTTTAGAGCATTACCCCTGTCGGCCAGGTTATAAAGCTCTTCATACTCACGCATTTCGGCCTCTTTCTTTTTATGTTTACAAATACGTCTCGCTTCCCTCTGCAACTCTCGGTATCTATCCCATCCCGCACGTGTTGTGGTCGATCGTAACGTTGCGAGGTAGGCAGCCTGTTTTCTCTCCGCTGCGTCACGGCACTCCTCGTCGTACCAGCTGTTCTTTTGCATTTTCCGAAAACCTATGGCTTCGGTTGCAGCTGTACGTAAGGAGTTTGAAATGCCGTCCCACAGTTCCCTTATATCGAGTTGTTGACGAGAGCTCTCAGAGAGCAGGAGTGCAAGCCGAGTGGAAAATCGTTCTGCTGTCTGTTGTGATTACAGCTTCTCGACGTCGAACTTTCCTTGTGTTTGTTGGCGTGCGTTTTTTGCTGCACAGAGGCGGGTGCGAATCTTGGCTCCGAGTCGATGTTAGGACCTCAGACCGCACGCACATCTAAAACACTGGAGACCTGTCTTCCGTCTATCACAACACGACCGATATGGTTGGTGGTTTTTCGATCCGGAGACTGCCAGGTAGCTTGATGAATCTTCTTATGCTGGAATCTAGTACTACAGATAACCATATTTCGGGCCCCGGCGAAGTCGATCAGCCTCAACCCATTTGGGGATGTTTCCTCGTGGAGGCTGAATTTACCGACCGTAGTGCCAAAGATACCTTCTTTGCCCACCCTGGCATTGAAGTCGCCAAGCACGATTTTGACATCGTGGCGGGGGCATCTCTCATAAGTGCGCTCCAAGCACTCATAAAAGGCATCTTTGGTCACATCGTCCTTCTCTTCCGTCGGGGCGTGGGCGCAAATCAGCAATATGTTGAAGAACCTCGCTTTGATGCGGATTGTGGCTAGACGTTCATTCATAGGAGTGAATGATAGTACTCGGTGACGGAGTCTCTCTCCCACCACGCTCCTTTATATGGCCACTGTAGTAAATGTCACAAGGACCTACTTGTCTCTGTCCCTGTCCCATCCATCGCATTTCTTGGACCGCGGTGATGTCAGCCTTTATTTTCACAAGGACATCAACCAGCTGGGCAGCGGCACCTTCCCAATTAAGCGACCAGACATTCCAGGTGCATGCCCTCAAATGATAGTCCTTAATTCGTTTGCCATGGTCGTCATCAAAAGGGGGGTCACTCATCCGAGTCTTGTTGTTCCTTTTCATTGGTATGCTTTTTTTACGTGGCGGGTCCCAAACCCAGCGCACTACCCTGCGGAGGGGATGTTTCGCCTTCTCCCATTAGCTCGCCTTCAAACGGATGTTCTCTAGTCTACCCAGAGGATACTTGGTCAAAGACCGGAAGTCGTGAGCTGCTGGAGTCATATGTAAAAGAATCGTTTCTGGCCACTCCCAAGTGAATGGCGATCAGAGAACTTTCCTCACTTGCGTGAACTTCAACACATGACTCCATCCTCTTACATAGCACCCATTTAAGTAATATAAGGATTTTTAACATCCGCCTGACTTTAATCCATATGATTGTTGATTGTATGTGAGGTACCGTAATGGAACCCAGGGAATATATAATATCTTTAGTATGTGGCATGATAATAGTTAATAGACTTTCCCAACTCCCACAAACGTATCTATAAAATTGCTTAGATTCCGATCTTCATGTTGACGTTTTATATCTTAAGATGTTGGCTTTCATTCCTGAAAAAGTATAAAATGGTCGGTTGCACCCGAACTTAGTACTTTCTTACTTGTTATATTTGATTATTAAATTTGGCCAATCTTAAGTTCATCTATATTATTCGGAACTACATTAACACAGTCTTCATATACGTATAAATAGTTGAAATTGTAACAATCTGTTCCTATTTAATGTAATTGTTGTCAATACAAATTTACATTCCTATTAATTAATAAGCGCATTAATAAGATTGTAATCCTGCTACAACACTATATGAATCCAAAGTAATAGTAGTGAAATATCCAAAAGCTGGTTCAGTTTCTCATTGCTATCATATTTCTAAGAGTAAATTTTAGGAGACAGATACTATTACACCTAAAGTTTCCTGTTTAATTGAAATTATAAAGACAATAATGTTTTTGTATGTACATGTACAATATATTGTAGATTGCATGTAAATTGGCAGATATGTTAATTTTTATTAGCAAAAATTCTGTAATCATACATATTTTATTAAATTAATTTTTTATTTTAGTGTCAAAAGGGAAGAAGTAAAATCGTTTAAAGTACAATACAATTGGTACGTTTGATATTTCCTTGAGTAACTGTATTATCAAATGTATGAATATCAAATCATGATTATATCGCTAGGTGCAGACAAATGCATGTAAATCGTAATCGCCATGGATCGATTTTATAATCTCCTTTATTTAACTATAACAAAATATTCCCATGCCCATAAAAAACTATTCCTTTTTCGTTTCTTCCTTTGGAATTACAGGATATTCAAGCTTAACACCAGATTCGCAGGTGAAGATAGGGCAGCAGTACGGGAAAGGCGCTGTCTTGTTTGTTTTTTCAGTGTCCAATTTGCATTTATCATTGGCTAACGGTAGTGGGCCGCAATCTTCTACCAACTCCAATAACCTGGAATGAAACAAGAGTGAAAACGGTTATTGAAACTATTAAAATAATAACTATTAATTTTAAATAAATAATACTTGGATGGGGTTTCATCGTTCTGAACACAAGTTGAGCGACCGCAAAAGGGTGTCAGCTCCCATGTCTTCGTAGGTTCGACTGTAGCACAACGTGTGGAGGCAAAACACATTCCAGGGAAATCTGAAAACAGTAAACAAACAACGTAAGATAGGGCTAAGTTGGGGTGTAACCGAACATTTTATTCTCTTGTAACTTGCAAGTCGTTAGTCGTTACTCGGTAGTTTTTTACGTGGGTTTTCTTTTTGTAAAATTAACAGATTATCGTTTTACCGAGTAACGAAGTACCAGACTGGCAAGCATGATAGTTTTTTCATTACTTGGTAACATCACTCAGCAGTTTTCTTTGCACCCACTAATGATGTACAGCAAAAAGTATGTATGTTCACAGTTAAGGGTTTTAACGAAGTATCAACTATTTCTAACTAACTATCAGGTGCAACCGAAAATTTATGCTATTGCGCTTGCAACTTGCAAGAACCAAAGCCGGGGAAATACGTTAAGGTGCAAAACGATCAATATATGTATATATCTATATATATAAAAATGAAACCCGTTTTCCGTTGCCACGGTATCACGCGTGAATGGCTGGACCGACTTCACTAATTCTTTTTTTGTTGTATTTGTTATTATTAGGAGTAGGTTCTTATGTAAGAAAAAATTACGAAAGTTGCCGAAAAACCCGTAAAAACAGCCCTTTTCTTATTCCCATACAAACCTTTTATTTTGTACATACATATGTACATATGTATAAGTAAAATGAATGTTTATTTGTTAGTACGTTAACGCTAAGGCTCGAGAACGGCTGAACCAATTTTCATGACATTTTCAGAAGTTGTTCGATGTGGATCTGGAAAGGTTTAGAAATAAACAAACCTTACACTTTTCATGAGAAAAAGTCGAAAACTTGGAAATTTCCAAATTTAACTTTTTTCCATACAATTTTTTTTTTCTTTTGTTTTTCAATATTTTGATATGATATTTGAATCGTTCAATTTCGGTCGCTTGCTTTTTTATTCCGGCTATTTAAAAAAAAAATTATTGAAAATTATTCAGTGAAAACTTTAGGTGTGTTTAAGACGAAGTGATCAATCACAGATTGAAATTTGTTACGAAGCCAATAGAAGGTCTCGCTAATATCGGTCAGCGTTCTTTTTGCCATCAACGTATGGTACTCCAAGGTACTTGAACGAGTACTCCCAGGATGCGATGACATACGTGTGGATGTGGAACTATGGATCGCAGTCAATCAGCAAGCGATAGTCACGATGTCACAGCACGACCTTTCAAACAACAGCTTCTGTGTTTGATGGACTTTATCTTGAAGCAACGTATGTATGTATATATGGTACTCTGTTGAGTTGCAAACAAGAGGTGTGCCGCACGCACACATTCTTCTTTGGATGGTGGATGGTGGTTACACCAGATCAAATTTATGATTATACGAAGTAATGAAAACCAATATGGTTCATGGACCTTGCGGACACTACAATCCCACTACGTTTTGTTTGTCTGACAATAAATGCACGAAACACTATACACGTGCTTTTCCTTCGGAAACGCAAACTGGGAATGATGGATATCCACTCTATCGTCGTAGCTCACCAGCCGAAAATAATAGAACATTTATCATTCAAGTAAGAGATGGCGAATATGGTTGTCTAATTCACATTCAAAACTCATGTCAATGTTGAATGTTGCAGTTTAATGAAATCAATCAAATACGTTTGCAAATATGCCACCAATGAAAGCAACTTGGCGATTACTGGCCTTGAACGAGATGAGATCAGCAAGTATCAAATGGGTCGATACGTGAACTGCAAAAGCGCTTTGTGGAATATTTACTTTTGCAATTCATGGAAGTTTTCCGACTGTTGTGCGTCTCCTGGTTCAACTTCATTTAAGTTAATGCGTATTGTGAATGGTACAGTGTGTGTAACTTTTTGAGAAGCATGCCAACGATTGCAATTGCTGGAACATGATAATCACTGGAAACAAACGATGGACAATGCGATAACTACTTCGCATACTTTTCGCGAAGATCATTTCGAGATATCAGCCTTCAAATTCGCGTCAATTACGGGATACGAAAAGAATTACATTGCCGAAGACATTTTACATCGTATTCGCTAAGAATTGGAAATGGGCAAATTACGATCGTCTTGACAATGAGACGAAGTCGTGAATTATCCTGTGGAATTTCTAAATTTTTTGGAGGGGCTTGGTATAACGCAGCATCATTTTTGTCTCAAAGTTAGATCTGTCATTATTATGTTTCGCAATCTTCATGCGCCGAAACTGTGCAATGGAATCCGAGCTATCGAATACAAGGGGACAGAATGCTTGATTCTACGAATTCTTTTGTGTTCCAACGATTTGTCATTTCAGTTCAAACCTATTCAGTTTCCAGGGAAATTGCATTTGAAATGATAATCAACAGGACACAAGAATAGTCAATAGAAGAGTGTGGCATAAATCTGGAAATGCGTTTTTCACACGGCCAGATATACGTGGCGTGTTCACGAGTTCGAAACCCATCTTCTCTGTACATTTACGCACCAGAAAAGAAACCAAAAAAATTTTGTTTATCAAGCTGCGCTACATTAAAAAAAAATTAGAAAAATCGCAAATAAATGATTTTCCACACAATATAAATTTAACTTTCTTTTCATTTCAAAACACTCAACTTCACGCTGGAAAACGGCTGCGGGGTCAGCTAGTATATATTTTTTTTATATATATGTTTGGATATACACTGACCGACATTTTCGACATAAGGTTTGTTAGAAAAACTAGTTTCATACTACCCTAAATATGAAGTATACGGGTGTTGTAGGTAGTATCGACACAATTTTATTTATTTTTGCCAATACTACATACAATTAACATGCCACATACTAATTTTCGCCCAATTTTTTTAATTTTAAGCACAAAGATACACTGTTAACAGTAAAACACGCTCTCTTATTTTCATTTAGATAACTAAATTTTTGGCCGATATAAGTTAACACACCATAGTAGCCAACAACAAAAGAACAAGAGCAACAACACGCTTCCGGACAACATTTCAATTCCACCGAATTCGCTGACGATGCATCTGGAGCTGAGTGTGCGGAAATTATTTTTCAAACTACAGAAGCCAGGTACTCCACTGCCAACGATGACAACAACAAACACCTATCGCTGCTACTGCGCTGGCAAGTCACGCGGCAGAGCGTGTGCAGTTTATTCAGACAGGTATTTAGGCGTAGTCGCCGCTGCAATAGTTTTAAAAAGTTCAGTTGTATTTACTCGCTCAACCTTTACGGCTGCCCTTGCTCCGAAGCAAGGGAAATAAAGAACATTATAAACTTATAAACAACCGGTCTTGTCATTTATATGCGGTATAAAGTCAGCTAGGCCCGATTTAACCCATTTTTGACACACAATCGGACCATTGTCAGGGAAGGATTATCCCTGAATTTCAATTATATAGCTATATCTCTATCTTATACTTATAATGTACTAGCTGACCCCGCAGCCGTTGCCCTGCGTGAATTTATGTGTTTTGAAATGAAAAGAAAGTTTAATTTATATTGTGTTGAAAATCATTTTTTTTTAATGTAGCGCAGCTTGATAAACAAATTTTTTTGTTTTCTGTTCTGGTGCGTAAATATACAGAGAAGATGGGTTTCCAATTCGTGAACACGAAACATGGCTTTTCTAGATTTATGCCACCCTTCTGAATTTGACTTTGAATCTTCCAGTTTAAGTCATTAACATCTGTATTTTTGGCAACTAAAACTGCGCGGGCTCTCAAGCAATCGCAGTTATGACAATTTGCTATTGTTGGGATAAACGTGATCAGTTCTTCTTTCGTTGAAGTGAATTGACAATAGGCAAGAAAAATTTATATCAAACCAATGGAAGTATCAATCGAAATTTGCCCATTTACAATCATTAGCGAATACAATGTAAAATGTCATCGACAATATCATATTTTTCGTATCCCTTAATTGGCGCGAATTTGAAGGATGATATGTCGAAATGATCTTCGCGAAAAGTATGCGAACTTCAGTGGCATGCGGAGTTGTTATCGCATCGTCCATCATTTGATTCCAGTTATTATCATGTTCCAGTAATTGTACTTGCTGGCTTGCAAACACTCTACCATTCACAGTACGCAATGACTTAAATGAAGTTGAACCGCGAGGCGCACCATAGTCGGAAAACTTTCATGAAATGCAAAAGTAAATATCCTACAAAGCGCTTTATTGCAGTTCACGTATCGACCCATTTGATACTTACTGATCTCATCTCACTCAAGGCCAATAATCGTAAGGTTGCTTTCTTTGGTGATGTATTTGCAAACGTATTTCAGTGATTTCACCAAACTGTAATACTCAAGTTTTGAATGTGAATTAGACAACATTGGCGAATATAATACGATCCATGTGTTGTCAACTTCGATATTCACTCCTCTAAATTGAATGCTAAATGTTCTACCATTGTCGTCTGGTGAGCGACGCCGATACAGTGGATATCCATCATTTCCAGTTTGCGTTTCCTAAAGAAATGCAGGTGGATAGTGTTTCGTGCATTTATTGTCAGACATACAAACCGAAGAAGGATTGTGGTGTTCGCAATGTTTATGAACCAGATTGCTTTTTACCACTTCGTATAATTCTGGATCTATCTCTGGATCAGGAATTTCCGCAAAAATGATCGCATCAATTTAATCTAATGTAACCACCATCCACCACCCAAAAAAGAAGAAGCGGCAAACCTCTTCTTTGCCCCTCAACAGAGTACATCCAGCATCTAACAGTACGTTGATTCAAGATAAAGTCCATCAAACATCGTAACTGTTGATTGAAAAGTCGTGTTGTGACATCGTGACGATCGCTGAGTAGCTATCGCGGTCCATAATTCAGCACGTACTCTATGTCATCGCATCCTGGGAGTACTTCCTGCATTGCCTTGCCTTAGGCTGTCATAAATTGATGCCAAACAGAACGCCGACCGATATTAGCGCGACCTATTCGTGGCTTCGTAACAAATTTCAATTTGTAATTGATCATTTTATGTGAAACACGCATAAAGTGTTCACTGAATAATTTTCAAAAATTTTTCTTTCGAATACCGGGATTAAAAAAGCAAGCGGCCGAAATTGAACGATTCAAATAATTTACAAATCAAAATATTGAAAAACAAAACAAACAAAAATTGAAAAAAAATTATATGAAAAGAAGTTATTTTTTGGAATTGTCCAATTTTCCGACCTTTCCTAATTAAAAGTATAAGGTATTTTTATTTCTAAACCTTCCCCGATCCACAACGAACACATTAAAAAAACAATTATCAAATTTGGTTCAGTCCTATGAAAGTTATGAGCGTACATACATTTTGGCGATTCATTTTTATTTATATAGATGTATATAGTACATGTATAAATTTGCGGTAAACCGTCAACTATAGGCATTGGAGTCCAACAACGGTTAAACAGTTTTGTTGGATTTGAACAGTCTTTTTTCAGAAGCTGGCACACCTTAAAAGCATTATTTTTGCAAAGTTTTATCCTGCAATATTCAATTCTTCTTGATGTGTACGTTGGAAAGGAAAGAATCAGATGAAATTTAAAATCATTTTGCATGGGAATTAGCCGCTGTTGAAATCTACTTTCCATTTATGCACAGTTATATATGACGCTGAGAAGAACATCAGTTATCAAATTTGTTCGTGCAAATCCTGAGATATTTAATTTCATCTAGGAATGAGCGCTGCCACACTGGTCGTTCAGGCTTTACGCCGGCTCCTATTAAGTGCTCTTATACCACCCCGATTTAAAATTTTATGTTTCTGACGCATCGCACTTTTAACAGTTTTGAACAGTACCGATATATGGGAAATGAGCGGGGTTGTCGTCCAATTTCATTAATTTTCACACTGTCCGAAGGGGTTCTTATAGGATTTCTCTTGAGAAAATTCGGTTATTTTGACGTGAACGGTTTGAGATATACTATATGTGTATTAAACTTGTTAGAGGACGATGCCACACCCACTTCTTAAAAAAGTTCCCACAGGTGCTTTGCTACTACAATCCCCTGTACCAAATTATAGTTCTATAGCTTAACCAGTTGGTTAGTTATGGCTTTTTATTGGTTTTGTGGGCGTGGCAGTGATCCGATTACGTTCATGTACGAACTCCGCCTTCTTTTTTATGCTAATTAACATGTGTACCAAAATGTTGCGAAGGAATTCACGTTCAAGCCGCGTGAGATACAGTGGTATTTGTATCTTTTGGCCATTTTGTTCCCCTAACGGTTGTATTTATCTCTTAAAACTGATCGAGTTACATATGGAGTTATATAGTATATACGAGTATACAAATGATCAGTATGATGAGCCGATTTGAAATCCGAGTAACTGTCTTTCTGTTCGTCCGCCCGTACAACCTTAAATTGAGATATCGTAATTAAAGAGTAAGCAGTCGTCACCGTGTACTGACGTATTTTTTTTTCTGCTCCGCGCTTTATTATTTTATCTTTTTTAATGCCGTGTGTTTGCGGGCATAGGGTTGACCGTGCTCAGCCCAAGATAAATTGCAATAAATGCAATCAATTTTTCCACTTGACGTGTGTAAATTTGTCGCAGGCTGACGTGGATTTTTTGCAGAAATCAAAAAATTCTTTTTATTGTAAAGTGTGCGCGGTGGTTCGGAGAAATTCCATTCGGTCACTCAAACTCAGTGCTCAGTGCACTCAAACTCCAAGTTCGCAACAACAAAATGATGAACACTCGAACAGTGTAATTACTGAACCTTTGTTGGAGCATAATAATCTTAATAATGTAAATTCAGTGCTTAATTCTCTGGTATTGGAAGTAAGTTCACTGAGAAGTGAACAAGCGAAGGCGCTCGCGTTAATACAACAATTATGTGATGATCGTAATTCGTTAATCGCTAAGTTAAATGAACTTAAATCAGAGATCGGCATTGTGCATAAGAAATTGTCCGATAATGGCAAGATCACTACACCAGCTTCGAATGTTATCTCTGCTGCTAACGTCTCTCTCACTGCTGCGACTACTGTTGGTACAAGTGACTCTACAATCGCTGCTCCGTCTATTGCCGCTGTCTCTGCTGATAACGAGTGTGGGAATTATCTCGCCCCCGCTACACCGAAGGAACTCTCTGCAGCTTCAGCTATTGCTAACTCTACCCTTACTTCTACGACTATTGTGGGTACAAATGCTCCGTCACCTAACGTTGTTGTTTCGGCTCCCACTGATAGCGTGAGTATGGATTATCTCGCTCCCGCTACTACGAAAGCAATCTCTGCCGCTCCGTCTGCTGCTGGCTTCACTCTCTCTATTGCTGCTGACAATAAAAACGCCAATACATATGCTGACGCTGTTGCTAGGAATATCAACACTCATTTGAAAGCCAATAACAATTCAACAGTTGCTGCTAAACCAGCTCGCAACCCTGTCGCTGTCAATGCTGCTCAATCTGTCGCCGTTGATGATTCTGTTAACCTGAACTCTTCTACTTCAGTTGCTGCTAATAGAAATTTGAAGGTAAAAGTGAGAACTAGGAACAAAAAATCCCCAGCCACTTCAACTGTCGTTGGTGTTAATGCCAATTGTGATCTTGATGTCGTCATACCCAAGAAATGGATTCACTTATCTGCATTTAAGAACTCAGTTACTGAGGAAGATATTATATCTTTTGTTGTTAAACATGCTAATGTTGATAGAGAGCATCTTCTATGTTATAAATTAATTAAGAAAGATACAGATATTAATAATCTTAAGAGGATAAACTTTAAGTTAGGTGTGTCCCCATCTTTTTTTAATGCCGTTTTCTCCTCTTCAGTGTGGCCTTCTGGCATTAAGTTACGTCCCTTTAAGTTTTTTCCAAAGGGAGAGGAAAACAGATGCGCCTGTTAATCACGATTCTATTCATGCGTTTTCTGCACCTTCCTCAACTGGCTATTGTCTTAAGGTATACTACCAAAATTTATCTGGCATTAGGTGTAAATCAAATATTATTCGCAATTTTTCTTCACATTTGGATTTCGATATTATCGTTATTGTTGAGACTTGGCTGAATTCTAGTTATTTTGATAGCGAATATTTTGACTCTAATCTCTATTATGTCTTCCGCAAAGACAGAGATCACGAAAAAACTGGCTATCTAAGAGGGGGTGGAGTTCTCTTAGCAGTTCATCGCAAATATCGTCCTCGCTTAATTATGCTTGATAACGAAGATTCTATTCTGGACCAACTATGTATCTGTATCAATGATGCTCTGTTCATTGCAGTCTCATACATCCCTCCTAATAGTCCTCTAGAGTTGTATAAGCTGCACGCAAATAATATTTCTTCGCTGGTATTAGGTAAGGTGAAAGAGAATAATATCTGTGTTCTGGGTGACTTTAATTTAAGCAATATAGTCTGGTCTGGTTGTTCCTACAGTTCTGCTCTTATTCCTTCAAATTTTACATCAACTCAGGAGTTATTTCTCATTGACAGCTTGCTTAGTCTCAGTCTGATTCAAATCAACTCATATTCAAATAGTCTCAATCGATTTCTTGACTTAGTCTTTCTCAGTGATAATTTAAAATTTAGGTTTCTTGATGGATTCTCTTCAATTACCCCAGCCACCATCCATCATTCCCCGCTAGCGTTTGAGCTGGATACTTACCTTTTCGCTCCTGTAAAGCCTATTGATGGGCTTGGTTTTAATTTTGCATTTTGTGATTTTGAACGACTCAACAATCAGCTCTTGGAAATTAAATGGGATGATTTACTTTCGGGGCTAGATACAGCTAATAGTTTCTCCATTTTTAAGAAATCAATTCAGGAATTCTGTCATTATAATATCCCGCTAAAACACATACAACCATATAAGTTGCCTTGGTACACTAAGGACCTGAAACGTCTAAAAAATCTCAGAAATAAATACTATAGGAAATTCTCTTCAACTAAATCTCATGTTTCCTTTGTTCAATATCAGCACTACACAAAACTGTTTAATGAATTGGATAAGTCTCTCTATAAAAGGTTTATTAATAATACGGAGTCTACAATCAAGTCGAACCCTAAGTTCTTTTGGAACTTTGTAAAATCTAGAAGAGGGTGTTCGGCCATTCCTTCTGCTTTACGCTGGGGAGATAAGTCGGCATACACTCCGGTCGAAATCTCCAACTTGTTCGCTGAATTTTTCAAATCGAACTATGTTCAAGAGGATCCTGGTACTAGTTCCACTTTTTCAGCTAATGACTTCCCATCCATAAATTTTGGCTCACTGTGTCTTTCACAGGATGATATTGCCAAGGCTATCGGTGATATTAAGTCTTCTACCAAATTGGATTTGGATGGGCTTCCGCCCGTACTAATAAAAAACTGTACTGCCTTAGTATATCCTCTCATGCTTATCTTCAATAAGTCTCTCTCCTCCGGGAATTTTATTTCTGACTGGAAATTGACATGCATTACCCCCATACTTAAAGGTGGAAGAAAGGACGTTATCTCCAATTACAGGCCTATTTCTAAACTGTCTACTATTTCAAAAATTTTTGAGTGTTCTGTTAAAAATAAATTATTTTTTGCAGTAAAATCTATAATTAATGTCAATCAGCATGGGTTTGTCTCTGGGCGCTCCACTGTGTCAAACTTAGCAGTTTTTAGCGACTATTGCATGTCTGCATTCTCCGCTGGATTTCAGGTAGATTGTGTCTACACAGATTTCTCTAAAGCCTTTGATAAAGTATCACACAATATTCTAATTAAAAAATTATCATCTCTAGGATTTCACTCGGTCTTCTTGCAGTGGATTAAATCATATCTGCAAAACAGACGATGCGTTGTCAGTGTCGATGGAGTGTCATCTGATTCATTCATTGCGTCTTCGGGAGTCCCACAAGGAAGCGTCTTGGGTCCACTTCTCTTTGTGCTGTTTATCAATGACATTTCCTGTTGCTTCTCTTTCGCTATCTGTTATATGCAGATGACCTAAAAATTTTTGCAATAATTAAAAACACACAAGATGTACTCAAACTTCAATGTGATATTGATACTTTTCATAATTGGTGCCTGAAATCGAAGCTTTTTCTGAACCTCGATAAATGCTCACAGATCTCTTTTGGTAGGGGACGCAACATCCTATCTTCCAGCTACAATATTTCTAATTGCGTCCTAAAATGCGTTACTGAAATCAAAGATCTTGGGGTAATCTTTGACAACAGATTTTCTTTCAGTAATCACATCAACTATATCACTTCAAAAGCATTTTCTGTACTCAGCTTTGTCCGTCGAAATTCTACAAATTTTTCCGACCCCTACACGTTAAAATTACTGTACACATGTTTTGTGCGGTCCATTTTGGAGTATGCAGTGTGTATTTGGAGACCATATTGCATTTCGTCAATTAACAGGATCGAGCGTGTTCAAAAGATCTTTCTTAAATACGCTCTCCGCTCCTTAAAGTTTGTTGACCCAATACCATCGTATACATCGCGTTTATTGCTGTTACATCTTAAATTACTGGATAATCGAAGGTCCGTTCTCTCCCTTTCATTTGTCTTCAATGTAATTAACGGAGGTATTGACTGTCCCTATTTATTAGCGAAACTTAACTTCAATACTCCCCAGCGTTCTCTCAGGTCCATTTCCCCATTTTATTACAAAAAGGAAAGCACTAATTTTGCTGAATATGCTCCCCTCAAGAGGGCTATGCGTGAGTTTAACTCGATTTCCGAGAAAGTTCTTCTTGATTTCTCTCACACTAAGGATTCCTTCATTAATACCCTCAATTCTGTTTTTTAGTTTAAGTTATCTATTCATATTATTGTAATTTCAATTATTCTAGAATTCTAATATGCATCCTAGTTTTCATTAGTCTGTAAGAAATAATGTTCATAGACTTTACTAAATAAATAAATAAATAAATAAATAAATAAACTTGGTATATGTATATATTTCTTGGCAATAAAGTAAGAACGAGTTCGTAGATGGGCGTAATCGGACCACATCCAACACCAGTATAGTACTTTATCACAGAAAATTGCAGAAGCAAGGGGCACCTTTGGGCTAACAAATGAAGAAAAGTGGACGAGTCAACGGGCTCTAATAGGTTTAATGGACATATCTCTCAAACCGTTCAAGCCAAAATTACCAAATTCGCTTTAGATAAATTCTATACCAGCCCTTACCTACAGTGTTGAAACGAATCAAATCAGACCGTAACTCCGATCACTCCCCATATATCAGTAGTATTAAAAATTACTAAAGGCACGATAAATCAATAACACAAACTCCAGCGAGAGTAAATTTTACCACCGATATGGTGTTAGACAGCCTTATAACAACCGGTTTACAATTGGACAATGGGTGCGGCAGCGCCTTCTTTTAGGTGAAATCCTATATCTCGAGACTTGCTCGACCGATTTGAATCAAATTCGGTAAATGACATTATCTTAATATTCCTATGTCATAGGTTGAAAATGGGCGAAACTGGTTCACAATCGCGCCTATTTCTCATACAACCCAAGTTTAAATTCCTTTTGTTTTTTTCTAATTTCCGGTATACGAGGTATGACAATTAAGTAATGAGACTGATTCCATAAAAACCGTAAATTTGACAATTAATCTACAACTCTGCCATCCCCTTCAAGGTAGTCCCCTCGGGCAGCTATACAGCGATTCCAGCGCGCTTTCCATGCTTCGTAACATTTCTGGAACGCTTCGACTGGGATGTCCGCGAGTACCCTCGTCACGGCCGCCTGGATGTCCGTAATCGACTCAAAATGGGTTCCTTTGACCACCGATTTTGTTACAACACGGCGATTCCTTTAGAGGCCAAATACTGGGACACGCTGAGGCTGGTGCGGCACGACACGTTGTCGTGATAAGGGATCCAGTTACGAGCGATGCCTGGGCGCACCCTGTTGACTCGTTTTGGCAATCTTTCGAGTACTTGGCAATAATAGATTTGATTCACAGTTTTTCCGGTGGAACGAATTCTTTGTAGACGATTCCACGGCTGTCAAAAAAGGCAATAATCATTGTTTTCACTTTCGACTTACTCGTGCGAGCTTTTTTCGGGCGGTGGGCGCGCGGAGACAACCATTGTGAGCTTTGGCGTTTGGTTTTCGGATCGTATTGGAAAACCCAGCTCTCATCGTCTATATTAACTCGATCAAGCAGCGTGGGATCGTTTTCCACTTGTTCCAAACAGTCTTCTGCGACGGTCATTCGATGCTGCTTTTGCTCCTCCTTCCATTTTCGTGACGAGCACTACAGACACACGTCTACTCAACTTGACGCAGCAGGCGAACTAAATAAGCTAGAGCAATAGTACATATATCAAAGGAGAGGGAAGGGATGCCGAAAAAAGAGAAAGGGAATTTCAAGGTCACAGGTTTACCAGAAGCACGGAAATAAAATCAATCTCATTACTTAATTGTCAAACCTCGTACAAATCAAGAAGTAATTAATATAACGAGATACATATAACTTTGAACGAATAGTACCTTTGAAGTATGACACCTTATGATCAAAAATTGGCCAAATCGGACCAAAAATGACTTTTAACAGGAAATACCGATCAATGTGTGAGAATATAATTTAATTCAGAGAAATTTTTTTTCTGATAATATTATATCAGTGTGTTAAAATTGGGTAATCGGATCAATATTTTCTTTAGCCTCCATATACCTAAAGAATTTCTTAATAAAATTAAATAACGAGTTTTACTCATAACGGTGTATGTTTGTGCCTAAATAGATAAAATTGGGTGGCAACGTGACCTAACCTCCATGTAACTAATATTGGTGATTGAATGTGAGGAGCCTTGATAAAATTTTGGGAGCATATTATGAGCCTATGATATTAGCAAAAAATAGATAAAATCGGATCAATACTATCTATATACTTAACATAAGATCGTCAAAATTAACTGTACGTATAATTTTGAATATATTATAGTTTAATGCCAAAAATATGTGGAAGTGGTCTATGAATTGCCCAAATTCCCATATAGTACTACATATATTTATTTTCGTTATTCTAACAAACCTTATGTCAAATATGTATGAGTTATATAAATGTATATGGGCCATTTCATCAATTGGCGACATGGTTTTGTACCCGTGGTTCTCCGATTTTGACCAAACTGTAGAATATCATAATATAGACCAAAATAAGAACATCTGTTAACTTTTTAGTGATCAAAGTTGCTCCATTGTTTTTTGGCGCGCAATTCAAATTGAGATCAAACAAAAAAATGACTATTTCTTTTATTTTTTAACGACCTCAAAATTGAGTGAAAAAAACTTTTAAGTTATCCAATTTTATGTAAAAAAATCTCAGCTTTCTGATAAAAATATTTTCAAAATCCAAAAAAAATTTTCAAAATCTAAAAATATTATTTTTTTTTCAAAAATACCGTTTTTTGTGCTTTTCCCTCAATTTTTTTTCAAAATTGACTTTTCTATTCAATTCCTCGTCCAATTTTACATAAGAATCAGAATTCAAAAATATGGGACTCTGCTCCCATGAACAGCAAAAAAAATTCTTTAATTGTTTATATGAAATTTTAAAACCAATTATGCCAATTATCAAGACACCACCTCCAGGAGGGGATAAATTAAGCAAAACTGCCAAAAAAGATGTCACAATAGAGGAACTAACAAAAAAGCTAGAGGAAATGGAAGAAATGTGTAAAAAACTCTCAATCGAAGTAAATACTTTAAAAGCCGAAGATATAGAGCTTAAGTCCACTGATGTGAAGAAAATCCAGAATTTGGAAAATAAAGTCGAATTCTCAACGGATGAGGAAGAACTAGCTAGAGAAACGGAATGGATTCTAAAAAAAAAGACCAGCCAAAAAACGAATAGCGGAATATTCTCCTGATCTTCAGGAAAAAGCAAATAACGCCATATCAAAACCGCTTACCCCAAAAAATAGTACGCGGCCTCCACCAATACTGGTGTCTGGAGATGCCAACGGTAATAATTATCAGCAACTATATGCTATTGCTAAATCAGAAGCAAAAAGCAATTTTACTATTAAACTTTTGAATAATGGAATATATAAAGTAAATACTTTCTCCGTAGAGGACTATAGATGCATTCGAAAGCACTTTCGTGTAGAAATATATCTTGGTATAGCTTTGAGAATAAGCAGACGCGGCCAATTAGACTTATTGTAAAAAATATGCACAATTTTTATGACCCAAAATCGATTATTGATGACTTAAAAGAGCAAGGATTAAATGCACTGAGTGCTGTCAATCGTCTTCAGTGGAAAACTAAAACTCCTCTCGACATGTTTTTGGTAACATTCGATCCCATGGAGAACATAAAAAAGATTTACGAAACCAAAACCATATTAATTTCAATTGTTTCTATTGAACCGGTAAAATTGCCTAAGATGATACCACAATGCAAACATTGCCAGTCATTTGGACTCACACAAAACTATTGCGGTAAGCAACCAAGATGCGTTAAGTACCCCGGTAAGCATAAGACATCTGAATGTTCGAAACCAGAGAAGCAGCAGCCTAAATGCTGTAACTGTGGCGAAGCACATCCAGCCAACTATCGAGGGTGCCTTGTTGTCAAAGAATTACAAAAAATACGAGCTAACACAATCGGCCACAAAAATGGTGACGGTTTATCCTAAAAGGTAGAAAGTCGTCTAGACTTCGGAAAGAAAATTAATGAACATCATCAACAAGAAAATCCTAAAATTACAAATGAAACATCAAAAAAATCTACTTTTGCTCATGTTTTAAAAGCAAATAATAATGATAAAATTCAATCCAATAACAGTATTTTATCACAAATCTTACAGAAACTCAACAAACAAGACGAATTCAACATTTCCTTACAAAATCGCTTATGCAAGCTTGAAAAATATATTTTTAATACCAAAGATATCTAAATCTATAAAATATAGAACTCAAATGGTTTAATAAAACATAAGAATGAAATCGAAATTTTATTGAACTCGGAAAATGATATCAGAAACTATGAAACTTACCATACAATTCATCCTAGCAATTGCACCCGTGACGGAAGCGCAATATTAAATAAAAATACGATTAAACGTTTTGAGGAAGAAAAACTTTCAGCTGATAAGTTTCAAGCTACAACAGTGACTATTTACGGACTTAAAAGTCCGCTCTCACTTACCTCTGTGTACAGTCCTCCAAGCTATCAAATCCAATTTGAAGAGTATCAACAATTAATAAACAGACACAGGTATACATAGATTCATAATGGGTGGAAATTTCAACGCAAAGAACTCGCACTGGGGTTCAAGGTTTACGACTACAAAGGAGAGAGAACTCTATAAAACACTGCAGTCAACCGGAAGCTACGCATTTTCGACGAGCTTACCATCATATTGGCCATCAGATAATCAAAAGGTTCCAGACCTGATAGATTTTTTTAATTTTTGGCAAAATATCCCGGAACTACATGTCGATCAATCAGGGTTATGACCTTAACTCGGATCATTCTCCGATCTATTTAACCTATAGCGAAACCGTCATCTTTAAAGACAAAACCGCGGCCTTGTATAATAAACGTACGGATTGGGAATACTTAAGAATTATCATGGAATGTTATGAAAGTAAATATGACTCTATATTAAACAAAGACCAGTTGGAATCTGAAATTTTAAACTTTTCAAGAAGTATGCAGCACGCAGCTTGGAAAAGTACACCAGAATTAAGGAAAATTGCTGTTGACTCTCAATATCCCAATGATATAAGAGAAATTATTAAATTAAAGAGAAAGCTACGACGTAAGTGGAATAAAACTCGTTGCCCAGCTGATAAATATATTTTAAATAAAGTTTCTAAAGATTTTAATCGGAAAATTAAAAGGTTTAAAAATGAAAGTTTCGCAAAATATCTTCGGGCCCTATACAATGGAAGAAATTCCGACTACTCTCTCTGGAAAAGTTGTAAAAGACTACAAACACCAGAAACTGAAGTATGTCCCATTAAAATAAGTGCTGATAGCTGGGACAGAGACGATTCAAAAAAAGCAGAAGTATTTTAGGATTATTTAGACAAAATATTCTCCCCATATGAACACATTATCCTACTGCTTCCAGTCAAGAAAGCGAAGAAATCTCAAGTTACACAAGCAGTGAGCTAACTGAGGAAATCAAAAATTTGAAAAACAAAAACTCGCTCGGTTACGACCTGATTACTGCCAAGGTCCTAAAACAGCTTCCTCCAATAAGTATAGTAAAAATTACCAACATTATTATTAACGCGGCTTTTTATCTTAAATACGTGCCAACTTATTGGAAAATTGCTGAAGTTATCATGATTCCGAAGCCAGGAAAACCAGGATATAATGTATCTTCTTACAGGCCCATATCACTTCTAACGATAATATCGAAGCTTTTTGAGAAAATTCTCATAAAACGTCGCAATAACATCATTGAACGAAAAACCATAATTCCAGCTCATCAGTTTGAACACGAGCTCACTACTAATCTCCAAAAAAGATGTGAATGGGCAAAGAAATGGCAGGTAAAACTGCCAGTAGACGGCAATTGTACAACAGCAAAATTTGCAGATGATACCACGTTGCTAGATGTTGGTAGTAGTGAACACGAGTTCACTACTAATCTCCAAAAAGCTGTGAATAAAGTCCTACAATGGGCAAAGAAATGGCAGGTAAAACTGAATGAAGCAAAGTCTGTACACATTGTTTTCACATACAACAAGATAGAGCACTTACCAATTTTCATAGACGGTGCACGAATACCGTACTTTAATTCCGTTAAATACTTAGGAATGACGCTTTACTCTAAGCTACGGTGAAAGGTTCACGTAAAAAACAAACGTAAGGAGCTGGACATCGGACTCAAAAATTATAACTGGTTAATCGGTAACAAATCAGTTTTATCCATCGAAAATAAATTACTTATCTATAAGTAAATACTCCGACCGATATGGAGCTATGGTCCCAACGCTGGGGATGTACTAACGCAAAAAATAAGAAAGTCATTCAACAATTTCAAAACAAAGTATTAAGACTAATTGTCAAAGCGCCTTGGTATTGTAGATGTGCTGATATAGAGCGTGATCTAGGCGTAAACTCGGTTAACGCAGAGATATTAAAAATTGCAACAGCACATAGCGCAAAATTGCTACAGCATTTTAACGAAGAAGTAGCCATGTTAACTTCTAGAGATGGACCACCAAGACGACTCAAACCTCGCGATCTTTCAAATTAGCCAATACTCTCATAGTAGTTTTGTAATTTTGTAATTATACATTTAAATCATATTCAAGCTGCTTGTCAGTTCTTTCTTTTATTTGAACTAGTTGTAATGTATAAATAAAAAAAACTTGTTTTATAACTATATTTTACCTCCCGTCTGCAAAAACATCCCATATTTCGATCAATCTAATTGGTTCAAAGTCAGCTGAAAGGTAGGAAATAACAAACAAGGTATATTAAGCCTGGCCTTGTTGCAGTAACCTTTATATGTGATAATGTGATCGTCATGTGACCTATCGTGATACTGCATGAACATTGACTGTAAAAAAAATTTATCACGTTGAATCCCACACAAATTTTCTAAAAACAAAACGATAGTACTACGAATCACGTCTATGGCATCATGATAGAATCTATAACATCGAATGACTTCTTTTATTATTCATAAGATAAAAGGTCAACGGTTTTCGACAACTCCAATCAGAGTGACAAAAGTGCTTCGAAAATAGGCTCAAACAAGTGCAAAAGTGTATAGATCTTAATGAAGAAATTACTGAAAAGCAATACGCGATTTTCGATGATTAAAATTTATTTTGGTTTTCTAATCCAGAAATAAAATGCAACCTTGGAAGACATATTCATTAAACTTATTAGGGGCGTAGTCACTTCCGATTTTTAAAGATGTGCTTCTCCTTAGTGTGGTTCATTCTGCCAAATCTTTATCTTTATTTACGGCTTAGTTATGGCCCTTTATGCCTTTTTGTTTAATGGTGTTTTGTGGTCGTGGCAGGGGTCTTATTATACCCATCTTCTAACTCATGCCCAATTTTTGCTAAAGAACATGTGTAATGAGCTTTATTAAGACAGACAATCATTCGGAATTCAACTCATCTCGTCATCCTAATCATTAATATATTATATATATAACCCTACATCCATCCTAATTAGAGATTTTGTTAGAGTATACAAATCGAAGTACATTCTGTGTTATTTGAAGTACATCGGAAGTTTGCTTTGTGTAGTAAAATATTAAACCAGTTTTATTTCCTGTTAAACCTGATATAAACAATCGTGGCTTCGAATGGGCCTGTGGCGTAGGAGATAAGATAGCTAAAAAGCCGTTACATTTTTCACTCTTGAAAGTGGTTATTCCAATTCTAAGCGCACAGTTTCTGTCAACTTTTGTTGAGATAGCTTTACAAGATATGATGTATGATACAGATGTTTGAAAGTCCTTATATTAGTTATATCGGGACTACAGCTAGTTTTCACCACTTTTTATTAATTTTAGGAATCGGGAGAAAAAAACGCTCACTTAAGTTAATTAAGATAACATATGTATTGGTTGATACATGGGGTATAGAGTCAGACGGAAGGAAACATTAATCCGATTTAACCAATTTTTGACATACAGACATACTATTATCGCGAAAGAATTCTCTTCTAATTTCAATTAACCGATATTTTCGGTAAAAAATCAGCTACAGGCTCTCGGGTTGAGTTTTCCGGTATCTAGGGGCATCAAAATTTATGATACGATTTTGAAACTTTTAGATCTGAGATATATACATATTCGTATATATAAGTATATGCAATGGGGATACTATATACATAACACACAAGTATGATATATGATAGTCATAATATACTAAAAATTAATTAGGGTAAGTCTGCCAGAGACCGGGCACTCACATTTTGCATTTTAAGTAATAACAGTTAAAACAGGCATGCTTAGAAAAATCTTAATCGAAGCGTTGAATTACCCAGTTCATTAAAGAAATTTTAGTTGGTATATAGTACATAACGCGAAATGTGAAAAACTCATTTTTTTACTAGTGGCATAGAGATTTGTGCAGGAAAGAATTATAAGTTATGATCATAAATTACATCATTGAGTAATGGATATTGTACCAATGTAAGTTTCTTTTACAAACGATCTTCTCAAAACGATCCAGAAAATAATCAAAGACATTGGCAGAAACACTCCGTTTAATAAAGCTATTTTATACCAATGGAAAGATACGTTAAAATGATGTATCCTCGTTTAAGAGATTCCATGATGGCCAAAGAATTTAAAACTATTCGGTTTTTGACTTAGGTCAATTATTTTATTCATTTTTGAACTTATGAGGTACACTTAAAGACCAACTGAGCCTTTGAAGTTGCTCCGATAACTTATAAATATAAATGAAAGTCTATGAGCGTAAACAGAAATGAGTAAGTTAACGTTATCTTACTTTCATAAATCTTTGGTTCTCATTGAGAGAAACTGAATTCATTAATAAAGCTGCAGTATGCTAGAAATTATTTAGAAAGTGGTTTTCGAGCTGCTTAACTTCCTGAAGAGTATTAGAACGACGACACTCTAGAAGAACACGTATGTACGTTGAATGGGATAGGACAGATAGCTACTTTCTAGCCCGTTCTGATAGTTGGTGAATGAAAAATGAAACGTTTTTATTAATATTAAATAACACTATATATTAAGCTTTAAATTTACACCCATCGTTTCTTTGTTTTTATAAGTGAATTATGGTTCTTTATATAAAAAAAATTGTGTTTCAACACTATTATATCAAATTTTACATTATTTTTGTTATTTGAAAATACTTACAGTTAGTATAAGTTTTACTTTCGCAGCATACAATTGTAAAGAAGCATATTTTGTTGAATTTATTAGATTAAAAAAATAAATAAATATAAATTTTTAATTGTTAAATCTTAACAAACGTTACATTGCTCGACCGTGAAGAATTTCGAAAGCAATTACCCGTCCCGATGACCAACAAAGCCGCAAGGGCCGATAGATTGCCGGCGACGAAGAACTGATAAGGAGTACTCATCAGCTTCTTTGTAGCTCGGACGAAACCATACTCGAAGATTGGATTCGATCTGTGTCAAATACCGTATGATAAGCCTCTTCAAAATAGCATATAAGGTTCTCCGAGCATATTGTTTGAAATACTAAAGCTCACCGTCAACACTTATCAGTGTGGCTTTAAAAAGGATCGACACACACCACCTCTTCGCCGATTTCGAAGCTGCTTTAGACATCACGAAAAGGAGCTGAATTTGGTATCTCCGCAAAGCTAGCACGGTTGTTAAACTGACGTTGATCCAACTAAAAGCCACGTCAGGTTCGGGAAGGACTTCTCCGAGCCTTTCGATACCAAAAAAAAAAAAATCAAACAAAGCTGATCCCTATCGTACGATTTATTCAATCTACTCCTGGAGAAAATAATTCGAGTTGCAGAACTTAATTGAGAAGGTACAATGTTTTATTGGAGGGTACAGCTGCTGGCGTACGTAGATGATATTGACATCAGCACCCGCGCCGTTAGTTTTGCTTTTTCCAGACTGAATGAGGAAGCGAAGAAAATTGGTCTGGTAGTAGACGAAGTCAAGACGAAACATCTCCTGACATCAAACAGTCCTCACACTCACGACTTGGCTCGCACGTCACAGTCATTTCTTCGAAGTTGTAGATAAATTCGTCTATCTTGAAACCAGTATTAACACTAATGCAGAATAACTCTTGCCAAGAGGTGTTACTTAAGCAATTGAGAAGTAAAGAGCTTTCTCGATGAACAAATACAAAACTCTATAAGTCACGTATTATTCCTGTCCTGCTATATCACAACAACATCTTATGACTCGATGGCCACACTTGGAATCTCTAATTGACACGTAAGTGGTGTCTTCATCAATAAAGAAGAAATAGAATTAATATTATCACTTATCGGTGATAACATGGGCTTGCTGCTATATATACAGCTAAAAAACATAAATTGAACAACTTTTTGATGTACCGTCCGGAAGGAAAATGTGTCAACACCGCATACCCGCAAAACACAGAAAAAAGAGACAAAAGTGACAACAAAGCTTTTGTCGGTTTCCGCGGCTCGCAAAAATCTGCGGCGATTTGTTGGCTTGCTCAGGCATTTTTACTATGGTTTATAGGCAAAGCTGTTAGAGCGGCAAAGAAAGTGATTACAAGCGGCGTTCTTTCGTTTGGTTTTTCGGTACAGTTCGCATTTTCTACCAACATTACGATATTGTAACGCTTTGTCATCGCGTCGTTCTTTCCACAAATTTACTCTTTTGCTTCATTTAGACACATCAAAATAATTATTAGTGTTAAGTATACGCTTACATTTCTGAAGTACATGAGTGCATTCGGCGATTTTTACGATTAGTAAATTTTTTCAAGAAAGAAGTTGCATTAAATTTTGTGTGGAATTAAATTTCTGGTACCGAAATGTTCAGGACGTTGTAAACGGCCTTCAATGATTGTTGTTTGTCATGGGCAATATTTTTGGTTGGTACAAATTATTAAAAGAGGATCGAGAATACGTTGACGTCGAGCTACGTCCAGGACGGCCATCAACATCAACATGTCAATAAAATAAAGGAATTGGTGCCTGAAAATCGACGATTAATAGTCAGAGATCTTACTGGCAACGTTGAAATAGCCGAAGAATTATTGAAAACCATTTAGAAATATAATTTGGCCCTAAGAAAAGTGAAAGCATGAGGTTCCAGTTTTTCGAAAAACAGCTTCGGGTTAACGTCTGTACAACAGTGCTTTCCGACTAAGATGTAATGAAACGTACTATTACTGTTGGTGAGTCTTAGGTCTATGCTTACAACCCAGAAACATACGATGAGTCGGCCGATTACCGTGACAAAGTCGAGCCGAAGATGAGAAAATCACGTCAAAGCAGGAAAAAAATCAAGGTTGTGTCGACAGTTTTTTCAATTATCGAGGTGTGGTGCACTCCGAATTCCTTCCGACTGCGGCCAAATTGTCAACAAGAAATACTATTTAAGGGTTATTTGTCATTTGCGTTAAGTTATTCTTAAAAAGATGTCAGAATTATGGGCTGTGTTTATTGCACCACGATAATGCACCGTTGAATAGTAAATTGATTTTTCATGAGTTTTTCGCAAAATTTAGCAAACTCAAACAACCGCTCCGGGGAATTCGCTTTGAGTCGAATGAAAGTCAATTGACCGTGAATCGCTTCGCCCATTGAAAGCTATTCCGTAAATTGACTTCAGTAACTGTGTCGAGTATTGGGAAAAACGTTGACGCAAGTGTATTGGGGACATTTAGTGTTACTTTGAGGGGGATGACATAGATTCTGAAGAATAAATTATGAATTTTAAAGTTATAAAAAACGTCTTAGTATGAGAAAAAAATAATAAGACTTATAGAATTTATAAAACCCATATTTATCAAATATTTAGAGAATAATATAAGCCTGGCTTTATCATATATTTCAAAAGATTTTATTGAAATCATCATGAAATAGGCCAATTTGAACACATAAATTGTGACAAAAAATTTTAAATAACACGTAAAATATTTTGTGACCCAGAAATTGTAAGTAAAACCCAAAATATTTAACTATTCATCAAAATTTATTTTGTCGCTTTTGAAGTAATTCCCAACAGATGTAATACACTTATGCCTACGATTTTTTTAATCCTCGAAAAACTTTTCATAAACACTTTTTAGGATGCCTTTCAGTTAGTTCAGCGAATTTTGTTTTATCTCTTCGATCGACTAAAAACCTGTTTCACGAAGCGGCAATTTGAGTTTGGGCAACAAGCAAAAGCCACACGGAGCCAAATCTGGTGAATACAGTGATTGATCGATGGTATTCATTGCATATCTTCAACGATCTCTTGACCGTCTTTGAAGGCTTTGTACCACTCGAAGGGCTGTGTTTTTGATAAAACTGAATCAAGCCTTTTCCAACATTCGCAACGATTTTTGGTTAGAAATACAAAATTTAAAAGAAATTCTTTATTCGATATTTTTATACATTGTAAAAATCGCAACGCACTACTGAGGTGTACCGACTTAAGCAGCTGCTGCAAACAAACCAGTTTGACAGATCGCGCTCATATTTGGCATAGTAATTTAGGACAGTCCTACCAACTTTTTTTTTTGAGATATCGTTTATTCGGTGAATTTAATGACTATTTCCGGGTGCTTTTGTGTTGTGTACATATTACCACATTACCGACATCGTAAACCCTTTCTATGATACATTTTCTCTGCTAGTACCGAGAAGAATACACAGTACAACAGCTAATTTGGGGGGTGAGAAATTCCAAGTCAGGATGATGGTACTAGGTCAGTATAGTAAAACCCTCAAAGGGTTTGGCGTTCGTATGCGTCAGTTTTTTATGATCTTTTAAATTTTTTCCTTATCTTGATGTTTTTTCGCTTAGTTGTAACATTTTGGCAAAAACGTAGTATAACATAACTCGCGAACCACTTGTCCGATTTTGATGAAACAAATTTAGAAAAATTAAGAACTACAGTTTCTCTAATCTGTTTCTATACCGTTTTCCTATATGTGCAACACTTTCGAAGTTTAAAATGAATGTATGAAGGGAAAAAAGTATTTTTTCCTAAAAATTTAAATATTTTTTTTTAATTCATAAAAAATCCAGCAACACTGGTTCTGTAATGTTCACATAAAACATGCATTGTCATTATACTTCTTCTCTTTCTCACACTGGTTCTGTGATTTTTGTCATTCAACAACTGCCGACTAACGCGAACAGTAAAAGTCATTTTTCTCAAATTTTTTAAAAGTTAAAAGTGAACAAAAGAGAACAAAATATGGAACTGTGCAAGCCAGATATATATAGCTTTTGCTACTGCTGTGGTCAATATGTCTCAACACATAAAAAAAGGGGAAATTTCAGTACTGATTTTGTTCAAACATAATGTTCAACCAAAATGTTATAAAGAACGAAAATTGGGTACCAAATATAGTGTGTAAAAGCTGCTACAACCGTCTAATGGATTGGAAAAATAGAAGACGTGAAAGTATGCCATTCGGTATCCCAATGACTTGGACTAATCCTGGCGAAGGTCACAATCCATTGAATTGCTATGCATGTGCGAATAAAGGAGCCGCTAAAAGGATAAGAAAATCGTATAATTACGTTGGTGTTGCAAGTGCCGCAACACCATTGTCTCATTCGGACCACGTTCCTGTGCCAAAAGCTTCTAGCCCAGATATTTTCTCTTTTACGACTGCTTCGACATATCATGCATGTAATGATCCCCCATATGAGCCATCAGTATCCAATGAGCCAATAATTTTAATAAATCAAAATAAGCTTGATTCAATTGTTGCCAAGTTGGAATAACACAGCATAAATCGGAAGAGCTGGCTTCTATTTTGAAATCAAACAATTTGTTGGCACCCGGTGTGAAAGTCACAGCTTATCGAAGTCGTCAGGCAACACTTTAAAGTTTATTCCTTGTGAATGATGAAAAAACTTCTGCATATTGCCCGGATGTAGGAAAATTAATGAACGCAATGGAAATAAAATATGAAGCAGATGACTGGAGATTATTTATTGACAGTTAAAAACTCAGCTTGAAGGCGGTTTTACTGCATAAGACCAATAAAAAACCTTCAGTTCCAATCGCCTATAGTACAGAAACGAAAGAAACATATGATGCACTGGAAAATATTTTAAAAATGGTCTTCAAAGCGGCTATATAAAACATATGTGCTTTTTGTGCGATTGGGACACACGATTTTCCGGTGACCAATATGCATGCCACGGATGGAAACTCAGAGAGCACAGCAGGTTACAAACGGCCAATATTATTCGTGAGCCGCTAGTGCCGAAGGAGAAGATATTGCTGCCTCCACTGCATATAAAACTTGGAATTGTTAAGAATTTTATCAAAACTGTCGCCAAAAGAGACGAAGTTTTCTTGTTTTTGAAACTAATTTACCCGAGACTCAGCGAAAGTAAAATTCCCATGGTTTTCCATCTTAACAAATTAATTTTTTCCAATCAGGCGTACTAAATGATCCAGATATACGAAAGCTGATTAAAAGTGACGCATTCAACAATATTTTGATTGACGCTGTATGGAATGCATGGCAGGCAATCAAAGAGGTAATAGAAGGCTTGTTGGGAAAGCATCGCAAGGATGTTAAGAGCATTCTCGGAAATTGGTGTCCACATGTCCTTGAAAATCCATTATTTACATCATCATCTGGACTACTTCAGCAAACAACTGGTTGCCGAATCTGATGAACAAGGTGAACGCTATCATCAAGTTGCTATGCCATTTGAAATGAGGTAAAACCGATTTTTTATTTTTTCAAACTCATTTTAATAAAACAAAAACTTACAGATATAGAGGCAAAAAGTCGCCGAGTGCAATAATTGCGAAAATTTGCTGGTGGAGTAAGCTTGTGTGGAAAGACAGGGATGATCTTGATGATAAAGAATTTTCAAGAGATGCAGAAGGGCCAACAGTGGAGTCTCACATTGACATTATGTGTGGTTCAGAAACTGATGATAGCGATGAATGCGATGCCACTAGTCCCGAACAACCATCATCGAAAAAGTCTAGGCAATATTTATTAAAATAAATAAAATTAAAATAAAAAATTATAAAAATGTTTACTTTATTTTTTTAGTAGTTTATGGCCAAAAGTCTGGAGTTATTGGGGAAAATTTATAAAAAAGGCGATAAATGACACTTTTTTGAATAAAAACAAATAAAAACAAGTAGAAATTGTAATTCTTAATTCTTCTAAATTCGTTTCATCAAAATCGGACAAGTGGTTCGCGAGTTATGTTAAACTACGTTTTTGTTACAGCTAAGCGAAAAAACATCAAGATAAGGAAAAAATTAAAAAGGTCATAAAAAAAACTGACACATACGAACGCCAAACCCTTTGAGGGTTTTATTATACTGACCTAGTATCATCACCCTGACTTGAAATTTCTCACCCCCCAGACAATAATCCCGAACATGTTCCACAGTGATATAAGCAAGATTGCGACGTCACAATGTTTTAAGCTATAAAAAGTGTGGATACAGAATATAAACATAAACAAATCTTTACAGCTCATGTATTTTGTGGTCTAAAAATTATAACAAATCGAATTCATAATTCTATAGTTTAGATATTCAATAATATCACTCTAAAAGTATTTTTCAATATTCCGAAGCTATTGTCATTTTAGTGTCGCGGCTGGACCGGTAAACGTCAAAACTTTAAACGCGTTTTTCATGAAACCACTTTTTGTGGCAGTTGACATGATAGCTCAAATTCTACTAAACCTTTGAATTTCCATATTTTGTATATTTGTATTTGTAACTTATCGCGCCTGCCACACATTCTTATTTTAAGTATTTTTAAAAAAATCGAAAAGATACCAAAAAAGATAGTACACAATTTTTTCCCAAGTCGACGTCATTTTGTGAATTTTATTTCTTTGGCAAACGTCAATCCGATAGCGACATTTTTAATGATGAAGAATTTTTTTTAATTTAGATCACTTCTAAGGTTGGAATCATGTCAAATAGGAAACACCATTATTTTGTAGCCTCCATTCTATCGAATTACAGGGCGGTGAAATGAGGGCTGCAAACAAAGAGTTTCAGTTTTTTTAAATTTGTTTTATATTCTTTAAATGTTGTTAAAAAATCACATAATATAATATATAGTTGAAGTCACAGCCTCAATCGAAAAAGGTAACCGTAAATGCTATAATTGCCGTAATCTCGTCTTCTATAATTATTGGCTTGTACCATTTCATTTCAAAAGTTTTGGGGTCAGTTGTGATTTTTTAATTAGCTCAAAAGAGTTATTAAACAACGAAAGGAAATAAAATAAAATATAAGAAGAAAAAATTCTAACTTTAATTTTTAACAGCTACACGAATAACTAAATCTAAACATGTAATTGGCCAAAGGTTTGCATCGAATGGATATCGTTTGGTATTTCTATAAGTGGAAGTAACATTACATAATAAGGTAAAAACGATCCTTTATGAAGAACTGTATCTTGATTTTGTTCAACCAGTTTTAATGCCAGCTTCAGTTATATTGATCCGACAACAATAAAAAGGACGTTTGTAAAATTTCATTTCAATTCAATTGTAAGATGCTGCAATGATTGAGAAACCTGAAACTGGAGTTAATAGATAGTTCCGGGCAGTATTACTTCTCTTACACTCTTCGCAAGCTCTCTCCTCTAGCGACTCCTTCTTATTCCATATCTCCCTGAAAGGTGTATGAGCAGGGAAAAGACTGTCAGAGCTAGGCATGACAACCCAGTAATTTATTATTTTTTTTTTTTAACAACGATCTCTAAATAGTGTTCCTTATATTTTTTCCGTTTAAAGTTAAAAATGTTATTTATATATATCATTACTGAATTACTATATACAATCAGGGTTTTCATTTACTACTCCGTAGCAGCAAAATTTCTGGAATTCTCACTTTATAATTAATTATATGCTCTGCTCTGCTCGGAGTTTGGTTAGGTAAAAAACTATAGCTGTAGCAATAGCCAAAAATGAAGTGCTGTGCTCTGCTATAGCGTAGCGGTAGCAAAAAGTTGGGAGCGGTATGAGAGCAGAACTAATAAAATTTTCATGTCCTGTAGCTCTTGGAAAATATACTTCTTGTCCAGTTTAACTCAACTCACTTAGATAGTGCTATAGACAATTTAATTTTATTTGAAGACGAGGATAAATTTATGTTTCTAAACGGATAAGTTCTTGTTGCTCATTATTTACTTATTTCTATTTAATTACTAGTTACTTAATAGGCTGAGCTCAGGCTACTACCGGGGTCACAGCTGGCGGACAGTGGACGGCCTACGCTAAGTAGGTTAGCTGCGAATAGTAATACGCAGCTCCCGACCAAGAGCTGCAGGAGAGGAGGGCTTGGCTCAAAACGCCTCACGCGCCCAATGAACCTCCCGCAAAGAGGCGAGAAGATGCCGCCTTAAAATAAGCGTCCACAACCCCACTGGGGCTGCACCGAGGGAGAACCTACCCAAGAGAGAGAGACATCAAAGCGACGTGGGAACAGAAGACGACGAAAAACCCTGGGCAAAAGCCCATCAGAATTGAGACCAGTAAAATTCTGATTGTGGTGTACTGGAAAACCGAAACGGATCAGACTGACAAAAGGCTGAGGAGGGCAGTATTCTGTCACCTCAGTAGATAGGAGTGACATCTTTTCAAAATGGATGGCAGGTTAATACTGCTCTCACCTCCGTCTCGTTAAAACCATGGCAGGTCGTCAAGTACGTTCAATGCACGTCGCCAAAATTTCTTTGGCCGTACAGGTTCAGTTGAGACGAGCTCCTGATTTGTGCCCGAACCTGGCTCTGAACATAAGCTCCCATAAGGACTTGTGTCAACCCTCGCGTGGCCTGCCTGCCTGCATAGATAACCACGGAGTTCATTAAGGGCGACTGTTACAACGTGCGGAGATAGCGGCTTGAAGCGGAGACCCAATAGAAAAAAAAATTACCACACCACAACAACAACAAAAAGCCCAACAAAAAGAAGAACAGAACAAAGATGGCCAAGAAGAGGAATACGGAACAGTCTTCCGTAGAAGCAGTAGGGTACTCAGATCACCCGTACTCATCGCCACTCCAAAACAGCCAGACAAAAGTGGAGAAAAGACAGTCCCAAGAGAGACTCCGGTCACACAAGCAGCACCGGCAAAACAAGGAGAAGGGAAGAGCACCCCAGCTGCCGCTAAAGAAGGAACTCAAAACTCGCCGAAACAAGAGTACATCACCCAAATGAGACGGGCAGAAGAGGAATCCCTAGAAAAGTGCAAGGGTAAGGTCAGCATTGACGTTGAGAATGGAACGGCACAGCTAAACGAACTTTTCGACGTCATAAAGAGCTACCGCAGAAACTCGCTCACTGCAGAAAACGAAAAAAGGCGAGCACTAAGCAGACGCATCACGACCCCCGAGTCAGCAACCTCGAAGCGCCCTGCGACAAGCCCTGTGGAGCCGCGAGAAACAGTGCGACCATGACACGAAAACGACGGTCAGTGGCAAAAAATTTTGCCTAAAAAATCCAGAAAGACCCACGCAAACGAAAGAACGAGCGAAGAAGCGCCCAAAAACACAAACAAGGGACAACAAATCAGCAACACGGCTGCAAGCCAGAAAGCAAATAATAGGCCTAAATGACAAAGAGGGGCTGTTATAATAAAACCAGCAGAAGGGAATAGCTACGCCGAAGTCCAAAAGAATATCCGTAGTAAGGTAGATCTAAAAGAAGCAGAGATCAAGATCAAGGTCATCCGCAAAACAAGAGCAGGGGCCCTATTACTAGAGCTGGAGAAGGGACAGTCCATAAAGGCCAGCTTCTGTGAGGCACTCAAGTCCACAATTAAAGAGACTGCATCTGTCGCCGACCTTAAAACTAAGGCCACTATAGGAATCAGAGACCTCGACTCGCTCACAACAAAAGAAGAAGTTGCAGTGGCTGAAGACTTATCAATTAATATAACAGCTCCTAACACAAGAGAGCAGGTAAGGGCATACATAACGCTGGACCAAGACAGGGCAGACACACTGATGCGACAGGCACGCATCAAAATTGGATGGGTTAATTGCAGACTGCGGCTAAAAGAAACCCCCAAAAGGTGCTTCCGGTGCTTTGGGCCAGGGCACTTAACTTGGGACTGCAAAGGGACCAATGGAAAAGGACAAGGAGTCTGCATAAAATGCGGCCAACCAGGGCACAAATTGAAAGAGTGCACAAAGCCTCCTTCATGCTGCCTTTGCGAAGAGGCTAAACATGAAAAAGCCGATCACATCCTGGGCCCCGCAAAATGTTCGGTATATAGGAACTACCGAAACAGATGAAGATCCTACAAGCCAACATGTATAGATGCAAGGCCGCTGACGCACTACTCTCGCAAATGGTGATGGAAAACGACTACGAGATAATAATCATAAACGAGCAATACAAAAATAAAGAGAGAGGTACAAGATAGCTAGAAGATAGCAGCTCAACAGCCGCTATATGATTACCACCAGGGAGTAACGCCACCACTGTGAGCAATGGGAACGGCAACGGTTTCGTCTGGGCCAAGTGCGATATTTTTACAGTAATTAGCTGCTACTTGACGCCAAGCGATAGTACGGATATACAGGAATTCCAAGAAAAGCTCGACAATATAGAGAACACAGCCAGGACTATAAAAGGCCGCTTGATTATCGCCGGAGACCTAAACTCCGGAGCCGTAGAGTGGGGTATGCCTAACACTGACTCGAGAGGAGAGCGAATTTTAGAAATGGCTGCGCGGCTAGGTCTAATAGACCTCAGAAGGCCGGGATGCGAGGAGACCACACCAGACATCACCCTATCAACAGAACGCATGGCAGGCTCAATAAATAATTGGAAAGTCCTGGAGGATTACACTGGCAGCGATCATCACTACATATCTTTCATGATCAATACTGGAAGAAACGCCTACCAGCTCAGAAAAAATAGTGGAACACGAAAGTGGAATATCTCGAAACTTCTTCTTCTTCTTAATTGGCGTTGGCACCGCTCACGCGATTATAGCCGAGTCAACAACAGCGCGCCAGTCGTTTCTTCTTTTCGCTGCGTGGCGCCAATTGGATATCCCAAGCGAGGCCAGGCCCTTCTCCACTTGGTCCTTCCAACGGAGTGGAGGTCTTCCTTTTCCTCTGCTTCCCCTCTCGGGTGCAGCGTCGAATACTTTCAGAGCTGGAGTCTTTTCGTTCATCCGGACAACATGACCTAGACAGCGTAGCCGCTGTCTTTTAATTCGCTGAACTATGTCAATGTCGTCGTACATCTCGTACAGCTCATCGTTCCATCGAATGCGGTATTCGCCGTGGCCAATGCGCAAATTCACGATAGCTGTCATACACACTGAGTGATCAAATTCAAGCCTTTTTATACCGTTTTATGCTATAAAAGATGCACCCTTCACAGGTTCGGCCGATTTTAACATTTTTCTCTTGTACACATAAAAGAAACAGGAAATTAATTTGTCCACATAAATGTTATTACTTTTTTATATTCCATCATTGTTTGGCCACGTAAGTATATTTGTATTTCATTTATGAGAGTTATTTGTTCGATGTATCATTTATACCATAACTGTAATATTAATAATTTTCTATTTTCAGTTGTTTACAAATTAAATGTAGGTTAAGGGTAACGTTAATAAACCTTTACATGCCTTGATGAATATGCACAAAAGCATAAAATAATATAAGTCACCGGTTTTATAATTATGTTATAATTATGTTGGGATGGGCACATTTTTAGCCCGTAAAGTTAGCAAAGTACGCACGGGGGCTAGATGAGGGGAATATCAGTTTACGGAGAGAAGGGCATAACAAGTTGCGAAAAAAATCAATTACATTCCTCCGTAACTTAATGTTCATCGCAGAGTGGTTGCGGCAATACTGACATTGTACACAAATTAAAGAGCGGAAGTTTACTTCATATCGGAATTGTACAGTAGTGTGAACAAAAAGAGGTAAACATAATTTGCAGGGCTTAGAGTTTTGCATTAAAATTTGTTTTTATTTACCTTTGCATGGTGGGAAATTCTAATCACTGTTAGGAAAAAAAATATAAGCTATACTTGTATCTAAAAACAATTTTATTTAATAAGAAAACAGCACATTTTAAAACTTTACAACACCTATAGTTGTTCCTATTTTGTTCACACCACTATATATGAGATAGAACAGTTAATGGTGGTGATGCCAGTTGTAAAAATTCATTTAAGCTACAATTGAGAAAACTTTTCTCAAGTTGTGGGCTTTTATACGTACATATGCAAGGCAGTTATCATATATGTATATAAAAAAAAGATAGGTACTTGTGATCATAATATATATATATATATATATAATTTAATGAAAATGCTTATATAAATATATATATATATTTAGTATATATTAATATTTGTGATATTTTCAGTTTGGTTGTTTTATCAAAATATTCAAAGAATTTAGGTTTTTTTCTATAATTGTTCTGTTAAATTTTAAAAATCTAAGTTGCCTCTGGAAATGTATTAAAATAATAATACGCGCTATAGAAAGGGAACACATATTTTCAAAAATATAAGATATCATCAAATAAAAATATATTTGCGCGGTATGGCATTATTGATTGAGAGTGGCTAAGCACACAAATAGAATCCAAACACTAATGGCAGAAACATCGTATTTCGCTTCTCCCTCCGCTACGAGCGGCAGGCGTTTTGTTCTCGTGTTCATTCGAACATTGTTGCCATTACTCAATACTCATATGTAGTTTTGCACACATCTAACTTTTCAATTATAATTTTTCATAATATAAAATACCAAAACTGAAATCAAACTAGTAAAACTAGTTTATATATTTATAAATAATAACACTCGATTCTGATTTTGAGTTAGTTTAAGAAAATTTCAAATATATTGAAGACAATTTTTATAATTACTATAGTATATCGAGCCTGGCAACCCTGCGTTGTGAGAGAGCAATCAGCTGAATCGTTTGCGCATAAGATACATTTATGTACATACGTTTGAAGACAGTGGTTCAGAAACTGATATTGTTATAATTTAAATGTGCCTAAATGTCGTCAACGAGGGAAATCAGTGTAAATTATATCTATGTTTGGAAGCACCTACACTTGTGAAGAATTTTTTTTCAATAATGAAATTAAACATACATAAAATAAGAAAAAGGTTATCTGATTTAAATTTTGGTACAATAATGCGCGTAGCTTCAGCTAATAAGATTAAACAAAACATAGAATTTATTATGGCAAATAAACCAAATAAAATGCTGTTATACAGACATATAAAAAATTATTACTAAAATAAAATATTTATAATACTTTTTGTTATTTGTCTTACATTTTATAAATTTATAGTAGTTACAAAGAAACTTAAAATTGTTAGGCAATTTAACAGTTATTACCCACCGTGCAACTTTCCATATATGCGTGCGCTCTCATTTGTAAACATAGCGTGGGAAAATACGTTGCTCTCATTTGTAAATATGGAGTGGTAAAATACGTTTCTCTCACTTCCCTCTTCATGTTTGTCCGCGATGATCCCCTCACCTAGCTCTCAAAACGTGCACTCGTGCCCGCACGGGCAAAATGCCACTGAGGGCTAATATGCCCATCCCTGTGTTAGATGGATGTTAGTATGGAAGTTTGAAATGGATAATAGTCGACCGAATAGACCATGGACTAAGTCAATGGTGACTTTTATCGCGAAATGATAACCGACCTTTTTGATACCTGAAATTGATTCTCGTGATTTCGGCGACATTAGGTTTCAACAAGATGGCGCCTCTTCCCACACATCGCATCAATGAATGAACTTATTGCAAGAGCACTTCAGTGAGTAGATAATTTAACTTTTTGGGCCGTTCGATTGGCTATCAGGATCGTGTGATTTTTCCTGTGGGGATATGTAAAGTTTATGCGGACAATTCCGTTTCGATTCAGCCCTTGGAGTAAAATATCACGCGGGTTATTCGCCAGTTATCAGTCGAAATGATCGAACGAGTTATCGGAAGTTAAACTCAACGCATGGACCATTTAAGACGTAGCCGTGCCAACATTTGAAAGAGATAATCTTCAAAAAATTGATTCCAAAGAATGTTCTTTCAAAAACCCATTAAATTAGTAGTTTCTGTGTTTTTTCTTAAAGAAAAGTACGGAAGCTTGAAATATGTCAGCCTTTTACATTAGAGTGGGCCAAAAACGAATGTTTTTTTGTCTTTCGTTTCACTCTCTGAAAAGACAGTTGGAAGTGAGATACAAGGTTTTCTGTCTGATAATAAAAAATATAAAACCGTAATATATACTTGGTGAGCCAAGTAAGAGCTGTCTATCAACCAATTTTTCAGAGTACGGAGCGAAAAAAACATTAGTTTTTTATTTACCCTAATGTACACTTCTACTAATATTGCAAACAGAAATTTAAACAACCTGTCACCAAGTAAAAACTTTGTTATTGCAAATAACAAACCTTGAAAAACGGTATACTGAATTCTCATCTATGAACTAGCATTTGTGTATGTACATACATACATATACGAGGTGCATTCCAAAGTAAACAAGACTTCAAAAAAAAAAAAAAACAGAACAAATGGCTTTTTCGGCAAAATCAATTTATTTTATTCAAAATTGTCTCCTTTTGCGTCAGTAGAGCTTTTTGCACGGTCCAAAAGCCTGCCGAACGAGTGTTTTAGCTCGTTGGCAGGTATGGCCGCCGGCATGCCGGTGCAAGCCTTTTGAATGGCAGTCTACGTCTGCATAACGCTTTCCTGTCATGGGCAAATGCATTTTTCCGAAAAGGGGAAGTGGCACCGTGCCATATCAGGTGAATACGTATCTTTCGTAAGCCCAAATGTTCGCTCAAAATGCTATATATCGATGTTTTGGAGATGTTCAGTTCCATTTCCATGAATTTCAATAATCAGCCGAAATTTTTGATGAATTCACGCACAGTGATCGTCGTTTATGTCCTCACGACCACTTTGAAAGCACTCGTGCACTCTGCAACGGGATAGGCAACCATCGCCATAAACTTGTTTTATTAATTGCATTGTTTCGGTAAAAGTTTTACCAATTTTAAAACAAAATTTAATATCGGCTCTGTGTTCAAACCTCATTTACGCACCGATAACACAAACAAACTGGCACCTAAAACGCAATAACTTCACTTTCCATCGATAAAATGGCATAAAATTCGCACTGAAAAATCAATAAAGATAGCAGATTCTAACAGCGGGATCAGCGAAAAACGCTACTCCCTTCCTCAGCTGCCGTCCTTAGCAATTGACCGTCCTTATTAATTGAGAGCTAACAAACTTAATACCCTTGTATTTGTATTGAATGCTTAAAAGTCAGTTATTTTAATATAGCATAAAAATATTTATATAGTTTCTCCATATATTAAATAACCACTATATAGTAATTTTTAATCGTAATAAATATTAGGTGTTTTAATTTCAATGCCCAAAAATTATTATTTTGTTCGATCTGGCTATAATGGAAAATGTTATAAAAAATTTTGAGGCGCTCTAACACAGGAATAAGTTGGACATCTCTTTATACCTGGCAGAATGTTTGCGGCAATACTGACATTGTACACAAATTAAACAGCGGAAATTTACTTCATATCGGAATTGTACAGTTGTGTGAACAAAAAGAGGTAAACATATTTTGCAGGTTTTAGAGCTTCGCATAAATTTTTTTTATTTACCTTTGTATGGTGGGAAATTCTAATCACTGTTAGAAAAAAAATATGTAAGTTATACTATATTTGTATCTAAAAACAATTTTATATAATAAGAAAACAGTACATTTTAAAACTTCACAATGTTATATTGTTGTTCCTATTTTGTTCACACCAATGTATGCATATGTGATAAAACTGTTAATGGTGATGATGCGACTTGTAAAAATTAATTTTTGTTACAATTAGGAAGTCTTTTCTCAGATCGTGGGCTTTTATACGTAGTACATATGCAAGGCAGTTTTATACATATATCTACATATGTATATAAAAAAGAAAAGATACTTGTGACCATAATATATATTTTTTAACATATTGCAGTTCTATTAAATGAAAATGATTATATACATAAATATATGATTTGTGATATTTTTCAGTTTGGTTATTAAATTTTAATGATCTAAGTTGCCTCTGGAAATGTATTAAAATAATAATACGCACTTTAGAAAGGGAACACATATTTTCAAAAGAAATAAAAATTATCAAGTAATATTTGCGCGGTATGGCATTATTAATTGAAAGTGGCTAAGCATACAAACGCTAATAAGTGTGTGCTCACCGCATATTTGTGCATATGTGTTTGAAGAAACAGTGGTTCATAAACTGAAGTTATTATAATTTAAGAGTGCAGAAATGTTATCAACGCGTGAAAACAGTGTTCAAAATTTAAGAAAAGTTAATTCATTTAATGTGGAATGGGAAAAAATGTATGTATGTCAGGAAAGCTCTGACAGCATGCTATGTAAAAAACATGTTCGGATGAAGAAATACAATATTCAAAGGCATTATGAAGCGCATCACGAAGAATATGATCTGGAATATTGTACTTTTAGGAGTATTTGTTGATAGTAACGGTGCAATCTATGTTAGCTACGCGATTGGCACTTAAAATGGTTTTAGGAACTTTATCCAAAGAACATCTTTTGAAATATTTATTACACTTTATATTATTTGTCTTACTTTTTATAAATTTATGGTGGTTATAAAGAAACTTAAAATTGTTAGGCAATTTTACATTTGTTACCCACAGTGCAACTACCCATGTATACGCGCGCTCTCATTTGTAAATAAGGAGTGGTAAAATACTCAATTCCCTCTTCATGTTTGCCCGCGATGGTCCCCTCATCAAGCCCTCAAAATGTGCAAGTTAACGATAGCCTCTGCATAGAAACCTTACCATAACTGTAAATAAAATTGAATCTTTGCACTTTGAAATTACACTGTGTCATAAATTAGAAATATAATTAACGTTTTTGATTATTTAAGAATTCGTAATGCTTTTTCCGTTCTGAATCCAATAATCCATTATTATCAAAACAATATCGCTCGCCCTCACAAGAAGGCATACCAATAACAATCGTAAAGAAAACAGAACGCTTAACGTTCTGCTGGAATTTGCTGTCACAGCTAAAATTATTATTAACTCTTTGTTCTGGATTCAGTCAAGCTGATTCTTACACTTCAGCTTTAACTTTAAGTAAATCTTTAAGTAAATAAAACCAAAATGCGTAAATATTAGTATTTGAGAAATAAAGATTCGATTTGTATTTGGCAATCCACAAGAACCACACGTGTTCTCATTTCATCCGCGCGTTCGCGGATATAAAATATATATATATTTTTAAATTCCCTCGTTGCGGGAATTAATTGGCGCCCAACGTGGGGCACGAGTCAAAAAGTGCCTAGTATAGTAAAATTTATAAAAAGTTGTGTTATCAAAAATTGTGAAGTTAAAATTATAAAAAGTTGTCATTAAAATTAGTTTGGCACGAGTCAAAAAGTTCCTAGTATAGTAAAATTTATAAAAAATTGTGTTATCAAAAATTGTGAAGTTAAAATTATAAAAAGTTGTCTAAAAATGGTTTGGCATGAGTCAAAAAGTGCCTAGTATAGTAAAATTTATTAATAGTTGTGTTATCAAAAATTGTGAAGTTAAAATTATAAAATGTTGTCATTAAAAATAGTTGGGCTCAAGTTAAAAAGATTGAAGTTAAAGTGCCTACTAAAAAGTTAAGTTAAAATAATATAATTGGCACCAAGTCAAGGATAGTAACAATACCTAAGTGAAAAAATTCACAAAAAAAAAAATAACTGTGTGAGTAAGAACAAGCAACGAAGTGACAATCGCAGGATAAAAAAATCAAGAAAATTTTTTAAAATAATTTATTAGAAAAATAACAGTGACTGACAGGGTTGGTGTACAAATGTGTTTAGTTGTGTTGTAATCATCAGCTGTGGTGAATTGCACAGGCGCATTAGGATGCGCCAGTTTTACCGGGTAGACGGGTGGATGCTTAACTCATTTAAACATCCTGGGCCCCCTAGGCGAATATTTTGCCTAGTTTTATATATATGATCTGAGATCGGTAATTCGGCTTACTGTTGGTGGAGTAGCCGAGGGCGCAGAATACTCGTACTAGCTGTATGAAGCGATTTTGGTTTTAATACAAAATGGTATTTTGTGTAAGTAGTGGTGGTTGAGGTAGTAATTACCTTTGCGTGTTTTGACGACTTATTATTATAGTAAATTTGTAAAATTGTTTGATTTTATTTATTTTTTAGCGGTTATTTACAATTTTTTATTTTATCGTTTTGGTATACCGGTTGCTTAGTATTTGCTTTTTCTGTATTATCGGCAATTGTTTGCATTTAATTTATTCTTGGCTTATGAAGGATAGTAACTCCACGCCTGGCTCAGATATGGCCAGAATGGGTACTCCCTAGCCCTGGAGTAAGGGCTGTGCCAATAGATGGATCTTGCGAGAGAGTGGCCGGTAATTGCGAACGGCTTCATTAGAATTATAATTTTTTTAAGTGGGATGTTCATTCTTTACAACAGATTCTAACCAACTACCCTTATGAGTAGCGCTTATGTAGGGACGATAAGAGCGATATCTGCTTTTGTTAGTTTTTTTTTCTATTTTACAATTTACGCCTCTGTGGGGCAATATTGTATGAAAAGTGTAGATTTTTTGGTGTTTTTACTTTTTGAGACACTTTTGTTATATTTTATGTTTAAGTGCTTATGCACTAATTTGGCCTTTAGTAGCCCGCCACCGTTCTAGGATTTTTTTTTTCCATCATTGGCGAAAGCCATCCTGTGCGGCCGAAAATTTTTATGTGTTTTTAATATTGTTAGACCGAAATCTTACTTTGTTTTTTCTACCAATATGTGAGGTATTGGAAAATTGTGAAGCTAGTGGTAGTCGTACGACGTACCGGCCATTATTTGATCGAGTAGTTGTAGCTCGCTTCATTGCTGACCGCAATTTAGCATTACGTGAGGAAGTAGAGCAATTACGCTCACAAATAGTAGTCAATACCACTAGTGCAACCGATTTTCTAACACAGACGATAGACGATAATATAGCCTATCAAGAATTATTAGATGTAGTTAAATCCGTACCTGAATTTACTGGTAGGATGAGTTTATATGTTAGTTGGAGAGAGGCAGCGCTTAACGCTATGAGCCTATACGTGAGGGGCAGTAGAAAATACTTTGCCGCACTCACAATACTTAGAAATAAAATAAGGCATGATGCAAATGATGCATTAACTAACCATGGAACAGTCATAAATCTCGATGCAATTCTATCTCGTCTAGACTTTACATACGCGGACAAACGTCCAATACATATAATCGAATAAGAATTAAGCATCTTAAGGCAGGGTGCAATGTCGGTTGTAGAACAAAAGTTCGTCAACAAAAAGTTGACGCTATTAATAAACAAAACAATTATGACACACGGAAACAACGCAGACCTGACAAAAGAATTAAACAAAAAGAATAGGGAACATGCCTTGAGAATCTTTATAACAGGATTAAATACCCCATTACGAGACATAATATTCTCTCTAAGCCCACAAGATTTACCTGACGCCTTAGCAAAAGCTCAGGAACTCGAATCAAATAATCCAAGAGCCCGGTTTGCTCAAAACTTCATGTATGACAGAAACAGGGTGTAGCCAACGTACACAAACAATAACTTAAGATTTTCTCAGAGGAACAACCCTCCCAATGACAATACACATTATAATTTTCTGAAACCAAATCCTTTGGATATAGATCCATCTGTATCCAGACTTTACAATAGAGATTTTAATATGAGGGGACAACAAAGCACTAGCATTTTTTATCAACAACAAAGAAATAGCAATTTTAATCAAAATGTAAAACCTATGCAAATGAATGCAAACTTTCAGGCCAATAGGGGGCAAAATCAGGAAGCACATGGGGTAAAGCGGCTTAGAGAAAGTAATAATAGCTTTCGGCCGTAAGAAAAGAGTAAGAGAATTAATAATATGAACGAGAGCCATTTTTTAGGCGAAGAGGGGACGAACTCCCCTTCGTCAAATTACACGACTCAAAATTAGATAAAAACTCAAAAGCTCTAGTTGATACGGGAGCAATCTCATGCTACATTAAGCCTGGGGCTTATAATAATAAAAACGAATTAGCCATTTATAAGGGCATAAAAACTGTGAATGGCTATTCCATAATGAAATTTTACCACTTAATTACCCTATTTGGAGTCGAAGAAATCTTCTATGAAATAAAAGGATTAGAATCGGATCTCCTTTTGGGATGCAATTTCCTTAAAAATATTGTGGCACTTATCGATGTGTCCAATGGGAAAATTAATTATAGGGTAAAAAATAACTCAGAAAATTAAAACAGAAGTATGAATATTTATTTTGAAAACAAAACTAAGGAACAAGAAGCTTCCAAAAAACTAGCCGAGAAAAGTATCGGTAAAAATGAAAGAAATATTAAAATTGTGGAACAAATAAGTTCTACACCGCCAGTCGAAGATTTTACCGGCAATATTATACTAAAAAATTTATTTTGGGACAAAAAGATCCTAAAACGCCAGCTGAAGATTTATACCAGCGTAATGAAAAAAGTAATTATAAAGAAAATATTGTGGAACAGAAATGTTCTACAACGCCAGCCGATGAGTTTTCCGGCAGCATTAATGATAACTATTCGATATTGCGTGAAAGAGGCTCAGAAATTAATAACGATAATGATTATTGTTCTGAAAAGAATTCCGAAAAGTTAAATACTGAAAATCAAGATGAAAAATTAACTGAACTTAAAACAAAAATAAAAGAAAAAAATACTCAAATGTATTCAGGCAATCTTCCCATTTCACCCTGGAGAAATAATTTATGAAAAAATAATAGGATAAAGAAATATGCTGAATCCCAGATATAAAAAACAGGTTGTAAAAGAGGATTTAGGAAATAAGTTTACAATTAATCAGAGAAATAGAATAGTGCAAAGGGATAATATAAAGTCCTAAACGAATACTTATTTACATTTTCAGAAAACGATGACAATAATAATTTTAATACTGCTAACAATAGCAAAAGTAGATATTAGGGACTTCACGAGAGAAAATTACGCATTAACACAGGACGAAAATGTAGGTTTATACCATGACTATGGGGAGTTTTTCAAATAACTAATTTAACATATTTTGAAGAGATAATAATATCAGATAAAAATTATTATTATGGTAAAATGAAGTACAATAACTTAGAAGTTAACAAAAATTATGTATTTGATATAAAAAATTTAGAAGGGCAACCTGAAATAGAACTTATAGAGACTTTGTTAGGACAATTACAAAAAACAGATAAAATAATAACAGAATTAAATGACACAAAATTAAAAGAAAACGAAATCAATATGTTATACATGAACTGCAAAATTTAATAAATACAATAACTTTTGGTAAAATTGGAATTTTAAATCCAACAATTTTACATGATGATGAAACAAAAAACGTAACATATTACCAACACGGTATAATGACTATAACAGATTTAATGGACATTTCTAAATGTAAAATAGCCCAAAAAGGTGACATAATTATAATTTATATAAAATATCCTAAAATAGAACTAACATGTAACTATGATGTAACTATGATGTAAGAACCATAGCTCAATGGTGAGCTTATTATTGACCAGAACATAATATACTGTGATAATAAATTTCTTAATATTCAGAATTGTAAAACAGAAATTTCAAAAACCTATTGTAAACTAAATAAGACAAGCACATGTTTGTCAGAAATTTTAAACAAGAAACAAGGAAAATGTAATAAATTAAAAGAAAAAAACTTACAAATTGAAGAAATTAAATGAGGAGCGATATTAGTTTCAGGAAAATATATTGTAGATAATCAAACATTAAATGGAACATATTTAATAAGATTTGAAAATTAAACAGTAATAAATAATCTATCTTATGAAAACATTGGAATAAAAATTTGGAAATATTTTAAAAATAACCATATAAATAATTTTGAAATTTTAGAATATATTGAAATAAACAATAAACTGTTAAAATTAGATAATATAAATATTTTAGCAGAACGGAACAAGAACATAAATATATACTATATATATGTATATATTTGTGAATAGCAATGTTTGAACGTGTAAGTTACCATTCATATTTTTGGTACATAATTTTAATCTGGGGTATCATTTTCATTACTTACTTAATACTAAAATTAAAAAAATCTCGCGAAATTCCCAAACCAATCGAAAATGCGCAATTTCAAGAAATAACTTATAATGCTCTTTTGGGTCAAAAATATAAATTAACTCAAAATAATAGTGAATCGGGGACGATTGATTTTAGGAAGGGGGAGTTAACGATAGCCTCCGCATAGAAACCTTACCATAACTGTAAATAAAATTGAATTTTTGCACTTTGCAATTACACTGTCTCATAAATTAGAAATATAATTAACGTTCTTAATTATTTAAGAATTCGATATGCTTTTTCCGTTCTGAATCCAATAATCCATTATTATCAAAACAATATCGCTCGCCCTCACAAGAAGGCATAACAATAACAATCGTAAAGAAAACAGGACGCTTAACGTTCTGCTGGAATTTGCTGTCACAGGTAAAATTGTAATTAACTCTTTGTTTTGGATTCAATCAAGCTGATGCTTACACTTCAGCCTTAACTTTAAGTAAATAAAACCAAAATGTATAAATATTAGTATTTGAGAAATAAAGATTCGATTTGTATTTGGCAATCCACAAGAACCACAAGTGTTCTCATTTCATCAGCGCGTTCGCGGATATAAAATATATATTTTTTTTTAAATTCTCTCGTAGCGGGAATTAATTTGCACGCTTACCCGAACGGTGCAAACTGCCATTGAGGGCTAATATGCCCACCTCTGATGTAAATCATAGTAAGGAATCATACAAGTACAAACCCAAAAATTCCAGTTGAATTTTTTTGAGAAATAATAGTGTAATAGGGTACTAAAACAAACTATTCTGTAAAAATATTACTTCGTCCAATTATACGACCATAAATGTAATGCGATATTTAAATAGACTTCTTGATTTAATTTGCAATTTGCTGTAAGAACATTTAATTTCAACGAATATTAGTAATGTTTATTTTTATTTGATCCCACTGTATGTAATGTTTATATATACAGTATATATAGGTGATAGATTAATAAAACTTCACTGCTGGATACTGCCAACGGGGCGATATGCTTGGGGCAAAAAATAAATTAAAGACAAATTTTACAATTATTTAAGAGATACACAATTTTTATAATTTTTTACACAAATGTATATGTATATGTGTGCTTTTATTTTAGTTGCCAAAGCAAGTTTGAGTATGCATATGTGCCCGCATGAAAACTGCATAATAATAGAAACAAGAAAACACGTTAACTTCGGTTGAATGGAAGCTGTAATACCTTTCACAAATAAAAAGGTTTTCCATGGAACAACTTATTTTGGAATTGATCGACAGCTAATTGCTGTAGTTGTCTCATCTGAACAACTTTGTGTACAAAATCTTAGATCAATATCTCAAAAACTTACCAACTAGCTGGCGTACATACAGACGGACAGAAGGATGATTCATTTGTTGCTTTTTAAATAGGTACATAGTGCATTTTCTTAAACTAGCTTTGATTTCTTCAACTAGAAAAAACGTAAGCTGACCAATTAAACGACCTCTATTGTCAAATGTCTGATAGCTTTTCAATCAATTTCAATTTTTTTGGAAAAGGTGTGTATATAAGTATGTATGTTATTACATTTGTATTATGAGTTGCAGCAATTTTGAGTTAGAAAAACGGTTGGGATTTTTCATTCATAAGCGAACATGTTAGTACATATATCCTTACCTCGCAACACATCAGCTGGTATCAGACGCTTATAAATTTTTATTTCTCTATCAGTGTTACTTTGACTGGTCATCTTTTCGTCCTGGCTGGCAACACATATGAGTAATGCACAAGCAACTATCAAAAAGGCTTTCATTTTTTCTCAACTAAATAATAATTTTAAAAAGCTTCAATAGACTTTCACTAATTTAAAATAGCTTTGATTTTACCGGCGTACTTTACTATATTTAAAAAAATATATATTGTATATAATTTAAGTATTAATATTATTTTGTGTATATATGTGGCATATATGTGTGCTACGTTACACAAAACAAATGATTTATGGTCGGTTATGGCGAGTAAGTACAGTAATAACGATCGCAGATTAAGAAGTGTTCGTATCCGAAGCACTACCAAACCGTATTTAACAAGCAACTGTTGCAGGTGAAAGTGTGTACTGAATTAAATTTAAAAATAGTGCAAAGACTGCTATTTATAGGCAGAGTTTAAGTCTGAGCCGCAGACGATAAACACAACAGACATGCAGCTTTAATGGTTGAAAATAAATGTATCTTGCCAAAATGAGCACAACACATCGATATTCACCATAATTTTGTATCACACATCGGTGTATATATAGTTATACATGTATGTACATATATATATATATATATATAAATATATACTATATATATGTATATATTTGTGAATAGCAATGTTTGAACGTGTAAGTTACCATGCACCACACCTGTAGGGAAAGAAATATTTCGTCCGAGTAAAAAGACTTATTGTTTTGCAAGAAGCTCTTTTTATTTGCTATGGTGATTTGATCAATTTATGTATATGTAGTTTCATTGTAAATTAAAACTCACCACCGTTTCTACAGTATGTAATGTACTTGTTTGTTCAAATTGGATTTTTTCCGTAGAAACGAGTTTGCTCTCTTAAACACAGGGTTGCCAGTATAGATAGTTTGTAGTAATTAAAAAAATAAACTTGAATATATTTGAAATATTTTTAAACTAATTCAAAATTATAGTCGAATACGAGTATTTATAATTAAGAAGACCATTTTCGGAGTTTAGTTTTGATGTTTTACATTATGAAAAATTTCAACTCAAAAGCTTGATGTGTGCAAAACCATTTCTACAAATTGAGTAGTGGCAACATGGTCAAATATAATCAAGAGAACAACAAAAAAAATTGTTTTCATTACGGAAGGGCGGCACGTCTTGACTAAATGAAATAGAAGGCTCTAGTCTTTTGGTGAGTTGGATAGTGGATTTGGTTAAATGATGCCTGCTTCTGCGCGTCATATGTTTATACAAGCATGTGTAGATCCATACATATATTTATGCATAAAAGTACAAACATATATGTATGTGTATACTTGATAGTGACTTTTACTTTGGCATTAAGGGGCTACACCAGTGTGACGGATGAAAAATTATGCGATTTTCGTGATTAATTATGATTATCTGGAATATTGTACTTTTAGGAGTATTTGTTGATATTAACGGTGTAATCCATGTTAGCTATGCGATTGCACTTAAAATGGGTTTAGGAACTTTAACCAAAGAACATCTTCCGAAATATTTATTATACTTTTTATTATTTGTCTTTCTTTTTATTAATTTATGGTGGTTACAAATGTTACCCACAGTGCAACTACCCACATATACGCGCGCTCTCATTTGTAAATAAGGAGTGGTAAAATACGTTGCTCTCAATCCCCTCTTCATGTTTGCGATGATCCCTTATGAAGCCTTCAAAATGTGCACGCGTGTCCGAACGGTGCAAAATGCCATTGTGGGCTTTTTTAAGAAAAAGTACACGATTGAACATTTCGAACTTCTTTGAACGTAATAAAGTAAATTTTCAGCTATTTTTTAAGATTTTTTTTTCAAAAATGTTGAAAAGTAACGGAGTTATGGGCTGTCTTCGGAGGGGCCAAAAAAAAGTGCCCCAACTGCTGGCATGATTCCGGCCGAATGGGTAGCTGAAACAAAAAAAAAGTGAAAAGTTTATAAAACTTTAAGATATTTCCTATACAATGACCTACGATCTTTGAAAAATATCGAAAATTAACAAAATGGCGTAATTTTGAAAAAAAAAATTGGTTTTTTTAGTCGTCGTTTTTTTAATGCCAAACTGACAATTTTGTATTCAAAAATACTCAGTTTTAATTTGATCGTCGATCGGTCAATTTCTCGTTGAGTTATGATGTCAGCAATTTTGAAAAATGTCGTTTCGAGAAAAACGCGTTTAAAGTTACACTTACATATATATGTTTGCACCTCCGAGCATTCGCTCTTTAGAACGCTGCCATCCAAAAACTATTCAAGATACGATCTTCCCGATTTCACAGAGTATTTATGGAAATATAAGCTATCGAAAAAACAAATAATTTTTTTTTAAAGTGTCACACCCCTTAACAACTGTTTGCTTAAGAGTTAAATATTTGCAGTTATATTGGACTGCGTAGTTGAGGTTTTCCATGTATTTCATGCAACTATACTCTGACTCATTGTGGGGGCTTTTTGTTTATACCAATTTGTTAGGTATGATGAGTCACAGTATTAGCCGACTTCACTGATTAGTGGTAAACTGTTTGTGATTAAGAAACCGAGCTAAAATGGAAATTAAAACGGCAGTGTGCAGTTGTAGTATTGACAATATTTATGGCGTAACTTCAAATGATTCGCTTTAAGGCTGGTTTGACGGAATTACCAAAATTCCACTCGTCACGCTTTCTAAAGCTGGTAGCTTTTAAGTTTTTGTACACGTAAACACATATGTACATGTGTGGTATACAATTAATATGCATATGTATGTACATATGTACATATGTACTACTGTGATCAAATGGAAAGGTGAATTTTGTTCATTTCATCTCCTTCAAAGTAATCCTCTTTCACTGCAATACACTTATGCCATCGAATTTCATCATAGCACTTGGAAAAATTCTTCGTCGTGATCAGATCAGAGCCTTCTTCGATTCAGCTTTTATATCCTCAATTGACACAAAACGGTGTCCTCGGAGTGGTCATGTGAATTTGCTGAATAGTCAGAAGTTACACGAAGGTAATTCAGGCGAATCACGAATAACCAATGCTGTATAAGATGGTGCATTATCACACTTCTTTATTTAATAAATTCAGTCATAGCAAAAATCTAAGAATTCACTTTTACAGCCTCACAAAACGACGCGTACCTCAAATACTAATGAATATTTTAAAGTCAAATTTAGCATAGATGTCACTAACAGTACTACCAAATTACCGATTCGAAAAACACCCTAAGTATATATTAAATTCACCTTTCAATTTGATCACAGATCACGTATGCATACGTTATGAGTAAACTTAAGTTGTACTTTAGAAATGAGTTTTTAAAATGTATTTATTGTTTTATTTATTTTGACTTTTATTACTAATCGGCTTTTCTTCCATATCGTCACAAACCGTACCATACCATATAACCAGGCAAATGTCAGAGAGATGATAAGAAAGCTGGAATGATTTTAGTGGATATTTTGGGTATGAAACGCGTTCTTGCTCGACTCATCCTGGCAAAGTTTGTTCTATTCGCTGGTTCACATGTTACAACAGAGTAAAACAGTATTGTTCACCTGATGGTTGTTTGTCTCACCTAAAACTAATTGAGAAAGATAGAAGATGTATATATATGTGGGATTGATTTAAAAATTGCCGTTTACTTTTGTAATATTTATTTAACAAGTATAAATCTTATGTGGAGTGGTCCGTAGTTGCCGGTGGTCTTGCGTGGTCTGTCTGTTTGTCTGTCCTTAATTCGTCTTCGTACCTACTGTTTCGTTGTCATTCCAATCCGTTCGCTGCTGTCACATCTGTTCTCTACACAGTGTTGCATTTCTGTTTCAGTGTTATTGTCCGTTTACACAGTCCTACATTCAGCTATCCTGACTGTTCATTCGGCCCCGAATAATGGGTTCTACTTCTTCATAAATTCAGCAATTGTGATCGTGCGTGTTGGTCCTTCATGATCACCGATCTTCTCGACTTCATATCTTCTGTGTGCCATCTTCTTAACAATTCTATATGGCCCGAAGAATTTTACTTTAAGTCTCAATTCTGCTCCATACTACGTTCGCTTGATGACTACTTGCTCGTTTTTGCATAGTCGACCTTTACTATTCGCCTATTGGTGAATGTTCTCCTATTTTTCTGCTGAACCCTAGCTATATTGTGTCGTGTCTCCTGACGAATTACCTCGCGTTCTGCATCGAGCTCCTCGATGGCTGATTCCTCCAGCAGTTCGAGTAAATGTGGTATTCCTTTTAATCGCATCTCAAGTCCAGTCATAATTCTAAAAGGCGATTGTCTGGTGCTCCTTGGCGGCGTGCTGTTGATTATTTGCTGCACACGATCCACGTGCTTGTAGCAGTTTCCAGTACTCTCGTTTCCCAACTTAGCTATCATCGGAATAATAATCTGGTGCATGCGCTCTACTTGCCCGTTTGCTCGTGGCAAACGTCTTGGATTTCCAAAAACGGCTGCTCTTTTCTTTAAGCATTCGACGACTGCATCAGCTCCTGTGTTCTTAGTTGGATATAGCCAAACGAACTTGGAGAATGCGTCCACCATCACCAGGATGTAGTTATATGCCTTCTTTGTCGATTTCAGCGGCCCAACGGGATCGAGATGTAGTGTTCCCAAAGGCCTGTCTTCTTTACTAATGGGATTTAAGAAACCTTCTTTCTTTCCTGACTTCGTATCGTTGACGATACGCTCTACGCAACTTCTTACAACCCTTGTTGCCTTCCTATTTAAATTTGGTATATAAAATGTTTTCCCTACTGCTTCTTCCGTTTTCTTGATGGAAAAGTGTCCTTGCCTATGTGCCATGTTGATGATTTCGTTTTCCATAACTGATGGAACCACCAGGAGTTCTCTTGTTGAATCCTTATACAGTACTCCATGTTTGATATAAAAATCTTCGTAGTCGCTCTTCTCCAGAATTTTCAACACAGCTCGTACCCAATCGTCCTCTCCCTGTGCTTGCTTCAGCTGGTGGATTAGGGAATTTTCTATAATGAGACAAGATACCCTACTCAACGCATCTACATGTCGCATTTTTGAACCGTTTCTATGTTCTATCTCGTAACAAAAGTCTTGTAGGAACATTGCCCAACGAGATACTCTTAATGGCACATCTCGTTTCCGCATTGTCATTGCGAATGCATTACAATCTGTTACTATCATAAAACTTATCCCCAACAAATTTACTCTTCACATCTTACGTGCTTCTATAATCGCTAGTACCTCAAGTTCGTACGAATGGTACCTTTCCTCTGCTGGTTTTGTCTTTCGACTCATCTATTGAACTAGATGGAACGCTTGATCGTCGAAATCCTTCTGAAGTAGCACTGCTCCGTACCTGGACATACAAGCGTATGTATGTACCTCAGTCACTGCTTTCGGATTGTACAACATTAGGACTGGTGCGCTGATCAATGCTGACTTCAACTTCGGGAATGCCTCTTTAGCCTCTTTACTGAGTATATCCGACAGCGGTTTGGCTATTACAGCATATCCATCGACAAATCTTCTAAAGTATGATGTCAATCCAAAGAATCTCTGCATAGCCTTCTGGTCATGTGGCAATGGGAAATTCCTAATCGCTTTCGTTTTTGCATCGGATGGTTTTGTCGAACCGTCTTCTATAACATAGCTTAGAAAGTCTATTTTTCTTATAAGAAACTGACATTTGCCCCATTTTATCCGCAAACCATATTCTTCAGCTCTTCGTAGAACTCGTTCTAAACTGTGTACGCCTTTAGTGTAATCCTTGGAGGGATTAACTAAATCGTCCATGTAAGCCACACAGTATCGTCTTGCATAAGATCTCTAAATACTTCTGAAATAAATCTTAGAAAACTGCTGGCGAGTTCGATCTACCAAAAGGCACGTATTGGAATTCATATTGCCCGTTGTATGTAACGAATGCGGTGTACTTCCTTGAGAAAGGCTCCACTGGGACATGGAAAAATCCATTCCTAAGATCCAGTGTCGTAAAAATATTAGCACCCTGTAACTTTTCGATAACATCGTCGATATTTGGCATCGGGAAGTTATCGCGAACCATCTTTGTGTTTAATCGCTGATAATCGCAACATAAACGTTTCTTTCCATCTTTCTTCGAAACTAACACAACTGGTGACGCATAATTTAAATTACTGGGTTTAATGATCCCATCCTTGAACCATTCCTTAACTTGTTCATCCACTTCCTGTCTATCGATGTAAGACATCCGTCTGGGATTTTCATGTACTGGGGTGTCATCTGAACTGACGAATTCGAAATGCTTGTAGGCTTATAATTCGCTACCATTCTTCTTACTATAGTTGCTTGCTCTTTGTTGAGGTGTGAAATATCGACTTCGCCCACAGGTACCTTCTTCATTCCTGCGACCATACACAGGGTTCCAAACTCTTCGCTCAGTTGAGCAATCCTGTTATCACCTTCATCAATTGGGTTGTTCCTAGCATCAGCGCCTATCTCCGCAGTCTCATGAACCAACTTCGAACTCGCTTCTGAAATCCTGAACTCTCTCGGCTCCTTAGCCACAACAGCGCCCTCGCTCTCATTGTTTGCTACTTCCAAAGCCCTTCTATCACGGATTTTCCTGCGATACTTCCTAACGGCTTCCCTTTACTGCTCCTCATCTTCATGCACCCTTGTGCCCACGTTTAGTTTCACATCAAACTTCTTAGGCTTCGCTGACCCAACACTGCGATCTTTCTTACTGTTCCAGTATTCACCTCCTCCTTGCTCTGTGGCTTTTCCTCCACCTTCTTCTGCCTGAACTCGGCGCCGTCTTCCGTAACGAATAAATCGACTTGTCTCACAACGTCGTTACCAATCACGAGCGCATATTTGATGTCTCGCTCTCTCACTACTTGAAATGTTACTTCCAACTTTATGTTGTCTATCTCGATGGATGTGGTAAAGCTACCTATTGTTGTAAGTTTGCTGGTACCGATACCGATCAACTGTCGCTGTTCACTACTTAAGTCAACATCCAGACTAAGTATGTTTAACGTATCGTAACGTATAATACATAAGTCGCTACCTGTGTCGATTAATGCCGACGCTGATTTTCCGTTGAAACTTACATCCTTAAAAATCAATCCACTCCGCTTCTCCGATTTTACGATTTCTCCTTCATCCGTTATACTATTGACGCCGCTTCGTTCCGATTTAGGAGTTTTCCTTCCTGCCTTACAGTTAGCTGCACGATAACCCTCTTCACCGCAATTGTAACACGATGTCTTATTGCGTGGACAGCTTCTAGCGAGATGTGATGAATCCCCGCAGACAAAACATTTCCTGCTAAATGGAACTGCTTTTTGGAAATCCTTGTTTGACGACGATGCCTTCTCCTGGTTCCCATTCACGGGTTGTGACTGGCTGTAACGAATCGTCTCGTATACCTTGATCTGTTCCTTCAAATCCTGTATAGTTTTCGCCTGGTATAGGTTGCTTTTGTTCGACCTTGAGTCCGGTATGCCTTCGATGAAATATTCTATAAGGCTTGAGTCATCTAGCCCAATCGGTTTCCCCAACGATATTAAAACGTATAAATATTCTCGAAGATCTTCCCCATGTCGCTTCCGACGACTGCGTAGAGTACGGTGTACTTCAATCGATGATAATGCTAAACCAAATTCCTGCGGCAGCGCTAGTTTTAATGATCTCCAACTGCTTATTCCTCTTTGGCTTCTTATAAAAATCTTTGCCGCACCCTTCAACAGTTGTTTTGCGTAGATGAATTTCTGCAGCTCGTTCCAATGCACTGCTGATGAGTTTGCCTCAAAATCCTCAAGCCATTGTTGGAAACTTGGACGACCTGTTTCTTTAAACGAAGTCATTGAGTCCTCAATATCTCGGAGAGTAAAGTTGTGATATTCGACTCTAACCTCACGCACGCTTTGTTGGCTTGCTACCTCTTCCACATCAGTTTCGGAACCGTCACTCACAGTCAGGCCGAAATGCTCCATCAGTCTGTCTTGTAGTGTCGCTTTCCGTCCAATAGTCGATAGCCCTAAATCGCCTAACCTTTCTTTCAGACCGTCAACAGTCAGCTCAAAAATTTCGTTGCGGTTCATAATTTACAATGTTGTACAAAAAATCGATAATATTCTAAAAATCTTAATTTCAATAATAATAGTTCCTTTTAGCTTGCGTTACAATATTCGCTTTTTCTGCATACAATTCTGATAACTTTTATGTTTTTCAATTCGATCGCAATATCCGCGTTTACAATTTCCGTGTACAATTTTAATAACTTGTTTGTTAAACGAATTTTATTACAATATTCGTTTTAATCTTTCGCATACAGTTTTAAAGTAAAATATTTTATATAACTCGAATTTTATTACAATATCCCCACATAACTTTCTTATATATTTATACATTTCACGTAAGAATTTTAAAAAAGTATTTCCAACAATAAAAATTTGTTGCGATATTCCCCATAAAGTTTCACAAAATTTTCACAAAAATATTCAATAACTTATCTTACTTTTTTCAAAAACTGTACAATTGTATATCAAAAGACTTAGCTGTTTCTCCAATGAAATGTAACGCCACCTCCAACGATGAACTGTACTTTACCGTACGCACTGTATATACCCGGCGTTACTGCTGCTGCTGTTATTGACGCTGATGCTGCTGCTACTGCTGGTGCTGTTACTGCTACTGCTTCTTCTTCACCGACGCTGCCTTGTTACTAGCGCTCCAAGCTCCTTCTCCGTTATGCAATTTTCGCACACCACGGACCACTTGTATGAACGCGTTTATAATATCAAAAATTTTCACTTTAAATCGCACTTTAATTCCTTTTCTGACACCACTTGTGGGATTGATTTAAATATTGCCGTTTGCTTTTGTAATATTTATTTAACAAGTATAAATCTCATGTGGAGTGGTCCGTAGTTGCCGGTGGTCTTGCCTGGTCTGTCTGTTTGTCTGTTCTTAATTCGCTGCTGTCACATCGGTTCTCTACACAGTATTGCATTTCGGTTTCAGGCTTATTGTCCGTTTACACAGTCTTACATACACTAGCCAGAAAAAGTTTTCGCTCATGGTTTTTTAACTTTAATTTTTCGCAAATAACATTATTAAAATTATATTGAAGCAAAAATTCTGAGAACATCAGTTAGCCATAGCTTAAGCAACACGTATGCAAAATATTGTTGAAATTAATTGCATAGAAACTAAGATAACGGCATATTTACCGTTAGGTTTGAGCGAAACGAGCAGAAAAAGACTCCGCTCATATGAACTTTTTTAGTTTATTTTAACGTGGGACTGTAATAAGACGCTGCTTTATTGATTATTTATTTAGAGAATTAAAAATTCATAAGCTGTAAGTAAAATTTTGTGGTCTTGCAACAGGTTTGTTTTAAAATAATTTATTTTAGTAACAATGAACGAAAAACGAAAGGAAATTGGAGTGGATGAAAGGAAAATTATTACAAAATTAAGAGAAAGGGGTAAAACTTTTCGCGAAGTTGGAGTAATAGTTGGTAGAGCTGAGTCTTCAATTAGATACGTTATCAAAGCCTTTAACACAACTGGAATCATTACTTCAAAACCTCGTTTCGGTCGCCCAAAAATATTAACAGACCGGGAAACAAGGAAAGTTATATCTTTGGTTAAAAGAAATTCCCGCCTTACGTCTGCGCAGATAGCGGAAGATGTTAAAGAACGTTTTCAAAAACAAATTTGTAGTGATACGGCTAGAAAAATTTTGAAAAGGGCTTGTTTTAAAGCTAGAGTAGCACGTAAAAAGCCGTTTGTATCCCTAAAAAATCGTATGAAGGGTTTAGCGTTCGCCAACGAGCATATAAATAAGCCTCTATTATTTTGGGAATCAGTTTTGTGGTCTGATGAAACAAAATATTGCATTTTCGGAATAAAAGGAAGGAAATTGGTATGGAGAAAACCTGGCACAGCGTTGGATGTCCACAATCTCTCATCGACGGTGAAACACGGTGGCGGAGGAGTTTTTCTGTAGGGGTGTATGTCGGCAAGTGGAGTAGGGGAAATAGAATTCATTGATTGCATAATGAATAAGTTTGTTTACTTAAATATCTTGAAGCAAAAAATGTAAGAAAGTGCTGTGAAATTGGGGTTACCTGGGGTGTTTTACTTTCAGCAGGACAACGACCCAAAGCACACTGCTGACATTGTTCGCCTTTGGCTTCTTTATAATGCTCCAAAATTGTTACATACACCTCCACAATCACCTGACCTCAACCCCATAGAGCATTTGTGGGCTCTATTGGAACGCAGAATCCGCACTCATACCATCACCAGCAAGGAGATGCTGAAAAATGTCATCCTGGAAGAATGGTCCAAAATATCCGCGGAAGAAACAACGAAACTTGTGCATTCGATGCCCAAAAGGCTGGCTGAAGCTCTAAAACGCCGAGGTTATCCTACCAGTTACTAATTACTTTTATTTGTATTGATTTAAAAACTTTTTATTATATGAGCGAAGACTTTTTCTGATACTTATTTTTAGAATTCACAAGAAAATGTGTCTTATTTTATTTTATAAAAAACGAAATACTCATTAAAACATTTTTGTGTTATCTTTTAATGCCAATATTTAAATACATACCAAAAAAAAAAATAATAATTTGAAACAGCTGTTTGGATTTTATTAAGTTTCAAAAGCATTTGTTTATCATGAGCGGAGACTTTTTCTGGCTAGTGTACGTATCATATATAAATGATCAGGATGACAAGTTGAAGTCCGGATGACTGTCTGTCCGTACGTCAATCTCTTTGTTCAAGCTGTAACTTGAGTAAAAATTGAGATATCTTGTTCCTTCGCAAAACACGGAGTTCGTAGATGGGCGTTATTGTACTACTGCCACGCCCACAAAACATATAAAACTCCATTAAGGGAAAGCATATAAAACGGCATAACAAAATACTAAATTGAGATATAGAACTGTAATTTGGCACAAAGCATCGCAATAGCAAGGAGCAAATTTGGTCAATTTTTTTTTTAAATGGGCGTCGCCCCACCCCCTACTAGTTTTAATGCACATATCTCCAAAAGCGTTCACGCTATAACTACGGAATTCATCTGTGAGAACCCTTACTGAGAGCGTTAAAATGGAAGAAGGAGGATAATAAGCCCGCTTCTTCTTCTTTACTGGCGTAGACACCGCTTACGCGGTTATAGCAAAAGCACGCCAGTCCATCGGAATGGAGGTCTTCCTCATCCTCTGCTTCCCCCCCGGCAGGTACTCCGCCGAATACTTCCACAGCTGGAGCGTTTTCATCCATTCGAACGTCAGCAGCCGCTGTCTCTTAATTCGTTGAACTATGTAAATGTCGGCGTATAACTAATACAGCTCAGCATTCCTTCGAATGCAATACTCGCCGTTGCCAATGCGCAAAACTTTCCTCCAAACACACCTAAACGCGGCTCATCTGATGATATCATTGTCCATGCCTTCGCACCACATAGCAGGACGAGAAAACTGAGGGACATGTAGAGTTTTTTTTTGTTCGCCGAGAAAGAATTTTACTCCTCAATTGCCTACTCAGTCCGAAGTAACAAGAGTTTTCTATGCCTTCGCACCACAAAGCAGGACTGGAAAACTTAAGGACGTATAGAGTTTGGTTTTTTTTCGCCGAGAAAGGATTTTGCTCCTCCATTGCCTGCTCAGTCCGAAGTAGCACCTGTTGCCAAAAGCTATTTTGCGTTGGTTTTCGAGACTGACATAGTTATTGGTATTAATACTGTTTCAAGATAGACGAAACTAGCTACGACTTCGAAGTTATGATTGTCAACAGTGACGTGACAGCCAAATTGCGAGTGCGACGACTGTATGTTTGATGACAGGAGATATTTCGTCTTGCCCTCGTTCACTACCAGACCTATTTGCTTCTATTTCTTATTTAGTCTGCAGAAAGCAGAACTAACGGCGTTGTTGGCAAATGATCAATATCATAGGGATACCAAATTCAGATATAGCGCATAAAGGCAGCTCCTTTTCGTGCTGTCTAAAGCAGCTTTGAAATCGGAATCTTTAAAATCGGCGAATATTGGTCCTCTTTAACGGCACACTGCCTTGCATGCAATGTTGAGGAGACTTTTCCCACGGTAGTTGGCTCAGATTGTGGAGTCTCTCTTTTCGTGGATTCCCAATCATCGGGCACGCTTTCGTCCGACCATATTTAACAAAAACACTGATGCATAAAAAATTGTTTAAATCGAACTAAGACTGTTCAATCCCTAGGTACCGATTATTTGGACCCCAGTACCTATAGTTGACTTTTTACCAAAATATCGGTCAAAGTGTGAGCTACATATATAATTGATATTCAGGGATAATAGTATGTCTGTATGTCAAAAATGGGTGGCATCGGGTGAATACTTTAAATACTTGTTAAATACCTGTTAAAAGATTTTTAAACTTCCGGGTGACTTTATAACGCATATATCAACCACTGGTATCTTTTTTTCCAAAAGGTATAAAATCGTGCGAAAACTTGACCTAGTTTAACTACCATCAGAATTTTCGAACATCCGTCTAATATTACTTCATATGACTGGGGATGCTATGTGAGGTACCTTAATGAAACCCGGGCAACATTTTATTAGTATGTGACATGTTAATACCTGTTGTATGTGGTATTGCCAAATAGGTATAGTCGGGTCGATACTACCCCCAACTACTATGTACTTCAAGAATGATTTTCGTTTTTGTAAACCTTATGAAGACTTTCAGTTTATGAGTTCTATATTTTAAAAATTTTTATGAAAATACGTTTTCAAGTATACCCGAGTAATGTTCAAATTAATGCAATTTTAAAAATTTTGTAGTTGAACGCTGGATTAGGATGGAATTGTTCTATATTTTGGAATAAACCTCATATCCCTTATGCAATAATAATAAAGAATTTATATCCTCTGGTTCAAGTTTTCCATATTAACTCAATTTATTAAATTTAGCCTCTTAATATAAACACCCCTATTCTGTGCACTTGACAAATTAGTAAAATATTGAAAATTAACTCAAATATTTATCAAGCTCGAAATATTTTGGTATTCTGTGCCAATCTTGATAAAAGTAAAAGCTTCAATTCGCAAAGCTTTTCCCCACACGTGTGGTGAACAAAATAATGTAAATAGAAACAGCTGATTTCTATTCAAATTATATTGATAGCAATTTGCGTTCAGTCAATTGCTCCAATGGTGCCTTTTAATCCAATTTTTTTTTAAATCTGGAATATAGTATATCAAATAAATTTCCTTAAATTAGTATATTTTTGTTTGTATTACAATAATACTTGCCCCCTTTTTATAAAAATTTCTTCCTCTTTTGAACTGGGAAACTTTATTTCTCCTCCCTTCACCTTCACAATAAGTTTTGCTACAGCCCGTACACTTCTCGAAAGGAACGACTGACTCATAGGCAAGTTGATGTTGTTACCTACACATTTCCTGATATGAGCCGTGTGCAAAGAAGTTCAAAGCTGCTGGAACCATTACAGTTAAAGGTAGTGACGTTTTCTGATCATCGTGTGGGGCTAGTTCATACATAAAGGTATTCTCGCTCACAGAAAATGGATTTTAAATGTCACGCGCGATTCCTATTCTCACAATTTTCATTTTCGTTTAACAATAACAAAAGTAAAATATTTTCCATTTTCACAAGATGCACAATCTGATATTTAATTCATAACGAGCACTGTCAAGAGCATTTGACATCTTAACAACTTATAAAGAAAAGAGCTTTTTATTTCAGACACAGAATACGAAATGCTTGATAAATTTCAAAGTTTGACAAATTATAAATATGTTGAATTTGTCAAGTGCACAGAATAGGGGTGAAAGTTTTACCACCACTTGAAGGAGTTTCTCGGGCTTTGATTCTAGCAGAACTTATCCTTTCCTTACTGGTTTTAAATAATTTCATTTATACGACTGCGTAACTATTGCTAATCGCAAGCAACTATTACTTATATCATATACATATGTATATATAATAAACATAGCATGGAAGTATTCTAATAACAATAATGGAAAAATTACTTTTAAATCTAAGCGTCGCATTGTGCCCGATTTTCCTGAAAAGCAGACCAAAACCCGAAATTTTTTGTTGGAAATTAACAAGCTAAAGCTTAAAAAATCTTCAATGCTGTGTACTGTCAAGAAAGCTGAATTAGTTTTCATATGTATTTTCTGGGTTAGAGTCGGTCAAATAGTCGCGTCTCGGAGTTACGCCTTTCAAGTGTTCCGAGTCTCTAATTGCGTGCAGTTAAAAAAGTGTCTATCCAGTAATTAAGAAAATATTTTTCTATATCCTGTCCAATGGAGGGAAGTCTCTGAAGAAAATGACTTTGCATGGTATTTTAAAGGACTATATAATATATTAGATGCTAAATAAGTAGGGACGTAGAGTGCATTTTCTGGACCCGTGGCCTTTAAACAAAACCGATGAAAATTTTAGTGATAAATCTGATTCTCATAACACTTGCAGGTTCTCAAATTGGATTATATTCTTCTTCATTCTAAATTACATTCGTGTAAATTTTAAAGTCTGATGATTTTTAGAAGAAAATGGGATAGTACGAGGGCTGCTATATATATTTCTGGCCTAATAATGAAAATAGGCATATTTAGCAACGAAAATGTTTTTTTTTCCGTTGGATTTGGCTCGTCTTGGAAGACCCACACGGTCGATTGCTGTTTTGTTTCGGGCTCATACGTATAGATCCATGATTCGTCACCTGTGACGATCTTATAAACGTCTTTTGAAGCACCGCGATCGTATTTCTTCAGCATTTCTTTACACCAATCCACACGAGCCCTTTTTTGAGCGATTGTCAAATTGTGCGGGATCCAACGAGAACAAACCTTTTTTACGGCCAGGTGTTCATGCCATGTCAAATGTATGTTGGTGGGAGAAATGCATAGGCATGCCTCTATCTGAAGGTATGTTACATGACGGTCTTGCATTATCAGTTCACGTACGGCATCGATGTTTTCTGGCACAACGGCTGTTTTTGGACGACCTTCACGGAATTCGTATTTGAGCGAGCGATTGAATACGTTGTAACAGTTTTTTACAGTGCTATAGGATGGTGCTTCATAGCCATACAAAGATTTTAGTTCATCGATGAACTCTTGTCGTGATAATCCACGTCGAAAGTTGTGAAAAATTATCGCACGAAAATGTCCACGAGTTAATTCCATTTTTTGGCCGAGATGAATTTTTTAATTCCCTGTAAATAAAAAAATTCACGATTAAATGACAAAACGTTCTGAGTGATGTTATGCTAAAAAATGTCAAACTTTCCAATGGAAATGTCAGATTGCACCTGGCAACACTTAGTGTTGCCTAGTCCAGAAATATATATAGCAACCTATGTATTTGTATACAATTTGAAGTAGTAAATTGTCTTTCAATTTTAAGAGGCTCTGATAAGGGAGCTCGAGGAAAACTGCTTTGCTTGATTCTGAAAACAAAAAATGGTGTAGGGTATTGAATTGTAGATGTTTTAGCACTATGATGAAAAGGACCTTCATCTTTGTTGTAAATTTGAATTACTAAAGGTACCTTCAATGCTTTACAGTGCAGTCGCTGTGACATTTTTGATCCTTTGTACAAACAAATGCACTGGGACCTGGCCGACAAAATTAAAATTCTGGAACATCAATTCAAAGATAAAAAAGGATCTTTTGCATTTGGTCCATTTGAGATTAGATCCGCCGAAAAAAGTAGCACATTGTCATTCAAGGCAATTAAACTATTAAATTCTACGACGGGTTTGAGTGTAGAGACGATATCATAAGCCTCAGACGTGAGCTCAAATACAGATGACGATTCTGCATTTGGTAGTGATTATAATTAAGCCTTTTTAATATTTTATAGGGTCATTGTTTGTTAAACTTTACTAGATACATTCAGTGCTTATGTTTTTTACCTTAAATATCTTGTCAAGAAAAGAAAATATGGGAAGTACTGACACTTGCTGAAATAATTGGTAAGCAGACAAAATTGCGATTTGTATTGATCACATTTATTTTTTGGAAATTTTAACATAAACAATGGTTCAAAAATGAACATGCGCTTATTCCACGGTAGTTAGCGCAGATTCTTTTTGTGGATTGGGAAGAGCACACTTAAATTCCAATCGTCGAGCAAGCTTTCGTCTGACCATATTGTTCAAAGAAGCCGATCCATGCTCCTTACCAGTTCTTCGCCGCCGTACTTGAATGGCTCCGCTGGTAATACATCGGCACCGCCGCTTTGATATTTCTCAGACGGGTAATTACTATTCGGACTTCATGGTTGGGAAATGGAACGTCTGCTCCATTTCATTGACTGGGGAATCGGGTTCACCACCTGCTGCCATTCAGCAGGTTGGGAAAGTGTTCCCTTCATAATTTTAGTATGCTTTGGACAACAGTCACTAGATCACCTCTGGGGGTTCTACAAGAGTATGCTCCGGCCTTGAAACTTTCTGTTAGTCGCTTCCTCTTTTCGTTGAATTTTCGAGCATTACCCATGTCGGCCAGCTTGTCAAGTTCTTTGTACTCATGCTTTTGGGCCTCTTTCGGTAAGTATTACATAAGGAGCTTGAAATGCCGTTCCACAGTTCCTGCTTGGCGACTTTAACGCGATTTTTACCTTGCGCTGTGGAACGCCGCCTTTTCACTCGTATCTCGGGAACGGTTCGTCCTACGGCCATGATCACATACACCATTTCGGTAGCAAATTACGTGACAAATAACTTTTTTTTGCCATGAGACGCGTATTTCAGGCGCTAGGTAGACAATTTCACGATTTTAGGCGAATTTCCGAAATTTCAATGCCGGAGTTGGGGTTGAAGATGCAATCCGATCTCAAAACAAAAAGTTGCATTTGAATCAGGAAGTACGAAGGTAACTTTTCCGCACTATTAGAAATCCCGAATCGAAAAAAGTCCGGAATCGACCCACCCTAACCATTACTGCCAACCAACTTTTTATGTCTGAAATTGGAATAATTGAATGTTGAAAGCAACTGCTTTTAAAAAGGCGGTGAAAATTATTGTGAGAAAAGTTTGTAGATTCGATTATTTCAAGAAATTGTATTATTAAATGACCTCCAAGATGTTTTAATGCATCACCATTAGACTACTTCATGTAGGGTTATTTGAAGTCATTGGTATTCAGCAGTAAACAAGAGTCTCTTCAAGCTTTGGAAAAAGTATTCGACAATTGTGTTCATCGAATTCGTTCCTGCAAAAGAAGTCGTGAGGGCTATTTGAATGACGATATATTCAGAACTTAATTGTACCGATTGTATCTCACATTAAATAACAAACATTCAAATTTCCTTAACAGTTAGTTCGTTTTTAGTTTTTGAAAATAAATCATACCACTCTTATTAGAAAACACTGTAGTAAAGATGAGTCAAATTTGTGCCCTTCAAATTGACCTTTCATTGTTACAAACGTATATGTAAATCTTTATATCTTTTTATCGCTGAAGTTTTTAGAATAAAAATTTCTCAATTAATTTGCTATAATCGCTTCTTTTTATTCCCTTCAGACACAAGAACAATCGAGAGCCTTTAATAATATGGAAGTAAGCACGATCATTAGCTATCTGACAGATGGTGGCGTAGACGACACGGTAGTAGCATATGCAGATTATATAGGGTTGTTGGTATCAGGCATATTTTCTTCAACAGTCAGTTAAATCATGGAAAGAGCGCACGTTACATCTATGGGCTAACAACAATGGACTAGGTGTTAACCCTAATAAAACAAAACTTATGCTGTTCTCAAGCAAAACTAAAATCCCCCAATTTTAACTTTGCGTACTAAATGGTTAACATTGTATGGTGCAATCAAGTAATGTCCGACTAACGCGCTTAATACGATCCTACACCAGCTACCTATTGACATCTATATTCACCAAATAACAGAATGTTCTGCATAAGAACAAAGGAATTGGGAAGTTGGAATCAAAAGAACTATGGACATAATGATATCCTAAACCAACTCAGTGTAAACATCAATAAATCGTCTACATTCTCCCAATGCTGGATTTCAATAGACTCTTCCAGCTGAGGATACCCTCCAGACGTGAATGGAGAAGGGGCATAGTAGGAAAGGAGGATATCATCTCAATCTATACCGATGGGTCCAAAATAGACTGCGGGGTAGGCACGGGAGTATATTCCGACGATTTGGACATCTCTCTCTCTCTAACTAGGCATCTCGAAGGCCTATTCGATAATTACGAGAGGATGCAAAAAGCAACAATATACATGGATAGCCAGGCGGCTTTCCTGGCCTTTTCGTCGCCCATGACTAATTCCATCATAGTCCTTAACTGCGAAAATGCACTGAGCTCTCTAGAAGACAAGCTCTAACTAGACTTGATCTGGGTTCTCGGCCACAAAAACATTTTCGGTAACGAAGAAGCAGACGAGTTGGCAAAAGCAGAAGCTTTCCTAAACGAATTGGAGTGGATACCAATACCGCTAGGAGAGAGCTCAATACACAATTTCAACGATTAGCAAACATAAGATGGAAAAATATATCAAAACACTAAACAGGTATGGCCAACATATGACAAAAAAAGAACTAACGACTTTTTAAAGAGGTCCACGAGCAGTATCTACAGAGTAACTGCTGATACGATGAGGAGTGTCGTTTCGCAGCGAAGAGAAAACAGACTGCCCACCTCACAATGTTACAACGGGATAGATGCCAAAAGTTGATGAGGGAAGCGAGACGCATTTGCTAACAAGAAAAAGAGGAGCCGAAAAGCGTGAGTACGAAGAGCTTGACAAGCTGGCCGATAGGGGTAATACTCGACAATTCTACGAAAAAATGCGGCGACTTACAGAAGGTGTCAAAACAGAAGCATACTAACTTCGAATCCCCAAAGGTGATCTAGTGACTGATTCCCATAGCATACTGAAATTATGGAGGGAATACTTCTCGAACCCGATTCCCCAATCGATGACGATGGAGCAGACGTTCCATTTTACAACAAAGCGACGACGGCCGATAGATTGGAGGCCAAGACCCCACAATCTACTCCAACTACCGTGGGATAAGCCTCCTTAACATCCCGTATAAGGTTGTATCGAGCGTATTCTGTAAAAGATTCAAACCCACCGTCAACATTGATATTGATATCATCGGCCTTAACACCCGCGCCGTTAGTTCTGCTTTCTCCAGACTGAACAAGAAAGCAAAGCAAATGGGTCTGGCAGTGAACGAAGGCAAGACGAAAAATCTCCTGTCATCAAACAAACATTCGTCGCACTCTCGATTTGGCTCTCACGTCACCGTTGATGGTCATAACTTTGAAGTCGTGGATAATTCTTGGAAACAGTATAAACAGCACTAACAATGTCAGCCTGGAAATCCAACGCAGGATAACTCTTGTCAACAGGTGCTACTTTGGACTGAGTAGGCAATTGAGAAGTAAAATCCCTCTCGACGAACAAAAACGAAACTTTATTAGTACTCTTTATTCCCGTCCTGCTATATGGTGCAGAGGCATAGACGATGACAACATACGATGAGTCGACGCTGCGAGTTTTCGAAAGAAAAGTTCGGTGGAATATTTATGGTCCTTTGCGCGAGTTACTTTTTCCGTAGACGGAACAGAAAATGTTTTTAATGAATAAAAAACCTTCACCGTACTGTGCGGTTTGCCGTCCGGTTCTTTATTAAATTATTATTTCATTCTTAAACTTTGCTTAGCGTAATTTACTTAAGGCCGTTGTGCTGATTCGACATTTCATTATTACTGTCAACGACCCGGCATAACTTAAGTAATCAATTTAATATTTAGGTAATACGATACCAAGAACATTTATTCATCTTATATATAAAAATGAATCGCAAAATGTGTTGGTAAGCGCATAACTCAAAAACGCTTGGACCAATTTCGCCAATTCTTTTTTTAAAATGTTCGGTGAGTCTCAAGGATGGTTTACGGCAAGAAAAGTTCGAATATTTGCCGGGAACCCCTAAAAACAGCCCTTTTCTTTTTTCCATACAAACGAATGAATGTTTGTTTGTTAGTAGCGCTAAGGGAACGACTGAACCAATCTTGATGAAATTTTCAGAGAATATTCTGTGTGGATCGGGGAAGGTTTGGAAATAAAAAAACCGTATGCTTTTCGTGAGGAAAAGTCGGAAAATTGGACAGATCCAAAAAGTTATTTTTTTCAAGACAAAATTTTTTTTTTAATTTTTTTGTTTTGTTTTTCAATTATTTGAATCGTTCAAATTTGTCGTTTGCTTCAAAAATTTTTGAAAATTATTCAGTGAAAGCGTTATGTATGTCGCACACAAAGTGATCAATTTCAGATTGAAATTTGTTACGATGCCACGAAGTGGTCGCGCTAATATCGGTCGGCGTCACACCAAGGCACATGAACGAGTATTCCCAGGATGCGGTGACATAGTACGTGCAGTATTATAGATCGCGGTCAATCAGCAAGCGATCGTCACGATGTCACAGCACGACTTTTCAAACAACAGTTACGATGTTCTTCTTTGGATGGTAGATAGTGGTTCCACCAGATCAAATTGATGAAATCATTTCTGCGGAAATTCCTGATGCAGAGAAAGATCCATTATTATACGAAGTGATGAAAACGAATATGGTTCATGGACCTTGCAGACACCAAAATCCCACTTCGGTTTGTATGTCTGACAATAAATGCACAAAACGGTATCCACGTGCTTTTCTTTCGGAACACAAACTAGAAATGATGGATATCCACTCTATCGGCGTCCAGACGACAGTGGCAGAACATTCAACATCCAATTTAGAAGAGTGAATATCGAAGTTGACAACACATGGATCGTACTATATTCACCATTATTGTCTAATTCACATTCAAAAATTATATCAATGTTGAGTATTGCAGTTTAATGTAATCGATAAAATACGTTTGTAAGTAGATCACCAAAGGAAGCCACATGGCGGTTATTGGTCTTGAACGATACGGTCGATACGTGAACTGCACTACAGCGCTTTGTAGGATATTTACTTTTGCAATTCATGAATGATTTCCGAGTGTTGTGCGTCTCGCAGTTAATTTGGAGAACAGCCAAAGAGTGTATTTCAACCCAAGGGATACTGTACAAAAAATTGGAAATGGGTTAATTCCGGTTGATACTTCCGGTGGTTTGATATCAATTCCATTCGCCGGTTATCAATTCACGAAATATGAACTCATCACGAATGTTCGGGCATTGGCCAAATTATCGTAACTACGATTCCTGAAGTGCTCGCGCAATGTTAGCTACCAAAAATGCCAATGTTGTTGACTTAAACTGGAAGATTCAAAGTCAAATTCCGGGAGACTTGCGCTCAGACAAATCGATCGATCGCCGTAAATTATCCAGTGGAATTTCTAAATTCTTTAGAGAGGCTTGATATGGCCCCGCATTATTTACGTCTCAAAGTTGGATCTGTCGTTATTATGTTTCGCAATCTGTAAGCGCCGAAACTGTGTAATGAAAACCGACTGATTGTGATGAAGCAGCCATCAAATACAAAGGGCAGAATGTTTGATTCAACGAATTTCTTTGAATTCCAACAATTTGCCATTTCAGTTCAAACATATTCAGTTTCTAGGGAAAATTGCATTTGCGATTACAATCAACAGGACACAAGGATAGTCGCTAGAGGTGTATGGCATAAATCTGGAAATGCTATGTTTTTCACACGGCCAAAATTACGTGGCGTGCTTACGAGTTCGAAAACTATCTTCTCTGTAGATTTACGCACCGGAACAGAAACCAAAAAATGCTGTTTATCAAGCTGCGTTACATTGAAAAAAAAAGAAATGATAAATTTAACCTTCTTTTCATTTCAAAACACAGAATTTCACGCAGGAAAACGGCTGCGGGGTCAGCTAGTATACTATATATTTAAAAATATGTGTTTGTGTATACAAAATCATGGTACCGTATTTGGTTATGCTATTTTGCAACTTTTGCATATATGCATTTATAGTTGCAAAATACACATATTTACAATTAATATTTATTTTGGGAGTGCTGGAGTCATCTGATGACGTAACTCCCCCAACGTTACTGTTAGAACTCTCCTGAGTTCTTGTATTTACAATTTTTATTTTAGTTGTTTTCTTCTTTACCATTCTTGTAATGATTACTATTATTATCCTTACTATAATTATTAATATTAGATTGATGCCATAGATACATTTTTATGGTATTTTATTCTTTAATTTCTTTTACATTTTCAATATCCAATAGTGCGATATCATTAAATGTCAATTTTGGTGTGTAGCTCTGGTTTAATATTTCAACATGATACACAATGGTATGAATATGTTCGGTTTTATTATTTTTATATTCTTGTTGCAAAATTTCTATTTTACAATTTACAACTTTAATTACATATTTATTATTTATTGCGATTTTTCTATCATCGCCGTTTTGTTTCATTACTTCGTTATATGCATTTCTTATTATTACTGTATCATCGTTTATTTCCTGTATTTTGGTTTTGTTATTATATATAAATTCACATGTATTTGAAATTATACAGAAATTTCTTTGTTGTCAATATTTAACTACCCTATGTTTTCTTTAATTTAGTCGACCTATTTCTGTTATTTTGTGTGGATTTGTAATATTTTGAATTGTACTTAATTCATTGACTATTTCTATGTCTTCCGTTTATATGATTGTGTACTAAAGGGTGATTTTTTAAGAGCTTGATAACTTTTTTAAAAAAAAAAACGCATAAAATTTGCAAAATCTCATCGGTTCTTTATTTGAAACGTTAGATTGGTTCATGACATTTACTTTTTGAAGATAATTTCATTTAAATGTTGACCGCGGCTGCGTCTTAGGTGGTCCATTCGGAAAGTCCAATTTTGGGCAACTTTTTCGAGCATTTCGGCCGGAATAGCCCGAATTTCTTCGGAAATGTTGTCTTCCAAAGCTGGAATAGTTGCTGGCTTATTTCTGTAGACTTTAGACTTGACGTAGCCCCACAAAAAATAGTCTAAAGGCGTTAAATCGCATGATCTTGGTGGCCAACTTACGGGTCCATTTCTTGAGATGAATTGTTGTCCGAAGTTTTCCCTCAAAATGGCCATAGAATCGCGAGCTGTGTGGCATGTAGCGCCATCTTGTTGAAACCACATGTCAACCAAGTTCAGTTCTTCCATTTTTGGCAACAAAAAGTTTGTTAGCATCGAACGATAGCGATCGCCATTCACCGTAACGTTGCGTCCAACAGCATCTTTGAAAAAATACGGTCCAATGATTCCACCAGCGTACAAACCACACCAAACAGTGCATTTTTCGGGATGCATGGGCAGTTCTTGAACGGCTTCTGGTTGCTCTTCACCCCAAATGCGGCAATTTTGCTTATTTACGTAGCCATTCAACCAGAAATGAGCCTCATCGCTCATCGGACACGGACGCGAAACACATTTCGAACCGAACACTGATTTTGGTAATAAAATTCAATGATTTGCAAGCGTTGCTCGTTAGTAAGTCTATTCATGATGAAATGTCAAAGCATACTGAGCATCTTTCTCTTTGACACCATGTCTGACATCCCACGTGATCTGTCAAATACTACTGCATGAAAATCCTAACCTCAAAAAAATCACCCGTTATTATTGGTGTGATTTGCAAGTGTGCTGCCACCAATGTTATAGTTACTGAAAAAACACAATTGTCCCCGTCATTTGTGAAAATAAAATTATTATTTTATAATCTTTTTTTTTTATGTGTTATTATCCCCATTAAATGCCCTTAAAATAAATGTATCTTCATCTCTTTCGTTTGAGTTTTCAATATTTGCCAATTTCATTGGTCTTTTAATATTTGTCAGATGAACGTTCTGTAGGGGATTAATTCGGTAATACAGTTGATCATTATCCCGTATTCTTTTATAGTTTTTTGTTAGTCCTTCTTCTCTTGTTTCTATATAGTCTTCCCTTTCTTTGTTCCTTTTACCTATACTGTTTCTTTTGAACATTTCTATTCGCATCTTCCAGGCGTTGGAAGGCACTTCATCTTCATCGTTACAATTTCCTATAACAACCTGCATTCTCATCTCTGTTGAAAGATCAGGATCCTCAATTCCTGTTAGTTTCTCCAACAAGGTTGAGTGCAATCTCTCTACGTCCGCATTTCCTGTATGGCTGTTTGGCTTTGTGAAGTGTCTTCGACTCCTTCTGTATTTAAAAACTGAATCAACTGTTCGGCCCTGAATTCGTTGTCCATGATGATCTTCTTTGGTTTCCCAAATTTCGTAAAATGTTCAATTATGATGGTCTTCTTTGCTCTCCAATTTCTGTCAATTATATTGTATGCTGCTGCATTTGTTAGTTTATCAATTACTGTTCCTTTAATTTTGGATAGTATATTTTATCCTTAAGTGTATTCTAAGTCTCATTTATTCCATTATGCATTGACTCATTACTATGGTAAAGGGAAATTTGTTTATGCAGATCTTCTTCTTGTATAATTTCTGTTGCTCTTTTGTACATTTTATGAATTGTAGCTTGCTATTGCAAGAAAACAAGCTTATAAGTAATAGTGGAATTTTGTGATATTCGGCCTGCTCCACTTCGGAAAAAATACCCACTTTGCCCCTGTCAATATGTCTTCGGAAAATATTTTTCAATATGTTCTCCATATCAATAGGGTTAATCTCGATTACTTTCCTTCTATGTATTATTTGAACTTCCGTTGGGGACTATATGTTATTATAATTTGGGTCTTATACTTATTGAGAATTTCTTCTTTTATGAAGAAATGTTCTAACAGCTCCTCTTCTGCGGAATGTATTGTATCTGACATTTCTAAATTGGATTCTTTATCATTGCTTTCGTCGATTTTTGGAGAATTTTCAATCCCGCTTAAAAATCTGCTACTACATTATTTTTCCCTTTCTGATATTCAATTTTATAATTAAACTCTTACAGTTTCAATAGCCATCTTTGGTGACGTTGTGAAAACTCCCTTCCTTTATATATTTTATTTTAAAATACTATCGGGCAATGATGAGTTATAATTTTAAATTTTGTGCCACATATGTACGGCCTGAAATAGGTTATTGAATATATAATAGCTAAAAATTCTTTATCTGCTGTAGCATATTTCTGTTCATGGTTATTTAAAGTTCTGCTAATGTAGCACACTGGCTTACCTTGTTGAGAAAGCACTGCGCCTATTGCGTAATCACTTGCATCCGTTGTAATAGTAAATTCCTCATCATATTCAAGAAATTTTAAAATTGGATGCGATGAAATTAATGTTTTCAAATTTTCAAAACCAGCTATGTACTGCGGATCTCTTGAATTTATTTTATAACCTTTTTTTTAAATATTTAATCATTGGATTGGCTACTTTCGAATAGTCTTTAACAAATTTCCTATAATCACCAGTGGCTCCCAAGAAACTTTTTAATTGTTTTTCAGTTCTAGGTATTTTCAAATTTTGTATTGCTGTTATCTTGTCCTGATTTGGCTTAATCCCCTCTTTTGTCAAGGTATGCCCCAAAAATTTTGTTTTCGTCTTTAGAAAACTACATTTATCGACTTGAATTTTTAAATAATGCTCCTTTAACTTTAAAAAAAATTGTCTCTAATGAGTTTAGATGTTCCTCTAATGACGTTGAAAAGATTAATATGTCGTCCAAATAAACGACACATATCTTATTTATGTATTCTCTTAATATGTCATTCATTAATCGTTGAAAGGTAGCCGGAGCGTTTTTTAGTCCGAAGGGCATTCTTATATATTCGTATAATCCCACCGGAGATACAAAAGCTGTATTTTCAATATCTTTTTTATCCATTAAAATTTGATGGTAACCTTTGGCTAGATCAAGAGTGCTAAAGTACTGCGCCTTGCCCAACTTGTCTAAGATTCCATCAATGTTTGGCAAGGGATATTTATCATCGACAGTTATTTGATTTAGTCTACGGTAATCGATTACTAACCGAAATTTTTTATTTCCCACGCTATCACATTTTTTTGGTACTATGATAATAGGTGAACTATGTTTACTCCTACCTTTCTGAATTATACTTTGTTTTTCAAGCTCCTTAATTTGCCTTATGGCTTCTTCCTCATGTTTCGGAGGTAACCTATATATTTTTGAATTGATTTGCTGGTTTGTGGTGGTTCTTATTTCTTGGACCACCATTGTTGTGTTTGTCAAGGCATCTCCTTCTTTATACATTAAGTTTTCATACTTCTTTAGCAATTTTTCAACCTCCTTTCGTTCATTTGATTTTAAATGATCCAATTGAATGTTTTGCATTTTACTTTCTTCCAATGCATATACTTGCTCTTGGATAGTTTTTATGTGGAATGGAAGATTCGCACCATTATTTAAAATTATTGTCATATTTTCGACATCAATTGTTTTTACATTTTTAAAAATGAAATCATTTCCTATCAATAAATCATATGGTTTATTAAAATCCATTAATAACCATCTCATTCTGGCGTTTACCGGATATTTGAATTTTTTTGGACAAAGGCTTTTCACCTTGACATTTGGTGATTCAATTATTCCGTTTAAAGTATTAATCATAGTGCTTTCACTTTCAAGCACTGGCAATTTAAATTCTTCAAAACTAGCTTTTGTCATTATGCTTATGGTTGAGCCGGAGTCAACCAGAGCATAAAATTGAGATTCCGAAGCTAATTTGTAAAAAACTCTTCGTTCGTATTGGATTCTTGTAGATCACCTCTTCTACTCATTGCGTCCACGTTCATGGGCTCAGGTCCCCTTCTTTGAAATTGTCTACTATTTTCCGAGCTTCTTTGCTATCTCGAGTAATTAAAATGGTTTTGATTAGCTTGAGTTGGCCTTGAATAGTTTTGATGACTTTTTGTGGTCCATAGTAACTCATTTGATGTTGTCCAGATTGTGGACGATATTGTTGTCCTGAGAAATTTTGGTTTTGTGTACGATAACGTCCTGAGAAGCTTTGTTGTAAGCGATATTGAACTGAAAGTGGTCTGTTTTGATAAGTGGTATGTTCCCTTTGTCCCGAACGAGAATTTTTATTATTAATACTACTATTTCTGGTATTAACTTGAAAATTGGTTTCTTTTAGTTTTAGATGAGGATTTAAATTGCCTTCATTCAAACCAGTAAATTTATAAATTTCATTTGTTATGTCAGTCAATGATGTGATTGGTTGCACTGTATATGCAAATGTCCCTGCTGCTAATTGTTTTATTCGCTGAATTAGCATTCCCGAAAAAATTTCTTTCATAGTGTCACCATTTTCACTTAGTGCACTATATTCTGTTAAATTATCTATTATTTCTTTTATTCTTCTACTTAATTCCGCTATGCTGTGTACCCTAAGTTCAGAAATTTCTTTCGTGATCGTCATTTGATCTTTTGTGGGTCTGTAATGCTGCCTTAGCTTAGCTTTACAACTAACCCTATCTTGAGGTGGGTTTGCTTGCAAAAAATTTTTTGCTGAACCACCGATTTTTAGATCATAAATCACCCTGTCCTACATAGTCTCTCCGTACTCTGTCAACAGCCGCAATGAAGGACGGCAATTTTTTTACATTCCCTTCGAAGGAAGCTAAATATTGCAAATCTTTTTCAATTCTTTGCCTAATTGACAATTGGTTATTGGCTGCATTTTGCGCAGTTATTTGAGTTAAAGATGCTAAGCATCGAGTTAATATTTCTATTTGTTCTGCCATTATACTTGGTGTGTTTTAATTTAATTTAATTCAGATTAACATTAATTATTATTATTATTATTTTTTTTTTAATCAGAACTTATAATATAATTGCTTTTGATAAATGTTTTTCTATAATTGTGTATTCTAAAGATAATTAGTATAAGCAGGTATAAGTGTATATATTTTTAAATTGTAATATTTTAATATCTAGAGTGTATTATTATTATTAGTATTTTTGTACCTTACTGTTGTTGCTGCTGTTGTCTTTGCTGCTACTCCTGTTGTTGTTGTTCTTGCCTTTGTTTCTGTGGCGTTTTTCCTTTCTTTTGTTTTACTCAAAATTCTTGCTTATTTTTTAATTAATGCAGTGTTTCTTCAATTGTTTTAATGCTTTTTTCATATTTTTGTTTGCTTTCTGTAGCGTTTTTCTTTTCTTTTGTTTGAAGCAAAATTCTTATTTATTTTTTAATTAATGCATTGTTTTTTCAATTGTTTAATGCCTTTTTCATATTTTTATTTGCTTTCTGTTGCGTTTTTCTTTTCTTTTGATTAAAGCAAAATTCTTGCTTATTTTTCAATTAATGAAGTGTATTTTCTATTGTCTTAATGCTTTTTTATTTTTATTTGCTGAAGAAGAATTGTTTCACCTTTCAATTTGATCACAGAAGGTTATTACTACTTCTTTATTTATTTATTACTTTTTGCGGTTTTCGGTCGCGGTAGTTAATTGAAACAAGAACTGGGCTCTTTACGAATGCCGACTGCGCCAGTTACGTTTTCTGTATACGGAACAGAAAATGTTTTTAATGAATAAAAAAACCTTCACCGTCATGTGCGGTTTGAACTCCGGTTCTTTATTAAATTATTATTTCATCCTTAAACTTTGCTTAGCGTAATTTACTTAGAGCCGTTGTGCTGATTCGACATTTCATTATTACTGTCAACGGCCCGGCATAACTTAAGTAATCAATTTAATATTTAGGTAATACGATACCAAGAACATTTATTCATATACTATATATATAAAAATATGTGTTTGTGTATACACGATCATGGTACCGTATTTGGTTATGCTACTTTGCAACTTTTGCATATATGCATTTATAGTTGCAAAATACACATATTTACAATTATTATTTATTTTGGGAGTGCTGGAGTCATCTGATGACGTAATTCGCGTTTCCACGGCGACTATCACATTGTTTGTAACGATGATCCGTATGAGATATGCGTCGACATTGACATAGTTCAGCGAATTAAAAGACAGCGGCTACGGTGGCTAGGTCATGTTGTTCGAGTGGACGAAAACACTCCAGCTCTGAAAATATTCCACGCAGTATCCGACGGAGTAAGCAGAGGAAGAGGACCTCCTCCGTTGAAAGGACCAAGTGGAGAAAGGCCTGGCTTCGCTTTAATTAACCAATTGCGAAAAGAAGAAACGACTGGCGTGCCGTTGTTAACTCAGCTATAATCGTGGTTCAAAAATGTTACATTTGAAAACAAAAACACGTCTCAGCCATCCGAGCACCCGGGTACACCGACAGAAGTTCGGCGCTTTCGCGTAATATATTATGATTATAATTTTATTTTATATCTAAAAGGAGTAAATAAGTATCTATGTATATAATAACTATAACAAATTATGTTCATTTTTAATTATTTAGTAATAAAATAAACTGTATATTCTATAATAATAGAATATTTTTATTTTGCGAAGTTACAAAAAAATGAATGAATTTTTTGCTTTTTGTACAGTGAAATATAAGTAATAATTTGATCAAGTAAATTTGAATAACTAAATTTTAAGAATTAATTAGAAAATCAAGAAAAATTAAAAATTACTCATTGCAATGTAAACATTTAGAAATGTTCACCGAATGTTGATCGCATACGGGCTTATCGCACTCAACGCAGGATTTCTGTGTCTTTCGGCGTTTGCGAACAGGCTGCTCGTTACAAATGTAACAAGATCCAACAACAGCTCTCTCCCAGTGGCGTCTCGATGTTGGTCATTTCTGGGTACGACCTCTACTATTGGCCTTTCAAAGCTTTCGACTGCGAATCATCGCCATTGCTAATTCTTCTGGCAATTGTCAAAGGAATCAATTCGTGTGGCACCCATAAATCTAGCTTCTTAGTGACTCCAAGCTTCTTCAAATGTTTTATAACCGTTTGATGACTACTATGCCGGTCTCTTTCGACCAATTCAGCGATTTTATCGCAATTTTCGACGACAGGCCTTCCGGAGCGTGGCGCATCTTCGACCACTTCTACACCAGAACGAAAACGTTGAAACTATCGTTGTGCAGTGGAAATGGAAACTGTATCGGGTCCATAAACTGCACAAATTTTATTGGCGGCTTGAGATGCATTTTTGCCTTTATCGTAGTAGTACTGTGAAATATGCCGTATTTTCTCTTTATTTTGCTCCATGTTTGCGACGCTATAACTCACGAACGACTTTAAAGAAACGACAATCAATCAAACACGTGTTAGCGCGTTAGAGCTTTCCAAAAAGGTATAGCATGACCCGATGCGACGAATAAAACTAGAACTACGCGCTTTCAGCGCCAACTAGCGAAAAATACCGCAAGACTTTTTTGACAACCTATTATATATATATAGATAACTATATGTATTAAAAAACTTATTTTTAAATTAGGTATTACATAAAAATATAAATATGCATTGAATGCAAATTAATTGTACTTTTCTGAGGAATAAATATTTGTAATCAAATTTTCTTCTTTTTGTAAGAAATTTTTAAACTCTATGCAGTTCATTTCATAATTGCACTTAGTAACTAAAATTGACTTCACAGTCTCAATTTTCATTTGTGATTTTTCGTTTATCCATATATTATTTAAAATGGAAAATACCCCTTCTGTTGGAGCATTTCAACTCGGTAAACATAAATTAAATTCGGCTATTTTACATTTTGATAAGGTACATATTGTTTTTTTAAATGTTGAAAAATTTCAATCCATTTTTGGTCAACTGGCTTTTTATTTTCCCCCATTTAATAAGTTTATCTGGAGTTACATAACTTTTAACGCAGGTGAATTCATCAAACAATTCACTGTCATTAATATTACTGTTGCTTCTCATTTCCATAATATAGTATACACTATATTTTTTTCAACCTCATCCCAAGATGGCACTGTGCGCAGAAGAATCCATTCCATTAACTCAACCTCTTTAAATGCATGATTCCACTGGTTTATATAATTAACACAATTATTATAAAAGTTCTTAACGTGATCTTTAATTTCTCTTAAGTTTCCAGTTCCTGCTTTTTCAAACTCTGACATGAGGTTCTTCATCAGGAGAGGTACAAAAATTGCATCTCTGCGTTCCGTGATTTTTAATTTAAGTTCCTTCATTAATAAGGCAACTTCTATCATGGAAATATTCTGCGATTCAATCTGCATAATGTAATTATGAAAAAGAGATGCTTGACAATGAGTAAAGAAAAGCCACATTTCTGAGGTTGAGTTTAAAAAAAAAAGTTTTAAGAGGCTTGGGCAGTGAGGCTGTTCTAAAAAATATTTTTTGTGGTGGTTTGAAAAGTTTTAAGATCCGTTCTATAGCTGGCTTTAGAGTAAGCCATCTTGTTTTACTAAAGCGATATCAACATTTTCACAAATTTATTTTAAATGCTGATCGTCTATTGTACGTGTCCTTACAAAGCTCATCACGGTTTTGCTGTCAGAAGCTGCAATATCGCCTTTTCGATGTTTCTGAGATTGTAAATGGCGCAGCACATCGTGTTTACCTGCATTGGCAATAGAGAAAACTGCAGAACATTTTGTACATTTCACTGTACCGCTGTTAATTTCCTTTATGAAGGTGTATTCTTCTTGCAATTGTTTATTAAAAATACATTTTCTGCGGGAAGGAGGCATTTTGTAAAGCTAAAACAAAAGAATTCTTTCCAATTTAAGTTTTTAACACTACTGGCAATAAAACTTACCTAGTTGTTTGTCAATAGAACATTACAGAAAGCAAAATAATTCAAACCCGCAATCAGCTTTTCACATCAGGGACGACAATTTAATATTGATAATACCTTAATCATTAAAGAGCTGTCCAGTAGTAGAAACCTTTTAAGCTGCTTGGTGCTAAATTTCAGACCAAAAAACAGTACGTTCGGAAAAAAACAGAACATTTTTGCCATTTTCACAAAAAAAAAACCGCAGAACAAGTGCTTCAAAATCAGTACAGTACTGCAAAAATCAGTACGGATGGTCACCGTAGATATAACGGATACGAATTTTTCTTCCACATTTCATTTACATGATCTGTGTTTGAATTACTTGCACCAGCACATATCAATATTCCAAAAAAAGAATACATCTCTGTCACTGCTACTCTTTTCCATACATGAGGTTCATTTTCTGGTTGTTGTTCGTTGTAAACTTGATACACGGCTCTGCTATTTTATTCGTACAGCGAACAATAATATTGACCATTTTCAACGTGACAATTTTTTTGAATGTTTGAGCGATTGACAACATTTCTGTACTTTTATGAGGTCCAGCTCTTTGCCTGACAATATTTTTAGCAGGAGTCATGTGATTTGTGCGTGCGGTTTTATTCAAAACTTTTACTACAAATGTGGTACTTGTATTGGCTGGAACACGTGAACTGCCTGAACGACTATCGATCGCGACGTCATCGTCCTCATCCAGCAATTTTCTGATATACTCCTCTTTTTGAGCCTCGCTCAATCTAAATAAAAAGAAATTTGAATTTTACAATAATATATATACGGTGGGGTTTAACAAACTGAATACGAAAATACGAATAAAATTTTTTCTTTTCGATGATTATGGGCTATATACAGTAATGTAAAATGTATTTTCGTATATTCTAGCATATATTTTTGTCCTGTAAAATAAAATGATCGTAAAATACGCTGTTTATTTCAAGCCAGTAGGCAGAACTGGTATAAACCGGATAAGTCCCTGATCGTATGAAAATATGAGATGATACAATATAGTGAAATTTTATGTATTTTAAAATCTAAAGCTGCATGTTACAGAATATCTGTGCGTGATAGGAAAATTCTGTTTTTAGATTTGACTTCAGTATATCAAACTGCTTTAGAAACAGCTAAGAATTTTCATGTTACAAATTACGTATCTACCAGTGTAATTAAAACGATTCGTTTATGTCACTCGCCGCGGCGAATCTTCTCTTCATTCCACAGTTAACGCTGTAAAGGAAATATGACGAAGAAAGTGTTTCTTGTGAACTCAATGTCTTCCTTACTGCAATTTTCATCCACTTCTTTATGCAGTTCTGAAAAAGATCCAGAAGAAGGCGACAAATTTCACTAAATACTATTGGGAAAGTTGCGGCCGGTAAAATCGCGCAGTCTTATATTGATTGCTTCAACATAAATTATCCTACATTATTTATTTAATAACAAATTACGGCATTGATTCATGGACTATGCAATTTTTCCCGATTTTTCTTTAATATTTTATTTGAGTGTTGTTGAAGATTCTACAAGTGCGATAACACCACTGCAAAAAATTAACTTTTCATAAAAACATTCAGAAAGTGTCCAGCTTCCTATGCGGCCTACGGGGCCTTTTGACTGGCTCTTCTGAGTATTGAATATTTTCAAAAAGCTATGCAAACTTATTTTTGAATATTTCAACTCACCTTAAGCAGTTTCGTTCCGGTCCCATCGAAAACTTCGAGCCTGGGGTAATTAACATGAATGAATTACATTCTGCTCGTCAAACTCGTTGTTGACGCTTAACATCGTTGTTTGCATGCCAAGCTTGCGCCAAAACTTAACTGTACTTCTGGTAGACCCAAAATTGCATACGGCCTTGGAACTTTAAGGTTGCGAATGTGCCTTAGCATGTATGGCCAGAACAGCCTCCAAAACCCATATAAGTAACGCTACTCCGCTAAATGCACCTAAATTTGAGAAGATTTTATACATATATGTACTAAAGGACCTTGTCCACGCTTCGCTGCGGCTAAGGTATACGAGTACATATATTGATTATGAACTATCCCTTCTTGAATTATGAATGGAGTAACTAACATGACTCGCTTTTATGTATATAGCTTTATTCATTATTTATTTCTTGTTTGATTTACAATTTAATATTAAGAATTTTATTTCAATTGGATTTTGCTGTTGATCATTCATCGGACGTTTCTAACATCTATTTTCGTCAGTTTCTGTTCGCGTCCGTTTTGTTCAACCAGTGTTAGCCTTAGTCAAAATATTCCAATACACACGGTCGCTTTTTCTTTGTTTTACATTTATAAAATCAAACTGATTGGTACTCTTAGATATATTAAACTGACTTAGATCGATTTCCGCAATTGAATACAAATACTAACGCAATTTTAGTCAATGTTTTTATTACTAGAAAATAAAGCAATTAAGCTCAGGGATGCCTGAAGTATGGTGCATTTATAAATATTTAGGTGTACTCCCAACAAGGCTGCCGTGTACGACCGTTGGTGATCTACTTTCTGTGTCAATAAACTCTTTAACATCATTTAATACATGACATGTTGGGCAATTCCGCTTAAGAGCTGGACGTCGGTGTGAGTCCATACATCGCAATGCATAACGAAATTCGTCCAGCATTTCGCCGCAAAGTGAACGTTGAGCTGGTGGTTGTTTACAACAATATGCTGTGATATGTTTGCAAGTCAGCTTCTGGTCTTTAACCTGTATTTCTTCTACGTTTTCTTTGTTCGAGTTATATACGGAATCAAAGTCGTTAAGTGCCATTTCAGTCATAACCCTCTCTACAGTGCTGTGCTCATTTTCGCAATATACACTGCCGCGACTTCTAGTGCGATAGTGATACCAGAATTCGAATACAGCAACCCAAGCGGCCAAACCTATGCCCACGAAAAGCACCACGAATACGCCACCTTTAATAGAAAACTCTATATATTTACAAATGTTTGTATTCAATATTGTTTTTGGACATAAAAACGTATATTCTAGGCATAACAACCTTTGTAATTAGGGGAAAAAGAAAGTTATCAGCGCGGGTGCAAAATCAAAACATTTTAAGTCTTATCAACATTACTAACCAATGTTATCCAGACCGAGAGCATTTGCCTTCGTTTGCTTGCTGTTACTTTTACGTAAGCAAGTGTCTCCTGCTTTTTTCCACCATCTATCGTATAGCATTTGTATATTTCCCTTTTCTTGAAATTCAAGAATGGATAATGAAATTTTGTCGCGCCAGGGTGAACCTTTTGGTGTAGCAATTCCATAACCTATAATTTATTTACATCCAGATTTGTTACTTAAAAATGTATTTCTTTGAATTCAATTATCTAAGTACGCAGCAAACAAATTCTTACTAAACTAATTAAATTTAATATCCACGTTGTAATACTCCACACATTGTCAAATTTAAAAAGACTATCACCCTTCTCACAAAAAGTTTCAACTTTAAACAAGACTTTTATAGAGATTAAGTTAAGTTAACTATTCGATCGTAATAGGACAGCTTATAACGTCGGTCCGATGTGGTACTTAGAACTCCTATAAAATTAATCATAAAAACCCTCAGAACCGACAAAACAATTTGTTGTTGCGGTCAATGTCAACTTAGGCCATGTCTTTTGATTCGTGGAATGGGGAAGAAAGTGTCGTTGTCTAGCCTTTGCAAGGCTAGGTTTATAGTTCTCTGCAGTCAAATCATCCACTAATTGGAAGTTTTCAGCTCACCTTCCCATGTAACTATGACAATGAACTTTGCTAGGAGCAAGCTGCTGATACATCTACTACGATCTACTCTAAAACAGAAAGATCTTGCAGTCGCACAGAAGTTGATCGTCGGCCAACGCATATTAAGCGCAAGAGATCCAACTTACTCCCATTCCTCTGTTAGCAAGGTCTTCTCTTGTGAGCTTATCGGTTTTCAAAGTTCTGGCGATTTCATTATATCTATTAATTGATTCTATATCTAATGCGGACGGACACTACTTACTTTTACAGAATTAAATACATATAAAGCGGTTCGACAACAAAGTTGCTAAGGAGAGTATTATAGTTTTGTTTACATAACGGTTGTTTGTAAGTCCTTAAACTAAAAGAGTCAGATATAGGGTTATATATTCCAAAGTGATCAGGGTGACGAGTAGAGTTGAAATCCGGATGTCTGTCTGTCCGTCCGTCCGTCCGTGCAAGCTGTAACTTGAGTAAAAATTAAGATATCATGATGAAACTTGGTACACGTGTTTCCTGGCTCCATAAAAAGGTTAAGTTCGAAGATGGGCAAAATCGGCCCTCTGCAACGGCCACAAAATGGCGAAAACCGAAAACCTATAAAGTGACATAACTAAGACATAAATAAAGATATTAAAGTGAAATTTGATACAAAGGATCGCATTAGGGAGGGGCATATTTGGACGTAATTTTTTTGGAAAAGTGGGCGTGGTCCCGCCCCCTACTAAGCTTTTTGTACATATCTCGGAAACTACTATAGCTATGTCAACCAAACTCTATAGAGTCGTTTCTTTCAGGCATTTCCATATACAGTTCAAAAATCGGATAATAACCACGCCTTCCTCCCATACAAAGGTTATGTTGAAAATCACTAAAAGTGCGTAAACCGACTAACAAAAAACGACAGAAACACTAAATTTTACGGAAGAAATGGCGGAAGGAAACTGAAAATGGGCGTGGCGTCGCCCACTTATGGACCAAAAACCATATCTCAGGAACTACTAATCTAATAATTTTACAGCAAAATGAAAAAATATGTAAATGACGGATAATGAAATCTCGATTATCACTTTATCATGCGAGAGTATAAAATGTTCGGTGACACCCGAACTTAGCCCTTCCTTACTTGTTTTTTATAAAATCGGGTTTGCCGGAAATATTCTACGGATTATTCTGTAAAACTTTAAGAGACTATGGGTCTAAAACTAGTTTCGGACCAGCGATATTTAAAGCGAAGTTTAAAAAATCTGAATAATTCTTGATCAATAGAACATCTCAATGCACCTTCGTATTAAATTTTATTTGAATATCTCAAAAACTGAAGGACAAATTTTTATGGTCCCTAAAAAACGTCACTTTAGAAATCGCTGGTCCGAAACTAGTTTCATACCCATAGTTTCTTAAGCAAAGTTGTTCACAATGATCCGTACAACATTTGTCGCATACGCGATTTTTCCGCTGGCTCCCTGTAAATCAGCCCGTCCTAATATGCATACTTCAAACTTCATGAGTTCGATTTTTTTAGATAATGCTATATAACATAAATATATCATTATATACAATAGGATTAAACTTACCTTTAGTATCCAGTAGGCCTCCGATTTGAGTTAAATTACAATCTCGCTGTACTATATAATCAAGCATTGTAGATTCCATTAGAAATGCAAAGTTACCTTGATTAACACGTTTTATACCCTCCTCATAAGTGGAAGTGAAAGCAATGGACTTTTTATTTTCCATATTACGCCACATTTTTTTGTATGTCTCGATAATTGAGTCGCGAAAAAATGTCATCGTAGAACCACTCTCTAGAGTACCATATGATATTTCTGTTTGACTGGCTAAATCCTCAGCATTTTCAATGGGTGTAATCATTCGCTCAACCGTCAAAAATGCCGCTAGATTAGCGGTATATGAGGCAATTATAATCAAGGTAAAGAACCACCATATAGCGCTAACTATTCTCGTCGATAGCGATTTTGGATTTATATCTGATCCTTGCTGCATCAATGTACCGATTGTAAACCAAAAACTGTTAGCTAATGTAAACTGGTTGGTAATTATAGGATTCTTAATGTCGCATGGATGCTTATCGCACCATTCTATTGGCGACAACTTTGCCACTACATAGATTGTGAAGGATACAAGAAAATATGCAGCTAAAACATAGAGCCATACATCATACGCCAGCGGATTCATAAAAGAAAATAAACGAGAAGCCGGACTTGACGGCACCTAATTGAGGTATGATTTAATATAAATAAAACAGCGATTAATTTGAAAATATTTCTCTGCTTTGTGAACTACGTCTTACATTTAAAATGTAAATATCTTATTACCTTAAACAAAATACTTATGCCCAAGTTCATAAATGGCTTAGTAAAATCGATAACACTTTCCCGTGCATATGTAATTGTCATGGATCCAACGGCCAAATCGGCTTTCTATAATGAAAAAAACAAAACGTATTTATAATAAAGATACTCAGAGTAAAGGTAAAGTCAAGTAGTTCTTTAAAAATTATTATACTAGGTATATGGGGGCTAAGAGGTGTATTCGCTTTACTCTATACATTTTACATTGAAATCCTATCCATTTTACAAAGAAAAACTTCTTTAAGATATCTCACATATTTGGCCAATATATGCGGTATTAAGTCAATCGCAAGTTTAACATTTATAATATTGATGGCTTGGAAGGATACGATTTTTGAAACGAGTTAAGTTGTTGCTTTTCTACCCATATCTAACCCCATACTATCAGATTGCGATGTCGTTAGGCCGGCAAGTTACAATACATATCATTCTTTTGCCGAATAAAAAAATATTAAATTAAATTTTGAATTTCAAGAATTTGTCGAACTGTATTAGGGTGTCTTACATATTTCATAAGTTGAGCCACCATTCCGTTCCATTCACCCGTAAATGGATCTTGTGCGCCATACTTTCGATCAGGCACTAGGTCAATAATGTAATCAAAGCCGACGTCACGAGCTATCAATTCCAGTATATCTACGCAAAATCCATAGAACCTCTCATTTCCAGTGTAATTTTTGCCGTAGTGCATCATCACGTAAGGGGTTTCCTACAAAGAAGGCGTATACCATGGTACGATTTCAAACAGCAATTTAGTCAATGTAACATACATATTTCATCGCTTCCATTATATTAATAAACTTTTTCTCACCAATATTGTAATCACGACCAGCGTAACATTAATTGTTCCGCCATCAAAAAACAGCGCAGGCTCAGTTATATTAAGACGTGTTTGTGGAGTCCACTCTCCCACCTTAACTAAGGAGTGCTGCCTCAGTTTTACAAGATCTAATTTAAATTTAACACGCCGTCCTTCTTTGAATTGTATAGGTCCTGTCAGCCCCCTCCACTCAACCTTTTTTACAAATAGAAATGTAAAATGTAAAAATATGAATGTAAAATGGGTTAATTAGATGAATTACTGAATTTATATAGTTTATCAAACTCAAACCGCCATCCCACGGGATTTCACTGGCACATGACGCATTCGAGTCGCCAAGAGTCAGCGACTGTTTTAAACTAGTTAATCCTATTGCGAATATATAAACCGAATCATACGCTACAGCGGGTTCCGTCTAAAAATATTGAATATTAATATTGTCCTATTACAAAATAACAAATAAGCATTAATTGGAGTAACTAAACTTTAATAGTACGCAGCTTCCTGTAGTAAGTTGTCTTATTATTATAATTGTAGTTATAAGCCTCCATATTTTTGAGAATATTTCTAACACTTACATCGCCAACATCTACTAGGCGGAACGAGGTAATATTCGCGAAATTATTTTTAAAATCCTCCAAATCGAATGTTTCAATGTCGAAACTAGTAAATAAATAATGATACTTGTATTCATTCATTTGCAGTTGCAGAATCTGAAACATTTTAATTATAGAGTTAAATTGAAGGCACCGTAACGCAACGTTAGCTTACAAATAACGCGCATTTTTATCAATTATATGCATATGTAGTAAATAATACTAATATTAATTATCAAGATAAATTTGGAAATTATTAAATACACAGGCCAATACTCAATTTGCTTCTTTGAATTTATCAACTGATTCTAGTTAATTTGGGTGCGCTGAATTCAAATCTGTAATTAGTTTGTCTCTATCAGCTCTAGTTTTCATGATATAGCTTTTTTATTTTTATTTTTTCAGATTAAGTGGAGGGTATAAAAAAGCTATATCATGAAAACTGGGGCTGATAGAGACAAACTGATTACAGATTTGAATTCAGCGCGCCCATATTAACTAGAATCAGTTGATTCAGTTGATAAATTCAAAGAAGCAAACATTTTTTTTTTAATTTTGTCGGGCAGTGTTATTGCAGTGTTGAGGATTAAATCGACTTATCCGACTTTTTAAGGTATACATATTACTTTTAATTATAATTAACTGTAATTTACCCCTTTCAGTAGGATTGAAATATTACCAGCGTTCGTATCGATTATCAAATTGTGAATTTCTTTGTCTTTCAGTTCACTTAATGTTTTAGTGTAAGTTGTGGGATTCACCAAACGCAGATGTGTTTCTATGTCATACATGTGACCAAATTTTCGTAACTGCAGGACTCCTGAAAACCATAAAAAGAGTTAATATTATTAGCTATGTTTGCTTATTTCTTTATAAAGTACACTTCACGAAAGAACATGTAGCAGTGATCATATAAATTTATAGACAAATCTCTCTGTTTCAAGTGAAACGTTCCGACTCAATCATTAGACTTAACATACTTTCGGTTTAATCACGATAACGTTACCGGAATTATATCAGAAATTCGTTTTATTTTGCCAAATTCCAAATTTTGTGTTATTTATAATTAATACTTCTATTATGGTTTTTAACTCCACTAGGTTGAACTGAAGTTGTATCAATTCACTTCTGATCCACCCAACTCTTTTTTGGTATTACACTTTTCAACTGTTTTCGGTCAAAGTTTGCTCGGTGTTGCCAACCTAAAATATTAGGATTTGACAGAAAATTAAACAACTGAAAAATTCAAACGAAAAATAAAAACAATTTGATTTAGTTACTGCACACAAAAATGCGAATACTTATTAAAATTGTAATTAGTTTTGATTTATATTTCAGTGCCAAAAACATTAGTGCCGAAACTGATGTACTGTGTATAAGAAAAACAATAACACCTAGTAAGCCAAAGCTTTAAAAAAGGAATAATTTTGTTTTATACTAAATGAGATGAAGGAACGTTACCACGAGCTCTTCATTTCCTTGTTCCCAGTAGTTATTTAGAATGCTTTTGAAATCATTTTAACTTTTCTGACGAGACTTACTATTTCTATGCTGCTACGAAACCTGCTCTTATATTATAAACACCATATATGTATTTTTCTTTTGCTATGTTCATCATCAAAAGGGGGTCTCTCTTCCGAGGCTGTTTTCTTTGGTATTTTACGTGGCGGGTCCCAAGCCCAGCGCATAACTCTGTGTAGAGGATGTTTCGCATTTTCACTTTAGCTCGCCTTCAAACGGATGTCCTTAGGCTACCCAAAGGATACTTGGTCAAAGACCGGAAGTCGTGCTTGAGTCATAAGTATGTAAAAGAATCGTTTCTGGCCACTCCCAAGTGAATGGCTATCAGGGAACTTTCTTCACATGACTCCATCCTCCTCCTGGATAAGATATCAATGAGTCGGAAGAAGAAAAAGACTTCAAAATTTAATTTTACTCTAAAAGTATACTCTTCCCACGGTCTCTCAAATTTATTTTACTGTTTCCAAATTGTAGTTGGTTACATCTAGATTCAGAATTTCACCCCACGAGCTCAACAAGTTTTTCACTTTTCTATGGATTTATAGTTAATAACTGATTAAAATAGTTTGAAATAAAAAATAAAAAACTTATTTTCATCGTTTTCCCATTTGTTAGTAATAGTTCAGGTATTCTAATATATTTTAACAGGTGATCCAAGTGAGGCACTTTTTCCAATAGCTTTTATTTGACAAATAACGCGTGAGTCGTGCCAAGCTGTCATAATATCTTTGTTCAGTATTGTTTGGCATTTCATCATGAAAAGACTTAACAATAACGTTTCCAAGAATTTGTACTCAAAGTAATATGGCTGATTTTCTTCCGTCGCGACTGTTCTTCGAGGCGTACCGACTGGATTCGGCAGAGGGTGTTCCTAGCTAACGAACGAGCGGCTGGTGAGTTGTCTCCGAGCACCTAGAGAGTCAGGACAAACAATTTCGCGCGACGTATGTCTGTGATTGGTGGAGTCATCTGATGATGCAACTCCCCCATCGTTATTGTTAGAACTGACCTGACTTCTTGTATTTGCAATTTTTATATTTACTTTCTTCTTCTTTGCCAATCTTGTATGACTACTACCATCATTTCTATAACTATCAATGTTATATTAATATTAACCGAAAACCTATTAGCTGCCATTACTAAGCACTAAATAAAACAGCAATTTGGCACAGAACATCGTAGTAGCAAGAGGCAAATGTGTGTAAAATTTTTGAAAAAGTGGGAGTGAACATTCCCTTTACTAGGTGTAATGTACATATCTTCTAAACCACTCAAGCTACAACAACCAAATTAGCTGGGCTTGAATACTATAAGAACTTCTACCGTCGGTGTGAAAATGGATGAAATCTGAAGATAACCCCACTTACTTATGCATATAGCATACACCGTTCAAAACTACTAAAAGTTCAATTAATCAACAACTTATTACACCAGAGACTTTAAATATTACCTCCGGGGTGGTATGAGGGGTTTTATGAAAGCGGGTGTGAAAACTGGACAATAGGCGTGACATCGCCCACTTTTTGGTGAAATCCCAAATCTCGGGGCCCGACAGACTGATTTCGACTAAATGTAGTACTTAGCATTCTTATCACATTCCATTCACAGTGTGAAACGAACTACTAACGCGCCCACTTCCCATATAACATAATTTAAAATTCCAGTTGATTTTTTTACTTTCCAGTACACAAATCAAAAAGTAATTCATATAACGGAATACAATTTTGCAGAAACAATTCTTATAAAGTATGACACCTTATGACTAAAAAATGCCAAATCATACAAAAACCATTCAACTGTACTATGGACCCTAGTATTTATAGTTGACTTTTGGCCGAAGATATCATTCATTGTGTGAGATATACAATTGAAATTCAAACAGAATGTTTTTCTGATAACATCGGTCAACACGATTTTTGGGTCTGACATCTACATGTTAAATTTTAGTTTCTCCTATGACAAAAATAAGGAAAAAAAATTTTTTCCGGTTAAAGTTTGTTTTCGTAGAAATTAGAGCAATTTTTCGATTTTTTTTCACCTTATAAAGTATTTTTACAATTAACGCAGGTGAAATGAGGTACCCAATTTTCATTTTGATTACTGACTTTTAGGTTGAAATAGGCTTCATAGGCTTCGAAAAGTTTCAAATTTGTTGATAAAGCAAATTTTTTACTTCTAACTTTAATAAATTCACCGCAAATATAACAGAATGAATCAACATCATTTTTACACTGACTTGATGCCATTTTTTAACTGAGTAATACACTAATATTGTTGTTACAGCTATAATAAACAGGTTAACATTCACTAATGTGCCTCTTACAAATAATAATACTGTTTACTTCCGGGTTAATCAAAGTGCTGCCATCTTTGATTTATGAAATAAATTAAAATATACTTATCGATGTAGATCAGCCCAAAGCAAACTTTAAGAACTAAAGATTAATATTTAAGTGTTTTTCAATGTCTAGAATCAGAATTCAAACATGAGAACAGAAACCCCAAAAAAATATTTTTTTTGTTGACCGGTGTAATAGTTATTCTGAGTATCAAAAATGGCTTGAGTACAGTCAATGCTTCTCTGAGCACCTATACCTAAGATTTTCGATCTTCCACGTGACTTTATGCTGGATATCTACCAGTATAGCACCTGTTGGCAAGAGGTATTCTGCGTTGGCTTTCGAGGTTGACATTATTCTTGGTGTTGAAACTGGTTCCAAGATAGACGAAATTATCTACGATTTCGAAGATATGACTGTCAACAGTGACGTGAGAGCTTAGCCACGGGTGCGACGACTGTTCGTTTGATGGCAGGAGATATTTCGTCTTGCCCTCGTTCATTACCAGACCCATTTGCTTTGCTTTCTTGTCCAGTCTGGAGAAAGCAGAACTAACGGCGCGGGTGTTGAGGCCGATGATATCAATATCATCGGCATACGCCAGCAGCTGTACACTCTTATAGAAGACAGTACATTCTCTTTTTAGTTCTGCAGCTCGACATATTTTCTCCAAGATCAGATTGAAGAAGTCCCATGAAAAGGAGTTGCCTGAAACCTCATTTGGTATCGAAAGGCTCGGATAGGTCCTTCCCGAACCTGACGTAGCTTTTGGTTTGATCAATGTTAGTTTACACAGCCATACTAGCTTTGAGGGGATACCAAATTCAGATATACCATATGCAGGCAGCTCCTTTCCGTGCTGTTCGAAATCGGGTAGAGATGGTGTGTGTCGATCCTCTTTAAAGCCAATCAGTTCGTTGACGGTGGGCTTTAATCTTTCACACAATACGCTCGTTAGAACCTTAAATGCAATGTTGAAGAGGCTTATACCACGGCAGTTGGCTCAGATTGCGGCGCTTTTTGTGGATTCCCAATCGTCGTGCATTCTCTTGTCCGACCATATTTTACAAAGAAGCTGGGATCTATCTCATACTGCACGTGTTGTGGTTGATTCTAACATTGCGAGCTCGCTGTCTGTTTTCTTTTTCTTTCCGCTACGATACTTCACTTCTCATCATACCAGCTATTCTTTTGCGTTTTCCGAAAACCAATGGTTTTGGTTGCAGCTGTACGAAATACGCTTGAAATACCGTCCCTCAGTTCCCTTATACCGAGTTGTTGACGAGTGGTTTCGAGTAGAAAACCGTTTGTATATCAGTTGTGATTGCAGCTTTTCGACGTCGAACATTCCGGCGAAGTCAATCAGGTGCCCACTAGTCTAAATTTCTTCTTTGGTGCTATTAAGATTGGTGAGCTATATCTATTGTGATTTTTTCAAATTATTCCTTGCACTTCTAGTTCTGAAATTTGTCGTCTTACTTCTTCTTCATGTTTGGGAGGTAAACTCACTATATATATATATAAAAGTTGGTATAAACCCGCGGACTCACCTGTTGATGTAGCGACGACAAATGAAAAAATGATCTGAGGATCGCGAAAAAGATCAAGCTACAAGCTGGCTGTTGAAACGTCTATGCGTACGGATCGAGAGCAAAAAAGAGATTGTATTGATCGACAATTTTTTGTTAATGTTCTGGGTTATTTGATACGGCGTATTAATTCGGACGGTTGTTATGGGCGTATTTCTCGTTTTGTTGTTAATTTTAATGATTTTGTTATATCGCCATAACATCGGTTTGTTTTTTTGCGGTTTTCGGATTCGCGATTATCGATGGTTGGTAGAAAGCACAGCTTCACGAGTGGTCTGGTTAATGTTCCACACAGTCTCAAAGTTTAGGCGATTGTTCAGGAGTCTTCCAACAGTATCTTTTGTGGAGATCCTTTATTCGTCCTTCCATCGGCAGCTGAAATCATGATGGAGAATTTAAACTCTTTCCCATCGATTTAGTAGAGATAGCGACTCCAAACCTGGCTCAGGAATGGCCAAAATGGGTGCTCCTTTTAGAAAATTCCCTGGAGTTAAGGCGGTGAAGTCTGAGGGCTCTTGTGAGAGTACTGTGAGTGGCCGTGAATTGAGAACGGCTTCAATTCGATTTAATAACGTCGTGAACTCTTTGTAATTGAGCTTATAATTTCCAGCTTCCCGTTTGAATTGAGATTTGAAGCTTTTTACAGCGGATTCCCATAAACCGCCCATATGAGGAGCGCTTGGGGTATAAATTGCCAATTGATACCTTCAGGGGCGTACTTTTGTGCGATGTCGCGTGACACTTGTTTTTGGAAATCCAAAAATTGCTTTTCTGCGGCTCGTTGAGCTCCAATGAATGTTTTGCCATTATCGCTCATGATTTTTGATGGATAGCCACGTCGAGCGACGAAGCGAGCAAATGCCGCGAGGAAAGCCTCCGTCGTCATAGCTCAAGGCGTGCTGCCTTTGTCGTGAAACATACAAAGACAGCCACATAGCCTTTCATGAGAGCGGGAGCACTTAACATGGACGCCTTTACCTGAAAAGGCACAGAAAAATCAACACCTGTTTTGGTGAAAAGCAAAGCGAAATTGCAGCGTTCAGGTGGAAGTGCTGCCACAATCTGCGTTGGCATCAAGATGTGGATGTAATTGAGGAATAATGTGGCAAATGGTGACCTCTCGGAAATTTTTATGGGGTGGCGTTCATTGTATTTTAGGCTTGACCATTGGCACGAAGCAGACCGTTCGTGTCCAGAAATGGGTATAGAACTAAGAGAGAGCTTTTTTTTTTATCAATTGGCTTCGATTTTTAGTATTATGTCGATTAGTAGTTATAATCGCGGCTGAATTAGCGCGCTTGCGCATATACGATTAGTGCGACCTTTGCCTTTTATAACTTTAGGTGCGTCACTTTGTTGCATGGGAAATTATATGATGCTTTGACTTTGCTTTTGAGTTGCTCTATAAATTTGAACACGTAAGCAACTACTCTGAGAGCTCTTGGAAACGATGAAAATCATTCAAGAATGTCGGAATCATTCAATAATGTATGAAAAGTGGCGTTTTCTCGACCTTCTGGGGCGATTATGTTGGACATGGGTGATTATAGCCAAGAATCAGGAGATTCTATCAACCATCGGGGACCATTACACCAAAGGGTGGGGGTGGCAAGGTGCAGTGGCTTGCACCCTCTTGTATCTAAATCGCCAGGAATGTCAGCACTGGCTACGTGACGCCAAGTGGCTGATCCCACTAAGTCAAGTATTTGAGATGTTGGGCTAGAAATATAAGTCTTCCATGAATGTGGTGGTTTTTCCTACAAAGCTCGTACAATTTCGGAATGGACCGCAGATATAGTTTGCATTTTGTCATGTTCAAATGCATTTGCACCTTGGCTACTAATTTGGAAAGTAATAGAGCGCCACAAGCTGTAGTCGTGGTAGACTTAGCGTTTTTAAAGGAGCCACTTTTGCTTTTTCTACTAATAAGTGGCTTGTTTTCGTGGTGTCAGTTTGCGTGCGCACATAGATAGTAACGCAGTATGCCTTTTCAGAGGCGTCACAGAAGCCATGTAATTCGACTTTGTGTTCGGGGGAGTAGTTTACTTATCTTGGAATTTGTATCTGTGAAGTATCATTCAGATTGTTTGCGAACTGGGACCATTTTTCTAAGCGCAGAGATTTCACATGTTCGTCCCAGTCGGTTCGATCTAGCCATGATTCTTGTATTAAGATTTTCGCTTTGCCACTGAGGATAAAATCTTTCTTTTTGTTATGGCTGATAACGCGGATATGGACTCAGTCGTGTATGAGAACTGGTCCGATATCGCCTTCCATTGGATGACTAGAGTTTTTGTTATACTTTCCTTTTCGAAGATACAGAAAATAGTGTCCAACAAATTTTCGTCTGGTATATTTTTGAGTATATGTGGGTGATTTGCCGTAATCTTTTTTAATGGAAACCCTGCGGGCTTGAGGGCTTTTATTACTTGTGATAAAGATTCGTATGCGAGTGGAAGAGTGTAACTTCCAACAGAATATCGTCCACATACGTTTGAGTTTTTAACACTTCAGTTGCTAGAGCAAATTCTGACTTTGTGTTGTCTGCTAATTCGTATAGTGTTCGTATAACTAGATAGGATGCACAGTTAACGCCAAATGAAACTGTTTTTATTTTAAAGTCGCGTAGTGGACTGGTGGGGGATTTTCGGAACATAATTTGTTGAAACTGTTGGTCGTCTTTATGTACGACTATTTGCCGATCCATTCCTTCAACGTCCCCTTCTAGTTCCCAAAATTCTTTCAGTTGTGTATTGAGGTACTTGTTTGAGATTTCCTCAACTTGAATTGTCATTGTTGTGACTGGTTCCGCAACTAGTCCACTTAGGACCCATCCGAAAATGGTATTTTGCGCCAAAAATGTATTTGTGGTTTTCTTAACACCTTCGGGTATTATCTGTGGTATGAGATCGCTCCCTAATAGAAGATCTATTTGAGCGGGGGTGTTGCAGTTTAAGTTTGCTAGCTTTAGGTGTGAAACCTTTTGCCAATGCTTGCTATTTATATAGGTAGCTGGGTAGCATATTTGTTAATTGCGGTAAGACAATAGCTTCTTCTTGTAAGCGCTTATCAGCTTTGGGAGAAATGAGGGTAATGGGGCATATTTTATTTGAGTTGTGAACTACTCTTCCGCCCATTCCCGTGATTTAAAAATTGGCTAATTTTGTTGGCAACTGTAACCTGTTTTGTGCCCTAGACGCTATAAATGATCGTTGTGATCCTTGGTCTGTTAAAGCCCTGAGTTTAAACAGTTCTCCTCGGTGCTCGATGGAGACGACTTCTGTGGATAGTAGTACCCTACTGTGGTTTTCGCTATGTAGCGTTTAGGTTTTTAACGCCTTTGAGCAGCATGGTGCTTCTTGGCAGTTTTCTGAATTTGTTGTTGCAACTAAACCTGTTGCTCTTTTTACGCTTGCGCTATTTGGGGGGTGAGCTGAAATAATTTGTTATGTTTAACATGGAATGATGTCTTTGAGCGTATGCGCATGTGAAAAACAGTTTTTACACAATTTTTTCGTTCTTACGAAATTGTTACGATCGCTAATATTAATTTTTTTGAATTTCTCTCAAGATTTGAGCTACAAAGTTCGCATGACCTTTGTTTATATTGTTCAGATGTGAACGATTGATTCTTAAAAAAGCTACTATTTAAATTATTTTTGCTACTAGGTTGGGGTCTATTAGAGCTTCTATTGAGGTCGTTTTGAACGTTTTTCGTTCTGACTAGTTTTTTATCTACCCTTTCAGCAATTTCATATTGGGTAAGAAATTATTTCATTTGCTGCCACGTTGGGCACTTTCTTCGCGGTGAGAGCGATTGCTCCTACAAAAGTAACAATTTTTCTGGTAATGCGACTGTGCATATATTTACCAGAATGGGGTCCCAATTGGTTGTGGGAATATTCTGTGTCGATAAAACCGAAAAACAATTTGAAACAGTGGATTGAAGCTTTCTGATTTTTTAATTTTTTTCTTTCTGAATTTTTGGTAAATTCGTTAATATCGTAACTTATTTGTCGACCAATATTCTCTCGTTTTTGTAACGTGTTTTAAGAGCTTCCGAAGCAAATATGAAATTTTCGTCATTGAGAGCGAACTGTTTGACTATTACGCCTGGTGATACAATTTATGCGTTTGTGATAATTTAGGGGATTTAGATTTATGTACACGGCTGTAAACATGCCCCGGAAGGACGGCGACTATTCATAACCACCATGAAATATATCTGTATCGCGCACTAGCTGCCTGAACTTGCTTCTTGGGCTTGTCTTTGTGGCAGCTCTACTCTCGGTTGTGGAGTAGGTGCAATTAATTTGGTTAGCTTTAGTTAATCAGAGGTCAAGTTTTCTGGTAGATCTGAGTCGTCAGATTCTACGATTGCTTCATATGCTATTTGGAGACGTGTCTAGAAATTCTCAAGATTTTCTTTTTTAATTTCTAATACCGATTCAGAGTTATCTTGAATCGGTAAAGAGGAGAATCGAGTGCAGTATCGAATTAGACTGTCAATCTCATAAATAAATTTGGTGTATGAAATATCTTTCACCCTTTTTTGTTTTGTAGCACCTTGCTTTGAGCGTGTAGCTTCTGCAGGTGTACACGGATTTTTTTCGTCTGAAATCATCTTTGGTACTTTTAGCCACTGAGTTGTTTTAGAATCCTTTGGGTCTGAGCTCATTTAAAAGATGTATGGAAAAAATCAAAAACGTCTTAGTGAAAACTAGACTGGTCGATGTTTAGAAAAGGTTTCGTATATAAAATGTTGTCTTTTGTATGAAACAGTTTCCAAGAAAATCAATAAAACCAATGGCTTTTTGGTAAACCGAGATTTCAAAAATATTTCCATATATGTAAGATACATATGTATTGACCGGAAATATTTTATATATTTTATTTTTCTCAATATATTTCTTTTATATATATTTTGTGTCCATATTGGAGGATGGAGTCATGTGTAGAAGTTCACGCAAGTGAGGAAAGTTCTCTGATCGCCATTCACTTGGGAGTGGTCAGAAACGATTCTTTTACATATGACTCAAGCAGCTCACGACTTCCGGTCTTTGACCAAGTATCCTCTGGGTAGCATAAGAACATCCGTTTGAAGGCGAGCTAAAGTGAGAAGGCGAAACACCCCCTGGGTTGTGCGCTGGGTTTGGGACCCGCCACGTAAAAAACACCCCCTATGAAAAGAAAAAAACAGCCTCGGATGAGAAACCCCCCTTTTGATGACGACCATGGCAAACGAAATAAGGACTATGATATGAGGTGCACCTGGAATGTCCGGTCCCTTAATTGGGAAGGTGCCGCTGCCCAGCTGGTAGATGTCCTAGTGAAAATAAAGGCTGACATCACCGCCGTCCAAGAAATGCGATGGACGGGACAAGGACAGAGACGAGTAGGTCCTTGTGACATTTACTACAGTGGCCATATAAAGGAGCGCAAGTTTGGTGTTGGATTCGTGGTGGGAGAGAGACTCCGTCGCCGAGTACTTTCATTCACTCCGGAGAATGAATGTCTAGCCACAATCCGCATCAAAGCGAGGTTCTTCAACATATCGCTGATTTGCGCCCACGCCCCGACGGAAGAGAAGGACGATGTGACCAAAGATGCCTTTAATGAGTGCTTGGAGCGCACTTATAAGAGATGCCCCCGCCACGATGTCAAAATCGTGCTTGGCGACTTCAACGCCAGGGTGGGCAAAGAAGGTATCTTTGGCACTACGGTCGGTAAATTCAGCCTCCACGAGGAAACATCCCCAAATGGGTTGAGGCTGATCGACTTCGCCGGGGCCCGAAATATGGTTATCTGTAGTACTAGATTCCAGCATAAGAAGATACATCAAGCTACCTGGCTGTCTCCGGATCGAAAAACCACCAACCAGATCGATCATGTTGTGATAGACGGAAGACACGTCTCCAGTGTTTAAGATGTGCGTGCGCTCCGATGTCCTAACATCGACTCGGACCACTATATTGTTGCAGCCAAGATTCGCACCCGACTCTGTGCAGCAAAAAACGCACGTCAACAAACACAAGGAAGGTTCGACGTCGAGAAGCTGCAATCACAACAGACAGCCGAACGTTTTTCTACTCGGCTTGCACTCCTGCTCTCTGAGAGCACTCGTCAACAACTCGGTATAAGGGAACTGTCCGACGGAATTTCAAACTCCTTACGTACAGCTGCAACCGAAACCATTGGTTTTCGGAAAGTGCAAAGGAACAGCTGGTACGACGAGGAGTGCCGTGTCGCAGCGGAGAGAAAACAGGCAGCCTATCTCGCAACGTTACGATCGACTACAACACGTGCGGGATGGGATAGATACCGAGAGTTAAAGAGGGAAGCGAGACGCATTTGTAGACAGAAAAAAATGCGAAATGCGTGAGTACGAAGAGCTTGATAAGCTGGCTGACAGGGGTAATGCTCGAAAATTCTACGAAAAGATGCGGCGGCTTGCAGAAGGTTTCAGGACCGGAGCATACTCTTGTAGAACCCCCCAAGGGGATCTAGTCACCGATGCCCAGAGCATACTTAAATTATGGAGGGAACACTTCTCCAGCCTGCTGAATGGCAGTGCACGCACAACAGCAGGAGAAAGCGAACCCGATACCCCAATCGATGACGATGGAGCAGACGTTCCATTGCCCGACCATGAAGAAGTTCGAATAGCAATTGCCCGCCTGAAAAACAACAAAGCGGCAGGGGCCGATGGTTTGCCGGCCGAGCTATTCAAACACGGCGGCGAAGAGCTGATAAGGAGCATGCATCAGCTTCTTCGTAAAATATGGTCGGACGAAAGTATGCCCAACGATTGGAATTTAAATGAGCTATGCCCAATCCATAAAAAAGGAGACCCCACAATCTGCGCCAACTACCGTGGGATTAGCCTCCTAAACATCGCATATAAGGTTCTGTCGAGCGTATTGTGTGAAAGATTAAAGCCCACCGTCAACAAACTGATTGGACCTTATCAGTGTGGCTTTAGACCTGGTAAATCAACAACCGACCAGATATTCACAATGCGCCAAATCTTGGAAAAGACCCGTGAAAGGAGAATCGACACACACCACCTCTTCGTCGATTTCAAAGCTGCTTTCGACAGCACGAAAAGGAGCTGCCTCTATGCCGCGATGTCTGAATTTGGTATCCCCGCAAAACTAATACGGCTGTGTAAGTTGACGTTGAGCAACACGAAAACCTCCGCCAGAATCGGGAAGGACCTCTCCGAGCCGTTCGATACCAAACGAGGTTTCAGGCAAGGCGATTCCCTATCGTGCGTTTTTTTCAACCTGCTTCTGGAGAAAATAGTTCGAGCTGCAGAACTCAACAGAGAAGGTACCATCTTCTATAAGAGTGAACAACTGCTGGCGTATGCCGATGATATTGATATCATCGGCCTCAACACCCGCGCCAGTTCTGCTTTCTCCAGACTGGACAAGGAAGCAAAAAAAATGGGTCTGGCAGTGAACGAGGGCAAGACGAAATATCTCCTGTCATCAAACAAACAGTCATCGCACTCGCGACTTGGCACTCACGTCACTGTTGGCAGTCATAACTTTGAAGTTGTAGATAATTTCGTCTATTTAGGAACCAGCGTAAACACCACCAACAATGTCAGCATAGAAATCCAACGCAGGATAACTCTTGCCAACAGGTGCTACTTTGAACTAAGTAGGCAATTGAGAAGCAAAGTCCTCTCTCGACAAACAAAAACCAAACTCTATAAGTCACTCATAATTCCCGTCCTGCTATATGGTGCAGAGGCTTGGACGATGTCAACAACGGATGAGTCGACTTTGCGAGTTTTCGAGAGAAAGGTTCTGCGAAAGATTTATGGTCCTTTGCGCGTTGGCCACGGCGAATATCGCATTCGATGGAACGATGAACTGTACGAGATATACGACGAGATTGACATAGTTAAGCGAATTAAAAGACAGCGGCTACGCTGGCTAGGTCATGTTGTCCGGATGGATGAAAACACTCCAGCTCTGAAAGTATTCGACGCAGTACCCGCCGCGGGAAGCAGAGGAAGAGGAAGACCTCCACTCCGTTGGAAGGACCAAGTGGGGAAAGACCTGGCTTCGCTTGGAATATCCAATTGACCCCACGTAGCGAAGAGAAGAAACGACTGGCGCGCTGTTGTTGACTCGGCTATAATCGCGTAAGCGGTGTCAACGCCAGTAAAGAAGAAGAAGATGTCGTATAGGGTATACCTATACGTGGATTTTTTATTTATTATATGCTATTGAGCGCTCTTTTTAGGGATCACTGCTCTTTGTACATATGCTTGTATGTACATATAGCCGTTGACAGCTAATTACAAACGACACCTATTTTGAAGTAAATGGTGTAAAAAACTTTTGTGAGAACTCAGACGTATGGTTTGAATTGTTATCTTCCCTATAACAGACAAATTTTCCTCAGCCCATGGCAACATGACTTTTATTTTTAGGATGCCGACGTATTAAAAATTCTATTAATCTTATGGAGTGGGTCAACACCATAAAACATCCCCACACCAAGATTGATCCTCTACCATACTTAACTACGCGTGAAACATAACAAAGATCAAATTCTAGAATTATTGGACGGCGAACATACCTTCAACCATCAGGACCTAAGCGATTAATTTTCGTTACGTCGTTCCAAACGACATACCTCCATTGATTTGTTGTCTTACACCAATAAGAGTTGGCAAAGGCTACGCGTCGTTTCTACGAATTTTAATCAGAAGTGGGAGCACGCAGGCCCTGCCGTGAAGTCCAGATTCGATCAAACGCCGGGCAATTGTTCCCTTGGATATTTGGACATTGCATTCACCTTGAATTTCATGTAGAATATCAGTGGAACTCTTTTTTGGGTCTCTTCGCGAGATATTATTAATTCAGCGGTCAATTTCTGCTGCAGTTTTTCAGGTTTTTTCTTTGCGTGAAATATTCAAAATAGTTTTGAAATTCTGTATGTACTTAAGTACATTGAAATATTTTTTTTGAGCATTCGATCTTGTTTGGAATTTTTTTGCACATCTTTCAAGACCGACAATAATGAAAAATACAGCTGCGAAGGATAGGTGTACAGCTGCAGCTTTTCCTCATTCAAAAATTTGAATAATAAATTTTAATATATTCTAAACCACACTTTGCAAGGGGTATGTCCATTACCAGAAATTAATAATGTTATTCATAAAAACTAACACCTTGAGAAATTTTAATTCTTTAAACAACTGTTTCTAATTAGTTGTCGCACTTAATTCACCTTCTATATCGTAAACCATTTACAATTTGGGAAAAAATTAAAAGGACTTTAACTTCACAACTACAAAACAGAGTGAATTGAGTAATATATAGAGTAAACAATGCCAGACTTTTAGGAATATAAATAACGCTATGTCAATAATGTGTATCATTATACTCATTAACCACCTTAAAAAAGGAGCGTTTCTAATTAGCTGTAAAGAGTATGTATTGCGCTTTGGTTTTTTACACAATCCTGCTTGTTTTTGTTGATCAAAGACCAAGGGGTATTGCGGGAAATATGCCAATGTGGAATTTGAAGCAGTGTGTGTATCTACATATGTGACAATATGTTATATTTATTATTGTATTAAAGTTGTACCCGATGTCGACAGGGTATATTTTTCATCGGAATTCTTATATATGTATGTATATGCGCCCGTATATATATTAGGGTGATTCAAAAAAAAAAAAAATTCGTTTGGTACTCAGAAAAAGAGGTTCCTAGATACCTCTAAGGAAGCCCCTCCAAGAATGAGTTCTTATAGGTAACGGGAAAGTTCTCCTACTAACAGTTTTCTATTTTTTCTTATTATCAGACAGAAAAAATTATATCTCGCTTACAGCTACTTGCAAAAATATTTTGTTCCTTAGATTTTGTAGGAAATTGAATTTTCTACAAAATAGGTCTGGTACGATTTTATCGTAAACCCAACCGTTTAAAAGATATTAACGGCTAAAGTTTGATTAATTTTGGGAAATTTTTTTATTTCTTATGAATTTTATAACTCAATGAAAAAAATCATTATGAATAATGAAACTCATAGTTTTGTAGGAAATTTACTGCTCTATAAAAATGGCTCTATAAAAATGGTCTGTTTTTTTCGATTAAGTTAAGCGTTTACGAGATATCTCATCTTCAAACATCAATGCATGTTAGGGTGAATCAAAATTTTTTTTTTGTTTGGTACTTTGAAAAATAGGTTCCTAGACATCTCTAAGAAAGCCTCTCCAAAAACTCATGAGTTTAATCATTAATAATGACTCTTTTTCATTGATTTATAAAATTCATAAAACATAAAAAATTTTCCCAAAAATAATCAAACTTTAACTATTAATATCTTTTACACGATTGGGTTTACGAAAAAATCGTACCAGAGCTATTTTGTAGAGCACTCAATTTCCTACAAAATCTAAGGAACAAGATATTTTTTCAAGTAGTTGGAAGCGAGATATAATTTTTTCTGTCTGATAATAAGAAAAAATAGAAAACTAAAAGTAGGAGGATCTTCCCGTTACAATTAAGAACTCATTCTTGGAGAGGCTTCCTTAGAGGTGTATAGGAACCTATTTTTCAGAGTACCAAACGAAAAAAAAAATTTTTTTTGAATCACCCTAATATATATATACGATGTATATATGTTTGCAGTACGAAGAAACCACGAAAAGAGAATTAACCGACCGCAGGTAATTTTCGCAAATTCACTTGTTTGTATGTATATATGTAAAGTATTTTTTTGTTTTGGGTTCTTTGGGCAACCACGGGCAACTGTCCGTTTTCTTTATTACGTTTTCTTAAATACAATACTTTGCTTAGGCCTAGATACAAATATTAATCTTACATTCTACTAAGTATATCTACAATCCACTTGAGATAGGACATATATTACAAGTGGAAAGATTCATCTTACAATCTATGAATTACATTTTGGGACCACGTAAGGCGGACAGTATTAGCAAAGTACATACAATGTTTCAATACCAAATGGGTCGTAAATGTCATGTTACATATTTATGATAGATAGAGAATATGTTCATGTAAGATGATCTGGTGATATTAACTCCCTAACTCCCTCACCTCTAAATTGAAGCGTCGCGATTCAAAGGGATGTAGTACGTGAGGCTATAGACTAATTTATAAATTTGAACAGTACCATTTTGAAATCTTAATTTATTTTACAATTTATTTAAATTTGCCTCTTAATATGTATTTGATACATTTTATATTATTTTCGACTTCCAATTATTTTTTGATTGAAGTCTTTTTATATGTGACATCATTTATTGTATTATTGTCAGAATACATTTCAGCATTTTTTTCTTTTACATTATTGAAATTATTTATTTTTAAAATATTAGTACCTCCTTTTTTTGGAGTATATTTTTTTAATTTATTGTCGGTATTGTCTTCGACTAGCGTTTTCTTGTCCTAAGTATTTTAAATTTTGTATTTTTATATTTCTATTTGGATTTTTACCATTCTTTTTTGTTTTATTTTGCCGGTAGAATCTTCCGCTGGCGTTATAGAAATTGTTTGTTCCACAATTTTAAAATATTTTTTATTTTTAGTATTGCCGGTACTTTCTTCGGCTGGAGTCTTAGGACTTTTTTGTCCCAAGCAATATAAATTTTGTATTTTGATATATATTTATATATATATATATATATATATATATATATATATATTTATATTTATTTTATATGTTTTAACATTATTTTTTTGTTTTATTTTGCCGGTATGAGCTTCCGCTGGCGTTGCAGCACATTTTCGTTCCACAATATTTTTTCATAATTCTTCTTTTTTACTCTGCTGGTATAAATCTTTAGCTGGCGTTTTAGGACCTTTTTGTCCCAAAAAAATTTTTTTTAATAAAATCTTTTTCTTCTTCTTTACTGGCGTAGACACCGCTTACGCGATTATAGCCGAGTCAACAACAGTGCGCCAGTCGTTTCTTCTCTTCGCTACGTGGCGCCAATTGGATATTCCAAGCGAAGCCAGGTCCTTCTCCACTTGGTCCTTCTAATGGAATGGAGGTCTTCCTCTTCTTCTGCTTCCCGCGGCGGGTACTGCGTCGAATACTTTCCGAGCTGGAATGTTTTCATCCATTCGGACAACATGACCTAGCCAGCGTAGCCGCTGTCTTTTAATTCGCTGAACAATGTCAATGTCGTCGTATATCTCGTACAGCTCATCGTTCCATCGATTGCGATATTCGCCGTGGCCAATGCGCAAAGAACCATAAATCTTTCGCAGAATCTTTCTCTCGAAAACTCGTAATGTCGACTCGTCGGTTGTTGCCATCGTCCAAGCCTCTGCACCATATAACAAGACGGGAATTATGAGCGACTTATAGATTTTGGCTTTTGTTCGTCGAGAGAGGACTTTACTTTTCAATTGCCTACTCAGTCCGAAGTAGCACGTGTTGGCAAGAGTAATCCTGCGTTGGATTCCGGGCTGACATTGTTGGTGGTGTTAATGCTGGTGCCTAAATAGACGAAATTATCTACAACCTCAAAGTTATGACTGTCAACAGTGACGTGAGAGCCAAGTCGCGAGTGCGACGACAGTTTGTTTGATGAGAGGAGATATTTCGTCTCGCCCTCGTCCACTGCCAGACCCACTTGCGTTGCTTCCTTGTTCAGTCTGGAGAAAGCAGAACTAACGGCGCGGGTGTTGAGGCCGATGATATCAATTTCATCGACATACGCCAGCAGCTGTACACTCTTATAAAAGATTGTACCTGCTCGATTAAGTTCTGCAGCTCGAATTATTTTCTCCAGCAGCGGATTGAAGAAGTCGCACGTTAGGAGTCACCTTGTCTAAAACCTCGTTTGGTATCGAACGGCTCGGAGAGGTCCTTCCCGATTCTGACGGAGCTTTTGGTGCTGCTCAACGTCAGTTTACACAGCCGTATTAGTTTTGCGGGGATACCAAGTTCAGACATCGCGGCATAAAGGCAGCTCCTTTTCGTGCTGTCGAAAGCAGCTTTGAAATCGACGAAGAGGTGGTGTGTGTCGATTCTTCTTTCACGGGTGTTTTCCAAAATTTGGCGCATGGTGAATATCTGGTGGGTTGTTGATTTACCAGGTCTAAAGCCACACTGATAAGGTCCAATCAGTTTGTTGACGGTGGGCTTTAATCTTTCACACAATACGCTTGATAGAACCTTGTTCGCAATGTTGAGGAGGTTAATCCCACGGTAGTTGGCCTTTTTTATGGATTGGGCATAGCACACTTAAATTCCAATCGTTGGGCATGCTTTCATCCGACCATATTTTACAAAGAAGCTGATGCATGCTCCTTATCAGTTCTTCGCCGCCGTGTTTTAATAGCTCGGCCGGCAATCCATCGACCCCCGCCGCTTTGTTGTTCTTCAGGCGGGTAATTGCTATTCGAACTTCTTCATGGTCGGGCAATGGAACGTCTGCTCCATCGTCATCGATTGGGGTATCGGGTTCGCTTTCTCCTGCTGTTGTGCGTGCACTGCCATTCAGCAGGCTGGAGAAGTGTTCCCTCCATAATTTAAGTATGCTCTGGGCATCGGTGACTAGATCCCCTTGGGGGGTTCTACAAGAGTATGCTCCGGTCTTGAAACCTTCTGCAAGCCGTCGCATTTTTTCGTAGAATTTTCGAGCATTACCCCTGTCAGCCAGCTTATCAAGCTCTTCGTACTCACGCATTTCGGCCTCTTTCTTTTTCTGTCTACAAATGCGTCTCGCTTCCCTCTTTAACTCTCGGTATCTATCCCATCCCGCACGTGTTGTGGTCGATCGTAACGTTGCGAGGTAGGCAGCCTGTTTTCTCTCCGCTGCGAAGCGGCACTCCTCGCCATATCAGCTGTTCTTTTGCACTTTCCGAAAACCAATGGTTTCGGTTGCAGCTGTACGTAAGGAGTTTGAAATGCCGTCCCACAGTTCCCTTATACCGAGTTGTTGACGAGTGCTCTCAGAGGGCAGGAGTTCAAGCCGAGTAGAAAATCGTTCGGCTGCCTGTTGTGATTGCAGCTTCTCGATGTCGAACCTTCCTTGTGTTTGTTGGCGTGCGTTTTTTGCTGCACAGAGTCGGGTGCGAATCTTGGCTGCAACAATATAGTGGTCCGAGTCGATGTTAGGACCTCGGAGCGCACGCACATCTAAAACACTGGAGACGTGTTTTCCGTCCATCACAACATGATCGATCTGCTTGTTGGTTTGTCGATCCGGAGACTGCCAGGTAGCTTGATGAATCTTCTTATGCTGGAATCTAGTACTACAGATAACTATATTTCGGGCCCCGGTGAAGTCGATCAGCCTCAACCCATTTGGGGATGTTTCCTCATGGAGGCTGAATTTACCGACCGTAGTGCCAAAGATAACTTCTTTGCCCACCCTGGCGTTAAAGTCGCCAAGCACGATTTTGACATCGTGGCGGGGGCATCTCTCACAAGTGCGCTCCAAGCACTCATAATAAAGGCATCTTTGGTCACATCGTCCTTCTCTTCCGTCGGTGCGTGGGCGCAAATCAGCGATATGTTGAAGAACCTCGCTTTGATGCGAATTGTGGCTAGACGTTCATTCATAGGAGTGAATTATAGTACTCGGCGACGGAGTTTCTCTCCCACCACGAACCCAACACCACTGTAGTAAATGCCACAAGGACCTACTTGCCTCTGTCCTAGTCCCGTCCATCGCATTTCTTGGACGGCGGTGATGTCAGCCTTTATTTTCACTAGGACATCAACCACCTGGGCAGCGGCACCTTCCCAATTAAGGGACAGGACATTCCAATTGCATGCCTTCAAATCATAGTCCTTAATTTGTTTGCCATGGTCGTCATCAAAAGGGGGGTCACTCATCCGAGGCTTGTTAGTCCCTTTCATTGGGGGTGTTTATTTACGTAGCGGGTCCCAAACCCAGCGCACAACCCTAAGTAGGGAATATTTCGCCTTCTCACTTTAGCTCGCGTTCAAACGAATGTTCTTAGGCTACCCAGAGGATACTTGGTCAAAGACCGGAAGTCGTGAGCTGCTTGAGTCATATGTAAAAGAATCGTTTCTGGCCACTCCCAAGTGAATGGCGATCAGAGAACTTTCCTCACTTGTGTGAACTTCTACACATGATTCCATCCTCCACACATGACTCCATCCGTTTTTAATAAAATATTGCCGGTAAAATCTCCGGCAGGCGCTTCAGGAGTCTCTGCTCCCACATAATTATATTTTTCTTTCCTCACAAAATTATATAGTTAAACTTCTTTTTGTATAAATCTATTGTAATAACTTCTTATTAAAAATATTTAAGTGGCATATATTTTGTTGCCTGTCTGTATTTAAATATTTGTTTTGATCTTTTCTAGGAAAAGATACTCTTTTATTCTGGAGGGTCGGGAGTTCAGATTCGCAGAATTAAGTCTATATTATAAACCGGAGGGTCCCTTTTGCACATTTTAGTAATTGGCTGGTCGATGCTTCATTTATAGCTTTTTAGATTTTATTTAAAATAGTTTGTATATGTTTTGTATACTAATATAATGTATCTTGTTAAATGGCATGATTTTGGTTTTGCAATACTCATAGTGAAACAATTTTTCATACTTAATATTAGTGGGATTATTTCTCATTTAATTAATAAATACAGGCTTTACTTACAACTAATTTTTTGTTGTTGTTGCTACTGTTGCTGCTATTGTTGCCTTTGCTGCTGCTGTTGCTTTTTGAGTAGAATTTTGGCGGTTGGTTGTGCAACGGTCGTTGTTGGCGGCCGTGTGCGAAGTTTAGATGAAATAAGATGTTTTGGCGAAATTTCTGATTTACAGAATTTTTTTTATTCTTTTGTTTTTATGAGGGGCTTTTAGCGTTATTTATGTGGATCTTTTATTTCTTTGAAATTTTCACAAAGTTTCACTTTCAGTTTTTTTTCAATTCAAATTTTGAAATCACTTTATATTTGCTGTTGTAGTTTTTTATTTTTAAATTTTTTTAATTGTTGTAACGCGTACGTTTGCTTGTTGTTCGCCCACGATTGGCTGTTGGCACAAACACACACTCGAAATTTTTTTATTATTTTTCTAAGTGGCACTGAGACTTTTTTTTGCTTATGTGTCTCTTTTTGGATTTAGCGTTTTTTCAACATTTTTTTTTTACTTTTCTCCTAAGTTGAGGATACTTGATTGTTTGTCAAACGGTAACACGGGGATTTTTTGTCCCTTTAAACGGTTACCGCCGAATCTTATTATTGCATTTTGGTCCAACAGGAGTTTTACGCAACTCCTGGCAGGATCGCCATTTATTTTTTTGTTTTAAGTTTTGTGGGCAACCACGGGCAACTGGCCGTGAGCAACTCCTGTGGGCAACTCCCTGTGGCCAACTGCCCGTTTTCTTTATTACGTTTTCTTAAATACAATATTTTGCCCAAGCCTAGATATAAATATTAATCTTACATTCTAGGAAGTATGTCTACTACAATCCACTTGAGATAGGACATATGTATGTTACAAGTGAAAAGATTTATCTTTCCACTTAAGATGGGCAGTATTAGCAAAGTACATACATATAGTACAAGGTTTCAATACGGACCATATGGGTCATTAGTGTCATGTTACATATTTATGACAGATAAAGGATATGTAATATGATCTGGTGGTATTAACTTGTATATGTATATAATTTGAACAAATGCACCGCATATACATATGTACATATGTATAAACATATGTTCGCAGTGAGAAGAAGCCTCGAAATGAAGATTTAAGGATCTTTTAATTTTAGAATGTATGTATGTATATGTATGTATATATTTTGAAATAAACCCTGCCAACCATGAGCGGGTAAAAAATCAGATAATCAGTGGGTAAACATGTGGGTAGTTTGCCATAGGCCGTGTGAAGATTCCCACTTTTCCTCTCACACATACGTATGCATGTGATCATACATCTTTGTTTCGCTCCTTTAACAGTGTCATATAAAAGAGTTTATCTGTTCTGCTCTAATATCCCCAATCGACGGCTTATGCAGGGTTGCTTTTTAAACAGCTGATGCAGGGTTGCATTTTTTGATTCCTACTTTAAAAGTTTCTTAAAATTTCCAAAAACAAAAATATTAATTTTTAAATTATTAATTTTTTACATATTTACATAAAATTGTAATTTATTCTAATTAAATACCTTAACGCTAACATTGTGTAAATAAAAACATATTTAATTTAAAAAAATAATATCATCTGAAAAAAGATTAATTAAAGAAAAGAACTATTAATAGCTGAAAATAAAAGAGTGTAAAAAGATTATAAAAGACAAATACCTGAAATAAAATAAAGGTTATTAAAACCCGAAAATAAATAATAATTACATTGAATTTGTAATATCTAAAAGAAAAAGAAAGATTAATTGTATAAAATAATAATAATATCTGAAAGAAAAGATTAATATTATCTGACAAATAAAATAAAATTAAATACAAATGGAATTTACTCTGAAAGCAAAGATAAATATTATTTGATCATTTAAAGTATAAAACAAACATTTGTTTTCACATATTATATTGGATTGTGCAGGCCGCCATAACGCATAAAATACAAATGTACAGATGTATGTACGTAATTATTTTTGCGTATTATATTGGGCTTCGCAGTCCAATTTCAAAGTACACACAATTATTTTTACATACTTACTTAACAATTTATATTTGCAGCTTCTGATAATATTGCTGCTGCTGCTATTTACAATTCAGTTCTGATTTCCAATGCTATAAAAACAAATGAAGTAATTATTTGAAAATTATTTAAAAAAAAAATCACATACAAATCATTCACTTATCTTCTTGTTGTACCAGCCTCCTTTACGATGGTACGAGCACGAATGACATACGTCTTTCAATCGTTTTTTATTACCCTTTTTGGGATTTTCTATTGGCACTATTGACAATTGCGTTTTCTCCTTCGCACTCATTGAAATTAACCAAGAAATGAAAGAAACTTTTTTTCATTGCATTAAGGTAAACTAAAATAACCCGAAAATGTGCGTTGGAGTTAGTGCATAGAGAAAAAATGTGTAGTTGTATTGAAATATTTGACACAAGAGGGTAGCCGTGATTGGCAGGGTATTCATTTGAGTATGGTTAAACTAATAAATGAGTAAGTTTTGCTCTTTGTATGTTATAGAAATATGTATATGTGACATATACATATGTATGAATGTATGATATAAAAATTTATTTGCACATATGCTTTTTTTTGTTTTTTTTTTGCTTGTGATTGCCGTAGCTTAATTTAAGCAATCCTACTTGATTGAGTATAAGGGGTCTTGCTGAAAATTTCTGCAAGTAAATACTTGAATTTTTTTTTGTTGCCTCGGCATAATTTATGTGTTATAACACAACGGTAAGCATTTATCGGCAATCACTAATCCGGTATATACAGCACCAAACTGCTTTGTTAGCGGGTTTTACCAGAAAATAAACCGAATACCGAAAATAGTTTGGTAACGGTTTTCACGTCTTTTTCGACCGAGATTTTGGTCAGAACAGTAAATTTAATTTTTTGATATTAAAACATACATACATACATACAGTGAATCAAAAAAGTTTTGGCACACCTCAGTTTTTCCACTTTGCTTCAATACAACTTTTAATTAACTGAACATACCAAACAAAAAACAAACATATTTGTTTAAATAATGTTTTTTTAATACATATATATATAAATTTAAAATAAAAAATTCAAACAAATAGGAAATTATTAAGAAAATAAGGAAAAAGAGCCATATTCATATCAAAAAAGTATTGGCACAAAATATGAAAATGGTGAAACAAAAGATGAAGGAAAATAAATTGAAAATGTTTAATATTTTGTTGCACCTTTCTTGGCTTTAATAATCGCTTGCAAATGCCTTTGCATACTTGCGACCAAATGGGAAGTCTCCCGATTGGTATTATTGGCCCATTCTTCCTTCAGAGCATTTTTAAGGGATTCTTTCGAAGTTATTTGGTTCTTGCGAATTTTTTTTGAAGCAAATGCCAAATATGCTCAATGGGATTGTGATCAAGGGATTGTGGAGGTGCAGCAGAAACTTGCAGTTATAAATTAACCACTCTTGAACCATTGTCATTCTCTTGCTGGAACTGCCATTTCTCTCCATTTAAGCCCAATTTAGTTACGCTCGGAAGCAAATTGTTCTTCAAAAAGCTTAAATAAACAAGCTTATCCATTTTTTCGTCTATAAAAACAAGATTCCCAACTCCACTTGCCGCTATACACCCCAGACCATTACGTTTCTGCCGCCATGCTTGATTGTTTCTAAGATGTTATTTTCATGGAGCTCCATGTTGGGCTTTCGCCATATTTTTTGAGATCCATCCGATCCATGTAAATTGAATTTGGATTCATCGGTTAAAATCACGTTTTCCAAAAAGTATCAGGTTGGTGTAGGTGAGCTTTAGCGAAATCCAACCGCTTTTTTTGTTAGCTTTTGAAATGTGAAGCTTTCGTCGAGGTACACGACCATGATAACCGGCCTTATGGAGGGTATTTCAGACTGTCCGTGAGCTAAATGTTTTCCCCAGTTGTTCCTGCATTTTTTCACTCAATTTTACAGCCGAAATTTTTGGATCTTTTTCCACTGCGCCAACAATGGATCGTTCCTCCCGATCAGTAAAAGTTTTTGGCCTCCCAGATCTGTAATTGCTTTCTATTTTTCCACTGTTTATGTAATGGATTATTATATTCCTTACAATAGAAAATTATCTATTGACAATTTGTCCTATTTCGCGTAATGGTTTTTTTTCCAGGTACAGATTCAAAATGAGTTTCCGCACTTCAACGGTTATCTCTTTTCCGCGACCCCTTTTGCTCAATCTATGTCAAGGTTAAACACATTACTAAAAGTCAATTGCTCTAATTATTCATTAATATGCAATATCTAATAGAAGTCACCAAAAACGGGATCAAAGGAAGTCAACTTAAAGAGGAATATGCAAAAAACATGATTTGTGCCAATACTTTTTTGATATGAATATAGCTCTTTTTCATTATTTTCTTAATAATTTCCTACTTGCATAAATTTTTATTTTTAATTTTTGTATATATGTGTTAAAAAAAAACATTTTTTAAACAAATATGTTTGTTTTTTGTTTGGTTTATTCAGTTAATTAAAAGTTATATTGAAGTAAAGTGGAAAAACTGAGGTGTGCCTTTTTTGATTCACTGCATATGTATATAATAAAACAATTTAAAAGAAACGATACAACTCACTTTGCTTTCCGCCAGGGGCTTTTGGGGATGATATGAGTGTACGTATCTGAATGTATGGGCCTGTGCTTATGCCTGTCCTTCTTTTTCTTCTTTCTGCAGTCCGTTTGTTGCTGGTGTTGTTGTTGTGATTGTATTTTTTGTATGATTTTTTTTTGTTTGTTTGTGGGTTATATGCAGCGTTTGAAAAACTACAATACTCCCGTAGCATTTCATTTAGCGCTTGCTACCGCTCTCACTTAGCATAACAAAGTAAAAGTATGTTCTCTACTCTGCTCCGAGTTTTGGTAGCTAAAAACCTATAGCTGTAGCGAGAGCAAAAAAGGAAATGTTATGGAAGGCATAAATGCAACAATTAGTTGGTTGATTGAGTTGGGCTACAGATTGCCTTTGTCGCTACATACGACACAACTTTTAACACAATTTTGAGTATTCATTTCGTTGCTTAAACATGAGTTCGGAAGTTGTTGCCTTACTTGTCTTTTTTAGTTTAAGTATTTTTTATTTATGATTAATCGATACGGCGATACAACTCGCCTGTTCCACGTCCACCTTTTTATTGATTCTTACTGCCACTTCACTTTGATCTCAAGCTGACGTAAAATGAATTAGGTGCATCGATTGTTGTTGGAGAGCATTCCACTCTTTTTAAAAAACCCAGATGCGTTTTCCCGCGCATTTTTAGAAGAAGGGGAATTGACAATGGAAAACATCGGAGAGCATGGAAAGCTGTTACTAAGGCCTCACTCTTGCTTGCGCTCATCTTCTAATGTATGTACCATATGGTATGTATGTATGTAGTATGTATGTAGGTATGGATGCACCGATTGTGTCGGTGGCTTAACCCAACGCACCACACAAGAGGAACAGCACCTTCTATAGCACGCTGCTACACGTTACGTTAACTATCCTCCTTCTCAAGTTCAAAGCGTCCTCGGGATCGAAGTATCTATCCACACCTTTTTTCATTTGATGAACATATGTACATACATATAATGCCTGAATTCTCAGAGTTTACTGACAGTGGAATCGAATTTGCGTGGTGGTTTGGCTTAAGTTTTACAAAGGATTTGGCTTAGTTACTACTGACTACAATAAAGAACAGAATTACTATGAATGTTAAATTATACAAAATAAATTAAACAATGTCATACAAAATTAATTATAATTCAATTTGCGAAATTTCTTAAGATTATCGTGATAATTCGAAAAATTAGCGAGTGTTTTATTTAAATATGTATATTTTTTATGTTATTTTAATGCTGTTGCCCTTTGTTTATGATGTTTTGTTTTTTTTTGTGTTTTTGCTTAGAGGAAAATATAGATTTGAATGTTTTTTTCTTTAACGAAGATTGCTTTTATGTACCTTTCTGCCATCAATCAAAACTGTCGTGCCGAGGTCTTTTTCAATTCTCTTCTCAACAAACACCTTATCAAATTTGTTTCCAAGTCTTTTATTTCGTCTGATAAAAACTTTATCTCCAACGCTATAAGTTTTAACTGCTTTCCCTTGATTGTTTTTTATAGAGTCTTTTCCTGAGTTTCGGATAACTTGTTCCTTATAAAATCAAAAGCTAGATTCGCGCAATTGTGAAATATATCGGTTGGTCTAGCATTGATGGCGGAATGATAGCTACAATTGTATATGTGCGTTGCTAAAATAACCAAACTAATAGGATCATCTATCTTTTGCTGCTCTTTAATACAGCGCGCAATTTCCAACAAAGTGGAGTGGAACCTTTGTACCTGAACATTGCTTTCGCTGTGAAGAGTGGGTATGAAGAATTGGTCTATCGAAAAACTATCTCTTAGTAAAATTTAAATTGCATTTGATTAAAAGGCCTTTTCGTTATCAGAAACAATGACTTTGGTGTTACTGAATGCTAATAAAACTTCTAACATAGCGTATTTGATATCAATCGTAGCTCTTGAAATAATAGGTTTCACGATAGCAAACTTAGAGAATTTATCTATACATGTTAAAAATAATTGCTTCCCAGTTATAAAAATATCCATATGGAGGATTTCTCCTGGAAGGTGTGGGATTGGTGTTTTGCCTATTCCTGGGTCGGGGGGTTTTCGTTGGTACTTATTCTCCGAACATATCTTACAATTCGTTATTATTGATTTCAGTAATTTTTTTATGTCTGGAAAGTAATACTCGCGAGTAATTTGGCGAAAGTTTTCGTGTAAGCCACGATGAGCCCGATTGTGTTCCGTTGCTATCACTTCCATTTGGTCATCTTTATTGATTAAATCAATTAAGAGAATCTCAGTGTGAATAAATTTAACGCCAGAAACAGCCGATACTTGTGCTAATGTTTTGAGATCACAGAATATTCCGTTGGTGACGTTAGGGTTAATAATACTTTTCAAGCATTGAAGAAGACTATCTAGGGTGTCGAAGCTGATCGTGTGACAAATCAATTTTTTAAAAAGAATTTTGGTATTTTTGCTAAAATGATTTGACTTGGAAACCATTAACTGGTTTCTGAATTGGATAATTGGACAATGAACTGTTTTAATTACTTCACTTAAAGATTCTTCGCCGTGTACAGTTTCGTCTGAAGCAACTTCACTCAAATTGTTGGAAAACTGCCTAGAAAGTGCATCTGCTTCTATATTATCTTTTCCAGGTTTAAAATGAAAAGTTGGCGCAAACTCTTCTATGAACGATCGCCATCTTTTCATTTTGGCGTTCGGATTTTTCTCTGATATTGCAAATATCAATGACTGGTGATCAGTAAAAATTTTGATATCTCTGATTCCGTACAAATAATGGCGAAGTTTTCTTAATGCCCATACAATTGCAAGTAGCTCACGTTCGTTAGTAGCGTTACTTTGTTCACTAGCGGAGAGTGTCCGTAAAATCATTGTAATGGGACGACCTTTTTGCGATAAAACCGCACTTAACGCTGTAGAAGAGGCATCTGTTGTGAGCTCAAAAGATTGGTTATAGTCGGAGTATTGAAGTAAAACATCCTCTGAAGCTAGTATCTGTTTTATTCGCTCAAAGGCTTGAAGCGCTTCAGGGTTAAAATCGATTTTCACATTTTCTGAGTTGCGTTTACCCACTTGTCCGTTTTCTCCACGAAGATACACAGTCAAAGGATTGACGATAGCAGCGTAATCTTTTATAAAACGCCGGTAGTACCCGGATAACCCGGATTAACCCAAAAGGTAATCTACAGAACTCGTATTTCCCGTTGTTTATACCAAACGCCGTTTTCTGCCTATCCTGCTCACACATAATGATTTGATGAAATCCTGACTTAAGGTCTAATGTTGTGAAAAATTTTGAGTTTCCTAAGTTGGCCAAGATTACAGATGTATCCGGAATGGGATATCGATCCGGAATTGTTTTTTCATTAATTTTACGAAAATCGATTACCATTCGCAATTTTGGCTTTCCGTCTTCGTCAAAAACCTTCATGTGGTGTCTACATGAACAGGTGAATTATAAAGCGAACAAGATTCCCTTATTATACCTTCCTTAAGAAGCGTAGTTATTTCATTATTTATAAATGGGGCTACAGAAATTAGATAGGGATAACTTTGGTGTATATCGGTTCGTTTGTATTTGTACGAATTCTGCCTTTAACGGTCGTGTTGTATGCCAAAGATTTGTTTGGGTCAGCAAAAGCGTTGATATTCTTACTTATAATCTGTTGAAACTGAGCTTGGAATTTGGCTGGGACTGTATTTTCTTCTATCGTAATTAAACTTACTTGATCGCATGAAAGATATTGTAATTTTTCTTTACCATTTCGGTAAAGTAAATACCCTTTAACAGTGTCAATTTTCGCATTAATTTGTTTTAAGAAATCGTAACCTATAATACCGTCGAACGTACGTAAGTTGGAAAGCAGAAAAAACGTTGAGGTATTGTCTAACACATTAATAATGCACTTTCTATTTATCAGATTTGTCCCGTTTATTGAGTTCAAATTGAAAGGTTTTTCTAAAGGCTTAAAGCCTTGTATTCCACCTCAACGTCATCATTGTAATTATGACTATATTCGTTTTCAAATTCAATATTCCGACTCAAGTTTTCCTCCTCATTCGATATAGTTTCTAATTCTTCTGACATATAATTTACCCTTTGTATTTTCTGAAAAGGTGAACGATCGGAATATAACTGTTCGCGATTCCGTTTAAATGTTACTGCCAAATTTGGATTTAAATGCTGCTGTTTAGGGATATAATTAGGTGTGGTACGCGGTTGAACTGAATTTGTAATATATTGGTGCTGTGGATTAGGTACGTTTGGAATATTATGACGCTGCCTGAAATAACTTGTATTATTATCAACTTCCATTGGAGCTACTCTATTGGAAGCATTTTGGTTGAATCGCGTACTGGTATGCGGTCGGTTATTGCGCTCTAGTTGTTTGTATTGAGACATTATTGGCCTATTGGGGTTAAAAGTATTTCCGAGCGCAAAGGCCTCTGCAAAATCGTATCGTTTATGATTGACTTGGAGTTCTTGAGCAACTGCAAGAGCAGTTGGAAGGTCTTTGGGTCTAGCAGAGAAAAGTATATCGCACAGTGGGCGGCGGAGTCCTGATATAAAAACGCGTAGAGCGTTCTCCTTAGCGCGTTCATTTCAAGTGGCGATGATATCTTTATTCTCGCTATGTGTCATGATCTGCTTGTTTATTATAAGGCATAGTTTTTATCTACTCTATTGTAGTACTCAGTAGTAGAAAGATTATCTTGCCTAAGAATGCTTAGCTCATTTCCAGTACATATAGCGGCGTTTTATCGACATATTCTTGATCTAACCTAGCTAATATTGCCTTAAAATTAAGAATTGTGTTAAAAGATGCAAGTGTGGCTTTTGTAGAACCTATAATTTTGTTTCAAAATATGCCCATTGCGATGTAGTATTTTTCGGACCCCTCGGTATAATAGTTAATGGCAAATTCAGCTGCGCTTCGCCAGGCTGGATAAGAAACTGAATCACCACTGAATTCGGGGAGAGACTTTATGAGGTCTAAACTTGAACTATTTTCTACAACCAATGGGTTAATCGCAACAGGCAAATATTGTTCAACGCCACGTGGTTGCAATTGATCAATCACCAAAGTCAAGCGATTTAACTGTTCGGTGAACTGTTGCCTTGTATGCTCGGTAGCCTCATTAACAATTTCTACTACCTGCTCTCTATTAAGAAACATTTCGTCAAATTTTAACTAATTTTTACTAAAAGACTTGGTAGAGATAACTTGATAAGTATAGTAATAAACACAAAATTCTTATATAATTTTCGGTTTTGAACTTTATTTATACGGGTTCTGAAAATAATCGTTGTTTTAGAAAATAAAATTTATTGTATTGGATCAATTTTAATACTTTATTTGATTCAATAAAAACAAATAACCTTAAAATTATATAAGAGGCACGATATCAAACACGTGTTCTTTCTTTAAGTATATACAAGCACTTTATCGAAAATCTTTGATCAAAAAGTTAAATATTAAGAGAAACTGTAGTTTGTTTAAATTAGTTTTAGAAAGTACACATATACTTGATAAGAATAGTAATCAACACAAATTTGTTTATATATTTTTTACTTTGCGTACTTTACAATACCCGAACAGGTTCCAAAAACAATCGTCTTTTAGAGAATAAACTTTATTGTGTTTAAATAATTTTAATACTTTACTTGATTTAATGAGGATAACTAAACTTAGAGTTATATAAGAGGCACGATATCAAACACGTGTTTTTTCTCTATCGAAAATTTTTTATTACACAAAAAAAAATTAAATATTAGGAGAAACTGTGGTTAATTTGAACTAGTTTTAGAAAATTTTTCGTAAACTTACTTCATTTGAAAAACAAAATAACATTTGTGCACCAGGTTTTAACTTCTCAATTTTTAAGTAGTTTCGTAGAATACAACACGTATTTTTAACGATTTAATTTTGAAATAATATCCACTTTGAAAATTTTTGAAATTATCACTTACACGTTTTAAATTTATTTAGATTAAAGATGAAGGCAGTCAAAGTTCCTTAGTCCTTTCAGGATTCGCATGTCCTTTCAGCAGTTGTAGGTCCTCGGCCATTCGAGTTGGGCGCCAATTAAGTGTTTTAGTCTTTTTTAGTTTAAGCGATACAACTCGCCTGTTCCACGTCCACCTTTTTATTGATTCTTACTGCCACTTCACTCTGATCTCAAGCTGACGTAAAATGAATTAGGTGCATCGATTGTTGTTGGAGAGCATTCCACTCTTTTGGAAAAACTCAGATGCGTTTTCCCGCGCATTTTTAGAAGAAGGGGAATTGACAATGGAAAACATCGGAGAGCATGGAAAGCTGTTACTAAGGCCTCACTCTTGCTTGCGCTCATCTTCTAATGTATGTACCATATGGTATGTATGTATGTATGTCGGGTTATAAAATTAATAAGAAATAAAAAATTTTCCCAAAAATAATCAAACTTTAACTATTAATATCTTCTAAACGGTTGGGTTTACGAAAAAATCATAGGAAATCTTTGTTTAGGGCATTAGATTTCCTACAAAATCTTAGGAACAAGATATTTCTTCAAGTAGTTGGAAGCGAGATGTAAATTTTTATATCTGATAATAAGAAAAAATAGAAAACTGTATGTAGGAGGACCTTCCCGTTACGATTAAAAACTTATATTTGGAGGGCTTTCTTAGAGGTGTCTAGGAACCCAGTTTTCTGAGTACCAATCGAAAAAAAAAATTTTTTGAATCACCCTAATATACATATAATAGTGCATACGTAAAACATTAGTTTTACCGAATCCGATTTCGCGTTTTCTTTTCGTCGCGTAAATATATTGCCAAACAAAACCAAACAGAATTATACAAAATATTACAGCATATTCTTTGCACATATTAATTAGCAAAAGTAATTCGCGCATACTTATGTACAAAACAAATTGATCTCTTCAGTGAGCTCTCAATTACAAGTCCAACTATTAGGGTGTACATACCTATATAAGGACGTAAAAAATATAATAAAAAAATAAAACAAATAAATTAATTAAGTTCAATATATTTTCAAACTGAAATATAAATAAATAATATTATTTAGCAAATAAATATGAAACGGTTTTACTAAAAACAAACAATATATCATCGGCATACGCCAGCAGCTGTTCACTCTTATAAAAGATTGTACCTCCTTGATTAAGTTTTGCAGCTCGAATTATTTTCTCTAGCAGCAGGTGAAAGAAGTCGCACGATAGGGAGTCGCCTTATCTGAAACCTCGTTTGGTATCGAACAGCTCGGAGAGGTCCATCCTGATCCTGATGGAGCTTTTTGTATTGCTCGTCAGTTTACACAGCCGTATTAGTTTTGTGTTGATACCAAATTCAGAAATCGCGGCATAAAGGCAGCTCCTTTACGTGCTGTCGAAAGCAGCTTTGAAATCGATGAAGGGTGATGTGTGTCAATTCTATTTTTACGGGTCTTTTCCAAGATTTATATTTAATATACACAAATAAATAAAACTCTATTATAAAACTTATATCATATCGGTATGACTGAAGTACTTTTGCGTAGTACTCCTTTCTGTGTTGGCGGCCTTCGGTCCCGCTTTAAAAATATAACCCTCGCCTAGCCAATACCGAGGGTGACTGAATTACTTTCTGTCTTGTTTCAAGGTTATTGTGCCTATTTATAACAGTTTGATACAGCTGTCGTCCTTTCGGGTTAATAAGACGTGAGCCCCAATACGCGTGTTTAGGTTTTAATCTCCACCTGCTAGAAATCTTTGACCTAGTGTTCCAAAAAAGTCTTTAAATTCGTTATCTGTATTTTTAAAACGAGGTGGACAATATATAGCCGTAAGGTTTAAGTCGCAACCCCAATTTTTTTAGTGGTATTGTTGTAGCTTGTAACTGTGTTGTAGCTTGAGATTCGAGAGCATAGTGGTTTAAACGATTTCTAATCAACACTGCCGTGCTACCATGCGCTCTTCCATTCGGATGATTTATAACATAAAATCTAAATCCCGGTATATTGAAATTACTTTTATTTATTAGATGAGTTTCTGCTATAAGCATTACATCTATGTATATCCTTTTCATCCAGAAATAAGTTCCAATTTATGTTGGTTAACACTGTTAGCATTCCATATACAAATATTTAGTAAGCTCATTTTTTACCTAATAAATTTTGCAGCATTTGATTTTGTGATTTTATTAAATCTTGGATCATGTTTTGCATGGTAGACATAAATTGTGTGTGTAGGATTTATAATCATTGTTGTACTGTGTAAGATTTATAATCATTGTTTCAATACCTCTATTTGAAGGATTTTACTTTACAGTTGCATTTGCACAGTGTTGTCTTTCACCACATTTGCATAGCTTCCTTGCATATTATTATTGTTAGAAGTAATAGGATTTGAACTTTTATCTGCGGTTGCCATAACTTCGTTACGGGGTGCTTGTAGCATTTGGTTACGACATGCTTGAATGCCTTGTGACAACTTCGATTACAAATCTTTATATACAGGACAACCTCTGTAATTCGCAGTGTGATTTCCTCCACAATTGCTGCATTTTTTGTTTAATTCGTTTTTTCTAAGGAAGCATTTTGAGGTGGGATGTCAATCACCACATACCACACAAACACTGCGTAGAGTACAATATGATTTAGTATGCCCATATTCTTGGCAGTTAGTACATTGTACCGGACCGTTTCTTTTATGTGGTTCTTCAACAGTTACTCTACGATGTAGCAAATATTTCAGATTGTATATTGGATGTGTTTCATTTTGTTAAGTTGATTAGAGTTCGGCAACAATTCAATTTTAAACATTGGCAGTGGTACTTTGTTTCTATTAAATATATTTACAACTGTTTTAATCCCAAAACCGCATTCTTTCAATGGTTCTTTGACTTCACTAGAGTCTACGGCTTTTTCCTTTTTATGTTAATTTAGCGGTCAATGCCAGTTTGTACAGTTTTTCCTTTTTTATTGGTATATGTTCACATGAGTTATGAACTGCAACATCTCACATCGCATCACCACACATCACATCACGTCACGTCACAACACCTCATCACACAACAGCTCACAGCATACCCCAATACACACACACGCATCAAACACCGATCATTACTACAACACTGCAACACAACAACCATACGATTATCAACGAGACGACTCGTAATGTCAGCTAATATTCACCACCCAAACCATCAAAAGGGATTGATCCGACCGGGATTGGGCTCTTACCGTTTTCTTCCGTAAAGAAAGACAGTCGTCCGCGAAATTCAGCTTTTACTAATTTTCGTATTAACCGCAACCATCACCGCAATTTCTTTTTTCATCAAAATCGTGAAGCACCGAGCTCGCCATCAGTGTCCAACATTGGAAGATAGTTAAATACACCGAGTTGTATTCAAAGAAAACAAGGTTTTATTGTGAAATAATAAAGTGAATTAAATACATATTATAACGTGTGAAAACCAGTGCTTTTTTTATTTTCCAACTCATAGGTATATTATAAAAAGTAAGTATACCAGTGCCACACGTTACTAAATGGTCCTTCGAGCCTTTCAGAAAGGCACCTAAGCAAAAAATAAAGCAAAAATTTCAATAACTTCCTGGTGCAAGTGCAGTGTTGAAGCACAAAATTCATAAAAGAAAATAAAACAAAACCTTTAAGTGAACATACTATGACAAATTTAAAGTGAACAAACACATATGTATGTTACAGTGAAAAAAAAAAAGGAAACATCCCAGAATTACGGAAAACAGAAAGTAACGTGAAAATATAAGTACATAAAAGAAATTTAAATATAAGAAAAGAAAAAAGTGACGTGCAAAGATACATAAAAGAAATTGAAACATAAAGTGAAAAAAAAACCTACTAACATCAAAACGGGCGCGGCAATAATACAACAAAGTTTGACAAACATAAAACCTAAAATCAGAAACGGGCGCGGTAAAATTAAAAGTTCAACAAACATACAAACATTAAAACTAAAGCAGCAAACAGGCGGTAGTATATGTATATGTACACAAATCACAATTAGCATAAATAGCAATTGTCACGGGAAACAACACCAACAAACAACAAAGTCAAAGACAGCAAATCATCAGGGACAGCGCTGGATGCACATAAGAGGAAAAGGAACGGAAAGAAACACAAAAAATAGAAAAGGTTCAATGACCCAAAACCCTTGGCGGAAATAAAAGTGAGCCCGTTCCATATTTACTTTGTTATATAAAAATATATAAATTCAATTTTTATGCACATATATATGTATGTATGTTAAGGTTAAGTTTTGACGGTATTTCGGGACACCGTTAACTGTTCTTAACAGTTCCATATATGTATATCTACAAAAAAAATAATAACTGCAAAAAAGTACAGTACCCGCTTTTTGCTTAGCTTGTGTTGTTAGGCACCCCATTATAATTTCAAAAAAAAAATAAAAAAATTTTCCTAAGTCAAGTATATCTTGCGATACCCCTTGGGCTATAAATGAAAGCAACAAGCAGGATCGCTCAAACCCTAAGCAAAAGCGGAAGATACAAAAAGAAAACGAAATATTTAGTACATACATATATAAAAAAAGAAAACATACATATATATAAGCATATTCTCATAAAATTGCAAATTTTCCAATTTTAATATACATACATGTGTACATATTTATATGCATACACAAACATATAGTACATACATACATAATTTAGCATAAAGCGATAACACATAATAATACTAAACTACCTGCTTGGATGTTCAAATCGTGTCTCCAAACACACTACCAAAAACAATTCACAAGACAAGTACTCGTTGCTTGCAAATTTCCAGCGATACCCCTTGGGCTTTAAAGCAATAAGCTGGATCGCTTAGAACATTCAAGCAAAGGTAGGTAATAAAAAAACAAAAAAAAAAAAAAAACGGATAAAGAAATAATAGAGAAAAAAGGCTTTACATTTATGTATGTACCTGTGTGCCGGTAAACTTATGCATCTCCCGTGCGATATACGTCAACTCATATACATAATTATAAATATATAAACATACATATATTATTTATTTCAATTTTCTATCTCTATTTTCTAATAATACTTAGTTTACATTTGAACTACTATTCAACACATATACATAGATCAGTACATAAATATATGTATAAACATATACATATTATATATTTCTATTTTTCCCGCGCGTTTATACATTTATGTGCGATTAGCGAAGTGTTATATGTTACATTTTTATAACATATATACATACATATATAGCGAATACATAACTACAAGGGATACGAGCAAAGCTAAACAAAAGCAAACATACGAAGCATATGCATATGCAAACATATGACAGTAAATGAGACATACAAACAAATTTGCGTATTGTATTTTTTCTTTTGCGTTCTTAATTCGTTTGCAGATACAAATATACAAATCAAACTAATGCAATCTGACAAATCAAGAGAGGTTAAGCCAAAAACACCTCTATCATTAGAAATTCCTAAAATGGCTGATGAAGATAAGCCACAAGGCACACCTGCAGAAGCTACACGCTCAAAGCAGAGTATAAAACAAAAAAGATCAAAAGATCAAAAGATCAGACAATGTCTAGATTCATCACTGAAAGTGACAGTTTTATAAGATATTGTACAAGATTCCAAGCTTCCCCTATTACTGACATCACAGAATCAGTTTTAAATATAAAACTAGAAAGTGTGAACAATCTCTGGGCTCGCCTTCTGGCAGCGTACGATACAGTACTAGATACTGACGACGCAGAACTCCCAGAAAACACAAAAGCTTCGGCGACAGCCAAGTGTGATAACTGCCGCGATCAGTACGAATTGACAAAGGGAATGATAACTGAACAAATAAGTTTAGTAAGGCCAAGTAGAGCCACTACTCCCCCTCCCAGAGTAGTTACAACACAAAAAGAAGACCTAGATAAAGGCATGTATCTAAAGGTACCAGCTTGTGATACTGAAGTTTTCAATGGATGTTATGACCAGTGGCCGTCCTTCAGGGACATGTTCACTGCCGTTTATATAAACCATCCTAAACTTTCACAAGCACAAAAGTTATACCATCTAAGGTACAAAACAAAAGGGGAAGCAGGCAGTATCGTCAAGCGATTCGCTTTAAATGACGAAAATTTTAAGCTGGCTTGGGAAGCACTAGTCGAAAGATACGAAAATGGAAGGGTTATGATAGAAAACCCAATAAAAACATTATTACATCTACCAAAAATTCAAAAAGAAACCAGCCAGGAATCTCAAAATTTATACTCGACAGTGACTAATTGCATATCAGTGTTAAAAACACAAAATATCTCCACAGAATCGTGGGACCCCATCATAGTAACTATTTGTGCAGAAACACTCCCTGATGCTGCGTTACTACGATGGGAACAATCACTCGCGGAAAGGAAAAAAATGCCCACATGGGAGCAAATGAAAGCATTCCTCACTGCTCAATACGAGATAGCTGAGCGAATTGACAACAAAAACATAAATCTAAAAAGTCATCAAAATGACTCAAGTAAAAACTTGTTCAAACCTCAAGCCAGCAATAATATGCAATACAATAGACACGTTAATAAAAGTCACACTTTCGTGTCAAACCAAACTAATAAATGGCAACCATTATGTGAAATTTGTAAAGGAGGTCATAATATAAGATCTTGCGAGAAATTTAAAAAACTATCCGTTTCTGACAGAAACAATCTTGTAAGACAACATAAACTTTGCATCAACTGTCTGTCGAATGCTCATACGACAAAAGACTGTGAAAGCAAATTTAATTGTGTGTACTGTCAACGAAGACATCACTCATTGCTTCATATTACAAATTTTCAAAATATGAAGCAAAATCAATTTCATAAAACCACCGGGTTAATCACTACAACCAAAAGTGATAATCCCGAAATCTCAGATCCCGAAAAAAGGGAAGAACAACCATGTTGCTCTAAAGCAGCAAAAATTCAAGCGCTTCATTCAGAAAATGAAAGCAAAATTCTTTTGCCCACTGCGGTCATCACCATAGCACATAACGGTGATTTATTCAAACTAAGAGCACTAATAGATCAAGGATCTCAAAGATCCTTTATATCATCAAAGGCTCAAAATCGGCTCAAATTGCCAATAAAACATTCAAATTTCCAAATCTCGGGAATGGGCGGAAGAATTATCCAAAATTCGAACAAAATATGCCCAATTACCATAGTATCTCCAAATGCGGATATTAGAATAGATACGCAAGCCATCGTTCTACCGCAACTTACAAATTTACTTCCAAGCTATGAAGTAAATAAAATACACTGGGAAAAATGCTCACATCTCAAATTAGCAGATCCCAATTGTCATACCCCATCACAAATCGACATATTATTAGGCAGTGACTTAATACCTCAAATAATTCTTAAAGGTATTGAGAAAATCTCCAATAAATTGTTAGCCCAAAATACAATCTTTGGGTGGATTATAAGTGGCCAAGTCCCTGAAAAAATAAATTCTTTCACCACACAAGTGGAAAATATCTCAAACGAGTTTTTAAACAATCAACTCAAAAAATTCTGGGAAGTAGAAGAATTACCTCAGAATACTCAACTTTCAGAAGAAGATCAGGCATGCGAAGCCTATTACAAGTCCACAACAACAAGAAACGAACATGGTCGTTATGTTGTGCGACTACCATTCAAACCAACTTTTCCTGAAACCATAGCTCTAGGCCACTCTAGAATATCAGCAGTCCAGCAATTTCTAAGCCTGGAAAAAAGCCTGATAAAGAAAAGCGAACACAAACCGGCATATTAACTCGACCAGTCACCAAACTGTGTTTTCTTCCAAACAGCGAAGAACACTTTCAACCTAAACCGCAAAATAACTCGCAAAATGAATCGAAAAATAATAAATCAATGCCGCTAATTCGAAATTAACCCGCGTTATAATCCGTACACAAAAAACAAATTCAAACAAGCGCGTTGAAGATCAATTTATTATACATACATATACATACATATGTATAGATATGTAGCTACAACAACTACATTCTAAAATTATAAACAAAATCAATTTAATACAATTTTATATTCCCATAGAAATGGACGTAGAGGAGACCCAAACCACCTCCAACACCATAAGGTCCAAAATCGCTATACCCAAAGCGTCGGCTGCACCCGTTGCCGCTCCAAGGACCAGGGTTATGCGACCACCGCCATCCGCCGAAGCAGTCAGGGAGATGAGAGAAGAGCAGCTATTGGAGCCACAGGGGCCTCCATGTTGCAGCCTGTGCCATCGCCCAAACGCCCTGAAACGATGCTCCATTTTTAAAAGCATGAAGCCCGCTCAACGACAACAGGTTGCAAGAGCCCATGGGTATTGCATGACCTGCCTGGCAGATGACCACGCCACCACAGAGTGCTGGGCCGACGGCGCCTGTCAATATTGCCAGAGGCCCCATCACACTCTATTTCATCGTTTTCCCCGCCGAGCCAATCCGTCGGAAAGTAGCACCACCACCCGTACCAGACCACGCAGCGATGCTATCCGGCGACGACGAAGCAGCCAATCAACCACAATACGTAGACGGCCATCTCCGCCACGCCACGCTCATCGCCAGCAACAACGACGCTCAACAGGGTTGAGCGAGTACAGTACCCTGCAACAGCTGCAGAGGCTCCTAGCCGATTAACTCGCCTAGGGGGGCCGGGATGTTCCCATGAGTTATGAACTGCAACATCTCACATCGCATCACCACACATCACATCACGTCACGTCACAACACCTCATCACACAACAGCTCACAGCATACCCCAATACACACACACGCATCAAACACCGATCATTACTACAACACTGCAACACAACAACCATACGATTATCAACGAGACGACTCGTAATGTCAGCTAATATTCACCACCCAAACCATCAAAAGGGATTGATCCGACCGTGATTGGGCTCTTACCGTTTTCTTCCGTAAAGAAAGACAGTCGTCCGCGAAATTCAGCTTTTACTAATTTTCGTATTAACCGCAACCATCACCGCAATGTCTTTTTTCATCAAAATCGTGAAGCACCGAGCTCGCCATCAGTGTCCAACATTGGAAGATAGTTAAATACACCGAGTTGTATTCAAAGAAAACAAGGTTTTATTGTGAAATAATAAAGTGAATTAAATACATATTATAACGTGTGAAAACCAGTGCTTTTTTATTTTCCAACTCATAGGTATATTATAAAAAGTAAGTATACCAGTGCCACACGTTACTAGTATATTCTCACCTTGCTTTCTGTTATTCTTCGCTGCCTGCGTTTTTTTTAATTGTTTACTTTTGGTAAATTTGAATACACGGAGCGAATAACAAAACACGTCCGACACCTCGAACGCTAAGGAGAATGTTTGTTGACGGTGGGCTTTAATCTTTCACACAATAGATAGAAACCTTATAGGCGATTTTGAGGAGGCTTATGCCACGAAAGTTGGCGCAGATTGTGAGGTGTCCATTTTTGTGGATTGGGCAGAGCACACTTGAATTCCAATCGTTGGACATGCTTTGGTCCAACCATATATTACAAAAAAGCTGATGCATTCTCCTTATCAGTTCGTCGCCGCCGTGTTTGAGTAGCTCGGCCGGCAATCCATCGGCCTCCTCTACTTTGTTGTTCTTCAAACGGGTAATTGCTATACGAACTTCTTCATAGTCGGGCAATGGAACGTCTGCTCCATCGTCATCAATAGGGGAATCGGGTTCGCCTTCTCCTGACGTTATAAGATCACTGCCATTCAGCAGGCTGGAGAAGTGTTCACTCCGTAATTTAAGTATGCTCTGTTCATCGGTCACTAGATCACCTTTGGGAGTTTTACAAGAGTATGCTCCGGTCTTGAAACCTTCTGTAAGCCGCCGCATTTTTTTGTAGAATTTTCGAGCATTGCCCCTGTCGGCCAGCTTATCAAGCTCTTCGTACTCACGCATTTCGGCCTCTTTCTTTTTCTGTCTGCAAATGCGTCTTGCTTCCCTCTTTAACTCTGGGTATCCATCCCATCCCGCACGTGTTGTGGTCGATTGTAACGTTGCGAGGTAGGCAGCCTGTTTTCTTTCCGCTGCGACACGACAGTCATAACTCATTACTCCACCTTCCGAGTATTCGGTTTACACTAAGAAAAATTTTACTCATTTTGACATACATTTTACCATACGATAAAAATAATGAATAGTGATAAAAATCAAAATACACCTACAAAAGCTACACGTTTTACCGATTCAAGAAAACTCTGAATCGTTATTAGAAATAAAAAGGCAAAATCTTAGCAATTTTCGGACTCTTCTTCAAGTGGCTCATGACGCCATAGTAGATTCTTACTATTCAGATCTGCCACGTAATTTTAAATAATCGGCTTACGATATTTACGAATACTTCTTCTTCTTCTTTACTGGCGTAGGCACCGCTTACGCGATTATAGCCGAGTCAACAACAGCGCGCCAGTCGTTTCTTCTCTTCGCTACTTGGCGCCAATTGGATATTCCAAGCGAAGCCAGGTCCTTCTCCACTTGGTCCTTCCAACGGAGTGGAGGTCTTCCTCTTCCTCTGCTTCCCGCGGCGGGTACTGCGTCGAATACTTTCAGAGCTGGAGTGTTTTCATCCATCCGGACAACATGACCTAGCCAGCGTAGCCGCTGTCTTTTAATTCGCTGAACTATGTCAATGTCGTCGTATATCTCGTACAGCTCATCGTTCCATCGAATGCGGTATTCGCCGTGGCCAACGCGCAAAGGACCATAAATCTTTCGCAGAACTTTTCTCTCGAAAACTCTTAAGGTCGACTCATCGGTTGTTGTCATCGTCCAAGCCTCTGCACCGTATAGCAGGACGGGAATTATGAGCGACTTATAGAGTTTGGCTTTTGTTCGTCGAGAGAGGACTTTACTTTTCAATTGCCTACTCAGTCCAAAGTAGCACCTGTTGGCAAGAGTAATCCTGCGTTGGATTTCCAGGCTGACATTGTTGGTGGTGTTTACGCTGGTTCCAAGATAGACGAAATTATCTACAACTTCAAAGTTATGACTGTCAACAGTGACGTGAGTGCCAAGTCGCGAGTGCGACGACTGTTTGTTTGATGACAGGAGATATTTCGTCTTGCCCTCGTTCACTGCCAGACCCATTTCTTTTGCTTCCTTATCCAGTCTGGAGAAAGCAGAACTAACGGCGCGGGTGTTGAGGCCGATGATATCAATATCATCGGCATACGCCAGCAGTTGTACACTCTTATAGAAGATGGTACCTTCTCTGTTGAGTTCTGCAGCTCGAACTATTTTCTCCAGAAGCAGGTTGAAAAAGTCGCACGATAGGGAGTCGCCTTGTCTGAAACCTCGTTTGGTATCGAACGGCTCGGAGAGGTCCTTCCCGATCCTGACGGAGCTTTGTGTGTTGCTCAGCGTCAGTTTACACAGCCGTATTAGTTTTGCGGGGATACCAAATTCAGACATCGCGGCATAGAGGCAGCTCCTTTTCGTGCTGTCGAAAGCAGCTTTGAAATCGACGAAGAGGTGGTGTGTGTCGATTCTCCTTTCACGGGTCTTTTCCAAGATTTGGCGCATGGTGAATATCTGGTCGGTGGTTGATTTACCAGGTCTAAAGCCACACTGATAAGGCCCAATCAGTTTGTTGACGGTGGGCTTTAATCTTTCACACAATACGCTCGACAGAACCTTATATGCGATGTTGAGGAGGCTAATCCCACGGTAGTTGGCGCAGATTGTGGGGTCTCCTTTTTTATGGATTGGGCATAGCACACTTAAATTCCAATCGTTGGGCATGCTTTCGTCCGACCATATTTTACAAAGAAGCTGATGCATGCTCCTTACCAGTTCTTCGCCGCCGTGTTTGAATAGCTCGGCCGGCAATCCGTCGGCCCCTGCCGCTTTGTTGTTCTTCAGGCGGGCAATTGCTATTCGAACTTCTTCATGGTCGGGCAATGGAACGTCTGCTCCATCGTCATCGATTGGGGAATCGGGTTCGCCTTCTCCTGGCGTTGTACGTTCACTGCCATTCAGCAGGCTGGAGAAGTGTTCCCTCCATAATTTAAGTATGCTTTGGGCATCGGTGACTAGATCACCTTTGGGGGTTCTACAAGAGTATGCTCCGGTCTTGAAACCTTCTGTAAGCCGCCGCATCTTTTCGTAGAATTTTCGAGCATTACCCCTGTTGGCCAGCTTATCAAGCTCTTCGTACTCACGCATTTCGGCCTCTTTCTTTTTCTGTCTACAAATGCGTCTTGCTTCCCTCTTCAACTCTCGGTATCTATCCCATCCCGCACGTGTTGTGGTCGATCGTAACGTTGCGAGGTAGGCAGCCTGTTTTCTCTCCGCTGCGACACGGCACTCCTCGTCGTACCAGCTGTTCTTTTGCACTTTCCGAAAACCAATGGTTTCGGTTGCAGCTGTACGTAAGGAGTTTGAGATGCCGTCCCACAGTTCCCTTATACCGAGTTGTTGACGAGTGCTCTCAGAGAGCAGGAGTGCAAGCCGAGTAGAAAACCGTTCGGCTGTCCGTTGTGATTGCAGCTTCTGGACGTCGAACCTTCCTTGTGTTTGTTGGCGTGCGTTTTTTGCTGCACAGAGGCGGGTGCGAATTTTGGCTGCAACAATATAGTGATCCGAGTCGATGTTAGGACCTCGGAGCGCACGCACATCTAAAACACTGGAGACGTGTCTTCCGTCTATCACAACATGATCGATCTGGTTGGTGGTTTTTCGATCCGGAGACAGCCAGGTAGCTTGATGTATCTTCTTATGCTGGAATCTAGTACTACAGATAACCATATTTCGGGCCCCGGCGAAGTCGATCAGCCTCAACCCATTTGGGGATGTTTCCTCGTGGAGGCTGAATTTACCGACCGTAGTGCCAAAGATACCTTCTTTGCCCACCCTGGCGTTGAAGTCGCCAAGCACGATTTTGACATCGTGGCGGGGGCATCTCTCATAAGTGCGCTCCAAGCACTCATAAAAGGCATCTTTGGTCACATCGTCCTTCTCTTCCGTCGGGGCGTGGGCGCAAATCAGCGATATGTTGAAGAACCTCGCTTTGATGCGGATTGTGGCTAGACGTTCATTCTCCGGAGTGAATGATAGTACTCGGCGACGGAGTCTCTCTCCCACCACGAATCCAACACCAAACTTGCGCTCCTTTATATGGCCACTGTAGTAGATGTCACAAGGACCTACTCGTCTCTGTCCTTGTCCCGTCCATCGCATTTCTTGGACGGCGGTGATGTCAGCCTTTATTTTTACGAGGACATCAACCAGCTGGGCAGCGGCACCTTCCCAATTAAGGGACCGGACATTCCAGGTGCATGCCCTCAATTCGTAGTCCTTATTTCGCTTGCCATGGTCGTCATCAAAAGGGGGGGCTCTCATCCGAGGCTGATTGTTGGTTTTCATTGGTGCGGTTTTTTACGTGGCGGGTCCCAAACCCAGCGCACAACCCTAAGTAGGGGATTTTTCGCCTTCTCACTTTAGCTCGCCTTCAAACGGATGTTCTTAGGCTACCCAGAGGATACTTGGTCAGAGACCGGAAGTCGTGAGCTGCTTGAGTCATATGTAAAAGAATCGTTTCTGACCACTCCCAAGTGAATGGCGATCAGAGAACTTTCCTCACTTGCGTGAACTTCTACACTTGACTCCATCCTCCATCCATCCTCCATCCTACGAATACTGCTTAGACTAATATTAAGAAACGACCACGATGACACAGAAACATTTTATGGTGGTTATGAGGGATGGCCGTCCTTCCGGGACATGTTTGCAACCGTTTACTTCAACCATCCGCAACTATCAAGAGCACAAACATTTTATCACCTCAGATACAAAAAAAAGGTCAAGCAGGCATACTAGTAAGCAGTTCGCTCTTAATTACAATAATTTCAATTTGGCTTGAGAAGCTCTAAAAGCAAAATACGAAAATGAAAGAATACTGGTCGATAAACAAGTAACGACACTAATGAACTTCCAAAACTTAAGAAAGAAACAAGTGTAGAATTCATCAAACACTATTTCAAATTGTTTGTCGGTTCTATCGACACTAAATATCTCCACAGACAGCTGGACCCCATTCTGGTAAATATATGTACCGCCACATTACCAGAAAAATCGTTACTTTTGTGGGAGCAATCGCTCTCATCGCGAAAGAAGTGCCCAACGTGGCAACAAATGAAAGATTGTTGCTTTGATATGAAATTGCAGAAAGGGTAGAGAAAAAAATAGTCAGAAATAAGAACATTAAACACGACCAAAATAGAAGCTTCAATAGACCCCAAGTTAATGGCAAAAACAATTTAAACAAAAACTTTCACAAGACGCAATCGTTCACATCCGAACAAAGAAAACGTACGTCATGAGAACTATGTAAAAGAGGGCACAAACTTACATCTTGCGAGAGGTTTAAAAACTTAAAAGTTAACAAACGAAATAATTTTGTCAGGTCAAAAGGGAAATTGTCTGTCACATACGCATACACATAAAAATTGCAAAAGCAAATTTAATTGCTTACTCGTACATTGTCACAAAAGACACCATTCAATGCTTCATTACAGCAGATATCCTAACTTACTCCAAAGAAGCGCTTACACAAAAAAAACCACGGGTTTACCAAAACCAAATCCCGAAATCCACAATTCTAAAAATTACCAAAGAACACCATGATGCGCTACTACTACAAATTAATGCATATGTACCTACTTAAACACAATATATAACAAAATTCTCCCAAAGGATGGAAATTCGACACTTCTCATAAAATATTGCTTTATAAATAGTTTCCTAAAGTCTCAAATAGAATAAATAAAATAAAAAAATAATCAAAAGAGAGGTCGCTCATATCGTCCCTACATAAGCGCTCCTTCTAAGAGTAGTTGGTGGGAATCTTTTATACAACATGAATATCGCACTTAAAAAGAACAAAAAAATAAAAAAATAGCTGGAAATTACCACATTACAATTCCAAATGAAGCCGTTCGCAATTCATGGCCACTATCTAATCCCTCTAACTCCACAGCCCAAACCTCAAGGCTAAGGAGCACCCGCTCTGGCCATATCTGAGTCTAACATGGCGTCGCTATATTTCATAATGATAAAGAAATGCAAACGATTGCCCATAAACCGATGTAAGGAAAATTCAAATAAAAATTATAAATAATAAATATATAAAATAATCAACTACAAACAGTTCTTATAGTAATATGTTTAGAACCAAAGCTGTTTTTAACATTTGCAGCAAGTATTCTGCGCCCTCGGCTACTCCACCAACAGTAAACCGAAATACACGTTACAGCATATACGTGTAATACAAGGCAAAATATTCGCCTATTGGGCTCAGTATGTTTAAATGAGTTAAGCAATTCGATTCGAAAAAAAAAATCAAAGTTTAATCATCAAAAATCGCTTTATTGTTTTTTAAAATATTTTAAGATCTATAAATTTTTGCAGGCATTTTAACGAATTGTGGAATCACTCTGATTTTGGTATCTCCAAAACATATCTCTTGAACGCATCAACCGACTCTTCAGATGTAAATAAACGTTGACATCTTAGTTTATTTTTATACAAAAAGAAATAAAAAGAAGGCTTTCTGTGCCAAGACAAAACATAAGAAAGATGACTATTTATCATCTTTCATCTATTTGATGTTTTGAGTTTAAAAATGCAGTTGCTTCAGTCGATGTGTAAGTGTTCGCATTGACGTGGTGACTGATTTCTTGAAAGACGACTGACAAAGAAATGGTTGTATACCATATGTATGTCAGTTTTTCCAAAAAAAAAAACAGGCAAACATGTGCTTCTACGTGCTTCATGAGCGAACAACTTTTGTTGGACTCTGCTCATCTTAAAACATCTGTACAGTTGACTGCTGTTTACATTCGCACTCATGCGCTAAAATCCACGATCCGTCCCCTGTCACGATATCACAGACGTGTTTCAAGCAATGATATCCTATTTTGTATTTGATAGGCCAGTTTGCACACATCATCAATAGTTTCCGGATCAACAACTGATTTCGTACAGCCTTCACGAAATTCGTCTTGGAGTGTTATACGACCTAGATAAAACTCACCATACCATTGATAAACATATGTTCATGATGGAGCTTCATCGTCAAAATTTGAATTAAGTTCATCTATGGACTACTGCTGAGTTAATACATGTAGGAAGTTGTAAAAAATAATAGTGCGAAAATGTTGTTTTTTGGTCGAGATGCCATCAAAAATGATTAACTTTACGATAAAATTGTGAGTTTCCAGATCTACTATTTTTTTTTTTGCCAAATTTCGTTATAAAAAAGTCAACCTACATATGTTAGGTTTGAGAGCTTCCAGGTGGGCGAATATTGAGAGCAAACCAAAACGGAGATAATCAATAATTCGTTGATTAGTTAGTGGCCAAAAAAAGAAACTTGCCAGAACTTGAAAATTTATGATATTGCTAAAACTTCGCCAAATTGGCTTCTCTGCAACTGTGCTTGGTCCCGAACACTCGCCCACTTAATTTCGTTAAAACGTATGTGTGACGACGTGACGATTGTCCCATACTCATATACGGCATAAACTGGAAAGTTGGATATGCTATATAGTGTATATAGAGAACTTTTGAGTTTATTGCATTTACATTTGCCATTAACTTTCTACTTTCCATATAACACATTCCATAGAATTCTTTTACTATACGTTACTTGACTTAGTACAAAATATTGATATATTGGCTTCGAAGTTATTTTTAAAAATCGTTAAATCGGACTATGGCCGGTATGCGCATCTCAGTGCTTATGTTTGACTTTTTAGCGAAAATATCGGTGATTCTGTAAGATATTAAAAAAACATGTAGAGTACGTCGTTTTTAATAATAAGAAGTTTGTACAAAACGTATTGCGAATTTTCAACACTTTTTTGTGTTTATTTTAATTATCTCCAAATTATTCGTGTTTTTGTAAACACTCAAAGAGAATTTTTTAAAATGGTTGATTTTATTGAGCAATAAACTTGCAGAGTCATTAGAAAGGTTGCGAAAGGCGTTTGATGATCAAGACATGGCAAAAAGCAACTTTTATAAGTGGTTTTAAGTGAACTGAGAACGCGTTAAAGACGAACTTCGCTCTATGTCTACGACACTATGTAAAGGATATGGTGCTTGGAAGTCGTCGATTGACAATTAGAAATCCCGCTGATGGTGTTGATTGACTCAGTCTAAACCATTTTGAAGAATGTTTTGTGTCGCTAAAATCGCTCAAATGCACCACTCATTGTTCTTTCGCGACGCTTTTGCCAAAATCTCAACTCATATCGTTCCGCAACTATCGTATTCGGCTATTTTGGTCTTTGCGACTTCTAGCTATTTAAGAAATTCAAAAGAAACTAAATCAAATAAGGTTCCGAGGGCTATACCGGAAGAATACTATTTAGTTGCAGATATATGCAAAAAAAGTTGGCAAAAGTGTACTTTGCCCAAGGGTTCCTAAACTAAAAATTTAGAAATTATGAACAAAGTCGTACTCTGTAGCAACATATTTCAGAGGTATACGAATGTAGCAAAAGGGATCAACTTCATTGTTCGACTTAATTTTATTACTATATTTCACTTCCCATCAGCGATAATTATACCACATTCATCCTCAAATGAGATAGGTATATATGATCTACCAAAGAGGCTAAATTCAATATATGGAGAAGATGTTAAAAACGTCAATTAACGTATCGGAGTTCATCGTTTTAGAAATACAAGGTTTAGACCAAAACTAATTTCATTTAAAGGGCGATCCATTTCGAAGCTGTTACTTTTTAAAAGAAAAAACACAGAAACTTCAAATTTAAAGGAGAATGTTTATATTTATTTGAAAGAAAATTCTTTGGAAAATTCTACCCATGAAGCTAATCGAGATATGTATATATAGAGTTATATAGTATATATGTAATTGATCAAGATGACGAGAAAATCCGAATTTGCTGAGCTCGAATATTATAAGAAACGACAGTGTGAAAATGGATGAAGATAGTATTCAAAACTACTAAAAGTGCATAACTAATTACGCCAAAGGCATTAAATTTTACCTCCGAGATGGTATGGGTAGGCTTTATATGAACTGGTGTGAAAATTAAACAATGGGCGTGGCATCGCCCACTTTTTGGTGAAATCCCATATATAGGAACACGACTAACCGATTTCGACTAAATTTAGCACACATCATTCCTCTAATATTCCTATGTTACATTGTGAAAAAAGGCAAAATCGGCCAACAACCACGTCTACTTCCCATATAATACAATTTAAAATTCCATTTGATTCTTTCTTTTTCCAGTATACAAATTAAGAAGTAATTAAATAGCGGGATAAAATTTTGCAGCAATAATTTCCTTAAAGTATGGCACCTTTTGACCAAAAATTGTCTATATCCAACCAAAACTGTTCAACGCCCTTGGTACCGAATATGTGGACCCCAGTATCTAATAGTTGACTTTTGAATTCAGGGATAATCCATGTCTGACAGTGGTATGTCTGTATGCCAAAAATTGGTGGAATCGGGCCAATACTTCTCAGAGTTCCAGTATTGAACTATTCATTTTTTTCAGTCCCGTCACGAAATTTCCTTGGAAATACTCTTAATAATATTCCCTGAAAGTTTAAGCTCTTAATATTAACATTAAGAACTGGACCAAGGCCTGTAAAAATTTTCCATAGAAAATATTTACTCTACAATCGTGAGTTTTTATCTTTAAATTCCTACAGATCAGAGGTATTTTATGGCTTCGCTTTGACTTTAGACGCATATTTCTCAGAATTCTTCACTCTACAAAAGTGCCCAGCGCATCAAAGTCGTAACTCACACCGGCGAGGTAGGACGGGGCTCTAAACCCGATTTTCCAAAGAATTTCGCATATATTTGTATATATCTCGTAAATGACAGGAGCTATAGAAAAAATTTAAAAGCCAAATTTATAGGAAATTTTATTTGCTATAAAAAGGATCCGAGGTCAAGATCGCTTTCATTAATACTTCTCGTAATATTCGGTTTTCAAGTAAGGCTTTTTTTCGTTTTACATCTTAAGGTATTTCCCTGGCTTTGACTCTTGCAAGCTGCAAGTTGTGTATGTTACATTTTCTGTTTGATTTGTTATGAATGTTCCTTTCATTCATATGAAACACATTCTTATCATGTGAAATATAATTATTTATATATGAAATGCTTTGACTTTTAACATAAAACGACAGAAGTTAGTCTCTCCCCTAATTCTAAGCTACCTCAACGATGATTTGCAAAAAAGGCTCCGTTAGGACCTTCTGCAAGACTACAGGAATACCCGTGTAAATTTTCCTGTCATTCCGTGCTTCGGACGTTATGCGGGCGCATAACGCAATAGCGTTTCTTTTTTATATATACCTTATATCAATCTCCGTTAGTTTTACTTATTTTTACTTTTTTGTATTGTGTTATATTAATGGAGGATGGAGTCATGTGTAGAAGTTCACGCAAGTGAGGAAAGTTTTCTGATCGCCATTCATTTGGGAGTAGCCAGAAACGATTCTTTTACATATGACTCAAGCCGCTCACGACTTCCGGTCTTTGACCAAGTATCTTCTGGTTAGCCTAAAAACATCCGTTTGAGAGCGAGCTTTTTATGTATACCTTATATCAATCTCCGTTAGTTTTACTTATTTTTACTCTCTTGTATTGTGTTATATTAATTGAGGATGGAGTCATGTGTAGAAGTTCACGCAAGTGAGGAAAGTTCTCTGATCGTCATTCACTTGGGAGTGGCCAGAAACGATTCTTTTACATATGACTCAAGCAGCTTACGACTTCCGGTCTTTGACCAAGTATCCTCTGGGTAGCCTAAAAACATCCGTTTGAAGGCGAGCTAAAGTGAGAAGGCGAAATATTCCCTATTTAAGGTTGTGCGCCGGGTTTGGGACCCGCCACGTAAAAAAAAAACACCCCCAATGAAAGGTAACAACAAGCCTCGGATGAGTGACCCCCCTTTTGATGACGACCATGGCAAACGAATTAAGGACAATGATTTGAGGGCATGCACCTGGAATGTCCGGTCCCTTAATTGGGAAGGCGCCGCTGCCCAACTGGTTGATGTCCTCGTGAAAATAAAGGCTGACATCACCGCCATCCAAGAAATGCGATGGACGGGACAAGGACAGAGACAAGTAGGTCCATGTGGCATTTACTACAGTGGTTTTGGATTCGTGGTGGGAGAGAGACTCCGTCGCCGAGTACTATAATTCACTCCTATGAATAAACGTCTAGCCACAATCCGCATCAAAGCGAGGTTCTTCAACATATCGCTGATTTGCGCCCACGCCCCGACGGAAGAGAAGGACGATGTGACCAAAGATGCCTTTATTATGAGTGCTTGGAGCGCACTTGTGAGAGATGCCCCCGCCACGATGTCAAAATCTTGCTTGGCGACTTTAACGCCAGGGTGGGCAAAGAAGGTATCTTTGGCACTACGGTCGGTAAATTCAGCCTCCACGAGGAAACATCCCCAAATGGGTTGAGGCTGATCGACTTCGCCGGGGCCCGAAATATGGTTATCTGTAGTACTAGATTCCAGCATAAGAAGATTCATCAAGCTACCTGGCAGTCTCCGGATCGGCAAACCAACAAGCAGATCGATCATGTTGTGATGGACGGAAAACACGTCTCCAGTGTTTTAGATGTGCGTGCGCTCCGAGGTCCTAACATCGACTCGGACCACTATATTGTTGCAGCCAAGATTCGCACCCGACTCTGTGCAGCAAAAAACGCACGCCAACAAACACAAGGAAGGTTCGACGTCGAGAAGCTGCAATCACAACAGACAGCCGAACGATTTTCTACTTGGCTTGCACTCCTGCCCTCTGAGAGCACTCTTCAACAACTCGGTATAAGGGAACTGTGGGACGGCATTTCAAACTCCTTACGTACAACCGAAACCATTGGTTTTCGGAAAGTGCAAAAGAACAGCTGGTACGGCGAGGAGTGCCACGTCGCAGCGGAGAGAAAACAGGCTGCCCACCTCGCAACGTTACGATCGACCACAAGACGTGCGTGGTGAGATAGATACCGAGAGTTGAAGAGGGAAGCGAGACGCATTCGCAGAAAGAAAAAGAAGGAGGCCGAAACGCGTGAGTACGAAGAGCTTGTTAAGCTAACCGACAGGGGTAATGCTCGAAAATTCTACGAAAAGATGCGGCGACTTACAAAAGGTTTCAAGACCGGAGCATACTCATGTAGAACCCCCAAAGGTGATCTAGTCACCGATGCCCAAAGCATACTTAAATTATGGAGGGAACACTTCTCCAGCCTGCTGAATGGCAGTGAACGTACAACGCCAGGAGAAGGCGAAAGCGATTTCCCAATCGATGACGATTGGAATTTAAGTGTGCTATGCCCAATCCATAAAAAAGAGGACCCTACAATCTGCGCCAACTACCATGGGATAAGCCTCCTCAACATCGCCTACAAGGTTCTGTCGAGCGTATTGTGTGAAAGATTAAAGCCCACCGTCAACAAACTGATTGGACCTTATCAGTGTGGCTTTAGACTTGGAAAATCATCAACTCTATGCCGCGATGTCTGAATTTGATATCCCCGCAAAACTAATACGGCTGTGTAAACTGACGTTGAGCAGCACCAAAAGCTCCGTCAGGATCGGGAAGGACCTCTCCGAGCCGTTCGATACCAAACGAGGTTTCAGACAAGGTGACTCCCTATCGTGCGACTTCTTTAACCTTCTTCTGAAGAAAATAGTTCGAGCTGCAGAACTTAATTGAGCAGGTACAATCTCTTATAAGAGCGTACGCCAATGTTATAGATATCATCGGCCTCAACACCCTCGCTCTTAGTTCTGCTTTCTCCATACCGGACAAGAAAGCAAAGCAAATGGGTCTGTTATGAACGAGGGCAAGACAAAGTATCTCCTGTCATCAAACAAACTGTCGTCGCACTCGCGACTTGGCTCTCACGTCACTGTTAACAGTCATAACCTTGAAGTTGTAAATAATTTCGTCTATTTAGGAACCAGCATTAACACCACCAACAATGTTAGCCTGGAAATCCAACGCAGGATTACTTTTGCCAACAAGTGCTACTTCGGACTGAGTAGGCAATTGAAAAGTAAAGTCCTCTCTCGACGAACAAAAGCCAAACTCTATAAGTCGCTCATAATTCCCGTCCTGCTATATGGTGCAGAGGCTTGGACGATGACAACAACCGATCAGTTGACCTTACGAGTTTTCGAGAGAATAGTTCTGCGAAAAATTTATGGTCCTTTGCGCATTGGCCACGGCGAATATCGCATTCGATGGAACGATGAGCTATACGAGATATACGACGACATTGACATAGTTCAGCGAATTAAAAGGCAGCGGCTACGCTGGCTAGGTCATGTTGTCCGAATGGATGAAAACACTCCAGCTCGGAAAGTATTCGACGCAGTACCCGCCGCGGGAAGCAGAGGAAGAGGAAGACCTTCACTCCATTGGAAGGACCAAGTGGAGAAGGACCTGGCTTCGCTTGGAATATCCAATTGGCGCCACGTAGCGAAGAGAAGAAACGACTGGCGCGCTGTTGTTGACTCGGCTATAATCGCGTAAGCGGTGTCTACGCCAGTAAAGAAGAAAAAGTTATATTAATGTGAGCTAAATGATGTAACTATGGAAATAAATACTTAAACAAATGCCGAAAATTTGATAACTACCATTATATTATTAATTAGATGGCTTTGTAGTCGTCTACATTTAGTTAATTTCTTTATTAAGTTATGAGGATACGTTGCATCCCCTTTTGGTACAATACTCTTTTATGATGACTCTAAAATGTGCATTTGTTTCTATATATAGTTGGAAAGATAACTAGTCAATGGGATTATTAATCTGTATATATAGAAAACAATGCCACTTTTCGTTGTAATTTTATAACCTTAGAACGGGCTGACCTTTCCAATCCAAATTTGTAGGCTTTGTCCTGACTATTTAGTAAATGGTTTATGTGGAGTTTGCACAAGCTTGAGTGGTTCTTCATTTATCAAATTTTTTGTGATAATTCAATAAAGATGCTATATCCATATTGTTATGTATCCATTTATTCACCACACTTTATACATTATATTTCATACGCTTTCTCACACTTAACCTTTTTAACATCTATTGCTCATTATCTTATTTATACTTTTTCCTTAAACATTATTTTTATCTCTCACTCCACCCGCTATTGGATTGTATTAGTTTCTAAACTTTACATTTTAACGACAAAAAATCGTAGTTTGATTTCGGCAGTGTTTCAATAAAGTCAATTACAACTTAACTGGCGCAGTCGGCATTTTTTTCCGAACCACGCGTGCGGTAATAATAATGAAAAAGGAAATTTCTCAAAGTTGGCATTTTAAGATAAATTGAATAAAAAATTAAAACCGTTAAAAACTTAAAGAATTTGATTAAAAAGGGAAGAAAGGAATATGTTCAAATGTTAAAAGAGCCAAATTGATACAGTGGAACAAATTAAAATACATTGAATAAAAAATTAAAACAGGTAAAGACAAAAAAACTGTATAAAAGAGCTAAATTAATACCGTAAAGTATTTAAATTTGTTAGAAAATTAAAAGGGTTACATTAAAACAGAAAAAAAAACTAATTAAAACAGTTAAAAACCGAAAGATTTTTAATAAAAACAAAAAAAGTACATCTTAGTATTGTGACTGTACAATAAGAGAGCAACGCCGGTAAAATAACAAGAATACTAATACAAACAGTAGAAACTATCGTTAAGACACGCAATTGTACAGTTAAAGTAAACAAAATTAATAAAGACATACGTTAAGACGCGCATCGCATTCCTAAAGTTGAAAAAATAGGTGGTACGAACAACCGTTAAGAAGCGTAATTGTACAGTTAAGACGCGCAATCGTACAATTGAAACAATTGTAAGTGGACAAAATAAAATAAATAAATAAGTGAAAAATGTAATGCCCATTTAACTATTTCATTATATTGTTATTACAATAAATGACATCCTTGACAACAAAAATCGAGCGGAGCCGCGGGTTTAGACTAGTCTTATATATAAAAATGAAACGTATTTTTTGTATGTCCGCGCTTTACACCCGAACCACATCACGGAAACGTGAAAATTTGCACGTGTATTCCTTCAGTCCTCAAGAAGGTCTTAACGGCGGTCTTTTTTTGAGAAATGAACCTCAATTTCGTAATTTATGTCTATATTGTTATGTATCCCGATATTCCCCTCACCCTATACACCATATTCCGTACGCTTCGCTACACTTAATCTCCATTTCTCCTTGTCTCCCACCTCCTATTGCAATAATTATCATCTCGTCCACTCCACCCGCTATTCGCTTTAAGTAAGCTATGTGCATTTCAATGTAACTAGAATAAGTTAGTTCGATTTTCGAATTGCTGAAATAAAGAACTCGCTTAACATACTTAACTATATGTATATAACTCAAGAACGGCTGAACCGGTTTGGCATAAAAGTGGTGATGAGGTTGCTTGAAACCTCGGGACGGGCATAGGTTACTTTCTATCGATTTATGTTAAAAGTCACAACAATTCATAAATAAAAAAAAGCTATGTTTCAAAATATATGCATGTGTTCAATACGAGTATTCTTGTAAGAATCATTTGAACATTTTTTTCTTCAAAAATACAAAATAAAATCACACATCTACTGTCAGGCTGCAGTGGTTTTTGTTTACATACACACATATATATGTATATTAATTATATAGTTGTAACTGAGTAAGAGAGTGTTGAATCATAATTTGAGACGAGTGCATAATAGCTGAGAAAGTTCCTGAAGCATTGCACAGACAATGCAATATTTAAAAGGAACGATCAAGTCTGTATTTTCTTAAGTGTAGTATCTGGGTTTTAGCCGTCGATTTAAGAATTACATTCGACGAATGTTGGACTAAACATTACCATATGATTAGATATGGGGCGTGAGACGCGCCCTCTTCTGCTTTACTCCTGCACTGTTATTATCTATAAAAAGAAGCGTATTATTTGTATGTACATATATGTGTAACGTTATGCAATGAAGATGCAAAAACTGTGAAGATGTTGTTACATCATACATATTTATGTATGTACTATTCCTTAAGTTATATACGATGTCAATAAAAAATGTAGATTGCCAATTTAACTATTCCATTATATTGTCATCACGATAAATGATATCTTTGACAACAAAGAGCGAGCAGAGCCGCTAGTTTAGACTTGTTAAAAAATATACAGAAAATAGTCTTCATTAGTGTGACTGTAAAAAACACAAAAAATCATAAGTGGAAATTATTATTATACGAATAAACTGTGTTCTTTAACGTGTGTACAATAGGGTGTTTTTTTTTTTTTTTTTTTTGAACTTTTCAATTTTTTCAGTCCCGTCACGAAATTTCCTTGGAAATACTCTTAGAAGTATTCCCTGAAAATTTTAGCACTTAATATTAACATTAAGAACTGGACCAAGGCCTGTAAAAATTTTCCATAGAAAAAACAGTACAATCGTGAGTTTTTATCTTTAAATTCCAATACAGATCAGAAGTCTTTTATGGCATCGCTTTGACTTTAGACGCATATTTCTCAGAATTCACTCTACAAAAGTGCCCAGCGCAACAAAGTCGTAACTCACACCGGCGAGGTAGTACGGGGCTCTAAACCTGATTTTCCCAAGAATTTCGCATATATTTGTATATATCTCGTAAATGACAGGAGGTATAAAAAAATTAAATGAAAAATTTGTAGGAAATTTTACATAATTGGAAATGTATGTACATACATAATTGAAAATTGCATCCGAAAAAAAATCTTAGATGCGACAACGGCAACAACCAACCACAATGCCAGGGAAAGACAGAAGCAGGGATAAACTCACGGAAAATTGTTAGCATACTTTAATTTATTTTATTTATACTTGCATATGTGTTACCTTTATTAGTATTACTTCAATGTATTAATAGCAATTATATTACTTCATTTAACATACAACATATCGACTTAAAAACCTATATTTTGCAATTTTGTACAACTTAAAATTCTTGTAAAGAGGTTTATAAACCTTTTAAAGGAAGTAAATAAAAATAAGACTCTTACAAAAAAAAATCATAGACATGGAAAAATTAGTCATAAACAGCAAATTCAATTTCATTTGAAGTAATTTAAACTCTCTTTCCTTTTATGATGTTAATAGAGACGCTCTTCTTAATTTTAATCAAATAATCAATTTAATGGTCCCTATTTTGGAGTCCTTTCCTCCCGAATGTAAAGTATTGTTAATGGGTAACATTAAAAATAAAATTACGGGCAGTGCTAGAGGATCCCTCTTAATGAATGGAAATCTAGATACTTGGCTATTAATTAAACCAGTTTTAATTGACATTCATGGCGAAAAAAATTCTGTTGGAGAACTAGTCGACAAGATAAGGGCATGTCGTTATGACTCTTAAATTGAGAACCTAAATACTAAATTGGCAACACTTCTATGTCGTTTGAACAATGCACTGTTTTTTTTAACGAAAACAAACTTCCCGAAGTTAACAGTGAAAGCAAAGCCAGAATTTCCTTTTAGCTATTTTAAGTACGGGTTACCGGAACCTGTAAAAACTATAATCTTAAGTCGAAACCAAACAAGTCTAAAAGAAGCTTCTGACATTAAAAAGTCAAACGGTTATTTAAATTATTCAGTCTCAAATTCAAATCTCCAAAATAACAGCAATAAATATGAACGGATTTTCGAACAAACATTAAAATATAGAAATATGAGAAGATACTAACGGGTGATTTTTTTGAGGTTAGGATTTTCATGCAGTAGTATTTGACAGATCACGTGGGATGTCAGACATGGTGTCAAAGAGAAAGATGCTCAGTATGCTTTGACATTTCATCATGAATAGACTTACTAACGAGCAACGCTTGCAAATCATTGAATTTTATTACCAAAATCAGTGTTCGGTTCGAAATGTGTTTCGCGTCCGTGTCCGATGAGCGATGAGGCTCATTTCTGGTTGAATGGCTACGTAAATAAGCAAAATTGCCGCATTTGGGGTGAAGAGCAACCAGAAGCCGTTCAAGAACTGCCCATGCATCCCGAAAAATGCACTGTTTGGTGTGGTTTGTACGCTGGTGGAATCATTGGACCGTATTTTTTCAAAGATGCTGTTGGACGCAACGTTACGGTGAATGGCGATCGCTATCGTTCGATGCTAACAAACTTTTTGTTGCCAAAAATGGAAGAACTGAACTTGGTTGACATGTGGTTTCAACAAGATGGCGCTACATGCCACACAGCTCGCGATTCTATGGCCATTTTGAGGGAAAACTTCGGACAACAATTCATCTCAAGAAATGGACCCGTAAGTTGGCCACCAAGATCATGCGATTTAACGCCTTTAGACTATTTTTTGTGGGGCTACGTCAAGTCTAAAGTCTACAGAAATAAGCCAGCAACTATTCCAGCTTTGGAAGACAACATTTCCGAAGAAATTCGGGCTATTCCGGCCGAAATGCTCGAAAAAGTTGCCCAAAATTGGACTTTCCGAATGGACCACCTAAGACGCAGCCGCGGTCAACATTTAAATGAAATTATCTTCAAAAAGTAAATGTCATGAACCAATCTAACGTTTCAAATAAAGAACCGATGAGATTTTGCAAATTTTATGCGTTTTTTTTTTTTAAAAAGTTATCAAGCTCTTAAAAAATCACCCTTTACAATAATAATGATAAACTTTAATTTAAACCACATTTTTCTACACAATCGGGACAAAATCGCAATCAATTTTAACCAAACCAGACACACAGAACAGAAAACCAGAGCCAACAAACGAACCATAGCACACAATACAATCACACAACTAGACGTATCGAACATCCTCATAACAGCAATAACTCTTCTCATGGAGGACCCACACTTGAGCCAATGGATATAGGCATGAACGAAAATAACCAAAATAACTAAAATTTTCACTTTGCCGATCAGGTCATAAACACGAGATTGAAAACACTAAAATTTATTATAGATCCTGGTGCTGAATTTAGCATAATAAATCCTAGACTTTGTAATCCGAAATGGTAAACAATGTCACCTATTTTCAATACATATTAAAGTCTTAAACGGAAATGTCTCAACAAACACACGGTACAGCGTACCGCTTTTTAAAAAGTTCGGATTTTGTCGATTTTATCGAATTACCTTTTCACGACTACTTCGACGGTATATTAGAAACAATTTACTGCTTAGCTTAAAAGCTATGGTTAATTATAGAACCCTGAAGCTTGTTACAGACAATGGGACACTACCGATTTTTGTGAAGAAGAAGAATACGAAGTAGAGGAATATTTCATAAATGAAGATTTACCGGTATTCTGTTGTCAAAACGAATTACGCGTTAGTTCATTCAATAGCACATTTGCAAACATTTAAATTCAAGGGATGAAGCGACATTAAAAAAGGTACTGAATGATTACCGATATATATTTTAAGAAGAAGGAAGCAATTTACCGTTTACTAGTGTTATACAACATAAGATTAGAACTAAGACGGATTTGCCATTTTATACCAAACTTTATAGATACCCAGTGCATCGTGCTGAAGTTGACAGACAAATAAATGAGTTGTTAAAACAAAATATAATAGTTCAGAGCAATAGTCCTTTTAATTCACCTTTATGGGTCGTACCAAAGAAAATTGACAACGGCGGCACACAAAAGTGGCGACTAGTAACAGACCACAGGAAACTAAACGAACATACATATTTCACAAATTAGGAAAATATAGCTACTTTAGCACAATAGACCTTGTTTTGAAACATTAAAAAAGTTAATTACAAGTGAGCCGGTTTTACAACCACTAGATTTCAATATAAAAATTTATACTAACAACTGACGTATCTGAGTATGCCATCGAGTCAGTTCTAAGCCAAAGCGGCCATCCAATTTGTTTTGCATCACGTACTTTAGCTGACCACGATATTCGACTATAGAAAAAGACATGCTTGCTGTAGTTTGGTCAGTAAAACACTTTCAAACCAATCTGTATGGTTGTAAATTTGTAATTCAAACCGATGATAAACCTTTGACCTGGTTAAATATTCTCAAAGGACCAAATATGAAACTGTAAAGGTGGAAAATTTTCCTTAACGGGTACGATTTTGATATAACCTACATATATAAAATAAAGATAATAAGTATAACCTACATATATAAAATAAAGATAATAAGTAACCGATAATTTAAGCAAATACATAAATAATGAGGACTGCAAAACCGCAATCGTGTTTAATAATGAAAATACTTTAAACGGTAACGGTGAAGAACAGGTAGAGACTTGGTCAACGGAAAAATCGGGAAACTATTATAAGCATCAAAACTATCTTAGCTGTGGTGAAAAAGAAACGTTTTTTTCTTTTTAAATTGTACAGAAAACATGTTAATCACATAATGTTGTAAGGGAAAAATCAAATCTTAAAGAAATAGTGCGAAAAGTAATGATAGAAAAGGATATCACGTGTATTTTTTGTGAGAACGATGAGCTTTTTCTTATATTCCAAGACATTTATAATCAATATTTGCAATTTAAAGATTTAACACTGCATAGGTCAGAGATAAAACTAATAGAAATTACGGGCAAAAATGAAATACTGACTGTAATAGAAAACGAGCAACTTCGTAATAATCACAGAGGCAATATTTCTTGAACTAAATAATAAATTTGTTTGCCCTAAATTATTTGAAATAATAACCAAATGCAATTATTAATGCTCAATTTGTAAAATAACAAAACACGACAGAAATCCAATTGAACTTCCTTATCAAATAACAGAACCTCCAAAGTATTTCAACGACATAGTTCACATAGATATTTGCTTTGCGTACAGAAACGTAATGTACTATATCTCAAAACAATAGACAAATTTTCAAAATACGCAACGTTCTACAAACTTAACGACAGAAATTGGGTTGCAATCTTGGCGACTTTGAAACAACGTATACAATTTTTAGGAAAAATGCGAAAACTTTTATTTGATAATAAACGTTGCATACTGCACAGCACAGTAAGGTTATTTCTGGAAGAAGAAAACATTGAGACTCATGTACCATGGCAGAAAACGGTTGACTGTGGCATCGATCGTATACACAATACGAGTACATTAAATGAAAATTTGAGCAATAAGCAATAAGATAGAAGATTTGGGTGACAATCTTTTAAAATTTTACTTCTACAATAATACAATACATTCAACAACAAAAATGAGGCCCATTGATTTTATAATTTAAAATCATGATAAAGAATCAATTCAGAATTTATCTAGAAAATACGAAGAAGAAAAAATTAAAAGGATTGCTCAACTAAATCAAAAAAGGAACCCTGAACAAATCATTTGGATAAAGTAGTAACTAACTGAGAAATTTACCTAAATACAAGCAATTAAATCGACAAATCAAACAAAAGAAGAACTAAATATTATGAAACGCAATTAAAGCGCAAGTACAAATTCCAAATCCAATAAATAGAAAGAAAATGAAAAATACAAATTAAAGAAACTTATGAAAAATTATATAAAAATTTTACTTTAAGAATTTGCAGAGACGCAAATTTCTTTAGGGTGGAGGTGTTATGTATCCATTCATTCACCACACTTTATACATTATATTTCATACGCTTTCCAACACTTAATCTTTATAATCTCTATTTCTCATTATCTTATTTACAATTTTTCCTTAAACATTATTTTTATCTCTCATTTCAGTTTATAAACTTTACATTGCAGCGACAAAAAGTCGTAGTTTGATTTCGGCAGTGTTTCAATAAAGTCAATTACAACTTAACTAAGTACGTATAAAGCAATATAACTTTTCGTTGTAATTTTATATCCCTAGAATGGGCTGACCTATCCAAACCAAATCTTTGTTCTGACTATTCAGTAGGTGGTTTATGTGAAGTTTGCATAAAATCGGTCAAACGGCACTAAATAAATCTATTAACCTTGTACTTGTACAGAAATTGCACGGTGATCACGAATACATCGTGCCATTTAGGAAATGATGTGTGCTGCTTTTAATTAAAACAGTCAGATTGCTCATATGTAGTACTTAGGTTTCTACATATATTTCTGGACTAGGCAACACTGAGTGTTGCCAGGTGCAATCTGACATTTCTATTGGAAAGTTTGACATTTTTTAGCATAACATCACTCAGAACGTTTTGTCATTTAATCGTGAATTCTTTTATTTACAGGGAATTAACAAATTCATCTCGGCCAAAAAATGGAATTAACTCGTGAACATTTTCGTACGATCATTTTTCACAACTTTCGATGTGGATTATCACGACAAGAGTGCATCGATGAACTAAAATCTTTGTATGACTATGAAGCACCATCCTATAGCACTGTGAAAAACTGTTACAACGAATTCAATCGTGGCCGACGCTCGCTCAAAGACGAATTCCGTGAAGGTCGTCCAAAAACAGCCGTTGTGCCAGAAAACATCGATGCCGTACGTGAACTGATAATGCAAGACCGTCATGTAACATACCTTCAGATAGTGGCATGCCTATGCATTTCTCCATCAGCATACATAAGATATTGCATGAACACCTGGCCGTAAAAAAGGTTTGCACTCGTTGGATCCCGCACAATTTGACAAACGCTCAAAAAAAAGCTCGAGTGGATTGGTGTAAAGAAATGCTGAAGAAATACGATCGCGGTGCTTCAAAAGACGTTTCTAAGATCGTCACAGGTGACGAATCATGAATCTATACGTATGAGCCCGAAACAAAACAGCAATCGACCGTGTGGGTCTTCCAAGACGAGCCAAATCCAACGAAAAAAAAAAAAAACATTTTCGTTGATAAATATGCCTATTTTCATTATTAGGCCAGAAATATATATAGCAGCCCTCGTATGTACGCATACATTGGATTGATGTCCGCAATTTGTCCATATTGTGATCCGGCTAACTTTCAAGGGGATACGCCCGGGATATGTTGTGCTAATGAGATTTCCAGCATTAAAAACTCCACCCGAACCATTGTATTCATTAGTTCTTGGGTCATCTCAAACGTTGAAGCTTCGTTTGAGTCATGTTCAGCAATACAATTCGACATTTCAGATGACATATTTTGGCGCTACAAAAGTTGTTATACTCTTGCAAATTGTTTCTGTTGGCAGTACAAAAGCTGTTGCCAATTTGATTGAAGCTACGATCTCAACTGCTAAATCAAAAGGAGCAATTTTTTTATACCGCGTATCCCTATGATTTCCACTGATATGCCATTTCGATTCAAAATATTTTTTTGTCTGAATAAATGAATTTGATGTTAAAATATAATTTTATTATTTATATCTCTTTATACGTAGCGAAGTACGTACCGTGCCGCTAGTCCGTTATATGTATGTTATACGTGGTCGTGGACCCATTTATGAAAGCAATATTTCTATTCTAAGTTTTAATTATATGGGAAATCGTGCAGGTAAGGTATGGTTGTGACAGATGAGTCCGAACGATATTGAGAACTAACCTACAACATATACGTGAATGTATTAAAAGCTATTTTATCATACCAAAATCTTTCTCATAAAGTATCCCAGCCTTGGTCCAATTCAGGTAACGAATGATATCTTCGAATGCTAAGTTAACGTACTCTTTCGCTGGATATAAATTAATGGAAAACTCTGTATTGGCCACCTTATGTGATAATCGTGATTCTATGTGTGGTATATCAAGGGCATCGCATATGGAATGAATATGAACTCCCAATATAGCGTTGAATGGTCCAAAAATCGCGTGTATGCCTGACTCGATTAGGGCGCAAACTTAAAAAATATATATACATATATATATATATATATATATACATATATATATAATATATATACATATTGAAAATTATATTTACCCGTCAGTAATTATATGGTTAATGGTTTTGTTTGAAATTAGTTCTAATCTAATATTTTAAATATATCAATAACAATTTTTAATAAACATTTAAAGTCGCCGCGTTATCGTACACTTTTGACGCATAAATTGGTACGGTAACCAAAGTCCCGTTATTTGTGATGTCTACGTTACATTATTCGTTGCGCTAGTACCTTAGGTTACTGAGAGCAAAAGGATTTCGAGGCCTAGTGTATACAATCATATGATTTGGTAATAAGAGCTACCTTTTTCGCAGGCATGATATGAATCATCCTTGGTCACGTGCTGTAAATCGAATGTCATTTTCGTCTCTGGAAGCAAGCTTGCGTCCTTATTGATGCTGTGTATAGCGTATTTGAAGGCGAGATCGATCGGACCATTTTGTATGTCTGAAGAGATGGCACCTACGATGAATAATATACTCTAATTCATATATATGTAAGTACTTGTGTTTATCAGCAAACAGTGTTAATTAAGTATTGGAAGCCAATTTCCAAGGAAAATTTAACATTTCAATAGTAAATGTTATGTACGTTGTTTTGCCTTATATGGCACACAATAGGCGAGGGATCAACGCATACCTTGTGATATATGTTAATGTTATTGAAGGTTGAATTTTGGAGCACGATATAATTGTAAAATTATTTCCTCATAAATTACTGCAAATAAATCCATGATTTTGTGTACTCGAAGAAAAATGTTCGTGTTATATTATTAATAATTTTTCACGGACTCGTTGTTTAAATAATAAAATTCTACTTACATTTTTCAAACAATTAAAAAATCCATGCCTTATTCACGGTAAAAAAATAGTAAACTATGTGACACAACGTGAAAATCTTTCACCTTTAATAATTCGCAAAAATATGTTTCTTCGTTCATGCCATTACAAAGATATTGAAAAATTTACTGACTCATTGCGCGCTAAGCTTGCGATATCTATGCGGCAAGAAATCAAATGAAACAGGAAAATAATTAATAGCTCTCGTAATAAGATTACCAGTTAATTAACTTTTTGTCAATTATTATATACATTGTTCGTCCGGAGAGTAATAGTACTGAATCGATTTAAAAAAAATTATTGAACCAATCATTATAATTCTTTAAAAACTTTCAAAATAGTCTCCTTCTATGGCCGTGAGAGCCGAGGTGCATGCTGCTTGGATCCCCTTTCGTCTCAAAATGCTTGCCTTTTATCGGCTTTTTCAGGCAAGGAAACAAAAAAAGGCCGGGGGGGCTGTAGGGCAGCTGCGGAAAAGTTGGGATGCTGGGTAGCTGTGCACTAGAAAGGCCGCATTGTGGTGCAACTTCCAATCGGCTGCGATGTCTTGTCGGACCCGATTGACCCTTTGTTTGAGTTTCTTCTGCAGCGACCTCTTCCCGGCCCTCCAAAATGGCCGGATGCCACCGAAACGCACCACTTCTTGCTAAAGTAGCATCTGGGTAAACCTGCTTGATCATATCAAACGTCTCTGTCGCAGAATTTAATCGCGTACCTCTGCTCTAACGAACGCTACGTTTTCGGCTTGCATCACTCACAGAAACACGTCGCGCGAAAATGTATGTCCTATGCCCGGGTGCTCGGAGACAACTGAACAGCCGCTCGTTCGTTAACTAGAAACGCCCTCTACCGAATCTAGTCTAGCGACGGAAGAAACTCAGTCCTATTGCTTTCCAGGCAATCGCTGTACATATAGCAGAATGTCTGACCATACAGAATTATAAAAGTTTAACATAATTTGACTTTATTGTCTGGTTTTTGCTGAATATTTAGAGATATAATTTTTATTATTATACATTAAGGATAAGAATCTTGTGTACTGTTTCACAATGCGTTAAGACTGTTATAATAAATATTAATAACAAAAGGACTCACAACTTGTTGCAACGCATCGTATAATTATGAAATCACAAATTTTTACACGTTTACGCAATTTTTTTAACATCCTACAAAAATTACTTCACGCAATTACATTTCTCAACGCTACGAGTATTTTTTGGTTTGTTATAACGTATAACTTTTTTACAGAAATTTAATTAAATTTTAAGAAATTAGTGTGATGTCATATATATAAATATTTTCAATACTTGATTCATCATTTGAGAAAATTTTACGTCGAATCTTCATTTAATTGCCTTGTATTTTTTATTGACATTGATTTATTCAGGCGCTTTTGGCGCTCTCCACATGAGAGCAGAAATAGAAATCCATTGTCGCAAGTGCATTTTCTGCCCATTCGAGAAGACTTTTAACACTGTGTAAGTGATTCCTTCACTACTCGCTTCTAGCGCTAGTCTTTTAACAGCACTGTCCACCCCAAGGGCAGGAGATCTTTTACAATGGGATGTCGCGAAGAAATTTCACTCAGCAGCAATTCCAAAATCTTTTTTGTGGTAGTATAAATTTAATAAATCAATTTCATGTTTGTATTCCGATGCAGATTGCAAGATCTGGTGGCAAATTTTTGCTTTAACCCATATATGTTCAGAACTACATATCGTCACCTAAAATACAAAATATGAAACGTATAATCAAAAAACTCGAAATTAAGTATTTCATTGATTACGATCCACTACTTCAAAATACATACATATCGTCACCTGAAATGCAAAATAACGTATCATCAAAAAATTCGAAATTGAGTGTCTTATTGATTTCGCTTCACTACTTCAAATTACATACATAATATTACATATGTTCAACATTTTCAGGTTCTGCGGTCAGATATAAACCAGTTTTAACCAATATTAAAATTTTGTTTCACTTATGTTCCATTTGATTTCGTGTTTCTTTCATGCCACTGTAAATTTCCGAAAATGTTGTTACGTTATTTTGCATTTCAGGTGACGATATAGAACATATGAGTACATATGTCTGCTATCAGATATAACCCTATGTTAACCAATATTTAAATTTTGTTTCACTCATCTTCCATTTTATAACGTGTTCTATTCTTTCCCCCGTAAACTTCCGAAAATATTGTTACGTTATTTTGCATTTTAGGTAACGATATATTCTGATCAGTACGTGCCTCAAGATATTATATTGGAAAATGTTCGGGTAAATCTAATAAATTTTAGAGATATCGTTTTTTCTGAGCTTTAATCTTTTTGCCATCTTTTACAACAGTTTTAATCCATTGACTTTAAAGTGTAAAAAATATCATAATGAATCATTGTGTTTGGGACAAAAAATTAAATATCTTCGGAATGTCATAAATGAACAAATTTTCCGCGTTGTGTCACATAGTTTGCTATTTTTTTAGCGTGAAAAAGGCATGAGAAAATTATTTTACAACTTTATCGTGACTAAATTCAAATTTAAATAATGATAACAAAAAACAGATTTTTAAGTAAGCGTCTGATCCCTCACCTAATGATGTCCTAATTTTCAAAAGCGGTGATGTAGCGAAATTTTCAGGGTGTACATACGTTATTTTTATACTTTTGCAACCTGTTGCTAAAAAGTACAAACAAGTATAATAGCCTTTTCACCTAACGGTTGTACGTATCAGCTAAAACTGATCGCGATGGATACATATAAATAATTAAAATGACAAGAAAAGTTGAAATCGGGATAACTGTCTGCGTTACGAATTCGTAGATGGGCGTAATCGGACCACTTTCACGCCCACAAAACGCCATTAACTGAAAACTTATAAAAAACCATAAACCACTAAATTGAGATATAAGACTCTAATTGGGCAGAGGCGATTGAAGTAGCCAGGGGCAATAGTTGACAGAAAATTAAAAAAAAAGTGGGCGCCGCCCCACCCTCTAATAGGTTTAATGTACATATCTCCGAGATCACTAAAGCTAAAAGAACCAAATTTGGTCAGAACAACTCTTATAAAAACTCTTATTGACAGGATAAAAATGAAATCGGATAATAACTTCGCCCACTCCCCACGTAACGATACAGTTAAAAACTATGTATGTACTAGAAGCGCGATAAATCAATAACTAAATACACCACAGATATTAAATTTTCCCTAAGAGATGGTATGAGAGGGCTTTATATGACCCGGTGTTAAAATAGGACGATGGGCGTCGCTTCACCTACTTTTAATAATAATAATAATAACACTCAACGATTACCCTCCTTCCGCCCACCCGACGCGAGGGGCGTAATCCGCAAACAAGCGGAATTAGCCGAGTCATAAAAGACAACAGAGGTTTAAGCGTTGCGATCTTAAGCTACTCAGCTACAGAAGCAAAAACTTCAACAGCCAAAACTAAGAATTATATTAAGGTAAGTCTATTATTTTTGAATGTTACTTGTTAAGAGTAAATAAAATAATTTTGTTTGTTGGTGACATATTAGGCGGAATGGTTTGTTTAACTAAAAATTTTAAAAGTAAAGGTTCCATTTGAACACATAGTGACATAGTCAGTTCGTGTATTGAATAGAAAAATTTCGAGAACTTCTTCTGCAGTGATTTCAATGTTATGATGCGTGCGCCAGGCCGATCAATCTATCTTAAAAGTTCATTCTCAGCCACGTTTTCATGCGGCGAAGTGTCGAAAAAGAGAGTTCAGAGCTCGCATTCGTCACAGAAAGTGTGCAAAATATGCGAGTAAAATTAGGAATTATGAGGTATACAACTACGTTGCAGTTCTTCAACGCTTCCCAATTATGCTTGGGTTTCGATCCTCTGCTTGACGTTTTACACATTAAAGATGATATTGATATTATTGCCCTCAATAACCGCGCGGTTAGTTTTGCTTTCTTCAGAATGGATAAGGAAGTGAAGCGAATGGGTCTGATAATGAACGAGGGCAAGGCGAAATATTTCCTGTCATCGAACAAACAGTTGTCGTATACGCGGCTAGGATCTCACGTCACTATTAACAGTCATATCTTCGAACCAGTATTAACAGCAACAACAATGTCAGCCTCGAAATCAATTGCAGAATAACTCTCGCCAACAGGTACTACTTCGGACTGAAATGGACGAAAACACTCCAGCTCTGAAAGTATTCGACGCAGTACCCGCCGGGGGAAGCAGAGGAAGAGGAAGACCTCCACTCGGTTGGAAGGACCAAGTGGAGAAGGACCTGGCTTCGCTTGGGATATCCAATTGGCGCCACGTAGCGAAAAGAAGAAACGACTGGCGCGCTGTTGTTGACTCGGCTTTAATCGCGTAAGCGGTGCCAACGCCAATTAAGAAGAAGAGGTGGGTACAAATTTTGGCTGCAACACGGTAGTGGTCCGAGTCGATGTTAGGACCTCGGAGAGTACGCACGTCTAAAACACTGAACACGTGTCTTCCGTCTATCATATATGTCGATATGGTTGGTGGCTTTACGACCTGGAGAAAGCCATGAAGCTTGGTGAATTTTTCTATGCTGGAATTCTAGGACCACATAAAACCATATTGCAGTGCAGGTACATGCCCTCAAATCGTAATCCTTAGTTCGTCATCAAAAAGGAAGTCTCTCATCCGAAGCTGATTATGCTTTTTCATTGGTAATGTTTTTTATGTGGCGGGTCCCGAACTCAGCGCATAACCACGTTTAGTGGACTTTTCACCTTACCACTTTAGCTCGTCTTCAAACGGATGTTTTCTGGTTAGCCAGAGGTTACTTGGTCAAAGACCGGAAGTCGTGAGCTGCTTGAGACATATGTAAAATAATTTTTTCTGGCAACTCCCAAGAGAATGGCGATCAAAGAACTCTCCTCACTTGCGTGAACTTCTACACATGTCTCCTTCCAACCTAAAATTAAATATTTGGATGAATGGGATTTCACATTAAAAGGTCTTACTATATTTTGTTTACAGTAATATGTATTTCGTAAAAGTGTTAACTTTTAATATCTTCAGGAAAAATATTTCTGGCACACCCATGCAACCTGTGAGGATAGGTTAATTTGGATGATAACTTCCACTTCCCATATAACAGTTTCGATAAAAATTTCTAAAAGTACGACAAAGCCATAATTAAATGTGGAAGGTACCAAAAACTTTAAACCCAAAATCTTACAAGACCGCGTTATATGAACAATATCAAAAGTGGACGATGGGCGTGGCATCGCCCGCAATTAGGAGAAAACCCTTATCTCGTGACCTACTCGACCGACTTAAACCAAATTCAACATGTAGTATTTTCCTGATATTTTTATGTTTATGCAAAAATGGGAGAAATGGAAGTACAACCACGCCTACTTCTCATAATACATAGCCTTGCAACATAATGCTACAGAGTACAATAGTTTTGTTCACCGATTGAACTCACCAAAATTTTTAATTAAGTTCATGGTTACACTGTTGCTGAGTTAATCTTCGTCGTAAAAAATTTTAAAAAATAATCGCGTGAAAATCTTCGAGATTTAATTATATTTCTTGGTTAAGAAGAATATTTTAAGCTAGTGCAATCAACATAAATAGCGCTCGTATTTTAAAACGTTCTGATAAACTCAAAACAGTGTCGCATTAGCGTCTGTGAAACAATGCGTTCTGACTTCCAAGATGTCATTGAACGTATTATTGCTAACGATGAGTCTTGGATCTACTCTTACAACCCGGAAAGAGATGATAAATCGACCAAAGGTGAGAAGAAGCCAAAAAAATCACGTCAAACAAGTCAAAAACCAAAATTTGTTAACAGTTTCCTTCGATTGTCTAGGTGTGGTGCACTTCTAATTGTTTCTTCTTGAGCTTTTCACCAAATTTTCAACCAATATCGTGCCGCAACCATCACATTCTCCTGATTTAACTCCGTGTAACTTTTGGCTATAAAGCAAACTCATACGACAGCTCCGGGGAAATCGTTTTAAGTCATTGAAGGCTAAGTAGCCACCACGGCTTCGTTTGCGTATATCTATCTGTTTACGACAATTTTCGATGACTCGTTGTAGGATTTCGGCTGGAATTTCGGTTATAACGTTGCGCTGAATGTTGTCTTCGAACTCCTCTCGCGTTGTTGATTGATTGATTTGATCAAACTGCAGGAAAAATAGTTGGTCAATATCGTGTTATAACGCTCGCTGTTGATGGTAACTGCATTTCTTACCTCATTTCGAAAGAAATAAGGCCCGATGATGCTTTAAATTTTGGGCAAGCAATTGTGTATAATATTTGACTTACTCTAAGAGCGAAAATTTTGTTTGTTGGCAAAGCCATGAAGTTAGTATGGATTTCATATGTAAAGATGAATTTTCGATGAAAACAAATTTCTATGAAAAATGAGAACGAGAATTTTCGTAACAATCTTAACAATTTACAAGCATTGTACTATAAAGACTACGTGACATGATGAAATGGCAAGCTTTACTGAAAACCCTGGCCGCTTCGAGCTATCAAAATCACGTCATCCCTATTGGTAGATGATGTCATTACTCTATGTCCATTTCGATTGTGCATGTTTAACATGATGCACCTGGATAGCCTGAACAAGGCACATCACATTTTGTAAGGAATAATATAGCCTTTTTGTTTGTTTTCTATCCATTCTCACTAACTAACAAACTTACCTTCGAAATATTGGTCATCTTCGAGCATTGCACTTTGCTCGAACAAGACATACATATCGTCACCTGAAATGCAAAATAACGTAACATTTTCGGAAATTCACAGTGGCTTGAATGAAACCCGAAATGAAATGAAACATGAGTGAAAAAAATTTTAATTTGGTTAAAACTGATTTATATCTGCACGCAGAACCTGAAATGTTGAACATATGTAATGTAATTTGAAGTAGTGAAGCGTAATCAACATGACACTCAATTTGCAAACTGCAAAATAACATAACAACATTTTCGGAAATTTACAGTGGCTTGAATGAAACCCGAAATGAAATGAAACATGAGTGAAAAAATTTTAATATGGTTAAAACTGGTTTATATCTGGGCGCAGAACCTGAAATGTTGTTGTTGTGCATTCCAGGTGACGATATATTGTTTCTATTATGATCGGCACTATAAGTTACTACATCCCAAATCAAATTCCCAGGCTTAACAGCGGCACATACATACTATACATGATTTTACTTACCCAAACGGATGACTGGCGGTAGTGAAGAATAAGTTTTTACCACTATTAGAATAAGTGAATACATTTGAAATTTTCGCTTAAAAGAAAAAAACATTTTTAACTTTTCTAGATAATAATTTGTTTTCAAGTATGTTCATAGTATTTTCAGATGTATTTATTCATAAACGGCTGTAGCATTAATGGCGTACTGTAGCAGTTTCCATCCCATATTTATAATAAATTGCTAAATAAGCGACTGTTAACTGAATGTGTCCTGTCCATAAACGGCCAAAAATTGTAGTTAAAACTTTTATATTTTTATAATTCAACAAGGATTTCAAATTAAAAACATAAATAGCTCAGCAGGAAGTATTTGTTTTTCGGTTTGTTTCTGTACGCAGGCATTTCTCCAAAAATAAAACCACTTATAATATTTAAAACACTTTTAATGACTATTTTCAGTACACATTTTTACATGTGACTTTAATTCTTAAAAATTTTCGTTAAACCGTGATACTGTCAGAGAATGTGATACGGTTTGTGAATGAACAACTATTGTTCTGAGAAGTATTTACCAAAGCCTTACAACTGCAAAAGAAAATATGCTGTGGGTTTATGTGTAACTAGCCCTCTAGACATGTTGAGAACAAAATCAAATAGCTTACTACATATACAGTGAATCAATAAAGTTTACATACACCTATTTCCATTAATCTAGGGCACGTTTACTTGTTTCAAAAATTTTAATAAAAATAAAAAAAAAATGTATTATGTCTATTTCAAAAGATGAACAATACAATAAATATAGCTTATCAAAATATTTTTTTTTACACAAATAATAGGAAATTAAAACAAAAGTTCAGAATGCGCTTAAATCATATAAAAAAGTTTACATACACTAACGATTATATATATAAATCAAAAGTAACTACAATAATTTTAGATATACCAGGTTGTTCAGTAAGCTTTATCGTTTGATATCAAAATTTTGTGATTCTAAATACACTTTATTCTTCAGTATAATCTCCCTGAACATTAATACTCTTGCTCCAACGATCCTCTAATCTGTGGATCCCATCCCTGAAGTGAGAATCCGGAAGGTCTGCAAAATACACTTTAACAGCCGTTATGACCTCTTCATTTGACGAAAACATTTGCCACGCATGTGTTTTAGTTCAGAAATTATTATTTTACCAGTTTGCAAGTAATCTACAAACAATATTCCTTTCGCATCCCAAAAAACTGCTGCTATAACCTATTTGGCCGATTTCCGGGCATGAACTCGTTTCGAAGACGAATCACCAAGTTCACACCACTCTTTAGCCTCTTTTTTTGTGTTCATGATCATGTTTATAGACCAAAGTCTGATCCATAGAGATGAATCGAAGAACAAAATCCACTTTATCCTTTTTAAACCGCTTCATATGTTGTTGAGGATGTGTTCTTGTTTCATTGTTAGCGAATACGGCACCCATTGTGCACACAGCTTTCTGAAACCCAAAATTTTACTTAAAATATGGCTCACACTGCCTAATGAGATGTGTAGAGTTTCTACTAAATCTCTCTGAGTCAATCGACGATCTTCCAAATGCGCTTTTTGGACGTTATTCACGTGGATCGTCATCAAAGCTTGTACAACCACGTTTAAATTCAGCAACACATCTTTCTACTATTCTAATTGTAGGTGAACAATCACTATACACTTCTAACATCCGTTCGAAAATTTAGTTTGGTGCTACACCTTCCAAAAATATAAATTTTATCCCTGCACGACATTAAATTTTTTCCATTGTAAAAAAATACTGTGACGCGGCGACACTAAATAGCTTGTAAACAAAGAATGAATTGACAAATTGAAATTTAACTTCCCATACGTTCATATGAAGAGTGTACCAACAAAACAAAAAAAATTTTGGGCTATTAGCAACACCCTCTCGTATCGAACGACAGAACCTATGGAACAACCGAGTATTTATTATTTTTCGTTATGTTGCAATTATTGCCCCCAGATGTCGACGCATACTCGATTTCTAGTATTATTTCCAGATATTTTAACCCACTAAGTTCATAAGGCAGCTATAGACTATTGATGAAATTCGATATTTTTGAATACGAATATTTATTTCCAACTAGCTGATACCGCATACGTTGCCCTGCGTGAAATTATGTGTTTCGAAATGAAAAGAAAGTTGAATTTACGTTGTGTTAAAAATCTTTTATTTTCGATTTTTCTAAATTTGTTTCAATGTAACGCAGTTTGATAAACAACATTTTTTGGTTTCTATTCCGGAGCATAAATGTACAGAGAAGATGGTTTTCCAACTCGGGAACACGCCACGTATAACTGGCACGCACTTATGCAATCGTAGTTACGATAATTTGGCCAATTTGGCATAAACATTCGTGATGAGTTAATATATCGTTGAAGTGAATTGACAAAAGGGAGGTGGAATTGATATCAAACCACTGGAACCGAAATTTGCCTATTTCCAATTCTTATCGAATACGATGTAAAATGTCTTCGGCAATGTAATTTTGTTCGTATTCCAAAATTGACGCGGATTTGAAGGCTGATATGTCGAAATGACCATCGCGAAAAGTGTGCGAACTTCAGTGGGATGCGAAGTAGCTATCGAATCCTCCATCGCTTGATTATATTTATTATAATGTTCCAGCAATTGTAATTGCTTGCATGCTTCTGAAAAAGTTACACACACTCTACTATTCACAGTGCGCAATGACTCATATGAAATTGAACCACGTACATTTATCAATAGCAACCGGAAGTATTAGCAATCGTCGTTTTTCGGGTGGATTATGTAAATTTGTCCTCAGGAATTAGTTGAGAACACATCTGGATGTCAAGCTGCTGGTTGGCCTGCCTTCTGCGTAACTATTTCTTTGGTTCCTTTGGTGACGTACTTACAAACGTATTTTAAAGATTACACCAAACTGCAATACTAAACATTGATATGAGTTTAGAATGTGAATTAGACAATAGTGGAGAATATAGTATGATCCACATGTTGTCAACTTCGATATTCACTACTCTAAGTTGTATAGTCGTCTGATGAGCTACGACGATAGAGTGGATATCCATCATTTCCAGTTTGCGATTCCGAAAGAAAAGCAAGTGGATAATGTTTCGTGCATTTATTGTTAGACATACAAACCGAAGTGGGATTGTGGTGTCCGCAAGGTCCATGAACCATATTGGTTTTCATCACTTCGTTTGATACTGGATCTTTCTCTGCATCAGGAATTTCCGCAGAAATGATTTCATCAGTTTGATCTAGTGGACAGTCTCCGACTGTCACTTGTGCTGAGTGGTTCTTTTTTTTCGCGCAGCGCTCTCTCTCATAGTGTTCGTATACACGTGTTTTCAGTTTACATTATCTTTTACTTCTTTGAAACTCCTACTTGATTTGGATTTTGTATTAAATTTCTTGATATCTGGTAATTAAAGCTATAACGCCCTCTGGGCCCCCCATCATTGGGGTTAATCGGTTCGCCTTGCTAGCCGACAACTCCAAAGTTAAAAAGAAAAAAAAGGAAGCTTCAATTTGCAAAAATATAGATCTTTTCCCTGAACTCCCCACGGTGCAAAAAAGTAACCCTAAGTTTGCGGTGCTAGAATCCCTTGATGCGAATAAAACTCTATCTCAACATTCGTGTTTCGCGGTCCACCGGTCTATCAATATAATTAGTAAAGAAATTCCTTCAATCTCCGAACTTCGCGATGGCAATCTACTCTTGCTGGTTAATAGTGTAAGTGTTACAGAGAAATTTCTAGCCTTAAAAGAATTATACGGCATCTGCCCAGTCAAGGCAAAATATCACAAGCACTTGACTTACAACAAGCGAACTGTTTACGCACCATTCCTTAACAACGTACCCGAAAATGAAATAGTGAATGAATTGGCAGCCCAAGGCGTGGTGGCCGTGTACAAATTTCAAAAGAAAATTAATGAACGAATGCAACCGTCCGGTGTTGTACTTCTTACATTCGATCGTTTTCATATTCCTGAAAAATTAGACATTGCTTGGCGCAACGTGCGAGTGAGACAATACGTTCCATCCCCAATGCGCTGCAAAAATTGTCAAATTTTCGGACATACCACCAAATACTGCAAGCGAGCCCCAGCATGTGAAAACTGCAGTCTACCCCCTCACTCCCCTGAAATATTCAAGCGCACATTTTGCGCCAACTGCTCTTCCGACCACCCGTCTTCGTCCAACAAATGCGAAAAATACATTCAAGCCAAAGAAATATTAAAGATAAAAGTAACAAAAAAATGCACCATGAGAGAAGCCATCAACATTCACAAAAACTCTTCGCCTTTATTTTCGGAATCATCTCCTTCATTCTCTTCTGTCGTTATACAACCTGAATCAAACACGCAGCACATGCAAAATCATACAATAACTAACCCATTCAACCTCAAACAATATCCCAATAATAACCCCAAGCAACCAAAAACACAACCTTCTTTCTCTCTCAACTCATCGCATTCACCTCAGTCCAACACAATTGTACCCAACAATAATATCATTGCTTCACAATCTCACCCACACACCATCAATAGCACGACTAACAGTGATCCACCAAGCCTTATAACTCAAAACAAAGAATCACTCAATAGCTACTCGCAAAACCAATATTCACCACAGTCCAACGATCAGCCACAAAATATTCTCCCACAAGAACTCGAACTACTTCGGTATACAATTCTCTCGCTAACTCTTCTCTTGACATAACAAACATTGATGACAATTTCCAGATTAACTTCGACAATTATAAAATGAACTTCTGTAAATCTTCAGACGCCGCAATGGCATCTGACGAAGACTCTTAAATTTACCTCAACAAAAGAAACATTTGTATTAACTCTTATAAACCTTTATATAACTTTACAACAAAACTCTTACTTTTTCGTCCACAATGACTTCCATAATGCAATGGAATATAAAAGGATATTCTAATAATTATGAAGAACTTCAACTTATACTGAAGCAATACAATCCGTCCATTATATGCTTACAGGAAACCCACATACCCTCGAATGTAGCACCTCACCCACCTAAAGCATATACAGGCTATTTCCACAACTTAGTGCAAAACACGACAGGCAAGCAAGGAATTTGCGTGCTCATTAAAAAAGACATACCCCACAAACAAATTAGCATAGTGTCAAATATCTCTACAATTGTTCTGGAAATAAACATAGGGTTTAAATTTTCACTGATATCAATGTACATCCCTCCAGACCAGAACTTTAATTCGAAAGATCTGTTCTCAATAATTGATAATATATCAAGCCCTATGTTAGTATTAGGAGATCTAAATTCCTGGAGTTCACTCTGGGGTTCATCTGTAGCAAACTCAAGAGGTAAAGCACTTGAAGATGTTATACTACCTTCCAACCTGACGGTTCTTAACGACGACTCGCCTACACATTTTTCAACCCACCAAAGCTTTTCAAACATAGATATCACACTTTGTTCAGCGAGTCTTGTACCTAAATGCAAATGGACAATTTTAAATAACTTACATGGAAGTGATCACTTTCCAATTTTCACGACGGTAAATTCTAGCATATATGTCAAGAAAACAACTAAAAGACCAGATTTATCACCGAACTAGCCGACTGGTCGATGTTCCAAGTAAGCTGCATTTCAGGGTCATCCAAAATACCAGTATCAAATAACGTAAATAAAGAAGCAGCAAATATAAAAATTATTATTAGATCTTCCGCTCATCTGTGCATTCCACAAACGAAGACAACTTTTCACAGACCCGCCGTTCCGTGGTGGAACCGAAATCTAGCTATACTTAGAGCCAAGAAACAAGAATTGTGGGCAGTATATAAGAAAAAAAGAACAGAAGCCAACTTTATTAATTACAAGAAAGCCAACGCGGCTTTCAGATACCAAGTAAAGGCAAACAAAAGAACTAGGTTAGAAGAATTTACATCTGCAATCAACCCCAATTCTTACCCTAAGCAAATTTGGCGTGACGTTAGGACGCTGACAGGCGATTTACGACAAAGCAAAATCTCTGTGATGTACACAGAAAACGGCATTATATCCTCTACGGAAGATATAGCGAAATATTTTTCTTCTACTTGGTCTGAATATTCCAAAGACCAGAACTTTGCAGCAGATTTCATTGCAGAAAAATTAGATTTTGTATCGGAATATAACCCATCTAAAATCTCAGCTTCCGCTAAAATGATTGAAAAGGATATCACAATGACAGAGTTCGATGAAGTTGTTCAATCGGCTAAGGGGAAAACCCCCGGTTACGACAGAGTATCCTACCCAATGATTAAAAATCTACCAATCAGCACAAAAAATAGGGTACTTAAACTTTTCAATACTATTTTTGAAACAGGCGTCTACCCACAGAGCTGGAAAAATGCAGACATCATTCCCATTTTAAAACCTAGCAAGCCCTCAGACCAAATTAGCAGTTATCGACCAATTTCATTGTTGTCATGTCTCAGCAAAACGTTAGAAAAGATAGTAGCAAAGCGAATCATGTGGCTCGATTTAAGAGATAAACATATCAGTCACAACCAGGTAGCCTTTAAAAAAGGGCAAGGTACATCTGACGCACTTCTCCACTTTGAACATTACTTGTCAACCGCCCTCTCGAATTGAAATCATGTATCAGTTTTAAGCTTAGATTTCGAGAAAACGTTTGATGGAATCGGTGCTCACGTAGTTCTTAGGCAACTCAAAAGTTGGCAAACGGGCAGAAAAATCTACAACATAGTGAAAAGTCTGTTAAATCATCGCACGTTTAGGGCCAAAATAAACAACAAGTACTCCGATAGAGTACATCTATATAACGGCATACCTCAAGGTTCGTCTATCTCCGTAATTCTTTTTATCATTGCCTTCAATGAAATTAGCAAAACAATAATCAAACAGGGACTAGAACATTCTCTTTACGCAGATGATATCTTGATTTTTTCAAAAACCAACTGCGTATCCCAAACTCTGAATAGGCTATCGAATGTGATGGATGAAATCTATATCTGGTCAAAAAGGTCAGGAGCTAGTCTATCTTACGAAAAATCAATTTTTCTACACATATGTAGAAAGAAAAATTGTCAAAACTTTAATTTTGTATACAGAAATCACAATATTACTAACGTTAAATACCTCAAAATTTTAGGTATTATTTTTGATAAGTCTCTTAACATTAAGGAGCATTGTAAATATATAAGAAAAAAGCTTGACGCTAGATTAAACATCATAAAGTACTTAACCTCTAAGCACAGTAAAATACACCCGAATACTCTTATAAATATAACAAAATCCTTGCTATTATCTGTGATTGACTACGGTCTACCTATTTATGGACAGTGCGCTAAAAGTACAATATAAATTTTATCTGCACCCTATCACAACGCGATTCGTAGGAGTCTTCATGCCTTTCCCACAACACCAATAAAAAACCTGCTGGCAGAGTCTGGTCTCCCTTTCATTGGCGAACGTTATAAGCAAAGCCTTCTCAGCTTAATAAGTAAACTATACTTCACAAACAACGCGATTCTGCACAAAGACGTAACAAATGTAGACAAAAGAAGACGTCGGATGAAGACACCTTCAGCTATATATAATGCATTACAGAACGCGAAGGAAGCCAACATCCTTTACAATCCTACGCTTACTAAATCATCAAAATTTCCTCAGTGGATGCTCCCTCCATCCGTTTTTATCTCGAAACTTTTAGACTACCCTAAACAATCAACGAGCCCCACAATATATCAAAAAACTTTTTTGGAATTGAAAAGCAACTCAGAGAGAAAAGGCTGGAAATTCTTATTTACGGATGGCTCCAAAAAAACTCAATCGACGTCTTTTACAATAGTATCTGAGAAAGGGAAGGTTATCAAGACGGGACTGCTTTTCCCGCACAGCTCGGTTTTCGGGGCTGAATTAATCGCCATATACCATGCTATTATGCCCTCTACAACAGCTAAGGGAAAATACATAATCTGCTCCGACAGCAAGTCGTCCGTCGCTGCGCTGCAAAACCCACACAATAAAGAGCCTCTTATTGAAAGGTCAAGAGATCTGTTGAACATTCTTCAAAAATAAAAATCATGTGGGTACCCGGCCAATGTGGCATCATCGGAAACGAATATGCAGACATCGCAGCTAAAGAAGTCTACCAGACACCCTGTATATACTTCGATCCTTTGGTAAAAACAGACATCATTCGACAAATAAACAACCACGTTAGGAAAATAACTGCGACTAACTGGCAACCGTATCAACATGGATACAAAGTTTACAATCAAAATCGCATCAAGCCAACATTCCCGGTCTCAGCGACGGCAGATCAACTTCGTATTATCACCAGATTACGACTGGGTCACACAAAGTTAACGCACGAATATTTGTTAAAAGGGGAACCGCCTCCTCATTGTGCAGCGTGCAACTGCGCACTGTCCATAAAACATATCCTCGATGAGTGTGTGAAATATAATAATGCGCGAGTCAATATATTTGGAAATGAATTGCCCACAAATATGCTAAAGGCTTTAGATATTGAAAACATAAAAAACATCTTTAACTTAATTTACCAAAGTAGCCTTTTGCACCTTGTGTAATCATTTATTTACTTCGTTACTTATTTTTAATATTATCTTATTCTAGAGCATTTTATAATAAAATATAAAATCTTTTAGTAATAAGTCAGGCCGATAGTCTTAGTTACTAGTTGCCTTGCTAAATGTAATGTAATTATTTATAATTATAGTTCATAAAAATAAATAAATAAATAAATAAATGATCTGGTGGAACCACTATCCACCATCCGGAAGAACATCTTAACTGTTGTTTGAAAAGTCGTGCTGTGACAACGTGACGATCGCTTGCTGATTGGCCCCGATCCATAATTCCACACGTGTGTCATCGCATCCTGGGAGTACTCGTTCATATGCCTTGGCGTTGATGGCAAAAAGAACACCCACCGATATTAGCGCGATGTCTTCGTTGCTTAGTAACAAATTTCAATCTGTAATTGATCACATCGTTTGAAACACACTGAATAATTTTCAATAATTTTTCTTTTAAATAGCCGGAATAAAAAAGCAAGCGACCGAAATTGAACGATTCAAATAATTTACAAATCAAAATATTGAAAAACAAAACACTTTTTGGAAATTTCCAATTTTTCGACTTTTCCTTATGAAAAGTTGTTTTTTTTTTATATCTAACCCTTTCCAGATCCACAGCGAACAACTTCTGATGTCATGAAGATTGGTTCCGCCGTTCTCGAGCGTTAGCGTTACTAACAAACAAACAATCATTTTTACTTACATATGTACATATATATGTATGTATGTATATACAAAATAAAACGTTTGTATGGGAAAAAGAAAAGGGCTGTTTTTAGGGGTTTTGCGGCAACTTTCGTAAATTTTTCTTACATAAGAACCTTCTTCTAATAATAACAAATACAACAAAAAAAAAATCAGCTAAATCGGTTCAGCCACTCACGCGTGATGCCGTGACAACGAAAACGGTTTCATTTGTATATATAAGATAAGTTGCAGACATGTTGAATAGTATTAATGTCTGGTGATTGCGGGGCATATGGAGTTATTTTCAATTGTATAACAACCCTATACGTACAAGATACGATTTTGGGTCGTTATGCTGTTGGAAATTAAATTTGCTGCTATTAACAGCAGATTTAAATTATTTGTTAAAACGTTCAGATACATGTGCTTATCCGTTTTTGAAATGTACATAAAAAAAATAAATGCTAAAAGAGTGGGGAATAGTCCTGGTGTTCATAGACGAATCGCATGTCGTAAGTCATACATAAGTAAGGTTAATAAGAAAAAGAGGTCGGCGTTTGCATTTAAACAAACCGTATTCGTTTTGGGAAAATATTGTGATCAGAGAGGAATTAAAATTTAATATGTTTTGTTCGGATGGGGCACAAAAAGTGTGTAGAAAGATCGGTAAAATACAGTGGAGGTCATGTAATGGTTTGGCAATGTATGGCTGCTTCTGTAGTTGGACACTTGGAATTTATAAGTGAAAAAATGGATAAGCACATGTATTTGAACATCTAAAAAAAAAATTTGGCGTCCAAGGGTGCTTAAATTTGGTCTGAATAGCAGCCACTTCTATTTCCAAAAGAATAATGACCCAAAACACAGGTCTTAGGGGCCATCCATAAATTACGTCACACCTTGAAGGGGGGGTGGGTATCATTCAGAAGTGACATTGTGTGACAAGGGGCAGGGGGAGGTCAAAAGCTTTGTGACATCACATTTCAAAATTTAGGGCAATATTGTTTCCCGCTCGGCTGCGCTCCTGGGTGCTAGACGACTGGCTGCTCTGCACCACGCCGATCACGCGCGGCTACTTCTGCCGGCGGTGGCGTAGTTTTACCGCTGTGTATGCATGCTTGTTGTTGTTTCGTCTGCTTGTGTGATTTCTTCGTATCCGTGGTTATCCCGTTGTATTGTTTGTGTGGCGTCGTTTTACCGCTGCGTATGCATGCTTGTTGTTGTTTGCAAGACTGACAAGTGCCGTCGCACATGCTTCGCGACGCTTCCATTCGTTCCCATTGTTTACTTGACAATTGTCTTCTGCCGTGTAACAGCCGCAGCGTATGCATGCTTGTTGTTGTTTCGTCTGTTTGTCTGATTTCTCCGTATCCGTGGTTATCCCGTTGTATTGTTTGTGTAGCGTGGTTTTACCGCTGCGTATGCATGCTTGTTGTTGCTTGCAAGACTGACAAGTAACGTCGCACATGCTTCGCGACGCTTCTATTCGTTCCCATTGTTTACTTGACAATTGTCTTCCGCCGTGTAACAGTCATAAATTTAGAAGTCGTAGTATTCTGTAGTATTTTCAATTAGTTAAGTGCTTACAAAATGAACAAAAAAATTTATTTGGGTAATCTGTACCGAAGATTATTTTATGCCTACAGTGCAGCTTATGCTGATAAGAAAAAACAAATTATACAAGACGAGGTTAACAGTTATGATATCTACTTCACCATCACACAAAATATTAATATATATATATGTTTACATACATACATACATGTACACTTAAACATACTTACGTCATTAATACATAAATTAAAATAAACTAAGTTCTTTTATTGTTTTCCACTTAATTGTGGGCAACGTATTTTTCATAAGAGGCATCGAACTCTTTAATTTTAATATTAAGAATTCTATCGAATTTCATTTGTTTATAAAATAGTCAAAATTGCATTGACAATATTTTTAACCAAAATTCTAAAGAATTTTAAGTGCATTTCCGCTTTGCTTCAAGTATGTTTTACGATCGACATTCTTAAGAGGCGTTGCACTTATTGATTTTGCTGATAAGAATTCTTTGTATTTTGCTTTCTGTCTTTACTATTGATTTTGTATTTAAGATTAAGAATTTTTGTAAACTAACTTAGTCATATTCTTTGATTCTTTGATCTTGGAAGAAATATTTTAATTAATGTTTTAATTGGCGACGAGGATGGGATACGCGGAAAAGTATCTTTGAAGAATCAAAGACTTTTTGTTTATTTCAATAAGTAACGCGTACCAAAAAAAAAATAAAAATTTTTTTCTTTAAAAAATAAAACACTCCTTAAAGAATTACTGCCTTAATAACATACTATCCTTAAAGAATTAAGGTAGTAAAAAAAAAAACAAAAAAAAAAACAAAAATCTTAGTGAACAAACCAACAATTAACAACAGAATCCTGCATAAAGTGAGTTATTTGCACGAAATTCCTACAAGAAGAAGACAACATTTACGTACAAGAAGAAGACAACATTTACGAAAAATCCCGGAGTTATTTTCACGAAATCCCTACAAGAAGAAGACAACATTTACATAAAGTGAGTTATTTGCACGAAATTCCTACAAGAAGAAGACAACATTTACGAAAAATCCTGGAGTTATTTGCACGAAATCCCTATAAGAAGAAGACAACATTTACGAAAAATCCTGCATAAAGTGAGTTATTTGCATAGATTATAAATATAAGTTTTACAAAATTATTGTTACAAAAAAAAATCATTTTGAAAAACAAAACAAAAAAAGAGAGAACCAGTAAGGTTATTAAGCGAAATTGCAAAGTGAAATTTTAAGCGTTACGTATATAAATTCATTATATTTTTAATCATGACCCAAGTACCTTCTGTTACCCTTGACCCTATCAAATACCTCAAAACATTACCTGAATTTAACGGAACACGACATGACCTTTACAACTTTACTACTCTTATAGATAGAATACACCCTTTACTAACGCAATATGACCAAACGTCCCAACTTCTCTTCTCCGATATAATAAAAAGTAGGTTACAAGGTAGAGCTAGGGAAATAATAGAAATAAATTTTCATGTACAGTCGTGGGCGGACATTAAGAATGTCCTTATAAATAATTTTGGAGAAAAATTGAGCGTAGAAGAACTTTATGATAATATGAGAGCAGTAGTATTCAGAACAAACACTACAGAATTCTATAATGAAATAAAGGATAAGCTACGGAGATTAAATAATAAAACAAATTTAATAATGGGAGAAAATACTGGCACATCCGAAATAGCCAGAAATAACATGAAATCAGCGCTTAACATTTTTAAAGGAAAAATTCCCGAACCAATGAAGACTATATTGACTTGTAGAAATCCAAACACGCTGGAGGAAGCGATGGAAATTCTTTTCCAAGCAGGCTGCGCATATAATGGAAACAAGACCAAACAAATCGAAGATGAGCCACGAAATAGAAATTTTAATAAACAAAACTATAAAAAGGATAACAGAAATAATTCTAATTCACAAAGACCAAATTCAAGTTTTCAATACAGACATAATTTTAATTCTAATAATCATAATAGACAAAATATCCAATATAAACCTAATTATAATTCGCAAGAAAATTATCCTAGACAAAATTTTCAATATAGGCCTAACAATAACTCAAACCAACAAAGAAATCTTTATAGTTCTTATAACACACCCAATATAAGTCACCAGCAAAATAATCAACCAGAACCTATGGATGTAAACATTTTCCAAAAACAACCAACACACAAAAATTTTCAATTTCCAGCCTCACGGGAAAATTACCACATACAACAATAAAATCTAAGTTGGGCTACTTAAAATTTTTAATTGATACAGGAGCTTCACATTCAATTATTAATCCAGACATATGCCACCCAAAATGAAATATACCAACGAATGAAATAACTGTTAAAACTCTACAACATATAATTAAAATAAATGGAAAGGTTCGTATCCCTCTTTTTGAAGAACTAGGTAGTAAGGACGTATCAATTGAATTTTTTATTTGTAACTTCCATGATTTTTACGATGGATTGATAGGAAATAATATTTTAAAGCCCTTAGGAGCATTAATAAATTTAAACGACGACGTAATCATTATAGGTGAAAATAAAATACCTTTAATATATGGAGATCAACAAAGGGTACATCATTTTGGAAAACCAGGATTATATCAAGTTGAATTACCAGTAGAGTGCAAAGAAGGATTAGTGTACAAAAACCAAGAATTTTCAAACGATAAAAGTGTAGAAATATTAGAAGGCATATATGAAGCAGATAACTTTAAAATTAACGCTACAATAAATTTTAGTGGAGACACCCCAAAAATAATAAAATTTTCACCTCTTAAAATTGAAAATGCTAATACAAAAAATTTTTGCATATATAATGTAGGAGAGGAAACCCAACAACTTCCAATTTCGGAACAAATAAGAGTTGAACATCTCAATAGCGAAGAAAAAGAAAAAATATTACAGTTAATAAACAAATTTAAAAAAATATTTTATTCAGAAAATAGCGATTTAACTTTTACCAATGCAATAAAGCATGAAATAAGGACTGTGAACAACATTCCAATTAATACAAAAACTTATCGATACCCATACATTCATAAGGAAGAAGTGGGTAGACAAATTAAAGAAATGTTGAATGCCGGGATAATCAGACCCAGCCATTCACCATATTCAGCTCCAGTATGGATTGTATCGAAAAAACTGGATACAAGTGGAAAGAAAAAATGGAGATTGGTGGTTGACTATCGTAAGCTAACCGAAGTCACCATTGATGATAAATATCCCATTCCCAACATCGACGAAATTTTGGAGAAATTGGGAAGGTGTCAATATTTTACGACCCTTGATCTTGCTAAAGGCTTCCATTAGATTGAAATAAATGAAAAAGATATTCCAAAAACCTCATTTAGCGTAGAAGGTGGCCACTACGAGTTCCTTCGTATGCCGTTCGGACTAAAAACAGCACCAGCCACTTTTCAAAAGCTGATGAATAACGTCCTAGGTGATTTTATTAATAAAATTTGTCTCGTATACCTCGATGACATAATAATATTCTCAACCTCACTTCAGGAACATTTGGAATCTATAACAAAATAATTTAATCGTTTGAAAGAAGTAAATTTAAAGATCCAGTTAGATGAAAGCGAATTTTTGAAAAGAGAAACTAGTTTTTTAGGACATATAGTAACTGAATCAGGAATAAAACCAAACCCAGATAAAATTTTATGCGTACAAAAATTTCCATTACCAACAACCCAAAAACAAATTAAACAATTCTTAGGTCTCGCAGGATATTACCGCAAATTTATGAAAAACTACTCGAAAATTGCACGACCAATCACAAAGTATTTAAAGAAAGACGCTAAAATCGATGTTAAGGATCCTGATTATAAAGAAAGTTTTGATACTCTAAAAAAATTATTAACTAATTCCCCTGTCTTGGCATGTCCAGACTTCAATAAAAAATTTGTTTTGCAAACGGATGCAAGCAACTTTGCAGTGGGAGCAGTGCGGTCCCAAGATGGACATCCTATTTGTTTTGCTAGTAGAACACTTAATGATCATGAGCAAAACTATAGTACTATAGAAAAAGAATTACTAGCAATTGTATGAGCTACTCAACAATTGAGACCATATTTGTTCGGCAGGCGATTTCTGATAGAAACAGATCATAGACCCTTAACGTGGCTATTTTCTATTAAATAGCCGAATTTTAAACTGGTCCGATGGAGACTTCGTTTACAAGGATATGATTATGAAATAAAACTAGCTGACCCCGCAGCCGTTGTCCTGCGTGAAATTATGTAGTTTGAAATGAAAAGAAAGTTAAATTTATCATTTAATTTTTTTTTCAATGTAACGCAGCTTTATAAACAACATTTTTCGGTTTCTGTTCCGGTGTACAGAAAAGATGGTTTTCCAACTCGTGAGCACGCTACGGTCATGTGAAAAACATAGCATTTCCAAAATTATGCCTCACACTATGCGACTATCTTTAGGTCCTGTTGATTGTCATCTCAAATTCAATTTTCAGTAGAAACGGAATACGTTTGAACTGAAATGAGAAATCGTTAGACCTCAAAGGAATTCGTAGAATCAAGCATTCTGTCCCTTTGTACTCGATAGGTGCGTCACAATCAGTCGGGTTCCATTACACAGTTTCGGCGCATGATGATTGGGAAACATAACAACGACAGATCCTACTTTGAGACGCAAATGATGCGGTGGCATACCAAGCCTGTCCAAGGAATTTAGGAATACCACTGGATAATTCACGGCGTCGTCTTCATAGTCAAGACGATCGATCGATTTGTATGAGCGCAAGTCTCCCGGAACTTGACTTTGAATCTTCCAGCTGAAGTCAACAACATCGGTATTTTTGGCAGCTAACATTGTGCGTGCACTTAAGGAATCGTAGTTGTGGTAATTTGGACAATGTTCAAATATTTGTGATGAGTTCATCCTTCGTGAATTGATAAGGGGAAGATGGAATTGATATCGAACCACCGGAAGTATCAACCGAAATTGAACCATTTCCAATTTTTAGCGAAGACGATGTAAAATGTCTTTGACAATGTCGAGGTTTATATCGAAAAGTATGCGAACTTCATTTTCATTCCAGTGTTTAGCGTGTTTCAGCATTTGTAATTGCTGGCTTACTTCTCCAAAACTTGCACATATTCCCATATACCATTCACAGTAAGCAATGACTCAAATAAAGTTGAACCGCGTACATTAATCAATAGCAACCGAAGGTAGAAACAATCGCCTTTTTTCGGGTGGATTGTGTAAATTCGTGTCAATCTACTATTTGGCCTTGCTTTCTGCGTAACTATTTCTTCGACGATGCATTCCATGTACAATATCAAGGTATTTTCGAATAGAGCAATGTTCTAACAAACACATCACTGACGAAAGTTAAGAAAAAACTCGTCAATGTTAATTTTGTTGCTGGCGATGTTTCCACTGGCTATACTGTATTCTTTGGGTTAAAATACACTCTTTGGACATTCTCCAAATTAACTGCGAGACGCACAACAGTCGGAAAACGTTCATGAATTGCAAAAGTAAATACCCTACAAAGCGCTTTATTACAGTTCACGTATCGACCGTATCGTTCAAGACCAATAATCGCCATGTTGCTTCCTTTGGTGACGTACTTACAAACGTATGCCTTGGGCTACTAATTTATGTTGATGCCAAAAAGAACGTCGACCGATATTAGCGTGACCTCTTCGTGGCATCGTAACAAATTACAATCTGTAATTGATCACTTAGTGTGAAACGCACATAAAGTTTTCACTAAATAATTTTCAAAAAATTTTGAAGCAAACGACAAATTTGAATGATTCAAATAATTGAAAAACAAAACAAAGAAATTTGTATGGAAAAAATTAACTTTTTGGAATTTTGCAATTTCCCGACTTTTCCTCACAAAAGGCGTACAGATTTTTTTATTTCTAAACTTTCCCCGATCCATATCGAATATTTTCTGAAAATTTCACCAAAATTGGCTCAGTCGTTCCCTTAGCGTTACTAATAAACAAACATTCATTCGTTTGTATGGGAAAAATAAAAGTGCTGTTTTTAGGGGTTTTCCGGCAATTATTCGATTTTTTTCTCCGCATAAACCATCTTTGATCCTCAACGAACATTTTAAAAAAAGAATTATCAAATTAGGTTCAGTCGTATTAAAGTTATGAGCGTACATACATTTTGGCGATTCATTTTTATTTATATAGATATAAAAAAGGAGTTTTAAATGGTAATGCAGATGCCTTATCAAGAGCTGAAATAAGTATTAATGAAGAAACCCAAAATACTGAAATGGATGAAACTGCCGAGATGACTCAGAATGAAAATATCATTTTAGAAACTAATTTCCCAATAAATTTCTATCGACGGCAAATAATTTTTAATAAAACTGTATCGGGATCACTAAAAATAAAAAACGAAAATATTTTTAAAAATAAAAGAAAAACATTAACTGCAAAAATATTCGACGAACAAACACTTATCACCATATTAAAAAACCATTTTAATCCTAATAAGACTAATGCCATATTGATTACAGAGGAATCTTTATTCAATATTTTCAAGAAACATTTTAACGAAAATAGGCAATTCAAAATCATTAGATGTAAAAAGCTACTAGAAGATATCACAGATGAAAATCAGTTAGCAGAAAAAATTGAAAAAGAACGCAAACGAAATAATCACAGAGGAATAAATGAAAACTTTGCTGAATTGAAAACAATAATCTATCACACCCAACTAAGAATACGAATAACCCAATATATAAATAACTGCGATATTTGTAACAAGGAAAAATACGACAGGCACCCAATCAAACAAGAATATAAAATAACTGAAACTCCTGAGAAACCTGGAGAAATTATTCACGTAGATGTTTTTTATAGTTTATCGACAAATTCTCGAAATTTGCCCAAGCAATTAAAATTAAAAATAGATCTTGGATAGAATTTAAATTAGCCCTAACGCAGTATTTGTCAATAGTAGGAAATATAAAGAAATTGGTTGTAGATAATGAACTAGGTTTTAAAGCTCTACCTCTATTGGAATTTCTTAGAGAACAAGAAATTGAGATACATTACACGTCAAATAATAATCATACATCTAACTCAGATGTAGAGAGGTTACACAACACTATAAATGAACATATTAGAATTTTAAAACATGATCCTAATAAAGATACAGAAAATACAGAATAAAAAATATATAAAATAATTATGTTTTATAACAATACAATCCATTCAAGTACAGGAAAGAAACCAATTAATTTTAGAAATGGAAATATAGACCCAAGCAAATATCAAATAATTAGAGAACTAATAATAAAGAATAAAGAAAAATCTATTAATAAACTCAACAAAACACACGTAAATGAAATAGGACAAGTCATTTTTAATTCAAAACTAGGAATAATTCCATCAGACATATTGACAACTGAAGAATTCATTTTTATTAACCAAACAGAATCTTACCTACACACAAAAGTATCCGTTACATATAAAGAAAAGTTAGTAGTTTTGACATTGAGCATCCCAAAATTTTTAAATGAAACATTCGCCGAAGTTGTATTTGAACCACTACCAAACATCCAAAATAAAACTGTAGTTTTAAACGAAAATACTGTCTTAATATATAAAAATGAAATATATGAACCGAACACTTTAGAATATAAGAAATTAACAAAGATAAATGATAACTGCTTAACAAACATTGTAAAAAATTTAGAACCTAATTGTAATATGACTACAATGAAAAACCAAGAAGAAAAAGAAATTTATCCAGGCTTACTTATATTTAAGAATTACCATGATAAAATTACTACCAATTGTGAAAAACCACGAATATTTGAAAATTTAAAAACATTTTTGATAAAATATGAAAATTGCTTTGTAGAAACTAATTTAAAAATCTATGAAAACTATAAAATAAATGTAAAAGAAATGTTTATCCTAAACAAACTAGCATTAAGAGTTAAAGAAAATAATATATCACTCCCGAATTTAAATCTTAACGAAATACATTTTAACGAAACAATAAAAGCTGTAACACATAATCTTTCTAGAAATGCTATAATAAACACCGGAAGTAATATAGGAATTCTAATTATTTTTATCTGTACTATTATTATAATCTGTATAAAAAACAATAACAGAACTTATGTAATCTCTTCGTCGGAGCCTCAGGCTAACGGTGGGGGAGTTATGATATCCACTTCACAAAATATTAATATATATATGTTTACATACATACGTACATGTACACTTAAACATACTTACGTCATTAATACATAAATTAAAATAAATTAAGTTCTTTTATTGTTTTCCACTTAATTGTGGGCAACGTATTTTTCATAAGAGGCATCGAACTCTTTAATTTTAATATTAAGAATTCTATCGAATTTCATTTGTTTATAAAATAGTCAAAATTGCATTGACAATATTTTTAACCAAAATTCTAAAGAATTTTAAGTGCATTTCCGCTTTGCTTCAAGTATGTTTTACGATCGACATTCTTAAGAGGCGTTGCACTTATTGATTTTGCTGATAAGAATTCTTTGGAATTTTAATTGTATTTTGCTTTCTGTCTTTACTATTGATTTTGTATTTAAGATTAAGAATTTTTGTAAACTAACTTAGTCATATTCTTTGATTCAATAAAGCAAGAGCTACATACTCTTGGAAGAAATATTTTAATTAATGTTTTAATTGCTAACATCTTATGGAAAAATTTAAAAAGTAGTGATAATATTGAAGATGAAACGGAAACAAAAATCAAAGAACTGCTAATAAAATTGACGAAAAAAAAGCGACTCTCCTTAGTTTTTTTTCAAAAAATTCTTCTTCGTCAAAATCATTGGCAGTAGTAAAGCCACAGGAAAGTAAGGTAAGTTTAAAATTTATTATTAAAATAACTAAACTCAATCACTGTGACATGTATAACTTAGTTAGTTATAAATTAAACGATTATCACATCTTTTGTGTTTGTTTTTTCGAGGTCTTGTTCTTGGTTAATTTTTATGTATTGAGTAAAAACACGTCAAGCGGACCCCCCATTTTCCACTTTGACTGATTTTTCGCGGATTTCTTTACTTGAATGTTTATTGCCAAAATACTGAAAAAAATGTTTATTTTTTGAGGGAGAAGTCATTAAAATGTTCATTTGTTAATTTAAAAGTTAAGAAACTATATGAAAAATAAAAATAATTAAAATTCATGCATATTTTCTGGAAGTACAAGTATTGAGCTACAACTCCTGAAAATTTTATCAAAAAATCACCAATAGTTTTTTAATTATTAATTTTTTAACTAAAAGTAGTAAAAATTTTCAATTAAAAAAAAATTGTTGTTAAAATTAAAATTTAAAAAAACTGGGAGGGGGATTTTTTGTTCATGGTGATTACTTTATGAAAAAATACTCACATTCAAATTCGATGACCAAGTGGAAAATGGGGGGTCCACTTGACGTGTTTTTACTCATTATACATATGTTAACTTTTAATTTTAGGAGGTTATCGAAGAGAGTGAATCAGAAGAAACTAAATATGTTATGGTTGAATTAAAAGGATGTCAATCTCTTCAAACAGTTTCTAAATCTACACCGAGTCAATATGCTTCTAAGAATAGAATTATTGTACTTGAATCTGAGCTTAATAGTTTAGTACTTGCACGCGATGCCGGTATAGGAACAGATGATGCTACGAAAAAAATAATGTCATTAAAAAAAGATATTGAAGCAGAAAAACTGCTTTGAAGAGAAAAATTGGTGCAGCGGAACGTCAAAAAAAGCCGTGATTCTAGAAAAGAAAAACTTTTATAATTGAGTAAATGTAATCCTGAATTAGCAACTGCTTTAAAACTTCGAAATGCTGTCGGTCGGCCTAGAGTAAAAGAAAACCAATCCGGTTTACTTGATGTATTAAAATCAATTGCACTCTTTGATGGTGCAGCTGATGATCGACGTCGCACTGAAGTTATAAGATGTTGTAAAACACTAGGTGACTTACAAGCTGAACTATCTAAGCAAGGTTATACTATTAGTCGGTCAGGATTATATTTGAGACTTCTTCCCAAGAGAGCTAATACAGAGGAAGATAAAAGACACGTCGTCACGGTTCCAGTCAAGTTGTGTAAGCCAGACTCTACACTGCATAAGGATGGAAAATTTTGTACAGCTACTATACGAAATCTCGAATCTGTGGCTTCAATTTTAGGTCAAGATCAAGTATTTTTTTTATCAATGGATGATAAGGCACGTGTACCTTTGGGCATTACAGCAGCAAATGCTCAAGCGCCAATATTAATGCACCTTGATTACCGTGTTCAATTGCCAGATCATGATTTTGTCGTCGCTGAAAACATAAGCTTATTCCATCGGTGTATGCGGGAATTCTAATTAAAAAAGATGGTGAAGGATCACCTGAAGCTGTAACATACTCGGGGTCTACATATGTAGCTATTCGTAGTGGAAAACATTCATCTTCCAATGCAGAGACTCATGCCACTGACGTTCACAAGCTTACTGATTTACCGATCTTTGAAAACATGATCCGAACTAGAGAAGGTTTTGTAAAACCGGTTTTTATTTTTACATGCGATGGTGGACCGGATGAAAATCCACGGTACGAGCGGGTTATAGTTTCAGCTTCACAACATTTTAAAGACTTTCATTTAGATGCAATTTATATAGCTACAAATGCCCCAGGAAGGAGTGCATTTAACAGAATTGAACGACGCACCTCTCAGTCGCGAACTTACTGGTGTACTATTAAAACATGATGCTTTTGGGTCACATCTTGATTCAATTAATCGAACTCCTGACTTAGATCTAGAAAGACGAAACTTCGAAAGTGCGGGCAAGGAGTGGGCTCAGATTTGGAGCAAGTTAGTTATTGATAATTTTCCAGTCGTTGCTGAATATGTTGCACCAACTGTTACTAGACTGGATATTGAACAGGCTATGATGTTGAAAAATAATTCTACTTGGTATGCTAAACATGTACGTGAGTAACAATATTTTTTACAAATAGCTAAATGTGAAACTATTGCATGTTGCGGTGTAAGACGTTCTAGTCTTTGGAAATTAATTAAAGAAGGATTTTTACCACCACCTGTGTTAATTAAACAGACATCAGAAGGTTATGGAGTCACAGGCAGTGATGACAACGACGCTAAGTTTGCTCCATTATTACTACAGATATTATTAAATCTCCAAGCATCATCCCATCTGAAACAAGTTCCATATGATATTTATTGCCCTAGTGTCGAGTCATACTTATTTAAAAGATCGTGTAGCATATGTGGCATATATTTTTCTTCATATAAAGCCACCAACACAAACAATCACATAAAAAACAAGAGCTGAAATTCGTCCTCTAAGAATTGCGGCTAGACGTGCCCGAGAGTTCAAAATGTGACAACTTGTGACAAAGAGGGGGGGGGAGCGGTTAAAAAGTCCTTAAATTCGTGTGACGTAATTTCTGGATGGCCCCTTATCTTGAACGTGAACTGTTGTTATACAATTGCAAAAAACTCCATTTGCCCCTGCAATCACCACACATTAATCCTAATCAACATTTCTGAAACTTATTGAAAAATCATATTCGAAAACATCGAATTTCGTCAAAATAGGCCGAAAAGCTGCCTTATCGACTAAGTGGGTCAAAATACCCGGAAAAATAATGAAAATTGAGTGGGGAGCATGCGTCGATATCTGGGAGAAATAATTGCAACATAATGAAGACCAAAAAATAATAAATACATTTAAAATTATTGTAATTACTTTTGATTTATATAAATAATCATTAGTGTATCCAAACTTTTATGATTTAAGTACATTTTATGCTTTTGTTTAATTTTCTTTTTATTTGTGTAAAAGAAAAAAAAAAAATTTTAAATAAAATATACATCTTTTGAAATAGGCATAGTAAAAACACAAAATGTAATAATTTTGAAACAAATAAACGTGTCCTAGATAGAAAAAGGTGTATGTAAACTTTATTGATTCACTCTATATTGCTGAGTTTTCGCCATTATTTTGTTGTTGGATTTTAAAAGAGACATTTTGTTATTAAAAAAAATTAAATGTTGCTTTTTTTTTTCTAATTCATTTCTTATTGTCTCTTTTCAAATCAACATATCAGACAGAAATGGGTTCGTGGATTACTTTCCGACACTGCAACTGCATCCGTGCTAATTTGGACTAATTCGTAGAATTGGACACAATGGTTTTTTATCTGCGCCCACATCTGTGACTGTCACTGATTGTATCCTAAAAGCTAGTCAAATAGTGTTTGACCTTATTACCAATAGCGGAAAGAAATTTGGCAAAAAACTTATGAAGAGTCAACGGAGTATGTGACGATGCGTGATCGTGGTGCAAAAACCAAGAGTTGTCGGCTCATAATTCCGACCTTTTTTTAAGAATAGCTTTGTGAAAACTACGCATGATAGTATTCCTTGATATCTTGGTAGTCAGAAAACATTGTTTCTGAGACGTTAACGCGACGCTGTTTTCGAAAAAAATTAGTGGTTTTGGAACCAATCGTGCTTTCATCTTTCTTAGGCCCAAATGATCTTTCAAAATGGTTTTTACTGAACCTTTCGATATTCCAATGATGCCAGTCAAATATCTGACTGTTAATCATCGATTCTGAAGCACCATTTTTATTATTTTAAAGACGTGTTGATCATCAGTTGAGGTTGATTGCCGTCCTGGAAGTGGTTCGGCGTCATCGCGTTCTAGACATTCATTGAATAATTTGTACCAATTAAAAAACCCTTGCTCGCGACAAAAAATTATCACCACGGGCCTTTTCCAATATTCTGAACTTTTCAGTGCCAGAAATTTGATTCCGCTCATGTCACTGACAGTCATACCAATTTCAATTAAAAAGTCTTCAAATTTTTTGCTAATTTTCCCACTGTCTACCTTTCGTTAGGCTGAGGTTAAAATACGAGCTTCATTTGATCTAAACTTGCATTCTTGACATCACACATAACCGACATTCTTAGCTGTCCAAGAGGGATACAAAAGTCACAAAGCCTTGTTGCTACATTGTTAATATTACTGCGTTTAAGAGTACTAAACCTTTCTTTGGCGAAGGGAATAATTTCCGATCATATTACTACCAGACACCTCTAACAAAGTCTTTCCAAGTATGATCTCTTAATTAGAATGGGAAGATCCTCTACCTTACAGTTTTCCCTTTTTATGAATTTATAACTAACGGGTGATTTTTTTGAGGTTAGGATTTTCATGCAGTAGTATTTGACAGATCACGTGGGATGTCAGACATGGTGTCAAAGAGAAAGATGCTCAGTATGCTTTGACATTTCATCATGAATAGACTTACTAACGAGCAACGCTTGCAAATCATTGAATTTTATTACCAAAATCAGTGTTCGGTTCGAAATGTGTTTCGCGTCCGTGTCCGATGAGCGATGAGGCTCATTTCTGGTTGAATGGCTACGTAAATAAGCAAAATTGTCGCATTTGGGGTGAAGAGCAACCAGAAGCCGTTCAAGAACTGCCCATGCATCCCGAAAAATGCACTGTTTGGTGTGGTTTGTACGCTGGTGGAATCATTGGACCGTATTTTTTCAAAGATGCTGTTGGACGCAACGTTACGGTGAATGGCGATCGCTATCGTTCGATGCTAACAAACTTTTTGTTGCCAAAAATGGAGGAACTGAACTTGGTTGACATGTGGTTTCAACAAGATGGCGCTACATGCCACACAGCTCGCGATTCTATGGCCATTTTGAGGGAAAACTTCGGACAACAATTCATCTCAAGAAATGGACCCGTAAGTTGGCCACCAAGATCATGCGATTTAACGCCTTTAGACTATTTTTTGTGGGGCTACGTCAAGTCTAAAGTCTACAGAAATAAGCCAGCAACTATTCCAGCTTTGGAAGACAACATTTCCGAAGAAATTCGGGCTATTCCGGCCGAAATGCTCGAAAAAGTTGCCCAAAATTGGACTTTCCGAATGGACCACCTAAGACGCAGCCGCGGTCAACATTTAAATGAAATTATCTTCAAAAAGTAAATGTCATGAACCAATCTAACGTTTCAAATAAAGAACCGATGAGATTTTGCAAATTTTATGCGTTTTTTTTTTTTAAAAAGTTATCAAGCTCTTAAAAAATCACCCTTTAAATTGAAAAATTTATTTCAAATTTCAAAACTCACCGTTTTCGATTAGGAGATTCGAGATATTCATTGTCAAACATCCTTGCATATGTATACAGTTTAGAAAAACACTACATTCACCTTTTGATTTAACAATTGGCAAAAAATTGTAAAGTTTTGAAAACGATTGTTTTTTACAGATTAAAGTAAGTCTAAAATTTTTGGAAGCGATGACTGATCTAGAGCTTCGATAAAACCAAATACTGCGCTTTAAGTAAAGAATTTTATCATACAGTCAAACATACAGGCGAAAGCGTTATGATTAGGAATACCATGGCTTCATTTGGAGTTGGACGTTAAGTATAAGAATAAGAAGGTATTATGAACCTCTATGACTATAAGAACATATGTGCAAAGTTTGGGTATTGGAAAGCATTGGATTGAAAAGCATAAAGGGTGATTCCTTTCGAGTTTCCCTACTTTTTTAAAGAAAAAAAACACAGAAATCTCAAATTTAATGGAGAATGTTTTTTTATCATTCGAAAAAACATTCTTTGACATTTATTTTTTGAAGATTATCTCTTTCAAATGTTGGCTGCGGCCACGTCTCAGATGGTCCATCTGTAGAGCCCAATTTTCAAAGACTTGTTCGAGCATATCAACTGGCGAATGACACAGGTGGTGTCTTGCTCCAAGACCTGAGTCGAAGCGGGATTGTTTGCATAGACTTTAGATTTTACACATCCCCACAGGAAAAAGTCTAACGGTGTGATGTCATCGGATATTGGTGGGCAATCGACCGGCCAAAAACGTAAAAACTCAGCTCACCGAATTGTTATTTAATTAAAATCATTGATTGATGCAATATGTGAGAAGTAGCGCCGTTTTGCTGAAACCAAATGAGCTTCAATTTCAGGCATCTAATTGTCGGTTATCATGGTGCTATAACAGTCGGCATTAACAGTTACGTCCTCAACGGCATGATTTTTGATTCCACCGGCCCATTAAACATTCCTGGATGAAATGATACTTCTTGAATTTCTTTAGGATGCCCTTGGCAGTTTTGTTTGTGTATATAAACGCTGACCCAGAAATGTGCTTCATCGCTGAACAAAATTTGGCTCGAAAATGTTGGATCTTCTTGAAATTTTTGAAGATCCCATAGAGTGAAACGATGTCGTTTGGGAAGGTCAAGTGGCTTCAGTTCTTGCACAAGCTGTATTTTGTACGCTTTGGCCGTTGGGCTTTTCAGCTGAGCTCTAAGCTACCGGGGGTGTTGGCAGGCTTTGCTCTTCCCAAGTGTTAGCCACGATGTGTATCAGTAACCAGCCACTTCGGGCCTTGGTCAGGAAGTGTCCATTGGGCGTTGAAGTAGTAGTCTGTGTTGCCCCGGGCGAGCGCCGGTTCGTCCTCGTTTTCCGGGACCGGCAAAGCGAAGGACAGGCCTCAGGGAACTGGGGTAGGAGCATAGTCCCCGAGAGTACACCTGTTCCTGTCTATTTCGGTCCGCCCCCCTGCACACGATGCGCTGGTAAAACTGATTTATTGAGAAAATAATGGAAAAAATTAACAACGATAACAACCATAGCAGCATCAAAAATGTGGACTAACCAGAGATGGATCCATTTAAGAAGGCTTCGCGGTTGGCCAGATCGCCTGTAAAAGTGCTATAGGTGGGTAGACCTGCGCGAGCCAAATCTTCACCTCCGGCGCTGCAGGAAGATACGCCGTCATTAATGGGAAGATTAGGTAAACGAGACCACATGGCAGAATTAGGAGAATTTATACAGAAGTTAGCTGATATGATGCGCCCACCGCAGCGCTCCATAAACAATTCCATGCGGGAGCTACTTGGTTCTATCGCAAAACTTCACGCATGTGCCAAGGATGAGCACGCCCAACTGGCCGAACTAAAACGAAATATGTCAAGCCAGACAAAAGTTGTCGAAACAATACCTAAAAGGCCACTTGAAGACAAGAAAATGGGGAGAAAAAAAAAAAACAAAACCGCCCTATCGGCGAGAACTGTAGTCGACCTGACAAGCGAGGACAGAGGTAGCTATCCTAAAGATGCTGGAGCGAAACCAGCAACAGACGAAGACTGGGTAACGGTCCAGCATAAGACACAGAGGAAAAAGAGTAAAAGAGATGCAAACAGGACAAAACGCCTTCGACCTGATGCTATCGTGGTTGCAAAATCTGGTAAAATGACCTACGCAGACTGCAGGACCTGGACGATGTCACCACAAAAGAAGACATAGCAGAAGCAATCCGATCAGTAATTAAAGAACATGGCCTCTTTAACTTAGCAGCGGTAAAAACTATCAACGCAAGAAGCAAGACATTTACAACAAGCCCAAAATATCAGGATCGACTGGACAATCTGCAGGATTAGGGAAAAGGCTCAACTGAAGAAGTGTTTTAGGTGTCTCGAATATGGACATGTGGCGAAGGCGTGCAGCAACGTGGAAGACAGGAGTAAGTGCTGTATTAAGTGCGGAGAGGAGGTTCATTTTGCGAAATCCTGCATAATAAACCCTTTTGCGTTGCGTGCACAAAGAGTGGGAAAACGAACGCTGAATACCAAATAGGGAGTAGAAAATGTCCCATCTACATCGCAGCGTGCAGTAAAAACACAAAGTGAAGATCCTGCAAATAAACCTGAACCACTGTGAGGCAGCTCAGGAGCTATTATCGCAAACGGTATATGAATATAGTATTGACGTGGCAATAATTTGTGAACAATATAAAAATAAAACGACTGAGAAGTGGATCTCAGATACAACAAAAAAGGTAGAAATATGGGCATGTGGAGACAAAACGTTCCAACACAAACCACTGACTGGAAGGGCCTACTACGCAAGAGTGAAAATATATGAGATCTACTTCTACAGCTGCTACATACCGCCAAGTATCCCGCTTGACGAATATGAAAAAATACTTGACGAGCTGGTGAAAGATGCGACCACAACTACACCAAACATAATTGCGAGAGACTTCAATGCCTGGGCGATAGAATGGGGAAGCAAAGCCACTAATACAAGAGTAAGGGCACTGCTTAAAGCCTTTGCTGTGTTAGACGCTGTCCTGCTGAATACAGGAATAAAGAACACTTTTGAAAATAATGGGCGTGTCTCTATTGTTGACGTATTCTTTGCTAGCAGAACCTTGATTTAATCAACGGACTGGCGGGTGGGCAACATATACTATACCCAGAGTGATCACCTAGCTATATTAATAAATATCAGCAAAACCACGCAAGGACTACGTAGAACCGCTTGTCGCCAAAGAGTGCAGTCCAAAGGGTGGAGGATTGAAACACTTGACGAGAAACTCTTCCAATTTATGCTGGAGGATAACCTGAAGGAAAATACTGATGTAGATATCTAGGCCAAACTGCTGGTAGACCACATATCCAAAGCCTGCGATGCGGCTATGGCCAAAAGGAAACAAACAACACAAAGAAAGCCGGTATACTGGTGGAATCATGAAACCGCTTTACTGAGAAGCGAGTGCCAGGTTTCAACGTAGCATAGGCTGCAGCGATTGTTCGAGACTGAGAGACATTTTCAAAAAGAAGCGGAAGGACCTCAAAAAAGCGATAAAGGCGAAAAGCAAAACTTCTTGCTTCAATATGTTACGCGACAAAGTTGACGAAAATCCATGGGGCGAGGCGTATAAGATAGTAATGGGAAAAATAGGAGGGGGCAAGGGACAAGCTCCGACCTGTCCCTCTTTGCTAAAAAATGTGGCAGAAACGCTATTCTCTAAACAAAGCCAAGAAGGTGGAAGTTTACTTGTCGAAAAAGCAGAGCCCAGAGATGCAGTGCCAGTAAGTGACCTCGAAGTGCTACAAGCTGCTGAACGGTTCGGCAATTCAAAAGCACGAGGCCTGCATGGTATCCCGAACAAGGTCCTGAAGATTGCAGTCAAATACAAAACAAAACAATTTGTGGAGCTTTTTGCACGATGCCTACGAGAAGCAATCTTCCCCAAAATATGGAAAATGCGACGCCTAGTGCTATTGCAGAAGGCAAACAAACCAGCAGAGGAACCTATCTCTTACCGCTCTCTATGCATGATCGAAACAATGGGAAAAATGCTAGAGTGGAGTCCGACTAGAAAGCTATCAAATAACCAGTACGGTTTCCGCAAAAACGCTCAACTATTTACGCAATTAAGAAGCTCACAGGTATCGCGGAAAATGCCATAGAAAGAGAAAAATGGATGTATGGCAATAAAGAATACTGCGCGGTCATAACCCTCGATGTAAAAAACTCATTTAATTCGGCTCACTGGCCCCACATACTGCGTGCGTTACAGGCGAAAAAAACACCAACATACTTGCAGAACATCATACAGAGCTATTTGTCCGAAAGGCTGCTGCTCTACAACACAGACGAAGGTTCAAAAGAGTATACGGTAACTGGTGGTGTGCCACAAAGGTTGAGGTTCCGTACTGGGTCCACTCTTATGAAATGTCCTGTATGATGGGATACTATGCCTCCCACTGCCTAAAGAAATACGGATTATCGGATACGCCGATGATACAGCGGTAACCATAGTGGCCAAAGAACTCCACCAAATTTAGAGGATATGTAGTGAGACGATATCAAAAATAAAACACTGGCAAAATAGTTCAAAACTCCAACTCGCGGAACAAAAAACGGAAGCAGTGCTTATTACAAGCAGAAAAAAACTCGAGAATGTCTTCCTAAACATTAACGAATACAGCATTAAAACACAATCAGGTACCTTGGTGTAATGATCGACGCGAGACTCAGCTACAAAGTCAACATTGAAAAAGTCTGCAAAAAAGCTGCCCGTGTAAATGCGGCCTTATCCAGAATTATGGCCAATATAGGAGGTCCAAAACAAAGCAGCAGAGCACTTTTAGCCAAGGTTAGCCAGTCAATCCTAATGTATGCTGCACCCGTGTGGGGACCAGCACTAATGCAAAAAAGTTATGCAAGAATGGCACAATCAGTGTTCCGGCTAAGCGCAATTAGAACTATTAGCGCTTTCCGCATGGTATCTCAGGAAGCCGCTAGCATTATATCTGGAATAATGCCGCCAGACATAATGGCTCGAGAACTGAAGCGGATTTATGACACGAGCAAAATTATAGGCAGAAAACTGACAATTGCAGAGCGAAAAGGGGAAGGACAAGAAAGCATAGAGGAATGGCAAAGTCGTTGGGACACAACAACAAAGGGAAGATGGGCGCACCGATTAATCAGAAATGATGGAACGAACCATGGCGAAGTAGACTTTTATATGACGCAGTTTCTGACAGGACACGGATTTTTCAGAGAGTACCTGCATAAGTATGGTCATAACAACGGAGTTACTTGCTCTTTCTGTAGTAACGGTAGTGAAAATGTGAAGCATATATTTTTCTACTGCTCGAGATAGAAGTGGCAGACCGAGTAACTCCAGATAACATAGTGGCTCATATGTTGCAAAGGAGACGAGTATGGTATACCATGGAGAAGATGACAGCTCTGATACTGCAAGAGCTGAGAAAAGCCGAACATTACAGAAGCAGTGAAGCTAGAGCCGCAAATAGCGAGCTGATGACGTAAGCCAATAGGCTAAACTGGCCCTGCGATGTAATGTTTAGCGGCGGTCCCGCAGGCCTTCCGTAAAGCTACAAATTACGGAGTTAAAGGTTTAGTACGTAGGCGTACTGTTTCGCAAGTCTAACATAGTAAGATATTACATATTAGGCGTGGCCCCGAATGAGGTGAACCCTTAGCGAGCAGTACTAATCGTGCATACTGCATACGACTTAGTATCAGTATCTATGAAAGATTCCCCCTTCGGAACAAAAAAAAAACGCTTTCAATTTACGATCTCGACGTGAAATGAGCAAAATCGTTCAGTCCGAGTTGCTGCGAACGGCGCCGAATCGACTCTCCAAGGTCTTCATGTATACTCTCAGCTACGGCTGCTATAGACAAGTATTCTTTCCTTCATGTTGGACGTGGTCTATTCGATCGAATATTATCCAATTATGATTGCTGGGTCTCAAGCATATGACCGATTAAGTTGAGCGAAGCGTGAATTTCCGCAAGAAAGTTGAACAATTTGTAACCGTTGTTCAGGTGTAAGTCTTCCCATTATGAAATGCCAAACAGTACGGACATCTTGACACGATTCAGGTGTGTATGTCTAAAAAAGCTTATTGTAAAAAGTGCCTCTACTTGGATACCCCTTGAAGGAATTATACAATATTATTAGAAAAATACCCAAATATGGCCGCGAACACCTAAAAAGGCTTTTCTTACATTTTTGTTGAAAGTTAATAATTTAGTGAAACAAGACTATGGTATTGATATATAAATATATGATAGATATATCCAGACGTTGGGTATAATATTCTAGACCCCAGTGTACAAGGCAACGTAAAAAGTCTTTTATATGCAAGGACGACAATTTGTTTCACTCAGAGTGTTTCGGTGTGTGTATGTGTAGACGTCAATTTAGAGGCAACGTGGAACAAATTGACCACGCTTTGAAGCAACCTGATTAACCACATGTTATGATGCACTGCACCATGTCAAAATTTGAACATTTTCTTTTTCGTGATTGTTCGGCTATTTTATTCGGTTCTGCCTAATTTCAATGTCACGTCTGTTCTCAATTGGTTAATCTTTTTAAAGATTTTTATACCCCCTAAAAAATTATTGTTTTTATTTTAAATATAAAAATTTTTCTTGTCTGAAATGATAGAAAAAGTTCTTCAACTTTTTGTCTTCGATTTCGGTACGGTACAATAATCGTATCTACCGTATTTGATGCCTTTACCAGATCGATCGATTCTTTCTGAAGAACCACGCTAAATGAGCGAGTTAGAGATGGAATATCACATATGCAAAAAATCGCAATTATAAACTCAAATTTGCACTCGGCTGCGATGAGTATCGTTGCTTTCCCTGCTCTTTCCAGTTTTTAATTTTTGTCAGAGCTTTACTCAGTTGATATCAGGGATACCTACCCACCGAACTTTGACAGTTGACTGGATTGGGCAAGTTTTGACGTTTTGCAATTGGAATGACTGGAACGGCCAGAATGAAATTTTACAAAAATATATGTGAACAAAGGAATTTGTTGCCGCTGTTTAAGATCGCTAATAAAAATTTAAAACAATGAAAATCAAAGAAAATGCGAAATTTAAATATATTTTATGAAACGTTTTGCATAGCAGAACTATATTTCAATTAAAAGTTATTATAAACATTTATTAATTTAGAACTAACAGGCTTAATTCTCCTTATTAAGTATTGAAAGATCAAAAAGTAGTTGTTTTAATATACCATAAAACCATTAAAAAAGATTTAAGTAGTTTCGGCATATGTTAAAAGTCCAATATATAATGATTTGCTATCGTAATAAAATTCTTATTTTGTTCGATCTGGCCATAAATAAAAAAATGTTCTAAAAACGCTTATTTTGAGGCGCTCTCACACTAGAATAAATTGGGCATTTCATTATCCCTGATTGCAATATCAGAAATAAAAAAGATGTCCAACTCCTCTCTCACCGGAAAACAATGAAAATTAAATGAACCAAAGGGCAGCTGTGAAGTGAAAATTTTGAAAAAGTGGGCGTGGAACTGCCCTCTAATAGGTTTATGCCGGTATTCTGCTTGTCACGATTGTCTCATGTTTCTAATTGAGACAATTGTAATTTAGTGACTCTGTTAGTCAGGATGTCTCATTTTGGTATTCTGGCAGATACAGTCTCAAAAATATTCACCAAATTGTATGGTGAAAAGAAGGGCAGTAATCAGTTGTTTAGTTTAGCTGATTAGAGATGAGTGCAAGTGCACAATTGTAATGCATGAAACGATTGCATGCAATTACTTTTTTTTTCATAAGATTTCAGCAGTAAAACTTCTTAATAATTGCACAGTACAATTATTGAAAACTAATACTGAAATAGTTTATAATAAATGCTCAACATATGCATTTTATCTGAATCAATTGTCAAGTAAATTTAACAACACAGTTATCGATTAACACATGTGTTCGTCCTTATATTTGATAATAATGGAAAAGGAAGGTAAGTAATTGTAAACAATATAAATTTCATTATTTTATGATAATTATAATATATGTTAATATATCTTTTTTACAGATCATAATAAAGTGTTGCGCAACTCAAAGGAGCAGATAGAGTGCTATCTCAACTTTGTGCGGGTTCACCCGGAGATAAAGCTGCACAAAAACGACCCATCGCGGCCGAAAAGAATGGAGGAGCTTTGGGCGGAATACTCCGTGCAAATAAATGCCCTGAAAGGGCCCACTCGGAACCCCATCAAATGGAGAGAGGTAATTTTTAACCATAGATATTGGCATATATATGTATGTATTTATGTTCTTTGTTTTACAGAATCTGAGCCATTGGAAAAACCAAATAAGATCACGGGCGAGGAAAGCCAAGGCGCCCAAACTGGTGACAGGTGGCGGTCCCAGCTCAACAATTGAGCTCTCTGAAACGGAGCAGAGAGCTTTAGATACGTTGGGGTCAATCGCTGTTGATGGGTTAACTGATGTACCAGCCATTGGCACAGAGGTAAGAATAACAAGAAAGACCAATACGAGTGTGCAGAATATATAATTGTTTTTTCTTTTTCTAATTTAGGAAGATATAGTATTCACAGCTGCACCATCGCCCCTGAATACGACTTCGGATGCGTCCAATGACGGCAATCCGTCATCGTCTCGCAGAAAAAAAATGACGATGGACGAAATGTGATATGGATCTGATGAAAGGGAAAGCCGAGGAGGAAAGAGATTTCCGTATTAAAACGTTAGATTCAATTAATAAGCACACGGAGTCTATCAATAATTTAGCGGCAGCGATGGTGTCGCTTGCTCAAACTATTGTGGAAAAAACAGAAGAGAAAAAGTGAAAAATGTGTACATTAATTGAATTATTTATTGCTGTGTTTTTTGTACAAAAAGTAAAAAAGAAAAATGTTCCTTTTTATGTAAGTTAATTTTTATATATAAGTATATGTATGTTCCTTTTTATATATATGTGTATGTTCCTTTTTATATATATATATTTTTTATTGTTATGTTTATTTAATTTAAAAATGAAATAAATGAATTTTGAATTGAATTATATATTGGTAGAATTTTAATTATCTAATGTGTTAATTCACCTTTGACGTGCTGCTCTGCCTCGAGTGTAATACTCCCCCGAATGGATTTCAGAGATTGTTCCCACATTTTCAGGAGGTGATCGATCTGGCAATATTTCTGCTTCATTTAGAAAAATGCCACGTTTTTGTAAAATATTGTGAAATATTGTACAAGTATAAATAAATAATGCAGTTTTGGAATGTTTGTACCGCAATGTACGTTCTCTTGAAATGCTACGAAAGCGTGATTTTAAAACTCCAAATGCTCTTTCAATCGTGTTTCTTGCTCTTATGTGCCTAGTATTGAAATTTTTTCATTTGGTGTTTCAGGGTTTGTCACCGGTGTAAGAAGCCATGGCTCCAATGGATATCCCGAATCACCCAAAAGCCATTTAAAAGCTCCATCAGAGTGTTCTCTTATTAGCTTTATCCTTGCTGGCGAAGTAGTCCATATACCGGAGTCATGACATGAGCCGGGAAATTTTGCATTCACGTGCCGGAAAATTAGTTCATCGTCACAAATCTATTCGGAAAATTAGTTATTAATTAGTTATTTATTAGTTATTGAATGTAATACTTACCGCTTCAACATTAATGCTATAATAACCTTTTCTGTTCATATAATCATGCGGTACAACTGTGTTTGACAAGGCAGGTGCAATTATGCCAACATGAGTGCAATCAATTGCTCTAATTACACCTTTTATTCCAAATTTCGAATAAAATCTGGAATAAAATTGTTGTATAGCGATTTATTTTCTTTTAAATTGGAATACAACTTACCCAGTCTCAATTCTATTGCATTCTTCAACAGAATTAGGAAAACGCACTTCGCCGTGTTTACGCTCCACCACCAATTTACAAATATATTCGATACATCGAGAAATGGTTGGTTGGCTCATCACCGCGAAATATGCATTTCCCACGCAACACTGATATGAGCAATTGCACACAAAATATAAAACTGAAATAAACTAGAGAAATTTGTTTGCATGAAAACAATATGTTTCTTTAAGGTTAAAATGTAACTCACCCGAAGTTCAAATGGAATCGATGTTTGCTGTCTGTCATACGGCTTGAGTTGATTAATGAGATCCCAGCACAAAGATTTGGGAAATCGAAAGAACTTCCTGAATGTGTTCTCTTCGTATGAAAACGGATCTTTTTTGTTTCGCAAAACATTCAGATTACGCCTGCGAATGTAGCTAGAAGATATGCATCTTATTATCCATTATTGCAATTTTAAATAAATATTAATACATTACCTCTCTTCCTCCTCTCGTTTTTTCATCATAAGGTAAAATAGTCCAACTTCATCAGCCATTGCTTTGCTCTTGTTTTTCTATGACTTGGTGCAAAGCAGATAACAAATTAGAGACTGATATTGCTCAATTAGAGATGAGACAAACTCGCCAAAATACCAAACAGTCACTAAATAGATTTCACCACAGAATCGTCTCAATTAGAGACATGAGACTGCTCGCAGAATACCGGCATTAATGTACATATCTCCTAGCCCATTAAAGCTAAAATGGCCGAATTCGCTAAGAACAATTCTTATTAGAACTGCTACCGACAGGATGGATGAAATCGGATGATAACTTCGCCTACTGCCCACATAACGGTTCTGTTAAAAACTACAAGAAGCGCGATAAATCAATGACTAAATACATCAGAGACATAAAATTTTGCCTCCGAGATGGTATGAGATGGCCTTATACAAGTGTTTAAATTGGACGAATAGCGTGGCACCGGCCACCTTTGGTGCATAACATTCTTATAACTTTTTTAGTTCACAGTGCGAAATCGGACTGAAACCACGCCTTCTTCCCATGAGACACGATTTTAAGTTTAGCGCATGCCACCTTACGGTCGTAGGAGTTAGGACAAACATTTCCGCCCGGCGTGTTTCTGTGAGTGGTGCAAGCCGAAAATGCAGTGTTCGTTAGAGTAGAGATTCGCGATTAAATTCTGTGTTAAACTCGGTAAATGCGACAGAGACGTTTGTTATGATCAAGCAGGCTTACCCAGATGTTCCTTTAGCAAGAAGTGGTGCGTTTCGAAGGCACCAGGCCTTTTTAGAGGGCCGGGAAGAAGTCGCTGCTGAAGACCGTTGAAGAATGAGCAAATCCAAAGTGAAAACGATGCTCATTGTCTTTTAAAAAAGTACTATTACTCTCCGGACCAACAATGTATGTAATAATTGACAATAATTTAATTAACTAGTAATCTCATTACGAGAGCTGTTAATTATTTTTCTGTTTTACTTGATTTCTTGCGGCACAGATATCGCAAGCTTAGCGCGCAATGAGTCAGTAAATTTTTCAATATCTTCGAAATGGCATAAACGAAGAAACATTTTTTTGCAAATTATTGAAGGTGAAAGATTTTCACGTTGTGTCACATAGTTTACTATTTTTTTACCGTGAATAAGGCATGAAATTTTCAATTGTTTGAAAAAATATGAGGAGAATTTTATTATTTAAACAAATCGACCGTGAAAAATTATTAATAATATAACACGAACATTTTTCTTCGAGTACCCAAAATCATGGATTTATTTGCAGTAATTTATGAGGAAATAATTTTACAATTACATCGTGCTCCAAAATTCAACCTTCAATAACATTAACATATATCACAAGGTATGCGTTGATCCCTCGCCTATTGTGTGCCATATAAGGCAAAACAACGTACATAACATTTACTATTGAAATGTTAAATTTTCCTTGGAAATTGGCTTCCAATACTTAATTAACACTGTTTGCTGATAAACACAAGTACTTACACATATATGAATTAGAGTATATTATTCATCGTAGGTGCCATCTCTTCAGACATACAAAATGGTCCGATCGATCTCGCCTTCAAATACGCTATACACAGCATCAATAAGGACGCAAGCTTGCTTCCAGAGACGAAAATGGCATTCGATTTACAGCACGTGACCAAGGATGATTCATTTCATGCCTGCCAGCTCTTATTATCAAATTATATGATTGTAAACACTAGGCCTCGAAATCCTTTTGCTCTCAGTAACCTAAGGTGCCAGCGCAACTAATAATGTAACGTAGACACCAGAGATAACGGGACTTTGGTTGCTGTAACATGGAAATCCATGCGTCAAAAGTGTATATTAATCTCATTACAGTGTACGATAACGCGCGACATTAAATTTTTATTAAAAATTGTTATTGATATGTTTAAAATATTAGATTAGAACCATTTTCAAAACCATTAATCATATAACTACTGACGGGTAAATATAATTTTCAATAGATATATATATATATTATTATATATTATATATATATATATATATTATGTGTATATGTTAAGTCTGCGCCCTAATCGAGTAAGGCATACACGCGATTTTTGGACCATTCAACGCTATATCGGAAGTTCATATTCATTCATTATGCGATGTCCTTGATATACCACACATACAATCACGATTATCACAACAGAGATTTCCGTTAATTTACTATATATGCTCCGAGTGGAAAAATTAACCTAACAAAACTTCAAAAATTAATTTATTTAACATAGAAATAAAAAAGAAAAAATACTCTTATTGTTTTAGTGAAAAAATAGGCCCCTTAAAAGTAATAGGAATGACAACAAATCTGGTTGCTTTAAGGTATCTGCACGTTGTTTTTTAGATGTTGAAAACTACTGCGAAGAACTTTTAAAACCCTCATTTAGTTAAGGTAGTTTAGTGGAAAAGAGATTAGATAAAAATATATTTAAAATAAGAAAGATGATATTGTTTACAAATATATCTCCATTCCACATGAGGGCAAGTTTCTCTTTATTCCCATTCTACATCATTTATTTCACAAATTTTCAAAGTAGTATTTTTTAGAATATTGATGCATATTTTTTCTCGACTCATTTTATAACATTTTGTTAAATATTTGAAAAAGAACTTTGATACTGTCAATTTTTATTTTTCAATCAGATGGAAAATATATTTGAGGAGATTGCCTTGAAGGACTGCATCATACCGTCAAAAGGTATGCAGATAATTGTAAACCTGTAGATGGGAACGGTAATATAACACTCAAATAATTTGAATTTGTTCATTCTATTGTGTTTCTACCCCTTTTCAGAGGTTGTTGACATGTTAACCACATTTTCTAAAAAATTTGAAGATTTGACGACAATTTGGAAACTAAAATCGATAGCCATTTGAAAGAAAATATAAGTTCACATCCTTAACGACTTTTACATGCATAAATTATTAATTTTCTCTCCATGTCACTTTGTACCTTCTTTAGATTATTCACAAAAGTAAAGAAATGGCGCAACAAAAACGGTTCGTGAATGCAAGGTCCTCATCCGCAAAATTCATCATTCGGTATGCCGAATGACTGGTGAAAAAGTCGACAACTTGCAAAGCTTTGGAAATGGATGAAAGATTGAAATGCGATGAATTTGCTACTACAATGGTTAGTAATACATACATATATAAAATTTTTTCAATAAACAAAGCTTATATTTTTACATACCAATTTTTATTTACAGAATCAATACATTTCGAGGCTAAAAGATAGTTAAGATAATATACAAAATGTGTTTCGAAGTCTGTATGGAACGGTAGGGGTCTGAAGCAACCTCTCTCCAAATTTCTCCTGATTTCTAACATTTTATTTGGTAAATTTTATTTTTTTAATTTTACTTTAAAGAATTTGTTTTAATTTGTGTCTTTTCAATCCGTTATTTTTTAGACTCTTTCATAACTTATGGCTTGGCAACTTATGAAAACCATGTTCGGAAAGCCATCGAAACGAGGCACAAGCAAAAAATGGATACAAAGAGAAAAACTGAGGACGTTTAATTATATAATTATTTAATGCCTCTGGCGTAATTTGTTAAAGATTTATTGCACTTTTAGTAGTTTTGGACGGTACCGTTATACGGGGAGGGAGCGGGGTTATCTACCGATTTCATCCATTTTCACACTATAGGTAAGAGTTCTTATTTTTGCCCATAGGTGCATCTTGCTACTGCGATTCTCTGTACAAAATTACGATTAATTAACTTAATTTAGTACTTATTTATGGTACTTTATAAGTTTTCGGTTAGTTGCTATTTGTGGGCGTGGCAGTGGTTGTTTTTGTACTAAGAAACATGCATACTAAAATTCACCAATGGTGGTGGTAAAGAGTTTCATTGATATTCCAAACCGGTTTGTTTTTTTTTAAGGGATCGTCTCAGTGTGATCCGCTGAAATATCACTGATTTTTGCTTTTTTTTTTAATGTTGAAATCAACTAATCGGTCTTGATTTTTTTATAAATAAATACATCTTGACGAACACAAAATGAGTTTTTGTGTGTTTATTTATTGGGTGTATAATAGTAAAAATAGATTTAAAAAAAAAACAAAAAGCTTCCATGGCGCGATAGAGAATGGCGTTAATAATATTCTCTCCCAATTAGAACTTGAGATCTTCAAAACTTTTTCTTTGATAGTGGAAACCGTTTTGAAAAACAATATTCTGAGAAAAATGCTTTTAAAGATTGGATTTGCTATGCTTCCCTCTATATTACCTTTCCTCAAGAAACGCTGTATCGACCGAACTATTTGAATTTTTGATTCAATTTGATAGAATGTTTATAGTGTATACTATCTGATAAGGCAGGGATGGGCATATTAGCCCTCAGTGGCATTTTGCCCGTGCGGGCACGAGTGCACATTTTGAGGGCTAGGTGAGGGGATCATCGCGGGCAAACATGAAGAGGGAAGAGAGAAACGTATTTTACCACTCCATATTTACAAATGAGAGCAACGTATTTTCCCACACTATGTTTACAAATGAGAGCGCACGCATATATGGAAAGTTGCACTGTGGGTAATAACAGTTAAATTGCCTAACAATTTTAAGTTTCTTTGTAACTACTATAAATTTATAAAATGTAAGACAAATAACAAAAAGTATTATAAATATTTTATTTTAGTAATAATTTTTTATATGTCTTTATAACAGCATTTTATTTGGTTTATTTGCCATAATAAATTCTATGTTTTGTTTAATCTTATTAGCTGAAGCTACGCGCATTATTGTACCAAAATTTAAATCAGATAACCTTTTTCTTATTTTATGTTTGTTTAATTTCATTATTGAAAAAAAATTCTTCACAAGTGTAGGTGCTTCCAAACATAGATATAATTTACACTGATTTCCCTCGTTGATGACATTTCGGCACATTTAAATTATAACAATATCAGTTTCTGAACCACTGTCTTCAAACGTATGTACATAAATGTATCTTATGCGCAAACAATTCAGCTGATTGCTCTCTCACAACGCAGGGTTGCCAGGCTCGATATACTATAGTAATTATAAAAATCGTCTTCAAAATATTTGAAATTTTCTTAAACTAACTCAAAATCAGAATCGAGTGTTATTATTTATAAATATATAAACTAGTTTTACTAGTTTGATTTCAGTTTTGGTATTTTATATTATGAAAAATTATAATTGAAAAGTTAGATGTGTGCAAAACTACGTATGAGTATTGAGTAATGGCAACATTGTTCGAATGAACACGAGAACAAAACGTCTGCCGCTCGTAGCGGAGGGAGAAGCGAAATACGATGTTTCTGCCATTAGTGTTTGTATTCTATTTGTGTGCTTAGCCACTCTCAATCAATAATGCCATACCGCGCAAATATATTTTTATTTGATGATATCTTATATTTTTGAAAATATGTGTTCCCTTTCTATAGCGCATATTATTATTTTAATACATTTCCAGAGGCAACTTAGATTTTTAAAATTTAACAGAACAATTATAGAAAAAACCTAAATTCTTTGAATATTTTGATAAAACAACCAAACTGAAAATATCACAAATATTAATATATATTAAATATATATATATATTTATATAAGCATTTTCATTAAATTATATATATATATATATATATATATTATGATCACAAGTACCTATCTTTTTTTTATATACATATATGATAACTGCCTTGCATATGTACGTATAAAAGCCCACAACTTGAGAAAAGTTTTCTCAATTGTAGCTAAAATGAATTTTTACAACTGGCATCACCACCATTAACTGTTCTATCTCATATATAGTGGTGTGAACAAAATAGGAACAACTATAGGTGTTGTAAAGTTTTAAAATGTGCTGTTTTCTTATTAAATAAAATTGTTTTTAGATACAAGTATAGCTTATATTTTTTTTCCTAACAGTGATTAGAATTTCCCACCATGCAAAGGTAAATAAAAACAAATTTTAATGCAAAACTCTAAGCCCTGCAAATTATGTTTACCTCTTTTTGTTCACACAACTGTACAATTCCGATATGAAGTAAACTTCCGCTCTTTAATTTGTGTACAATGTCAGTATTGCCGCAACCACTCTGCGATGAACATTAAGTTACGGAGGAATGTAATTGATTTTTTTCGCAACTTGTTATGCCCTTCTCTCCGTAAACTGATATTCCCCTCATCTAGCCCCCGTGCGCACTTTGCTAACTTTACGGGCTAAAAATGTGCCCATCCCTGTGATAAGGTAACAAGAAAATCGATTTTTCTGAAATTTCACATTGATACGATCCCCTAAAAACTTTTGTAGCGCTCTTATTGAAAAACCCGCTATAACCTTATCTCCTTTTTCTGTTTGATTGTATTCAATATCTTTGCAGTTAAAGGGGCCATGCACGACATACATATGCGTTCGAACTGTATGAAATCGTTTCGCCATACACGACATACAAATCTATTTTGCGTTTGTTCTTCAAACAGTGAATATGTGCGACAAGCAACAAGAAAATTATTCGTCCGCGATCTTTTCTATTAGGCGACACGAGAGAAATGAGATTTTGTGGGCAATCAGCACCATACACGACATACATGTGTGCGCACCGATCGTAAAAAATCAAACATTTTCGCGAACATGGATCGGTATGCGCACAAGCCCATACACGAGCAAACCGCAATCGCATACATACCGATCGAACGCACATGTGTGTCGTGTATGGCCACTTTCAGTAAACAGACAACATCATATTTTTTCATTATGTTGAAAATGTCAAATTTTGTATCGAAAAGTTATGATTTGCGGAAATTCGCGGCATTAATTTTCTGTTTCCATTTGTCGAGGCATGTCTGTCAGAAGCACCTTGAAAAAGTTGGTGTGAACGGTTCAGAGATAATGATTTTGAAGAATAACGTGGAAGACCACCAAATAGTTTGAAGACGCCGAACTGCAAGCAATATTGGATGAAGATACTTTGAGTCAAAAGCATATGACAGCCATGCTAAATGTTGCACAGAGAAAAAAACTAAGAATATTTTTACTATCCAATTTTTTTATCAGATATTTATTGATATTTTAAGAATACAAAAAAAACATAAAAAAAATTTTTGTGATAATTTTATTAATTGCGGCGTGGCGGGGGTTGAAAATAAGGGTGCGCCCTTCCTGACACGATTCCAACACTTTGGGTGATCTGAAAAAATAAAAAAAAAAATTTTTTAATCAGTACAAATACCGCTATCGTCTGAACTAGGATAAATAAAAAAAAATTTTTCAGTAAATGGCGACTCTTTGAATTTTTTGCCCGTTTTTTGGTAAAGATCAAAATTTTTTAAAAATAGTAAAAATCAAATTTTTTTAATAATCGTAGTTCGAACCATAGAAAGATATATAAAGAAGGTCCACACCAAATTTCAAGTTAATCGGTTCATTAGAACTTGAGTAATCATGTCAGAAGTGTTGAAAATAGTAGTTTCAAGAAAAACGCGATGAAAGTTTTACGTTATGCGATATTCGCTCAACCGGTCTAGTTGCCACGTCACTAAAATGGCTATAACTTTGAAAATAATTTGAGTTTTGAAAAATCCTTTTAGGGAGATATTTTTGAATATCAAAACCATCGAAATATGAAAAAAAATGTTTCGATTTTTTCAAATTTCTAGACTAGAATACCCGCTTAAGAATCGGATAAAATCGTGAGTTTATCGGGGACAAGCATCAACATCAACTACAGAAACAGAACGATTCGGTAAGAAGACAATGCTCCGTGTTTGGTGGAATCAGAGATAAATAAAGAGAACAAAATATCACTTTTAACCATGCATTAATCAAAAACCGACCAGAATGGGCCAGAAGACATGGGAAAGATCCAAAAGTATGCAAAGTAATTTTGTTAGACGACAATGCACTTGCACAAAAAGCAAAATCGGTTCAGGATACAATCAAAGGACTTGGCTTGGAGGTGCTACCTCACTCGTCGTATTCAACAGACTTGGCTGCTTCTAACGTATCTCCAAAACGTAACGCATCCCTTATTTCTTTAAAAGATTTCTAAGGAATCCGACGCTTCCTTAGTAAACTACTGTATAAAATGTATATATAAAGGATCACCTGACGAGCTGACACAATTTTTTTGGGGAGAAAAGGAGGTGTGCAAAATTTAAAATCGAATTCTCCGCATATATACAGACAGACGGACAATGCTAAATCGGCTCAGCCCGTCAAGCAGATTTCTTATTTAACGGAACCGTCAATATCGGATTGTTATACATTAGCATGTAACTGCTATATGAACTGATATATGTATTCTGAAAAACTTTGTTTAAGAGACTATGGGTCTAAAATCGGTTTAGATCCAGCGATTTTAAGATTTAAGGAGTACAAAAATTTGTTCAACAGTTCTTGAGATATCCGAATGAAATTTAACAAGAAAATACAAATTAGTTTTATATTGATCATTTCTCTGAATCGGCCACACCTATCGATTATTTAAATTTTTTAAACTTCGGCTTAAAAATTGCTGGGTCAAACCCAGTTTTTGAAATATTTGTATATGCAACGTTTTATGTACATATTTATGTAATTGTTGAAATTAGTCAAAAGAAAAATTATTTTATGATTATTTTTCAATTTTACTGAAAGTTTTTATTTGAGAGTTAAGCAACCTTTTTTTTCGTAATACTAATCCTTTGGATTAATGTTTGTTTTCCGTGGACGTATATGGACATAATAATAAGAATGAATATTTCTATTATTTGCAAGAATTAAACGCTTTATTATTGGCTAGGTGTGAAAATGGAATAAGTTCGATATATACATACATGCACATATCAGTTCACAAATTACATCGTAAGCATTATTTTTCTATATGTATGTATGTGATTATGTATATATGCTATATACAATTTAGAATTCAATTGCATACATGGCACATGTACTTATGTATGCTTATACCATATTTATGTAACGGTTATATATATGTACACACTATCAAATACTTTTTACATCCTCATGTAGGTATCTATGTGTGTTTTGTATAGGTGTGTACTCGTATGCATTTATTGTATTATATTTACGTACATTTGTAGACTTAATCGTAAATGTATTGTATGATGTGCATACAGTACATTATAATATTTCTTATAATTAAAATATTACTTTATACAATTAAATTTCAATAATTCGTTACGATTTATGTTTTTGGTGTTTTTTCGTGCTTTTTGTTTAATTGCTTTATTTGCTAAACTATTTTTGTATATCTATAGATATAAGTACATACACTTACACATTTGTACATATACTGTGCACTCGCGATAATTCCATATAATTAATATTCACCTCGGAGATGACATATTTATTTCTGTTGTCAATGTGTGTGATTTGCACTGAGAAACATGCAACAGGAATTTTTCCCCATTAAATACATTTGTGCTAGTATTAATTGCTATTCAAGATAAGTTATTTCAATCAATATATACTTTTTCGAAGGCATTTCTAATTGTATTAATGAAAAAAAAGATGTTGTTATTAAGAAAAAAGATTTATGAATAAGATAAATTTGCCAGTAATTCATCAGCTAAGACAAAAGAGGGAATAATAACTTGAATAGTTTACCTAAATATCGTTATTTCCTCGTGCAGTTTTTTCTAACCAGATTAAACATATTTTAATCACGTAACTCATATTGAATAATTCATAGAATTTCATGAAGTATTTATATTTCTTGAATAATAAAGGGCTTAAGTTTTTTGTCCCAGTAATTGCATAACTAGTAGTTATAATCATTAACTACGTCAGTTATTTTTATGTGAAACCACATTTAAAACTTTGATGAACTAGGTATGTATATTTAAAAACTCTAGAAAATTGGAAAAAAATATTGATATTCAATCGTGGCGAGAAAAAAAGCGAAGTCGTTCAGCGTCTGAAAGTGAGTTACACAAAATGACTTATATTTCACAAGCATTTAATCAAACGCTTTTTGTATCTCGATGTTTCAAAGTCCGTGAAAAGATTTTTTATGGGCATAAATAGTCATTATCTAAACCTGTTGATCGATCACTGGGACAAGTTGTCACTTGGTGCTTGTTATGTGCATTTGATCAAAGATGACAGCTTTAATTTATTAGCGGCACGTGATACACTGCCGCTCAAATGAAAAGGTTCACGATTGTAAATTCCCAAATAATATTTCGGTTTACATGAAATTTTTTGTATCTATAATTCTTAAATCGTATATTAATTAGATTTAAAAGTATGCTTTTCGTCAACTTGATGTTTATTCCACATTTATTTTTTTCTAAAATAGTATCAAAATTAAGGATTTTTTTGGTCATCTGATAGGTTCAATATACAAAAAACTAAGTTAGTTAAATGTCTAAGCTTAGTTTGATTTTATTTTCCTTTTATTTTTTATTTAGTATGTTTTTAATGTATTTTTAATTAAGTTTAATAATAAATAATCCTCCTTTGTTTGAAATAAGTTCATATACGCGGTTTATATAGGGGAATTTTCTAGTCTTTGCAGTTACATATTTTCCGGGCCAATTTAATTCATAGGTTTCCGCTTTCATTTTCTAAGAAACAAATTCAAGGTCGCAAGTACCATAGACTGATACAAATCCATTACGCGAGTGGCGACGGCTCAGAAAATGTTTTTTTTCGTAGATCGTGTAATAATTGTTGTACCCATCTCGGCCATCTAAATTCATTTTTTTTTCTCGGCAAAAGCCACGTTGTTCCATTCTTTGTCCATCTCAGGTGGTTGCGTCCAAATTGCGGTAGTGAAGCTTTGCGCCATTTAATGGTGGTGTTTTATATTCTGCTCTGCTTCTTCCAATATTTCAGTGATTATGCAATGACTAAGCCACTTTCATGAAAAGCTTCGATTTTACGTCTTTCGTAGTCGGAAAGTTCCTCTCCGCGACCCATTTTGAATTTAATGTACAAAAAGTATATAAAAAAGAAAATTAGATATTAATTTGGTCGCTATATCAATAAATTTCATCATAAACTGATACTGAAACAGCTGAATCTATTTAGTTGAGCTAAAAAACATACTTAGAATTCAACGAACGACATAAAAAAACAAAATATGCAAAGTAACGGAACTGCGCCAACTATACTCAAGTGCATACCCAACAGTTATGTGAACCTATTCAGTTGAGCGGTAGTGTACCGCGCACAAGCAAATACCTTCTATATTCAATTGCTTATTACTTATTTTTTGTCATAGTATATACATCAAACAAAATAGGTCTAATCATTGAGTCCGCATCGAATTCGATACAGAAAGATTTTTCGATACCTATAACCACCTGCATAATAAGTAAACTGTTTTACAAACATTTATACGAAAAACACAGTGTAAACAGGATTCTCCGATAGTTTCCAATTTTTGGTAGGCGTTAAGTATGACAATAAATTTTGTACATAGTGCTGGTAACATATTGCATCAATTGGTATCTTATTACTGGTACTTTTGCCAGGAATCTCATCTGAAATATTTGCTGCATTTACTGGAGAACTTCCAAAATTTTGAATGTATGTATACTGCTTAACTCCTTTTCATATTTATATTTTTTTTATTTTCTTGAAACATTAAGATTAATATATTAAATATAGTAGTTTTTATACAGTTTAATATCATGGTGGAAAAATTTCAAATCGACCTTCTAATATCAAATCCTACTAAATTGAAAAAAAAAACGCAATATAAATCGTAAACGTGCGTGTGATATACTTTATTGCAATTCCACAAAAGAAATCGATGTGAGCCAAGAATCCTTTTTCGAGAACTTCTTCTGCAGTGACTTCAATGTCATGATGCGAGTACAGCAACGCCGGGCCAATCAATCTTTTTTCGTCGTACATGCGGCGAAGCGTCGAAAAAGAGCATTCAGAGCTCGAATCCGTCACAGAAAGTGTGCAGAATATGCGCAGAAAACTTTGAATATAGGGGATGGGACTACATTGCAGTTCTTCATCGTTTCCAATGCAGTAATCGGTAACTTGTTGTCTTTTGACTTTTGGTTCTGTCCCCAAAGGTCTTTGAATCTGTCTTTGGTTTTCAAAGCACATACTTTTTCTGAAAGCAGAAAACTCAATTAAAATCCATCCCATACTTCTCAAGAAAATCGCGTGTTCAAATTTTCGGCGATTGTATCCAATAGAGGAATGTAAACTGAGACCCTATAGTATTTTCGCAAGTTCTCGCGCTGAAATTTTCGCGTTTTGCTTGTCGGCCGCAGTGCTCGGTTTTCCTTCGTTAACTTTCAGTTCTGCCGTCATTTTTTTCCTGTCTGAATAAATGGATCGAAAATGTTCTTCAGCTTTATGACTTCGATTTCGGAACGTTACAAGCAGCGTATCTATCATATTCGATGCCTTTGCCAGATCGATCGTTTCTTTCTGAAGAAACACGTTGAATGAATGAGTTAGAGATAGAATATCACATAGGCAAAAATCCAAATTTTTGGAAATTTCCCCATCTATATCCGACACTGGTATACCTTATTGAATCTCCGACGTTTCCTTCTGAACACAAAATTCGTGGATGGCTTAATATACTTAAGTTGACCGAAATATTGAAAAGAATTCATCTGGTAAATGATGTTAAAGCTAAGTTACCACGAAAAGTTGGAACATCGACATCTCTATGCGTTGAAAAAGGAAATGTGACATGAAATACGTTGACTGCGATAATAAAGAAGACTAAGCTAACCGATACATTCAATCTTCATACCTGTTTAATTTACAATCTCATTTCTGAAAATAATTGTTTAAACAATAATATTAAAAAGCACAGTCAAAAGTAGAAAATTGTAAATCAAATAGCTTGACTTATCCGCTTTCACTAAAACTTTTTTCAATCCCATACTACTAAAGAATGTAAATAATAAGTCGGAGGTAAAACATCTAATTATAATTTCGTATGTTAAGTACATTAAAAAAAATTAAAATATTCTCTCCTTGGTGAACCTTTTCAAAATAATCTCATGATTAATTCTCTTAGCTTCATTGAAGTCTTTTATAACTCGTTATTCATGACTTTCGTTAAATAAAATGTACGTTATACAACTGTATACGCAATGTCATGAAGAATGTATAGTTAATATTTCAAGGGTTTGTTACATTACTCTTATACTTGATTTAGGTTATCATTGGAGCAGTGGTTGTGTTGATGGTCATGTAGCAATAGTATTGGTGGTGTTGGTGAAATTTAGTAAAATAGTACCCCCGCTGTGAACATATGCACCAAAGAGCTGCAACGAGTATGATAAAATCAGAACAAACAGTCGTGCCAAAAACACAATCAAATCAATTCAGTTCAGCATAGACAACATTGTTAATCAGTTCGTGCATCTGCCAGCGTCAACTGACCTGATGCAACACGAACAATCTGTTCTTCGGCAATCACGACCGTGTAAACGTATGGCTGGCTTGGGTTTCAATCGTATCATGTCAGTTCATAGCGTTGCTACGATTATTTGAATTGATGTGAAACTTTGAGTAAACTATAAGTAAATCTACGAGTAAATCTATAAGTATAGCAAACAACAACAATTTTCTGCTGGACTGATTTGAATCATGTGTGGCAAAAAATGTATCAGCTTTGAATATGTATGTGCGCATGTTACAAATTTTCGATGCGTAAATAATGGAAATTCCATCGAGTACGTACATACATACATATATACACACATTTATGTATATACTTGATGGAATTTCCATTATACATATTACATATGTATATACATACATGTACACACAAACATATGTATTTGAAATAGAACAGAAGTGTCCGACTGCATCAGTGTTTAGGGGATGATATACAAACCGAACGCTGTCAATCATTTCAATCATTGAAGCAGAGAAGGTTCTTGGTGTGCCGATTGTCATCACGTTCCTCTTTTTGGAGGAGTTGAGTTTTCTATTAGTGGATTTCACCACAAAAATATTATTAGCGGATTTCACCAATGTTTAACATGAAAGGGTCGAAAATAGCAGAATTGAGCGTTTTCAGTGTGAAATGAGAAAAATAATGCTAATTTTAATGTTTAGAAATGTACGCTTACAGATTCGCATACTTGCAATGCGCAAGCGGCTGTATATAATTTATAGATATTCTCCATATATTTGATAACAAAGCTCATGCCGATATATGTATGTATGTATGTATGTGCAATTTGACCTATTGAATGATAAATTCCATTAAATCTGTTGGAATTTATAATAAAGTCATATTTTCATTATTCCCAAAATATTACGTACATATGTAAATATTTTCCATTATTACCTAGTATGTATGTATATTGGGCATTTTTTTGATAACATTTTGAAGACCAAGCCGACGCACATAATTGCATATGGATGTATAAACAGATTTTCAAAAACCATACCCGTAATGATAAAATGTTTTTTGATAAAATCCCGTTTTGATAAAATCTTAAAAACCATATGCATATAATTATGTACCTATGTACATGTAAACACATTAAAAAAAAAAACGTACGCATAAAGTTCACATATTCACATACTTATGTATGGATGTAATTTTGTGTGAACGTAAGCAAATTTGAAAGAATCATTCACACACCAATTTGTGTGTAAATATATACAACCATTGTTTCATACAAAAACTCCGTTGTCACGGACAACGAAAAAAATAAACGAATGGCCGCCGATTGTGACCGCTTTCCTTGCCGCTGTACAGCTTCGCCAACAAACAAGCGTAAATATGTACATATGTTTGTGTGTGAGCTGGCATACATATCGACGCAAATTTCTGCGAGTCGCGATATTTCAGAATTACAAAATATTTTTCACATTCCTTGACAAATACAGTCAATCCCAGTTGTAGTTTGTAGTTAGATAAAAATAAAAATATAATTTGGTACATAAACGACTGCGGATACATAAATGTGTCGTACTTAAAACAATAATTTCTAGGTATTTCAAAAAACAAATCGTGAGATGCAGCAATATTTAATATAGGCTGTTAAGAGTGATGAGGGAGGGATTTGATTTTCATTTAAGCGGAGTACTACCTAACCGGGATTGACTGTACACCTAAATCAGAGGAATATTGAATATTTTCTTTAAAATATTTCTTGAATTTAAAATCGACAAACAATCTATGTTGTCAATTTTATTCTAATATATTTTAATACTTATTTTTGCGGGGTTGACACTTTTTCCTTCTCATACATTCCAGAAATATGTATATTCACTTTATGATTTCTAGCTTTTGAAATCGTCACGAAAAGACGCTTGTAGGCGAGGCATGCTCGGGGAGATGTAATGGCGTCTGCTTTTATGAATGAATCGAATATGCTTTTTGAAAGTACGTTTGCGTTCATGAATGAAAATTTTGTTGTTGTGTAATTTACTATAAATTTTGACGTCGGCAATTTGGCTGCCATATTGATTTCTGATGCTTTTTCAAACGATTGTTGTTTTTGTAGAACAATATTTGTAATTTTTGCGGGTGACATATCCACTTGTGAACGCATGTAAGTATGTATGTTGTGTATGCATTGTTTGTGTGGGAATGTCATACGCACATAATTACATGCGTACTCATATTGTAAGTATGTATGATAATTTTTGAAACTATTGTTGTTTTTCCAGAAGAATGTTTGTATTTTTTTGATTTACATGTGTACGCAAACATATATCATTTGTGTCATACGCACATACATACATACATATGTGTGTACGTAAATATAGAGAAGCGCGCGCTTTTTATATTACTGATAATATCTTGATTTGAAATTGATTTGTACTTGCACACATATCTGCAGGATAGATGAGTATGAAAGATTTAAATGATATGAGGTGTGATTTACATATAATATATTATTATTGTAATATATTATGTTTTCAGGATATTATGATAATATATCGTATGTGTATATAGCATATATATGTATGTATATATATGAAATGATATTACATTATCAAAGATAAGAAATATTTAAAAAGTAGCCTTTATTTGCACATTATTTACAAATATTGCTTGGAGAATTGCATATCTTAATAATAATGTTATTAATTTTGCATGAATTCACAAAACTTGGCAAAATTATATTCATATCAATTGATATGATAGCATGTCAATGTGTAAAAATATAAGCCAAAAGGCCAACAGGCGTCTGTAAAAGCAATGTTTGTATATTTCTGAGCATAATTTTCATTGGACTCTCAGCTCTGTTCACTCATTTCTGTTAAAGTTTCTCCTGCCGAGCTAAAAGTGGTGAAATGCATTCATGGCTCTTGACAGTTTACATGCTTGTCCGTAGTTGAACCTTCTCTATACTATGCGTTCTCTGATTGAAGCATAAGTATGCATAACTTCGGGTATTTTTTGCTGAAACGAACGTTCATAAACAAATCAGGTGTAAACCGATCGCTAGTGATACAAAGTAGTTCTCTACCGCTGATTTGAAGAAAACAGTTCGCTTCGTGTACATGAACTGAACTGGCAGAATCAGACAGAGTAACGGATCAGTAATTAAGTATACACAAAAATTTATTACTCGTTGCAGTTCTCTGATGTGCACGTTTAGGCTGATATAGAATTGCGAAGTCGTGAAACTGCATGTATGTATGTATATTGTAGATTTTGGTATATGCTTCTCTTTTATATTGCATGGACTTGGCTCGCAGTCTCAAGGTGAGTACCTATATTGCCTTGTTTTAACAGTTTTTGTTTATTTTGTTAATCATGAACATTTTCGCAAGGTAAACGATTAAAGAGTTACAGATTATTAGTATTCATAATTAAATTATACTATTCAGATAACATTTTCAATATTTTTGAATGCAATGCAGATATAAGTGTGTATATGCATATGTATATGTATATATATATATATATATATATATATATATATATATATATATATATATATATATATCATATCAGTATATGTATCTGTGTAAATTTAAGAACATATGTTGTATATTAGAATATAAGTATGTCTAGATATGCCTTAGATACTAAAGTAACAACTCTTTTACTTTTTTAAGTTTTCGCTAGTTTGTTGTTATGCCAGTAAGAGTAAAAGGAAGAAAAAGTTATTAACTGACTCTAGGTATTGAATAAAATGTTATTTTCTTCAATAATTATATTATATAGCAAACATTTTTTGTATGGTTAACTATTGTAGAAACATAGGTCTTATGTAGACTCATATAATTCGTATATTTAAGCATTATTATGTATACTCGAATATTAGATATATATATGAATGTAAGAATATAATTACAGGCATATACGTGTCGCTATTAAAAAGTTCACGTTGCAGCTTTGTTATATGGTTGTAACCTATATATATGCTATAATACCAATCAATTTTTTCACTAAATTACTATTAGACTCCTTAATATCAATATATTACGTTGGGTTGGCTTTAAAACCAGCTTCCACCTCCCAACTTTGAGCTAAGTCCACCAATACCCTTTCCTAATAAATTGCCAACCCGACCAGCCACGACGTTAGTTACGGCCGCTGCTTGTGCGGCGGCAATTTTCGGTTTGGGTAAACCACGTGAAGCGCCTCCACCACCATTGTCACCGGTGACATCTTCGTCACCTCCTTCGCCTTTCAGCCCATCCACGTTCCTTCAATAAAGTGCGTTAGCCTTAGACTAGCAACCTATATTTTATGCTAAAGATTTTATTTGTTACTTACTCGTCACACTCGACAACATCAGGCATGGTTAACGCGCACGTTGCCTCCTCAGTGGCCACACGTTGGGCAACAGTTTGATATGCTTTGGAATTGAGTTTATCCTCTAGTACTCCTTGAAGCTCAAAATCGGAGTAAATTTTCTGCGGATGGAAATTAAAACAATAATTCAGCGACGCATATATTTATATGCGTATATGTACTTATATATTGTATATAGTACATATAGCGATACGGATGAAAGTTTTCTGATATAAATTTTATGCTCATATTTTGACTTGTGCTTCTAATAACATAAGGTGACATTTCACAAATATCTATTTACGCACCTTTGTTATATGTGATATGGAAGTCACTTGAGCATAGTGGAGAGCATGATCTAGCCTCTCGGAGAGCCAATTACAAAGCATATTAATCTGCTGCGTGTACCATTGTTCAAAAAAGTTTAGTGTCCACAAATCGTCGCCGATTTTACCACGTATTTGGTCCATGTTGTTACGAAAGAAATTTACATAACCTTGGCCGAGATCCTTCCCTGAGCTGGACACGTTTGTAAAGCTAAGTATGGAACCAATCAGGCTGCCTTCGTCGTAACGTGCCAGTTTCGACAAAGTCGACTCTAGCACAGACATAAGTTTACTAATAAGTCCTTGTGTCATAGCTACATTCGCTTTATCGATTTGGTCATCAATTTTTGCATGAAATTTGTACTAAAAATATGCAATAAAATAAATCTTTAAGCTTCTATATAAGTTAATTATAACATATATATATAAGCATTTTATAAGTATTTTGCATACATATTTCTTCATTATTATTATAGAGTATATATCATAATTCATATATATTTTCTTTGACGCAGACGACTAATACATTTCTTAATGGAAACATAAAGTATTTTAAAAATGTTCTTAAAATATATTCGTTTATAAGGTTCCAGCTACGGACACTTCATACATACTTATACATCATTAGCGCTAATAACATATGCGTCAATAAAAGGTTTGTCCTCCTGACAGATTTGGCAAAATTATAATTGATACGAAGTCTTAGAAAAATTTATTAGAACAAGTGAAGCGAACTGCACAAAAAAAGTACTCAACTCTTGTATGAAACAATTCTTCCATTTCTTATACGGGAATGGTTGTGATATTTTTATGTAGAATATTATTATATATATTTTTTGGCTGAAATTTAAAGGGGATCTGTTCATTATAAATGAAAATCATCCAATCGCCTGCGAGGGATCAACATATGAACCTCTATTGAACATAGTATATAAAATATTAAAAAACGTACATACTATACAATGATCCTCATGTTACACTTCTAAACACTGTTTTTGTCACACGATCTTTGTGATTGTATTTGATTATGTTGATTTGTCCTCATTAACAATATATGTATGTAAAATATTTTTCTTTCAATCACGTCCATTTTTTTGTAACAGCTACTTATTCACGCCGGAAATCATATACGAGTACGTATATTATTTTAAATAAACTCATTTATAACAATTGTATTCGACTAACTTACTTCATATATATGTACGCTTATTACTTGTCACGAAAGTGTTCTAACGATGCCGTTTCTGTTATCCATATGGACAATTAACTTTAAAATCTCATCGCCGTAATTTCACGTCATTAATTTAAGAGTGCTTTTTAGAATATTAACATAAATCTTAAGTTCCACCTAAATGTTGTGTAACGCGTGTGAAACCGCTATTAGGTTGGATTAAACTAGAAGCCAGGCATACAATATTTGCAATACAATGATTTGGACCAATTTGGGTTCAAACAAAAGGCATTACAACCAAGTCCAAACATACTACCCACTATCCAAACCTGTCTTCGGCGAATGAAACCATTCTACAATGTGCCGAACTGCCTATGTCAAGGCCTCCAAATCGAATAGAAAATCAGGATTATATTCCGGATCTTTTTTTAAGTCACTACGATTAATAACTGAATATAGTGATATAAGGGTTGAATCGTCAACTTCAAAGATCTGATGAATTCTTTCTTCAGAACCAAACACGGTTTCTTTCGAAAATTCGTAACAAATAAAAGGGAAAATTAAGCAAATAATAAAGCAAATCCATTATTTTTTCAACAACACGATTTATTATGAAAAGATACTGGAGCGATAAGTATTTAACGTGCAGCATTCAGTAATTATCACAATTAATATTGCATGTGTGACAGGCGCCATTACTTTTCGCTATCAGATATGATAGGACTGAAAACAAGGCTTCAACATCGTAAATAAAGACGCATTTTTCCCCTGTATTGCAGTGTAACGAAGCTTTTTGCTGCCCCTGCTTCTTACAAGTATAAATTTCTGAGGTATACTCGCCGTGTCCAGGGCGAATCGTACTTTATTTTATTTAACTTACATATGTTTTAGTTAAGGCTGCTGTCAGGGTAACAGTTCAGTGTGGTCCGTTAGGCAATACCGTTTCCCGCTCTGCTGCGCTCCTGGGTGCTAGACGACTTGCAGCTCTGTACCACGACGATCACGCTCGGCTACATCTACCGGCACTCGCGTAGGCTTCGCTGACAATATCCTTCGGCGTGCGTTGACGCTCCCGTGCTACGACGACCACGCTCGACTATTTCCGTCGGCGCTCGTGTAGACTTCAATGAATGTGTCCTGGCGTACACGTTGACGCTCCTCTGCTACGACGACTGCGCCCGGCTATTTCTGCCGGCGCTCCTGTATGCTTCGATAACGATGTCCTGGCGTATACGTTGACGCTCGCGTGCTACGACGACTACGCTTGGCTACTTCTGCCTGCGCTCGTGTAGGCTTCAATGACGCTGTCCTTACGTAACGTTGACGCTCTTCTGCTACGCTGTAGATGTCCTGTTTAACCACATTCGCCGCGTAAAGATACCGGACCACGGAAGACTGCGTTAGCGACCGCGATGCTAAAGGTTGAGTTGGTCAGAGGATAAACTCACTACCAAGCTCACCCTAAACAGACGGCGTTCACAAGTCAGGGTACCAAGACTAGCCAGAGGATAAATTCACTGCGTAGTCCGATATCGAACGTGCGTACGCTGTCACAGTCCCGTGCTGACTCCCTGATCATCGGCCATCTAACTACCCACCAAGCCTGTGCTGTGTGCTGACACATTCGCAACATGTTGCGTTGGGATGACGTGTGTTGCTGGGACTGCGTATGTTGCTGGCAGTGGCGTGGCTTTACCGCTGCGTATGCATGCTTGCTGTTGTTTCGTCTGCTTGTCTGATTTCTCCGTCTCCCTGGTTATCCCGTTGAATTGTTTGCGTGGGTGTGTTTACCACTGCGTATGCATTTTTGTTCTTATTTTATCTGCATGTCTGTTTCTCAATCTTCTTGTGTTTCTAGAAGTGGCGTGGTTTTCCCGTTGTGTTATGAACAATAGGGTGTGCCTTTATGGGTTATGTGGACTAAATTCTGTATAGATATTTAGTTCTCACAGCATTCATATTACATTCATTAAAACAATATAACATTCATATACCTGAGAACCAAACATATCAGCTTTAAAACAAGATAAACTGTGGCTACACACTTCTTATAGTATACTATATATTGGGTAAAATGATCTAAAATAGTTCGACATGAATCATTTCTTCGCAAATTGTACCGTTGCCGTTGAAAACAATTCGTTCCGAATTCCGTGAAGATAAGTATCTCACCAAACAGAACAATTCTCCACACAAGGTCCAGTTTGTATGGCAGCTAAAGCCGTCCGATATAGTGTGCAAAATTTCAGTTCGATATCTCAAAAACTGAGGGCTTAGTTCGCGAATATGCAGACAGACGGACATTGCTAAACCGGTTCGACATGCTGATCATTTATATACAGCGCCGGAAAAAAATAAGAACACTTAATGAAGTAATATTCGATTGTAAATTATTACACTGGCCTACACTCATTTTGGTGCCTAAGATTCTAGACCTGATTTTAGGTATATTTTGTGAGCTAATACGAAAATATCAGTTACATTTTTCATATCAGTTCTCGTTCACGCTTTTTCTTGACTGCCAATTTCAATACCAAAGTAAGCAGAATACAAGCGAATTACAATGTCATTAATCGATTTCCGTTGATTTTTCATTATATACTCGCCGCATATATAACAAAACTTGTCAGGATCATTACTGCAACTACTCGACTTACATTCCATAATAAATGTGTACAATCTCACAAAAGTGATCAGATTGACAGACTTTGAATAAAACCAGAAAAAAAATAAAATAAGACTTGCAGGTAAACCAGAGCTGTCAGCTGACATCTAGTAGCAGCAATACAGGGTCGAATCGTTACATCCGTGCATGGATCGGCAAACATACGAAAGAAAATTACGTGATACGTTAATCGTATGCGGTGATTGGCATTATTACATACAATAGCAAACGGATCGTAATGTATTTTCAATTCACAATAGTTTTTAAGTTCCGCTTTGCTTTGGATCATAATTTTAGGTCACAATAGATGTGGAACTTTCAAAACTGTTGCGAAATTTTCATTAAACTAACAAATCTAATTAAATATCAAAATGGATTCAACTTTGTTTTTTTATTTAAGCTCTAGAGAAAGTGGTGGGGATAAATAAATAGTGCGGAGATAGCAACAGCGTAGGTATAAAAAAAAAACAAATTATGAATCCTCATTAACGAAATTTTCTTTGTAGATGTATCGTTGAACAAAGCATTGGAATCTTAAAAAGATAGTGGAGAATTTTAGGATATGGCAAGAGAGAAAGGTATCACCACACAAAAGTGGAAGATTTGCTAACGTTTGTGAGTCATTACATAACATCTGCATAAAATTTACAATAACTTACGACCCTCAAAATTGCGATTATTAACACATACAAGAAATGGACACCGAAGTAGCGGACCGCCTCACCGCAATCGAACAAACGATATGAGACCAAATAAAGTATTCTTTAATAAATTTAATTCAAAAATTTATATGTCATTAACCTTGTAAATAATTACATATAAATAATTTTTTTTTTTAATTTTTATTGAGATATTCCATTCATTGGTTTCTTATTTATGTTCTTTAAAACTAAAAATTATAAAAAACATAAAATTCAAAAAAATTTGCGCACATTTGCATAAATTTGCATATTACGATTTGTAATTTGCGTTTGAATGACGATTCGAACGAACGGATACGTTTATATACTCGCTCACGTATGTCATCATGCCAGATTACGATAGAAGCGTTATGATTACGTATGTCGTAATCCGAAATACAGGCTTTTACGTGACGAGTGATACGTTCACGGATGTAACGATTCGACCCCAGTTAATACTTCCTACTTTACCGACTACAGATACGTACAGAGCTGACAAACAATTTTTTTTTGTAGGCCAGTGTTATTTAACGGAATAATTTTTGTTAATTTTTTTTTTTTGATGACTAGGTGGCATCTCAAACATATTTTGGGTTGACAACCCCGCATTTAAATCAAGCTTCGGGAATTAGGAAATACGGCTAAATTCAATTGTTTTTGTGTTAGCGTAAATAGAGATGAACGTTCAAGATAATAAGTGCAAATCATTTCCTACTTTAGGAAAAAATGGTTAGGGCGAAGCATTGCAGCACTTATTGGAAAATCTTCACGAATGTGGACAAGAGAGTCAGGGAGGAGTCTCAGTCTCCTGATTGATTTGTGATCGGTCAATTAGGAGAAGCCTGGTTTAAATAAACTTTATGAAAGAGCAGCTCACAAAGTCCCGTTATTGACAAAGAGACATCGAAGCTATCGCATCGCACTCGCTAAAACTCGTGTCGAATCGAATGTAAAAAAATTATGTAATGGGCAGACGAAAGCGTGGCAAATTTAGTTTGGTAAGGCGTCCGAAAAATGCAGTATTTCACCCCAAATATACTGTATAGTGTAGAACTGTCATGGTATGGCGATGCTTCCCTGATACGGTGTAGACCCGTGCATACACATACTCAATGAAGTTATGCTCCCTTTTGCAGAATGAAGGGGTTATAAAATGGAAGTTTCAGCAGAACAATTTCGGCTCTTGAAGGAAATTGGTTTCTTGATAATAAGATAGACGTTTTAATCTGGTCTTTCAATCTCCGCACATGAATCCAACAGAGAACTTGTTCAGAATTGTTAAACAAAATATTGGAAGCGTTAGGTCGAAATATAAGAAAGAACTGTCGAGAAATATCCATGAAATTGGTATTCCATGCCTCAAACTACTTGTGCGACCCTAGTGAGCTCAATGCCGAAAAATGGCAAGCTTTGTTAAAACAAAATGGCTGGTCAAGAATATGCACACAATTTTAAGTTCCATTTTAATAAGAAATTATTTGAAGTTTTTTATGTGTTGTCCTCTCTCAATTTAATTCGGCCTTTAAGAGTTATTTTTTTACAACGAATTTTATTTTTAGTAAAAATTAAACTTACTGAATCAGTCTATAATAATACAATTATTTGTAAAATTGGTTGGGATAGAATTTTGAAAGATTGTTTTTAACGGGCACTGTTCTTATTTTTTGTCCGACTCTGCATACTATATATGTATGTTTGAGGGTCTTCTTTTTAGGATATAACAATTAGATAAGTTTATAACAATTAGAGTAAGAGTATAATTAAAATAAAAGAAGTATTTCAAAAACCATGGACCGTTGTCATAAGTAATTCGTGTTGACGAATTTAAACACATAATCAAAAATTTACTATTAATATATTTTGTAGATATTTTGATAAATAATATGTAGAAATGTAATTTTAGTTTGATTCGCAGCCGGTTTAGAGGAACTGAATATAATAATAGCAGAGCAACACGTCTTATTTTCTTGAACATTTATTTGCGAATGATCAGTGGTACAAAAGGAATTCATGAATATAACTGAGCGAGTTGTCTTCAGTTTAAAGTACAGTTATAACAAATATTATTTATAGTTCTCTTTAATACAGTAGTGGCAAATATATTACAACACTCCTTCTCTATATATAATATTTAACTTAATTAATTTAATATAAACCCATTGTTAATAAAAAATGCGAGAAATTTTTTGCAATTAACTGAAATATTATTTAATACCGAATTCTATTAAATAAAGTGTTAAATCAAAAGGTTAATTAAAAAATTTAGTCTCAACTGCACCCTCTGAACGTTATCGACGGTATGATCGTTTTTCCCATTGCCTACTTTGCTAAATAGTCTGATTGCTCCCGTTTCCCCAATTGGACCAATCAGAATGCGCCACGTCAGTTTATGCGTAAGCGATTAGGACTTAAAACAATTGCCCCCGTTTTGCTTATTAGACCAATCACAGCGCGCCACGTCAGTTCATACGTAAGCAAGTAGGACTTACGAGGATTACGTGAGTCATGCTGCCAGATCGTTCGTAACACTCCCCCCCGGTATATCCTGCAGATCAGGGTGTACCGCATTAATCACATCTAGAACGGCTATTTTGGCGGCAGGTCTCTCAAAGATGCCACAGGCTGTCTTCAAAATGGCGCTTCTGACCTTTCCATCATCGCTCTTTCGTACTTGGATCACTTTGCTTTTAGGCCAGCAGTTCCGGGGGTTACTTGGATCAACTATGTACGCTACATCACCGACTTCGATTGCCTTTACATCTGTAAACCACTTGCTTCGCTTGGTTATGGTGGGCAAGTACTCCACTATCCAACGTCTCCAGAAGGCGCTTGCTAGTTGCTGCGATGTTTGCCAGTTAGGACGCAATAAAATGTTATCAGTAACTGGTTCTGCGATTGGCTTAACTCCACTGGAGCTACCTAACAAGAAGTGGTTAGGAGTGAGTGCTTCTTCCTCTTCGTGGTCGATGGGGATGTAAGTTAATGGCCGAGAGTTAACCGTCATTTCCGCTTCCATTAAGACTGCACGAAGGAGTTCATCACTGGGGCGGCTAGCTGTCAAAATTTGTTTAAGCACTTGCTTTACGGACCGAACTAATCGTTCCCACGCTCCGCCCATATGTGGCGAAGCGGGTGGTATAAAACGCCAGTTTGTTGCAGCAGAAGTAAAGGTTCTTGTGATATGATTTTTGTCTATCCGATCAAACGCTAACTTCAACTCCTTCTCAGCACCTTTGAAGTTCGTACCATTATCACTCCATATTTCTACCGGACTACCTCGGCGTGCCATAAAATTACGTACAGCTAGAATGCAGGAATCTGTCGAGAGCGAGTATGCGATTTCAAGATGCACTGCTCTGGTTGTTAAGCAGGTAAATAATACTCCGTAACTCTTCTCGGTACTTCTTTTGACCGTAACCAGGAGTGGACCAAAGTAGTCAACGCCTACGTAGGAGAACGGTCGACTAAATGCTGAGGTCCGGAATGCGGGTAGAGAGGCCATCATAGGTGGCCGAGGTTGAGATGTTCTGTTTTTACAATGCTGACAAATACGTCGAATCTTATTAGCCAATGTTCGTATTTTTATAATCCAATAGAATTGCCTTATCTCTTTCACCACTGTTTCCAAATTCCCATGATGATACTTTACATGGAAGTGGTTAATGATAAGGTACGTTACATGATGATTTGAGGGCAATAATACTTGTTCTGGTCGCCCTGTTATCTTAACTCGACCATTTATTCTCAAAACGCCGTGATCATCCAGATAAGGTGATAGTTTTAGAATATTGCTGGATTTGTCAACTGGCTTTCCGGCTTCTAGAGATGCGATAGAGTCTCCGAAGTTGTCGTGTTGAGCCTTTCTCCAAAGATAACATTCCGCTTTACGAAAATCTTCAGTAGTTGGTCCATTACCAACAGGTTGATTATCTCGAATAATGCTTAGCCAGACCCGAACGCAATATATTGTCATAGCTGTTGCACGAAGTAGACGGTTCCAAGTTGAGAATCTCAGTGGTTCTGGTACTACCTGATGCTGTTTTGAGGTTGGGTGATGAAAGCCAGAAAACTGTGGACGCAGTTCTTCAGTTGCAATGCATCGCAATTCGTCAGACTTAAGCCACTTGTCAGGCGAGAGGTACAAGAATGATGGCCCTCTAAACCATCGACTGTCGTTAGAAAGGTCTGGATCACCATTCCATTTGGTTGCTTCGTCGAAAACGTTTTCCTCAGATGGAACCCAATGCCATTCCTGGACGTCGGTCAGCTCTAAAATTTCACTGACCCGGAAGGCTACGAATTGTTTGTAACGCCGATGATCGGATCGTAGCCACGCTAATACCGTTCGGGAATCTGACCAGTAAACACATTTATCAATGTGGATAGAGTGCGATTCGCTCACATGTTTGGCGAGGCGAGCGCCCAGAAGTGCTGCTTTCAGTTCTAAACGAGGTATGTATATTAGCTTCAATGGCGCCACCCTTGTTTTGCTTGCGATCATTGTACAGCTAACCATGTCGCCATACGAGTATCGAAGGTAACAAACTGCTGCGTAGCTAGTTTCACATGCATCAACGAACGTGTGTAATTCGATTTTTGAAACTCCTCCAAGTTCGCATATAGCATCTTGGAATTTTAGACTCTCTACTTTCGGAATTAGTTTGAGCCATCTTAGCCACTTGGCAAATTGGTCATCAGGGATTGGAGTATCCCAGTCGCATCCAGCTCTCCATATCTCTTGTAGGATAACCTTTGCATATATTACGTAGAAACTGATGAGTCAAAGAGGATCGTAAATAGTCATTACCAAACTCAAAACCTCGCGCTTAGTAGACCGTCTTTGATGAAGAAATATGCCAGAATCTCTATACTTAGTGGACACGCGAAATGCAAAATGGTCGCTGGACGTAATCCACCACATGCCTAAAAGCTTTTCAGTAGGCAGTTCACGGTCAAGATCAAGAGATAGCTCATCGAGCGGATCCTCATTTAGGGTAAATAGTACCCGACTTGAATTGGACAAAAATTTCTTAAATGAAAGCCTCCAAGTGCATGGACATGACGAACGTCTTGAGCTAATTTAATAGCTTCTTCTTCGGTGTCCACACTTACCAGCATATCGTCGACGTAGTGATTTTCGGTAATGCACTTTGAAGCAAGACGAAATTTCTCCAGAAAATTTTTTGCATTATTATTTTTTACATATTGCGCGCAGCTCGGTGAACATGTAGCCCCAAACGTCATCACTGTCATTGCAAATGTAGTCGGCTCGTTAGCGTTTGGTTCATACCAAAGAAAACGTAAGAAGTTTTGGTCTTCTTGTCGTACACGAACTTGGTGAAACATTTCAGCTATATCGGCTGTCACAGCAATTCTCTTTTGTCAAAACTTAAAGAGCACCGAGTGTAGAGGAGTTGTTAGGTCTGGACCTCTCAGCAGCATGCTGTTTAGGGACACTCCATTTACCTTAGCTGCGGCGTCCCAGACTAGTCTAACCTTTCCTGGTTTATTGGGATTGGTAACTGCGAAAATCGGCAAATACCAATATTTTTTGACGGCGGAGTCGATATACCCTTTTGAATATAATCGCGTATGTTTGTTTGAAGAGTTTCAGCCAGGTCGTGGTCTCGTTGCATCCTTTTCCGTAGACAATTCGCCCGAAATAAGGCCATTGATAAGCTATCGGGGACTTCAATGTCCTGGTGCTTCCACAATAAGCTGGTCTCGAAACGGCTTCCAATGCGAACGGTGAATTTTTGCAGTTGCTCCAAAGCAACCTCATCCTCCTTAGACATTAAGGCAACAGGTTTGGTTGACACACCTAAGTTGTCGAGGCAAATGTACGATTTGGTGATTTCAAGCAGTTCAGCTTGCGCAGAGCAATCACAGATATGATAAACGTGGTGTATAGGATCGGTGCCGGCTTTATGCATCGACCCTTTCAAGGTCCATCCTAATTTAGACTTTTCTGCAATTGGCCCATTTTCTCCCCCATATATGGATTTTATGGGAGATCCAAGATCAGCGTTATTTAAGCCTATCAGCAGTTGTGGAGTGGCGTTTGAATAGGAGTGCAATGACACTCCTTTTAAACGTTTGAACTGTAATCGTAGTTTGTTAGCGTCGAGCGATTGAGTAGGCAAGTGGAGTTTCTTGACAGAGCGAACATCTTTAAGGGAAAATTGCTTATGACCATTTAGAGCCGATATAGTCAGGTCAACTACGACAGACTCGTTCTCGTACCGATGTGTGTCGCCAGTCCAACGTAGGCAGAGTGGTTGTGGTGTTCCTCTTACATTCAGCTGTTTTAAAAGCTCTTCGTCGATGAGTGTAAGAGATGAGCCATCATCTATGAAGGCGTACGTTGATACACTCTTCTGACCAGAGTGTATGACTACTGGTAGTATTCGAAACAGTGTGCTTGCCCCTGTTGCTATATGCTCATTAATGTTGGCAGAATGTTCTCTGGCTATCATTTCGACATTCTTTGACGCTTTCGTAGCTACAGATTGATCGAATTCCAAGTTGTGTAAAAGTGGATGATGGCTCCGTGTGCATCCGTTAACGCCGCAAGGTTTGACCCAATTACATCTATTCATCGAATGCGTTCTCAAACATCGACGACATAATTTAAGTTTGCGAACAACCTGCCACCTTTGATTTCGTGGCATTACCTTGAAAGAGGCACAATTAAAAACTTCACTATAACTTCCATTACAAACGATACATCTTACCGAACTGAAATGATGATTGAGTGCCCCTCGTTTGCGCTCACGTATTGGATCCTTTGGAACGAGGACGCAGTTGGCACCTTGAGCCAACTGAAAGAGCCATTCACTGAAGTTTTGTAGATTGCATGCTGTTAGGCTTCGCTTATGCATTCCCCAATACGCTGGTAAAAGGCCATGCAATTTCGAAACCAACCGCTGTTCAAATTCGGGATTGTTCAAATGACCAGTCAGACCTAATACCGACATCGTTGTGCAGATATTTTGCACTTCTACGGCGAAATCGACTATAGATTCCAAATGGCTCTCCGATGGTGGCGGTAGTTCACAAATTTGGCGTTGTAGAACACTGATGATTAATTCTAGTCTACCAAATCTCATTTGAAGAGTGGCCATAACTTGACTGACGCATGAAGAGTGCAGTAGCAGATTCTTAACAGCCTTTAGCGCTGGACCTTCCAACGCCTGTCGCAGTCTTAGCAGATTCTCTTCATCAGAGAATCCGCGAACCTCTGTAGTTTGATTGTAAGTGGCATAAAGCATCGGCCACTCGCTGGGTTTACCATCATATTTGGGTAATTCTTTAGCAAGGCTGTTACGAGAAGCAACTTGATCCCGAGTCAATCGGCGACAAGTTGAAGAACCAAAAGACAAGCTGTTAACACGCCCAGCTGTCGGAAAAGTTGTAAGAGCTGGTTGCGGCAAAACAGTCTCTGGATTGAGTGTTGAATTCTGTCGCAACTGCTGTTCAAGTGACTGTATTCGGTTCAATAACGATTGAAATACCGGTGTTTGAATATCGGTTTCACCTTGTTGACCCGTTACCATTCCGGTTGGAATACTGTTAGGTAGTGAAGATCCGCTATTCGAAATATCGTTTAGAACAGGAGTGGTTGCATTAAATGGCGCCACAAATTGTGGTGGCAGCTGCAGCATTTGGGGTGGAGGAAGAGCCTCATCCCTGAACCTGGTTGAGAACCTAGGCATTGAATATTGCCTTTTGTCCAAGTCGTCATCAAAACTCATTGCATCTATGCGATCCAAAAAGCTATGCTGTTCTCTTAATAAAGCCCCCCTCTGTCGTAAGATTTCACTTTGCTCTTGTAACAACTCGACGCGACGACGAAGGCCGAGTGAACCAAAAGAATTTGAGGAGTGAACGGGACTTATGAGTTCACTTTCTTGTAGATGTGCTTGTTGGGGTGATACCGTATACACCCGACTTCCATTTGGAGGTGCTGCATTTGATACGCCTGCGTTCGAGCTCTCAGCTTGTGTCACAGGAATGCGCTGATTAGCAGCCCGATCAGTACCAATATTATCCTCCAGGTTGTTCACAATTGGAAAGCTGGTTGAGGTAGTGAGATTGGCGGCTGCAGCACAATTAGGACCAAGAACGAGATTGGCAGGTGCAACAGACGATTCTGAATTATTCGCGCGCGACATTATAATTTACGTTAAATGTAGTGCGCGATGAGGGTGGAATAAATTTTTTAAGATGTTAATAAAAATTCGAGAAATTTTTTGCAATTAACTGAAATATTATTTAATACCGAATTCTATTAAATAAAGTGTTAAATCAAAAGGTTAATTAAAAAATTTAGTCTCAACTGCACCCTCAGAACGTTATCGACGGTATGATCGTTTTTCCCATTGCTTACTTTGCTAAATAGTCTGATTGCTCCCGTTTCCCCAATTGGACCAATCAGAATGCGCCACGTCAGTTTATGCGTAAGCGATTAGGACTTAAAACAATTGCTCCCGTTTTGCTTATTAGACCAATCACAGCGCGCTACGTCAGTTCATACGTAAGCAAGTAGGACTTACGAGGATTACGTGAGTCATACTGCCAGATCGTTCGTTACACCCATATTATTTCGAAATTTACAATGTTTAGTTTTTTGCAAATTCTTTGTAAAGATATCTAAAAAAATTTCTTCTGTACAAATATAATTCAAATTAATTTCATTGTTTTTATACATATCTCGAACATGATGATACTTTAAGTCAATATGTTTACTCCTAGCATGGTAAACTGGATTCTTAACTAAATGCATGGCACCCTGATTATCGCTATTGGTAACAGTAGGCTCAATGACTCGAAAGCCCATTTCATTTGTTAATTTTCGAACGTAGGCCGCTTCTTTTGCGGCTGTTGACGAAGCAATATATTCTGCCTCAGTGCTGCTTAACGCTACAACACTTTGCTTCTTTGATTCCCATGAAAAAACGCTGCCTGCTGCTATAAATGCACTGCCGGTGTATGACTTCCTGTCGCCTGCATCGGAACCCCAATCGGCATCAACATAGCACTTAATTGCTTCACCCGTCCATTTGTAGTGGAGTTTCAAATCGATTGTCTCTTTTAAATAACGCAAAATATGTTTTGCACCAGCCTCGTGATCAGAATATGGTTCTATATTCCGCTGTGATAACTTACATACAGAGTGCAGGATGTCTGGTCTTGTGGATACAGCCAGGTACATTAAAATTCCGATCAATGACTGGTAATTGTTCGAATTTACGTGCCTGCATTCTGAACTATTACAGCTGACTTGAAAACCATCAACCAACGGAGTAACTGCAGCCTTGCAATCTTGCATCTTATACTGAGAAAGCAGTTCCTTGATGTATTTTTTCTGACATATCGTGATCGCTCCCGTCTCACCTTCGCGCTCAAATTCCATGCCAAGGAAATACCTGAGCGGACCGCCATCCACTACGTCAAACACGCTAGAAATTTGCTCTTTAATCGTAACAACTTCATCCGGCTTCGAGCAACCTATAATTAAACCATCAACATAGACCATGATTATATTATAGTTACCATTAACATTTCGTGTGTAAACACATGGATCACTGATGCACGGTGTAAACCCGAATGACTTCAGGACTTCATCAAGCTTCATATTCCACTCACGGCCGCTTTGTTTTAGACCATACAGGGCTTTATTTAATTTTAAAACCCGCTGAGGAAACTTCTTATCTACAAAACCTGAAGCTTCATGTAGACTACTTCGTGCAAATCGCTATTTAAATAAGCCATACGTCCCTTTGATGCAAATGTAGCTTATATTCGCATGATAGTGCTAACAACATACGCACTGTCGCATACCTTACAACTGGAGAGAACGTTTCGGTAAAATTTTTACCATACTGCTGACTACAATCTTTCGCCACTAAACGACTCTTGAATCGCTCAACACTACCATCTGCGTTTCGCTTGATATTGAAAACCCACTTGCAATTGATTGCCTTCTCGTTTGATGGTAACTCTACTAATGACCAAGTTTTGTTTTTGCCCAATGCATCGTACTCCTTCTGCATAGATGCCCGCCAATGTTTCGCGTAGTCATCATTAAGCGCCTCATTCACTGATTGTGGGATCTTGACGTCGATGTTTTTGGTGAAATTCAATGCATGTCGCTCTTTTCGAGGACGGCCACGATTACCACTGTGAACTACTCTAGGTCTACCCCGACCATTCGTTATTGACTACTTATTGCTGCTTACTTCAACGTTATCTTCGTTTTGCTCATCCTCGCCGATTTCATTTCTGCTGCTCGCTTCATCGACATGTGGCAAAATTTCCCCAACATCAAACTCAACAATGTCATGACTGGTTTCATTACTGCCGATTTATTTATCTTCTAAAAATATAACGTCCCTGCTCACTATCACCTTACGTGTGTCTGGATCCATCAACCTATATGCTTTAGCCGTATCTGAATAACCAACCATTATCATTTCTTTTCCCTTTGCACGAAACTTTTTTGAAATTGTTTTATTTAAGACAATCGCCAACGAACCAAATACTCTTAAATGTGCAACACTTGGTTTCCTACCAACAAACTCTTCATAGGGCGTTTTATCGACGAGTGTTTTTGTTGCAGCTCTATTACGTAGATATGCCGCTGTTGACAATGCCTCTGCCCAAAAAGACTCGTCTAACCCACTATGCACAATCATACTGCGTGCCATCTCAACCAACGTGCGGTTGGCACGCTCTGCCACACCGTTTTGTTGCGGTGTATGCGGCACTGTCAATTGCCGCCGAATACCGTGTTCACGCAAATATTTTTCAATTTCATCACTTAGGTATTCCCTACCATTATCGCTTCTCAAAATTTTTATTTTCTTATCAGTCTGTTTTTCACTCATTTCTTTATAGGTCTTAAACGTTGCAAAAACTTCACTTTTTGATTTTAAAAAATATACACTCACGTATCGCGACTTGGAGCCACCAATTGAGTTCTTATTCATTGGCCCGCATACATCTGAGTGCACAATTTGCAATACTTCGTTAGAACGATTTTGAGAAGCGATTTCAAACGGTTTTATACAAATTTTACTTTTAGCGCACGTTACATAATCAATGTTTTTTGTAAATGTATTCATTTTTAGTCCATATACCAGTTTTTTGTTCACAATTTCATTTAAACTGTCATAATTTAAATGCCCGCAACGATTGTGCCACACACTTGCTTCACTGTTTCTGCTGTTTGTAAGCATACACTTGTTCGTTTTTAAATTCACTACAAACATACCACCTTCTTTTTGCGCTCTTATTATAATTTCTCCGTTTCTGTCTTTCACCAAAGTTTGTTTTTCTTCGAATACAACACTATGTCCACGTTCGCAAACTTTGCTTACAGAAATAAAATTGCATCGCAACTGAGGCACATATAAAACGTTTTTTAACTTTAACAAAAATTTACCACTTTCAATCTGCACTTCAACAACTCCTTCTGCTTCTACGTATTTTTCACCAGCGAGTTCTATTTTCTCAGTTCTCTCTTTGTATGATACAAATAACGAACGATCAAAAGAGAGATGTGCTGTTTCTCCGCTGTCTATACGCCAAACGTCACGACGTACTTTTAAGGGAGAAGCAGAAGCGAGAATAACTAACGATTTATTCTTCACTTGTCGTTCTACTCGTTGCTCTTTTCGCGGTTCTCTACATTGTGCAGCAAAATGCCCAAATCTTCCGCAATTGTAACATCTTCCTCGTTGCCTTTTTTGTTCGCTATTTCTTGACGATTGAACTTCTGCGCTGCTGCTACCGTCGCTGTCGACTTTGATGCTCCCGTTAGGATTTCTCTGAAACTTCGCTCTCTCAACTAACGCGTGGTGTGATTCGGAATTAACGGATTTTTCGCCGTTACGTCTTGCACCCTCTTCAAGCAATTTTAGCTTAAGTGCATTCAATGTAGGCAATGTATCACGTGATTCAATGGCCACTACAAAATTTTCAAACGATTTTGGTAAACTTGCCAACAAAATTATGGCTGCCACTTCATCAGGAAGGTTGACACCTATTTCAGACAACCTCTCCTGAACTTCGAAAAACTCCGTTATATGATTTGAAATCATATCACCTTCTGCAAATTTTAATGACAACAACTGTCGAAATAGTGTCAGTTTTCTTGAAGGACCACTAGGTTGATGAATCTCCTTCAATTTATTCCATGCTGCTGCTGCTGTCTGACAATGTCTCACGTGGCTCACTTGTGATGATTTGATGCACAACAATATGCTCGCCAACGCCTTTTCGTCTTTTGCATCAAATGCCGACGATTCTTCCACCGTTGAATTTTCGCTTCTTGTTAGCTTTCCGCTAACCACTGTCCACAACTCTGAGTGAACCAGCACACTCCTCATGTGAACCGACCACGACACATAATTGGCATCATCGAGTTTTTCGATGGCTTATAAACCACTACCACTCATTATAGGTATTTTTTATATTCGCAACCACTTAATATTTTTTGATTTTTTCCGAACACTTATTAGTTTTATTTTTTCCTTTTGATTTTTCTCTTAACCACTTAATAGTTTTATTTTTTCCTTTTTGATTTTTTACTTAATCACTTCAGTACCACTTTTGGCGTGGTCTGGGCCCATAACCTGTAGAAATGTAATTTTAGTTTGATTCGCAGCCGGTTTAGAGGAACTGAATATAATGATAGCAGAGCAACACGTCTTATTTTCTTGAATATTTATTTGTGAATGACCGATGGTACAAAAGGAATTCATGAATATAACTGAGCGAGTTGGCTTCAGTTTAAAGTAGAGTTATAACAAATATTATATATATGTAGTTCTCTTTAATACATTCGTGGCAAATATATTACAACATAATACGTTTTTTTTATATGGTATAAAAATTATACTTACCAAATCAATACCATCTATTGTAGTTAGTTTAAAGCTTTGATTTTTAGCGTCTAATATCACATTAACCATTGCGCACATCTCTGATGGTATTATATAATCGGTTGAAATGAAGGCCACATTTTTCTTTAGCCACGACTGAAATGATGAATCCGTACGCTGTATACATTGTTCAATCATTTCAGTAGCCATCATTTTCAGGCGTTGCTCCAAATGTTGACGAAACTCTGCATCCGGCCAATGAAGATCACGTATGAATGATTGTAAGGCATCTAATTTCCAAAAGAGATCCTCGGATGTGGCACAACCATTTCTATATATATATGCATACAGTCCAACGGAAAAAAATATGCATGTGTTATTGTTAATGATAATAGAAACAAAAAAAGAAATTTCGAAACTAGTAATTAACTATAGAACTACAGATATACGTCAGTGACATTTCCAATATTAAATATGCATTTACATACTTATGTATGAAAACTATCACTAATTTCACATGTGTGCAATCACTATAAAGATATTTATGTATGTCAAGAATGAAATTATTATAAGCAAGAATAATATAAAGCTTTTTTAAGTGCAACATTATTTCACTGTATGTATGCGAGCTAATTTTTAAGTACACATTCAGCTATAGCTTTTTAAGGACAGAATTTTAAAATCAACAAGCAATATCAGTTAACGAAAACTTAATTCACATCTGCCTATGTAACCCTTTTTAAAAGTTTTTTCTTAGTCTTAATAATCATATAGAAACATGCAAAGATTTTCTTGAGAAGTCGAAAAACATTTATGAGGACAAGGTTTGTTCATCATAGCGCCATTTAAAATAGTTATAAAATTTTCAATTGAAAAGTAGATAGTGTGTTTCAACACAATAAAAATATTTTAAAAACAGTATATAATTAGCAAATATAAAAAACACACTACACTTTATATAGCAGAACAATAGCTTAAACAAGTAAGGAAGGGCAAAGTTCAAGTGCAACCGAACATTTTATACTCTTGCCACTTGCAAGAATCAAAGCCAGGCAAATACTTTAAGGTGTAAAACCAATCAAATATAGTAAAGTCAGCCGGATGTTCGAAAATCCGAAAATTAGTTATATAGGGGCTAGGCAAAGATACACTGTTATGAGTAAAACTCGCTCTCTTATTTTCTTTGGTATAACTTACATATTGGCCGATATATGCGGTACAAAGTCAGCTCGGAGTTCAAAAATCTTTATGTAGAATATTTGGAGGCTAAGGGATGTCTTAGTCCAATTGAACCAATTTTTGACTTACAGACATACCATTTCAAGATAATGATTATCCCCTAATTTCAGTTATATATAGTATATCACACATTGACCGACATTTTCGATCAAAAGTCAACTATAGGTACCGGAGTCTAAATATTCAGTACATAGGTACTGCACAGTTTTTATTGGATTTCAACAATTTTTGGTCTTAAGGTCGCACACACTAAAGACATTATTTGTGCAAAGTTTTATCCTGTTATATTAACTGCTTAATAATTTGGATCAAATGGAATTTAAAATTGTGCTTTATAGGAAGTAGGCGTGATTGTTGTCCGATTTCGTCCATTTCCACATTGTGACATAAGAATGTAAGAAAAAAGCCACGTACTAAAATTTATCGAAATCGCTTTGGTCGGGTCCCGAGATATGGGAGCTCACCAAAAAATGGGCGGTGCCACGACAATCGTGTAATTTTCACACCGGCCCCCATAAATCTCTCTCATATGTTATATGAGAAGTAAGCGGGGTTATCCTCAGATTCATACTGCCGGTAGAAGTTCTTATAAGATTTGTACCCAACAAATTTGGTTGTTGTAGCTTTAGTTGCTTAGGAGATATGTACATTAAACTTATTATAGGGCAGGGCAACGCCCACCGGATATCAATTTTTATCCTCATCCTGATCATTTATATATATGTATATAACCCTATAACAACCTCGTTTAGTTTTAGATGATACGTACAACCGTTAGGTGAACAAAACTATAATACTTTGTAACAACTAGTTGCAAATTTAAACTAAAGCAGCGTTTGAATCTTCTGCTAAGATCGACAATCAATGCTTTGGTGTGTGCACTTACTCTGGAAGAAAGACCTATTTTATTTTTGATGGCACATTTGCAATTTAAACTTCTCTAGTAAAAATTCAATTATGTTCCTCATACTTCAAGAAATGGTCTGGTAATTGGGGTGGTAAACACTGTCTTAAAAGAATTAGATGTGGCTACTTTTAAGCGTTTGATATTTTAATTGATTGATTTTTTGTGTATATCTGTAATAGATAAACACTTACAACATCATAAATTACATTTGATATTCCACTTGTGCACAAAAAAGTCTGTGTTTTTATGATAAATGGGCAAATGCATTTTCTTCGATTGTTGGATTCTGAGCAATTTTTGGTTGTCAGTCAATTTGTGCACAACAAAAGGTGCATTTTAAATCGATGTCTTGGAGATGTTCAATTCCATTCCAATGAAGATTTCGGCTGATTTCTGATGAATTCACGCACAGTTTCGATGGAGTTTCCGGTGATCACGGATATTGATTGGCCCACATGTTGATCGTCATTTGTCCTCACGACCACTTTGAAATCGTTGAAACCACTCGTGCATTCTGCTACGGGATAGGCAATCATCGCTATAAGCTCGTTTCATCAATTAAAACGTTTCGGTAAAAGTTTTACCAATTTTAAAACAAAATTTAATATTGGCTTTTTGTTCGAAGCTCATTTTTGCACGGATAACACAAACATACTGACACTTAAAACGCAATAACTTCACTTCCAATCAATGAAATATCATGAAATGGCATGCCACCAGGAGGCGCTAGATTTAGAAATATTCCTCTTTACTTTGGAACGCACCTTGTATATAAAATGACTTAAAAATGTTAAGCCTTCGGTCTCAAATAATCTAGTGATATGCATGCCATAACAAGACTCCCGAAATTGTCAATAACTTTAGGTAAACATATTGTATGGCTTGGACATGTTGCCCATAATTGTTGAATCCTCTTACTTGCCAGGCACAAAACATCCTTATGAACCCAAATTTTATAGTAACACGATCTACATATTTTTGTTTTTAAGAAATATTTAAATAGCACTAACGTTCAACTTTACTAACGAGTGAAAACATGTATAAATAATATATAAAATAACAATTTAAATAAAGTACTCATTTGATTGTTCATGCAAAGTAATTGGTTTGAGTATTGTGCATTAGCATTACCACTAAAAGATCTTAATTTGTCCACAAGCACATTCGTATTAACAAACATATCGAAATATTCAGGAGTTCCATTAATATACATATGTATGCATATGTATGTATGAATATTAATATATTTATTTGTGCATAATAGCGTTCTTCTAAGCTGTTTTTTTATACGTACATATATACATACATATGTATATGTAGGTAGATGGTATATTTCTTCGTTAATACGATATTAAATGAAACAATCCTAAAATGGATAAATCTTCCTTTAACGGGAATTATAACATTGTGAAAGGAATAATCAAGTAGTCACTATTTAAATATACCATAAATATGTAATGGATCCTGCAAAACAATGGATGTTCTCAACCTATAGAAAATATGCACATTTGTACATGAGGGCATATTGATTGATAATTCGCCCATCTGCAATACCAATCCACCTTAGGTACCTAGGAACATGTATACCAGAGATCGGTGCCGGTGCCTGATTTGACCACAACTAGTATATTCGCTTAAAATGCGGTGCATGGTGTGACCACTTCAAGTGATCGCTTAAAATGCGGCGTCGGTACTACCATCATGGCGTAATATGCAAAGTGACACACTTATATATTTACCAGAGAACGTACATTTATAGAGAAGGTTCATGGTGTGCCGATTGTCAAAATGTTTCTCTTTTTGGAGGTGTTGAGTTTTCTATTAGTGGATTTCACCACAAAAATATTACTAGCGGATTTCACCGATATTTAACATGAAAGGGTCGAAAATAGCAGAATTGAGCACTTTCATTGTTAAATGAGAAAAGTGATGCTAATTTCAATGTTTACAAATGTACGCTTACAGATTCTCGTATTTACAATGCGCAAACGACTATGGATATCATTCATAGATATCAGAGAGCTGCAACGAATATGATAAAATCAGAACAAACAGTCGTGCCAAAAACACAATCAAATCAATTCAGTTCAGCATAGACAACATTGTTAATCAATTCGTGCATCTGCCAGCGTCAACTGACCTGATGCAACACGAACAATCTGTTCTTCGGCAATCACGATCGTGTAAACGTATGGCTGGCTTCGGTTTCAATCGTATCATGTCAGTTCATAGCGTTGCGACGATTATTTGAATTGATGTGAAACTTTGGGTAAACTGTAAGTAAATCTACGAGTAAATCTTTGGGTAAATCTATAAGTATAGCAAACAACAACAATTTTCTGCTAGACTGATTTGAATCATGTGTGGCAAAAAATGTATCAGCTTTGAATATGTGCGCATGTTACAAATTTTCGATGCGTAAATAATGGAAATTCCATCGAGTACGTACATACATACATATATACACACATTTCTTGTATGTACTACAAATTCCAACGAACAACTAAGACGCGACAGACAAACCATGACTGGAGCAGACATGGAGGTTTTGGTGACAATCACTGTACTAGGGGGGTATAAGACAAACCGAGGTGGGGCCAAGTAAATGCAGCTTGCTACTGAATGCATTAGGACCATCACGTACGTATGAGTAATACTCAACCTTCCTCCCGACGTAATACTTGACGGTGGTACCGGGGGGTTCGGTACAAGACAGTAGGAGGTTTAGTTCGGATTAAAGTTCCACACTGACTTGGGTTCAGGCTTTCGATGCTTCCTCCTCGTAAAAAAAAAAAAAAAAAAAAAAAAAAAAAAAAAAAAACATTTCTTGTATGTATGTACTTGATGGAATTTCCATTATACATATTACATATGTATATACATACATGTACACACAAACATATGTATTTGAAATAGAACAGAAGTGTCCGACTGCATCAGTGTTTAGGGGATGATATACAAACCGAACGCTGTCAATCATTTCAATCATTGAAGCAGAGAAGGTTCATGGTGTGCCGATTGTCATCACGTTCCTCTTTTTGGAGGAGTTGAGTTTTCTATTAGTGGATTTCACCACAAAAATATTATTAGCGGATTTCACCAATGTTTAACATGAAAGGGTCGAAAATAGCAGAATTGAGCGTTTTCAGTGTGAAATGAGAAAAATAATGCTAATTTTAATGTTTAGAAATGTACGCTTACAGATTCGCATACTTGCAATGCGCAAGCGGCTGTATATAATTTATAGATATTCTCCATATATTTGATAACAAAGCTCATGCCGATATATGTTTGTATGTATGTATGTGCAATTTGACCTATTGAATGATAAATTCCATTAAATCTGTTGGAATTTATAATAAAGTCATATTTTCATTATTCCCAAAATATTACGTACATATGTAAATATTTTCCATTATTACCTAGTATGTATGTATATTGGGCATTTTTTTGATAACATTTTGAAGACCAAGCCGACGCACATAATTGCATATGGATGTATAAACAGATTTTCAAAAACCATACCCGTAATGATAAAATGTTTTTTGATAAAATCCAGTTTTGATAAAATCTTAAAAATCATATGCATATAATTTTGTACCTATGTGCATGTAAACACATTTAAAAAAAAAAACGTACGCATAAAGTTCACATATTCACATACTTATGTATGGATATAATTTTGTGTGAACGTAAGCAAATTTGAAAGAATCATTCACACACCAATTTGTGTGTAAATATATACAACCATTGTTTCATACAAAAACTCCGTTGTCACGGACAACGATTGTGACCGCTTTCCTTGCCGCTGTACAGCTTCGCCAACAAACAAGCGTAAATATGTACATATGTTTGTGTGTGAGCTGGCATACATATCGACGCAAATTTCTGCGAGTCGCGATATTTCAGAATTACAAAATATTTTTCACATTCCTTGACAAATACAGTCAATCCCAGTTGTAGTTTGTAGTTAGATAAAAATAAAAATATAATTTGGTACATAAACGACTGCGGATACTTAAATGTGTCGTACTCAAAACAATAATTTCTAGGTATTTCAAAAAACAAATCGTGAGATGCAGCAATATTTAATATAGGCTGTTAAGAGTGATGAGGGAGGGATTTGATTTTCATTTAAGCGGAGTACTACCTAACCGGGATTGACTGTACACCTAAATCAGAGGAATATTGAATATTTTCTTTAAAATATTTCTTGAATTTAAAATCGACAAACAATCTATGTTGTCAATTTTATTCTAATATATTTTAATACTTATTTTTGCGGGGTTGACACTTTTTCCTTCTCATACATTCCAGAAATATGTATATTCACTTTATGATTTCTAGCTTTTGAAATCGTCACGAAAAGACGCTTGTAGGCGAGGCATGCTCGGGGAGATGTAATGGCGTCTGCTTTTATGAATGAATCGAATATGCTTTTTGAAAGTACGTTTGCGTTCATGAATGAAAATTTTGTTGTTGTGTAATTTACTATAAATTTTGACGTCGGCAATTTGGCTGCCATATTGATTTCTGATGCTTTTTCAAACGATTGTTGTTTTTGTAGAACAATATTTGTAATTTTTGCGGGTGACATATCCACTTGTGAACGCATGTAAGTATGTATGTTGTGTATGCATTGTTTGTGTGGGAATGTCATACGCACATAATTACATGCGTACTCATATTGTAAGTATGTATGATAATTTTTGAAACTATTGTTGTTTTTCCAGAAGAATGTTTGTATTTTTTTGATTTACATGTGTACGCAAACATATATCATTTGTGTCATACGCACATACATACATACATATGTGTGTACGTAAATATAGAGAAGCGCGCGCTTTTTATATTACTGATAATATCTTGATTTGAAATTGATTTGTACTTGCACACATATCTGCAGGATAGATGCGTATGAAAGATTTAAATGATAAGAGGTGTGATTTACATACAATATATTATTATTGTAATATATTATGTTTTTAGGATATTATGATAATATATCATATATGTATATAGCATATATGTATATGTATGTATACATATGAAATGATATTACATTATCAAAGAAAAGAAATATTTAAAAAGTAGCCTTTATTTGCACATTATTTACAAATATTGCTTGGAGAATAGCATATCTTAATAATAATGTTATTAATTTTGCATGAATTCACAAAACTTGGCAAAATTATATTCATATCAATTGATATGATAGCATGTAAATGTGTAAAAATATAAGCCAAAAGGCCAACAGGCGTCTGTAAAAGCAATGTATGTATATTTCTGAGCATAATTTTTATTGGATTCTCAGCTCTGTTCACTCATTTCTGTTAAAGTTTCTCCTGCCGAGCTAAAAGTGGTGAAATCCATTCATGGCTCTTGACAGTTTACACGCTTGTCCGTAGTTGAACCTTCTCTATATTATACGTTCTCTGATTGAAGCATAAGTATGCATCACTTCGGGTATTTTTTGCTGAAACGAACGTTCATAAACAAATCAGGTGTAAACCGATCGCTAGTGATACAAAGTTGTTCTCTACCGCTGATTTGAAGAAAACAGTTCGCTTCGTGTACATGAACTGAACTGGCAGAATCAGACAGAGTAACGGATCAGTAATTAAGTATACACAAAAATTTATTACTCGTTGCAGTTCTATGATAGATATGTACATATGTATTATGGAAGATATAAGCATGTATTTGATATCAAAGCACATAAGTATATATGCACATATGTATGTATGTATGTGCAATATGACCCTTTTAATGATGAATTCCATTAAATCTGTTGAAATGTGTAATAAAGTCCCATTTGTATAGTTACCTAAATATTATAAATGATATAATTATAATTAATATAGGTTTGTTATTTATTTGCTTTGGGCATTAAAGGTTTTGATAACGTTTTAAGAGACCATGTCGTCGCACAGATTCACATAAACATGTAAAAAGATTTTTGAAACCATACGAGGTGTGTTCAAAAAGTATCGCGAATCGTGACTGACAGTTTTCTTCGATTGCAGGGGCGTGGTGCATCATGAGTTCTTGCCACAGGGAAGAACGGTCAATAAGGAATATTACCTGCATGTTATGCGCAATTTGCGCGAAGCAATCCGCCAGAAACGCCCGGATTTGTGGAAGAACAAGAATTGGCTTTTGCACCACGATAACGCCCCTGCTCACACACATCGTTGCTTGTGCGCGACTTTTTGGCCAAAAGCAACACACTAATGATGCCGCAGCCACCGTATTCCCCAGATCTTGCCCCCTGTGAATTTTTCTTGTTCCCTAAACTGAAGAGGTCCATGAAAGGACGACGTTACGCTTCTTTTGACGAGATAAAGACGGCATCGAAGGAGGAGCTGAAGACGATAATAAAAAAATGATTTTTTGAAGTCCTTCGAAGATTGGAAAAAGCGTTGGCACAAGTGCATAATATCTCATGGGGATTACTTTGAAGGGGACAAAATAGATATTCATGAATAAATAAATAATTTTTGAAAAAACACAAAATTAACGATACTTTTTGAACACACTTCGTACACATAATTTTCACATATTCACATACTTATGTACAGGGATGGGCACGACCACAACCAAACGGCGCTCATAAAATGACATTAGAGGCCTTTACACGGTCACACATGCTCGCGAACATGGCTTGATGTACAAGTTTGACGTTTTCGTTCACACGGTCATGCATGTGTGTGAACTTCATTTTTGTTCAGCTTTTAACGAGTAAACATGGCACGCGCATTAGTGGCAGCTCTTCTGATTGAAGAAATTTTAGAAATGAGGAAGAGGAAGAAATTGCAAAAAGTGGCAAGAAAAAACGAATTTGGGTGCAAGATTGGCGTAAGAAAAGACCAATGCAAATTTGTTAAAATAACTGGAAATATCTTGCCCAAAGCATTACAAATGAATGAAATGAAATGAACTAATTTTACATTTTAAATTGTCCAAGCTAGAGTTACCATCAATTTCTTTTAATTTTGATAGAAGCACTTCATAATCTGCATTATTTTTGTTTTTGTAGCACTCGCTTTTTATTTGCCACAGTTCTGGAAAACTTCGGTAGAGTTCAAAGAATTCTTTCCAAAATTGCTCGTTCATGCGCGACACCGTTCCTGCCCACTGTCTTTTTTCCGACTGAAAAAATACACTGCGTGCATCATGCAGCCCTTCACACGATCACACTTGTGTGACACACCAGCAGAAAAATTAAACAAGTTTTAAAACTTTGAACATGCGTGACAAGCATGTTTTTTTCCCTTTACACGCTACAACTTGGTGTGATGTCACACATGTTGTCACACATAGAGCGCTATTACGTGAAGCAACTTTTGTTGCTAATTCTCGGGCGATTCTCTTTTGCTGTCGCCCATTACCTTCACACGAGCAACTTGTGTTGCGCAACTCTGTTCGAGTTTTCCTCATTCTCTTTCACTTTACTTTAACCCATTGTCTACTCTTTACTTTAACCCATTGTCGTTTCTTTTTCCTTATAGGTATTTGGGCCGTTCTAACACATGTATTAATCAGTTCTGTCAATTAAGAAATACATTTTATTTATAATTCAAAATTAAAACAAAGATTATATGACAGACTTTCACATATATCACCCTTTTCACTATCGTCTGAATCAGCTTGTATAGCTTTCTCCATACATTTCACAATATCTTTAATTAATTCGATTTTTTTGTCATACTCCATTTTCTAAAATATTTATATTATATTATGTATATCTGTATACATATTTGCAAATTACTTAACAAAAGATGAAATTAAATTTTTTAAATATATTCAAAATATTATTTTCAAAAAAATGTACGGAAATGCAACTATGTACTACGAAAGAAAGGACACGAATGCCGAAAAACGTCGCAGCGAACTGTTACGAATAAGAACACAAAGCGAGTTGCTGAACACTGGAAACTCGGCGCCCCCTCGCCTATAAACCAAGAGTTGCCGCAACAAAAGTTGCCGCGTGTGATAATACACATATTTGACCGTCTAAAGGCCGCTATTGTGTTAGTGCATTTACTGTGTGGCAAAGCGAATCAACGATCAGAAATAATCAGTCTGCTAGCAGAAGTCGAATAAGTAGGTTTATGCTGCACGCAGTAGTGCATGCTACATACGAATGTACATACTTGAATGTATGACGTAATTTTGTAATATAAACTAATAATATTTTATAATGAATAATTCATATTTAACTTGGATAGAATACTACAATTGATTACCGAAAAAATATTAAACTTAAAATTTTAACTAAAAACTAATTCGTTCTTCACTATAATATAATATAATTGACGACCTCATTATAATCTAAATCAAAATTTGATACTTTTATCCTAAGCAGGTCTTCTAAATGTTTATCTGTTAGCCTAATTCTATACGATATTAACTTTGCTATATTTATGTATCCAATACGAGTACTCGCAGATAAATCATAAAGTAATGCGTACAGGTCTATTCAGCTTGACTTCTGATTGCAGACTGATTTCACTATCGCTTTGTGACAAAGTTCGTCCCATCGTAATGCCGGAATTACATGTGCAGAATTCTGCGTGCAGAAAAACAATTTGTACTGATTTGACAGTTCAAATTCTGCACCTCAATGCAGATCTGCACGGCATGTGAAATTTGAATTTTTCTGCGCAGAGGCAGTGCTGACAACATTCAAATAATTAATTTTTGAGCAAAGTCCGGCAACATTTTAAATTGCGCTCAGCTGTTAAGTAAAAATTAACAAAAGAAATAAAAAATGGAAGAAAAACTGATTGAGTTTGTAAGAGAAAACAGGTTCTTATATGACAAAAGTCATAAAAATTACAAAAATAGCTACCTGAAATACCTTAAAATTTTTAAATTTCAATTTCAATTTCAATTATTTATTGCAATCAGCTGATTGTCAAAATTTACTGCACATGTGTTTTGGCTGGAAAAAATAGTGCAGATCTGCATGCAGAATATCTGCACATGTAATTCCGGCATAAGTGCTTGTTTTACGCTCTTCGTTTGTGCGTGTTAGTGACAATCCGTGTGTATACGTATACGATCACTTACGCTCTTTTAGCACCTGCTATGACATTGCCCATCCCTGCTTATGTATGTAATTTTGTGTGCACGTAAACAAATTTGAAAGAATCATTCCCATAATGTTTGCAAATTTGTCTACAGTGTAGACTCTACACTCAACTTTCTGTGTAAATATATACACCCATTGTTTCATACAAAAACCCCGTTGTCACGGACAACCAATGGCCGAAGGTTTTGCTAAAAAGTCAATGTGTCGAAGGACTGACTTGACAACAAATCTTTGCCGAAAAAAATTAACGAACGGCCGCCGATTGTCACCGCTTCCCTTGCCGCTGTACAGCTTCGCCAACAAACAAGAAGCGTGCATACATATCGATGCAAATTTTTGCCAGCCGCATAAAAATATTTCAGAATTACAAATATTTTCGTCATTCCTTGACAAATACAGTCAATCCCGGTTATTTGCCACACTCAAAGTGTTATTTTGTTAAAAATAAAGATATAATATGGTACATAAGCGACTGCGGGAACTTAACCGAGTCGTACTTAAAACAATAATTTCTAGGTATTTCAAAAAACAAATCGTGAGATGAAGCAAGATATAAAATAAGCTGTTAAGAGTGATGAGGGAGGGATTTGATTTTCATTTAAGCGGAGTACTACTTAACCGGGATTGACTGTACACATGAATCAGAGGAATATTGAATATTTTCTTTGAAACTTTTCTTGAATTGAAAATCGAAAAATAAACTATGTTGTCAATTTTATTCTAATATAACTTAATACTTATTTTTGCGGGAGTGACACTTTTTCTTTCTCATACATTTCAGAAATATATTCAATTTATGATTTTAAGCTTTTGAAATCGTCGCGAAAAGACGCTTGTAGGCAAGGCATGCTCGGGGAGATGTAATGGCGTCTGTTTTTATGAATGAATCGCATATGGTTTTTGAAAGTACGTTTGTGTTCACGAATGAAAATTTTGCTGTTTTGTACTTTACTATAAATTTTGACGTCAGCAATTTGGCTGTCATATTGGTTTCTGATGCTTTTTCAAACGATTGTTGCTTTTGCAGAACAATATTTGTAATTTTTGCGGGTGACATATTCACATGTGAACGTATGTATGTTGTGTTCGCATTGTTTGTGTGAGAATGTCATACGCACATACATACATATGTGTGTACGTAAATATAGAGAAGCGCGCGCTTTTTATATTACTGATAAATGATAATATTTTGATTTGAAATTGATTTGTACTTGCGTACATATCTGCATGATAGTGTCGTATGAATGTTTTAAATGATAAGAGGTGTGATTTATGTACATATATTATTATTGTAATATATTATGTTTTTAGGATATTACGATAATATTTCAAATATATAGCATGTGTACATGCGTACGAAATTATATAATATTATTCTTTGTGACATATTTTTCATATATCGAGCATGCCACGCTTTTCTCACAATAATGCAGGAATTTTTTCTTCATTATTATTGTTAGTTTATACAAAGAATTATTTTTCACTTTTGAGTTTGATATGCTTTAAAAGCGTGTTTTTTAGTTTTTTTAAACTATATTTATTTTCGGCAAAGCTTTGTTGTCAAGTCAGTCCTTCGACACATTGACTTATTGGCAAAACCTTCGGCCATTGGTTGTCCGTGACAACGGAGTTTTTGTATGAAACAATGGGTGTATATATTTACACACAAAGTTGTGTGTAGACAAATTTACAAACATTATGCGAATGATTCTTTCAAGTTTGTTTACGTACACAGAAAATTACATACATAAGTACGTGAATATGTGAAAATTATGTGTATGGTTTTTAAAATCTTTTTACATGCTTATTTGAATCTGTGCGACGACATGGTCTTTTAAAACGTTATCAAAACCTTTAATGCCCAAAGCAAATAAATAACAAACCTATATTAATTATAATTATATTTTTTATATTATTTAGGTAACTATACAAATGTGACTTTATTACACATTTCAACAGATTTAATGGAATTCATCATTAAAAGGGTCATATTGCACATACGTACACACATATGTAAATATATACTTATGTGCTTTGATATCAAATACACGCTTATATCTTTCATAATACGTACATATCTATAAATGATATCCACAGTCGTTTGCGCATTGTAAGCGTACATTTGTAAACATTGAAATTAGCATCACTTTTTTCATTTAAAAATGAAAGTGCTCAATTCTGCTATTTTCGACCCCCTCATGTTAAATATTGGTGAAATCCGCTAGTAATATTTTTGTGGTGAAATCCACTAATAGAAAACTCAACCCCTCTAAAAAGAGGAACATTTTGACAATCGGCATACCATCTCTATAAATGTACGTTCTCTGCTCTGTGTTTTTTATGCGCTTTGTTGCTTTGCTAGCACTGTTATTCTTATATTGCGTAATAGCATACGCAAGCCGAAAATCGGCCAAGGCGAATGTCATATAGAAGATTGACAATATGCAAGACCATAGTTCGAAGTTTACCGTTGTTTTTGGTAATTTCCTTTTAATGTCCCTTTGGTTAGAACGCATTCTAGTACTGTACTCACTGGCTTTATTATTCAAAAGATTCCTGTCAAGACAGTCACAAAAAAATAATAAATATCGGATCACGCGTTTATTGCCGAACAAATTTCAAGTGGTAAGGTATAAATGTTTTTTATGGAATAAGACATGAAGTTGTTTGAATTTTGCTTAAATCTATGAATATATAGTATAATAAAAAATATAATTTGGTTAAGTTGATTTGCTAAGTTGCTAACCGGATTTAAGCACCAACAAAATCAAAAAACTCAAAAAAGGCACCAAAAATTTAGGAGTTATTTTTGCATGCATGACGTGTGCGCGGTGACCGCTCACAAGAGTAAAAAGTCCACCATATCCATAGCTGAAGCTCATTTAGGATACTGCATAGAAACAACGTACAAAAGAAACTAATAAAAACACCACATAAGTTTTTGATGTGGTGCTTTGACACACGAGTTTACAAAACACTTTGAGCATGTGTGGTGTATTTGTAGTTGCGGTGCACCAATGCAGATCTAAGATGTGTACCAAGTTTTATCGAGCTATCTCAATTTTGACATGGACGGACAAACCGACAATCACTCGGTATTATACTCGTCCAGTCATCCTGATCATATATATTCATATACTACATCTATCTCGATTAGTTGTAGGTAATACAAACAACCCTTATATGAACATGGTTCGGCAGGGCTTCACAGGAGCAGTTGTCACCTTTATGTCTCATAAGCTACTCCACCGATTTTAACCAATTTTTATGCTCATACGCTCCTGATATTTCTATAAAAACGTTCCCATGTTTCACAATTTTTAAACCCATATGATTGTTTCACTCTATAACTTAAACACAGCTAAAATTATAGGTATAAAACTTTGCACAGATAGTGGCTTTGAGTCATGGTAGTTTCAGATAGCAAATATGTGGACTACTTTGCCTATGACTGGCTTTTACCGAAATATCGGTCAATCTGTGATATGTATTATTGAAATATAGAAACAAACTTTTCCCTATAATTACGTGCCTTTCTGTCAAAAATATGTAAAAGCGGGTAATATTTCCTACCGAATATAGAAATTAACGAACTTCTGGTTGACTTCATACCCCGTATATCGGTCAACACGTGAGTTATGTATCTTAATGAAACTTAAAATGATTTTTCAAAGTTTGAAATCGGTACACGAACGACCCCAGTTTCCGTATAGTAGTAGACATTATGTCGCACATGTCGCTCAGCATATGTGTTCTCTTCATAAAATTGCTTGGAAATAACAACCCTAGTATATGTAGTTTAGTAATGGTAAAAGTTAATCCAATGTATTAAAGTTAGCCTCTTCCTCATATGTACATTAGGGTGTGCCATTTTGAGGCAACTTTTTTTTTCAACTGGAAAACAGGCTCAAAACTTTCGAAATGTGTAAAAAAAAAGTCACTCAAAAGATGAGCTTTTAATATTAATATTAAGAGGTGCCTCTTTTAAATTTTCTGTTTTCCATATAAATAACATGGAAAAAAAATCATTTTTTTTTGTGGTGGTTATTGTGCGTAGGTTTTATATGTGCACGCGATGGCTGCCAGTAGGGATGGTAAACTCGATTCCGATTCTACTCGAGAATCGAGTTTTCTCGTTAAATAATCGATTTTTCGTAATCGATCTTCAGTAGTCGAAGTCGATTAAGAATCGGTTCTTGACATTCGAAAAATCGATTATTTTACGAGAAAACTCGATTCTTGAGTAGAATCGGAATTGAGTTTACCATCCCTACTGGCAGCCATCGCGTGCACATATAAAACCTCCGCACAATAACCACCACAAAAAAATGATTTTTTTTCCATGTTATTTATGTGGAAAACAGAAAATTTGAAAGAGGCATCTCTCAATATTAATATTAAGAGCTCATCTTTTGAGTGACTTTTTTTTTACACATTTCGAAAGTTTTGAGCCTGTTTTCCAGTTGAAAAAAAAAGGTTGTCTCAAAATAGCACACCCTAATGTACATATGTACATATATATGTATGTATATTTTATACTAAGTAGGTCTACGACCTACTTAATTAAATAAGACCTTAGATATAAAAATATCATTGTGGTGTAATTCTTTTGAGTCGAGAAGAAGAAGCATAGAAAAGCATGTAAATTGTAAACAAATGGATGAGCACTTTTGTTAAATCGTGAAATAAACTTTATAGTTTTTGGTGATAAAATTTTAGAGAAATAAATGAATAGGTATTTTTCAAATAAATACATTTATCTATTGACAGCAAAATTGCCAATCAAGTGGATGGTTAACATATTGTGATCATTTTTCAAATTTATAAGTATGAAAAAGTAAGGCTAAGTTCGGGTGCACCGAATATTTTATACTCTTGCAACTTGCTAGAATCAAGGCCAGGGAAATACTAAAACCAATCATATTAAAACCAGTCAGCCGGATGTTCAAAAATCTTTAAAGTAGTTATATAGAGGCTAGGCCAATTTTTCGCTCAAATTTATCACAAAGATACACTGTTATGAGTAAAAATAACATTTTAATTTTCATACAGTCACCCGGAAGTTCAAAAATCTTTAAATTAAGTACATGGGCGCTAACAGAAATATTGTCAGAGATGGTTTATCAATTAATTTCAATTATATATGAAATATTGACCGACATTTTCGATCAAAAGTCAACTATGGGGGGTCTAAATATACGGTACCTAGACTCTTGTACAGTTTTTATTGGATTTAAACAATTTTTGTTCATAAGACGGCACACTGTTCAGATTTCTGAACAGTTCTTAACGGCTACAATTGTAGCAAATAACATATTTTTGTAAGTCTGTATAGAAACAGATATCATGTTACAAATACATATATATGCATTATCGCTAACACATACAAATACAGTCGTAAACACAAATATGTACGTACAAATAGCCATTTCAATCATCACCGTAATAAATGTTTATTTCGGGTATATTGATTATACCATGTTCGGACCGACAACGAAAACATGTTTTCGTGGGAAAAACTAGTTTTCGCAAGAAAACTTGCGTTTTCGTCCATGTAAAATCTGTCAAACGAAAACACAGTTTTCGCTGAAAACTACTTGAAAACTTACATTCCACTCATTATAATCGGTGCCTGCTCTAGTTTAATCGATTTTTGTGGAAGACAAATTTTGCCGGCCCTAAATTGTCACTTGATATTTGTTTACATTCCATATACAAATACAGCTGCTCACTGTTAAGGGGATTCTCTTGTTCTTGCAAAACCCTTGCACGGTGCACCAATTGCAGAATTTTCTTCTTGGTGCAACGGCACAAGAAACACACGCAAAACTTTATTCTGTAAAATATGTCAGACCAAAACTCATGTTTATTTTCGTGCCGTCATATATTACTATATTCGAAATGGGTGCTCTCCTGGCCTTGCATATTTCGGTATAGGATTTTTGCATTTTGTGTCATCTTGAAAGAGTAAGAGAATCCCCGTTTTGATAGTTGTCAGTGAAAACTTATCGAAAACACACATTGTCGGTCCGAACGGCTTACATTCCACAACATACAAATGTGTTTTCAAAATGTTTTCAATGTCGGTCCGAACATAGTATTAGAGACTGTATTATTAAATGTATGCAATGTAAAGAATCGCATAAGATCCTAAAATAATAATAGATAAGAAATAGTTGTGTATGCCGTTGGGAACACTTATGTTTAAGATACTTATATGTTCATACTGTTGGTATGTACAGTAGATTAGCATTATGATATGTGTATGCACTCTGGAAAATACACATGTCATAAGAAAATCTATAAATAAAGGAGCTCTGGAAAACCTAAGCCCATCGCGTTATTTCTTTACACACATACTGAAGACATTATTAGTGCAAAGTTTTATCCCGTTATATTAACTGCTTCTTAATTTGTGTACTGGAAACTGAACGAATCAAGTGTAATTTAAAACTGTGTCACATGGGAAGTAGGCGTGGTTGTCGTCCGATTTCGTTGATTTTCACAATGTGACATAAGAATGTAAGAAGAAAGCCACGTTCAAAGTTTTGTCAAAATCGGTTTGGTCAGGTCCCAAGATATTACCAAAAAATGGGCGGTGCCACGCCTATCGTAATTTTCACAACGGTTCCCATAAAGCTCTCTCATACTATCTTGGTAAACGCCATGGTATGATAAAATTTGTTGTCTCTGATGTATTTAGTTATTGAGTTATCGCGCTTTTAGTAGTTTTTAACGGTACCGTTATATAGGGAGTGAGGGGGGATATATATCCTCCGATTGCATCTATTTTCACACTGTCGGTAGAAGTTCTTATGAGATTTGTATTGAGCAAGTTTGATTAGCTACAGTGCATTAAACTTTTTAGAGGGCGGGGCCACACCCACTTTTTGAAAAAACAGTTTGCCTCTTTGATACTGGGGCCTTTTGCACCAAATTACAGTTTTATATCTTACTTTAATGCTTAGTTATGGCACTTTATATGTTTTGGGTTAATGGCTATTTGTGGGCGTGGCAATGCTCCGATTACGCCCATCTACGAACTCGAAATTTTTTGTACTAAGGAACCCTCATACCAAGTTTCATCGACATATCTCAATTTTTACTCAAGTTACAGCTTGCACGGCCAGACGGACGTACAGACAGACAGTAAACCCGATTTCATCTTTTCTCGTCATCCTGATCATTTATATATATAGTATAATATACGATTTACGATTTACGTGCTGCTCTGTGCTTATTCTTCTCAACTGAAAAGATTTACGTTATGACATGGCGGTTGACGTAATTTAGTATTCTACATATCATCCTGGGATATTTATAATAACATACTATCAAAGTTTTGAAATCGATTGCAATATATATATAATAGCTGATATATACATATACATATATATATGGCGTATTTATATTGCTATCTTAGGGAAAATGCTAATGAACATCAGTTTTGAATATCGCTTAGTAGATAGTCATACGAGTAGTAACAAAAGATTATGTTCGTTCCAAAATTCACACATATTTAAATTTTATGTCCATATGCAGGCATGTATGTATGTACCTATGTTAAGACAACTTTTAATTAACAAAACCTAACATAAATTTTTGAATGAAATGGCTCATACTAATAGAAATGCAACTCATTTATCTGCGTATGTATGTATGTATAACCGTATTTTTGTACTCTAGACAATCTTGCGATTCAAAAGTTGTGCAATTTTTTTTATAAAGCTTTAAAACTTAACAATTGTAAATGAGCCCTGAAAAAACTTTTGAAGCTCATACGTTTTTGAAATAAAGCAATTAACGATGTGGGAAGAAAGCAATTATTTTAGCATACAACACATCATTTCCTTCCCACTTTCGCTGTAATTCCCCATGATAACCGATCGATTGATTAATCTATGAGTTTACTATGCATAATATTTATAAATATATTAATTTGCTTATATTGTGCTTGAATAATAAATATTATATAAAAAAATTAATATTTGTTCTGTTCTTTATTTACTGGTCCAGTTTTGCAACGGTTACAAAAACAAAAACACTCGACAAACATACCATATATTGCATTATCTACATAATTTATGCTCACTAATGAAAATCATAAAAAGCAATACATAATATTTATTTTTAAATTTTACGGGAAAGTTTTTATATATCTATATACGTTAATATGTACTGAGTATGTATTTTTTATCTGATTTTAATATTTATTGTTAAATGAGTAAAAACCTCGTATCTTCGTTAGCATTAACAGAACGCCTTGGTAGCTTTGGTATATAGAAATTGACCTGATCTTTTTTGCTTCCAAGTAGCGCCGCCGGATTAAGGGCTGCGGTATTTAAAGCCTGAGCAGCGTTATTTAATGTCGCTGGATTTAAAGCTGCATTAATCCTATATAATACGTCGTTTATAGTTGTCGATTACAGTAAATGATGTGAGTACAAATATTTCAGTCATATTGAAAGGTCACAAATACAAATACAAAATAAAAAAAGGAAAAGAGAAATAGGGAGAGAGAGAAGAAGAAAAAACACATTAAATATTTGAGATAAAAGTATACAGTGAAAACTAACTTTATTCAATCAATTTTTACTCTGACACCAAAGTTATAAAATATTTCCATACATACATACATGTATAAGCTAAGAGTAAATTACGCCCGCAATCTTTATAAACGTAGACTATGCCTTTATTTTGGCATAAAGGTGACCTCCCATTTTGACGTGTGGATGAAATAAAACAATCGAATTGAAAAAATGAATTCATGATTTTTGAGAACTTCAAAACATGTGGATCATGAAAATGGTAAGTAATTGCTGTTAATGAAAACACTTACACACTTAAATTTTTTTTACATTTTTGGAACAAGGAAAGCTGTTAAAATTCATTGATTGTTTATCCGGAGACACTTACACACACTGGCCATCATGTTATTGTGAAATAACTAAAGTTTTCAACTATTAGGGTCTCAGGTTCTGATCAACATTGAATGAATATGTATATAAGCAATAATGAAGAGGTGTACAGAAACTAAACAAATTATCTAAAATATTCGAAATTTGGAAAATTACTTAAAATGTTAAAATATGTTTTGGTACATAAATATTATGAAGCGAATTGGAATGAAATTAGATATGACTAATGAATTTTTGACTATCTCGTGTATTTCACACTGATAAAATCGGCAGTAGTCTTATGGATAGACTATTAGCTTGAACTACTAGCTTGATGTACCAACCATTTTTGGTCTATTAATTATGTACTACAATATCCTCAAAACACTTGATCTATATTTCATGTGATTGGGTTAGAATAGAAGTTTTCACTCTAAAGGCTTAAGAAACTTGAAGTAAAATCACCGCCCATTTTTAAGTAAAATTTAATTTCGCAGAAACTAACTATTTGGAACTGGTTTCTATATAAAGCATTTATAAAAGAACTTTTTAATGCAGATTAGGAAATTGAACCTTCATTCCGTGCAAATGCTATATTGAGCCACAAATTTAGTACCTTGGTTGCCTTGGGGAGGTTTATTCCTATCTAGCCGTATAATTCCGTAGTTATCGTAGTCACACGTGTTACCTTACAACTGTGCTCTCAAAATAGGGTCTAAAGAAATACAAGAAACACAAGAATATTCATTAAATCTATAAAATTGATAATAGTGCGATGATAAGTATTATTGTTTAAAGACTTCAACACTCATCAACACTCCATAGATGTTCCATTGTCCGACTATGGAGAGGTGCAAATAGCAATTACTCGCCTGAAGAACAACAATGCGGCAGTGATCAATGGATTGCCGACCGAGCTATTCAAATACTTCGTTGAAGAACTGAGAAGGTGCATGCATTAGCTTCTCTACAGGATATAGTGGGATGAAAGCATACTCGACTATTGGAGCCTAAGTGTGCGCTGCCCAATCCACAAAATGGGGGATTCCACAATCTGCGCCAATTACCGTGGTATAAGGTTCTTTGATTTTGCATGTAAGGTCTTATCGAGCGTGGGGTGTGAAAGACACAACGTCACCGAACTGATAAGGCCTTATCAGTGTGGCGTTAGATCATGAAAATCTACTATCAACCGTTAGTTCCTTACTCCAGAAGGGAATGAAGCGAAGCGTATGGGTCTAATTGTGAATGAAGACAAGACGAAATTTCTCCTGTCATCAAACAAACAATCATCGCATTTGCGACTTGACTCACACGTCACTGTTTAGACTCATTTATATGAAGTCGTAGATAATCTCGTCTATCTAAGAATCAGTAATACGACCAACAACGATGTAAACATAGAAATTTAACGTAGAATCACTCTTGCCGACAGGTGCCACGATGTAATGAGTAAACAATTGAAAATTAAAGTCCCACCTCGACGAACAAAGACCTCTACTTCGTTGTAGAGATCAGGTGGAGGAGGACCTGGCTGTATTTGGTACCTCGAATTGGCGCTAAAAGAAGAAACGACTGTCGTGATATTGCCAACTCAGATATAACCACGTAAGCGATGTCTACGTCAGCAAACAGAAAGAAAAAAGTTGTAATATTAACGTAGCTTATTAATTTAGCACTCTTTTCAATTGGGGCAGGGATGGGCACATTTTTAGCCCGTAAAGTTAGCAAAGTGCGCACGGGGGCTAGATGAAGGGCATAACAAGTTGCGAAAAAAATCAATTACATTCCTCCGTAACTTAATGTTCATCGCAGAGTGGTTGCGGCAATACTGACATTGTAAACAAATTAAAGAGCGGAAGTTTACTTCATATCGGAATTGTACAGTTGTGTGAACAAAAAGAGGTAAACATAATTTGCAGGGCTTAGAGTTTTGCATTAAAATTTGTTTTTATTTACCTTTGCATGGTGGGAAATTCTAATCACTGTTAGGAAAAAAAAATATAAGTTATACTTGTATCTGAAAACAATTTTATTTAATAAGAAAACAGCACATTTTAAAACCTTACAACACCTATAGTTGTTCCTATTTTGTTCACACCACTATATATGAGATAGAACAGTTAATGGTGGTGATGCCAGTTGTAAAAATTCATTTTAGCTACAATTGAGAAAACTTTTCTCAAGTTGTGGGCTTTTATACGTACATATGCAAGGCAGTTATCATATATGTATATAAAAAAAAGATAGGTACTTGTGATCATAATATATATATATATATATATAATTTAATGAAAATGCTTATATAAATATATATATATATTTAATATATATTAAAATTTTGTGATGTTATAAATTTATAGTAGTTACAAAGAAACTTAAAATTGTTAGGCAATTTAACAATTATTACCCACAGTGCAACTTTCCATATATGCGTGCGCTCTCATTTGTAAACATAGCGTGAAAAAAAAACATTGCTCTCATTTGTAAATATGGAGTGGTAAAATACGTTTCTCTCACTTCCCTCTTCATGTTTGCCCGCGATGATCCCCTCACCTAGCCCTCAAAATGTGCACTCGTGCCCGCACGGGCAAAATGCCACTGAGGGCTAATATGCCCATCCCTGAATTGGGGTATTCACAACGTGTCTTAAAGCATAGTAAAATCATAAAATCATAGGTTTTTATGCTAGTGTAAAAAATTTGTTGTTGGATTGCATACTAAAATAAGTTTACGCAAATACAACTCTGAACGCTATGTATTCGTCATAACTGATCAGCTGATTTCTGTTTACATCAGTTTGCTTTTGTGTTGTGGTTACATTTGTGTTTAAATTTAAATTTCTTTCAAGTTTATTTTGTCGAAGGTTTTCGGAATAATGGAGCAATATAATGTTATACAGGTAATATAAAAATGCATAATAAATACAATTTAACTAATCAAATGCGCTTTTAGACAAAAGCAAAGCGGGTGCGTTCCAACCCAACCAGAAAGTGGCTGTTTGAAGAAGAAAAGGCGTTGATTGAATTTTTGACACAAAACAGGGATTTTGAGGTAAATCTATTAATTAAAATACAACTTAGAAGTAATCTATTATAATTTTAATTATAGAAGCCAACGTTTCAAATGTATTATAGACGATTTTCAAAGGAGAGCAACATTGCGGTGGACTGGAAGCTGGCACGCTCGAAAGTTCGTTATATGCGTACAACATATAACAAAGCAAAAGCATGGGAAGGCTCGACGGGTGCAGGGAGTATGGAAGGCGAAACTATGAAAGGTAAGATTTTGTTTTGTAAATAAAAAAAAAGTTTTCACGGTTTCTGCGTGCGTATAGAAGTGAAGCAAATAGTATTGAGGACAATTGCGAATTTGTGTAAATGGTTCAAACCATAAAATGTAGCCTATAGTCACAAACAGCTTGCATTTTAATAGCATATTGGCGTTTTCGTGAATAAAAAAGTTCATGTTTTTTGGCTGGGGCTTTAGCCAATTTCAATTCGGATCCATCAATATATCCTATACAACCTGGAATCTCTTTCCGCGATGCAGTAACAATTTGCAACCGTTCATTTTCATTTGGCCAAAACAGAAACTTCTCACTTCAATATTACTTTAAATACGCGCTTAGTTATAATTTGAATAGTGCCCCCATCACCCACGCCAAACAATGAAGCAACCTTTCGTATAGATAATCCATCTCCGTAAGATCCCAACCTAAATAGCACTATTTAAAATTGCAAATCTAAAGGAAGTTGCGCTCCACTAGAATTTGTGTTAAATACACTATCGTCCTTTATATAATCTAGTATGCGGCGAAATTCGTCCGGACGAACACGAATCATTTCGTTGAAACGGCTGCCATCAAAGTTCCTAAGCACATTATGTCGCCATTGGGATGACTTTGGTATTCCGAGATGAACACTTCTACGAGTGTTTAATAAACAAAGTAAACTCAATGAAAAATTTTCAAAAATTTCGTCCGCATCTTCGTCGTCGCCTGGAAATTAATTTTTACGTAAACAAATATCAAAGTGAGACTTGCTTATAATGGTAAAACTCACTTCAGTATCATCAGGTTTAATGCCTGTTTCTTGCACAGCGCATCCATTATTTTAAAATTTTCACCTCTCCTTGGCATTTTGATTGCGAAATACTTATTTTTGCAATTATTGTAATTTATGTTTTTTCAGTCAGCTGATTGATGAGTGATTTACGACAACAAATTTATAACGACGTGTTCACAACCATTGTATTTTGTCTTAATTTTTACTGATTTTATTTATGAGTTATAACTTTATGACACGTTGTGATTACCCCAAATATAAAACTGTTTAAAAATTTAGTATTTTAATGAACAAAAATACTATACAGTAATTGATACTAGGTATGGAATTTTGAATTTGAATTGATGAAAGTCAAATTAATTATGACCCACATAGCAAATAAAAAATAAAAATATGTTTAAATATGTAATAAATTTGATGCTATGTCTTTTAAGAGAGTCTAATAAGAGTACTTTACGTACAACTGTACCAGATCAAACCTTTCGTAGACAATGAAATCATTTTGAGTATTTTGTTTATGGTAATTTTAATTAAAAAAAGATGCACACATATATGGTTAAGGTTATATTCTTAATTTTGCAACATTTATATTTCAAATATCTTATAAAAAATAGCGAGGGTTGAATTGAGAAACTAGATAGAGCTTTTGGAACACACTTACCCTTTACTATCCCAGCGTTCCTTTTCGAAGCCCTTGTGTATTGATTGAGCGATTGATGATTCCATGAGATCGACGTAGCGTACAACTAGCGGTGCAAACGTGTCACGCAAATGCTGATGAAAGCGCCCGTTCCGCAAATTGTCTACATACATAAAAACCATTCATGTATACAATTGCTGGTATGTATTTTAAATTTAAGTAACTAAGGACTAAACTCCGGCCCGTCCGTCCGACTTTACCATGAATATGTTAAACAAAAATCTTGGTTTCCCTAAATATGGAAGTTACAACAATACCATTATTTTATTATTCTTCTTTGCAAAAAGCAATGAAATTGGATAATAGATTCCTATCTCACGAAAATTTGGCATCTCTTCTAAAATCTGTCATTGAAAGCTTTTAATCGGGCTAAACATCAATCGCTGCCAATTTCATCGTTCTTCTACTTTTTGTCAGATTTCTTATACCAGCGTAACCCAACAACATTACACAACATAAATACTGGGCAAAACACATCTATTGGAAAATATCTCGCTTCCGCTTTTTTGCTCTTTATTCAATGATTTGTAAAAAATGTTACAGTAATAGTTCAAATATGCGCCGTTTCGTTCGATAATCTCTTTCCATCAAGACGGCAACTTCATAATACCCCCCTCGTAGAAGCCCGTCCTTATTATCGAAGAACTCGGAGAGCTACTTTTCACAAGCCTCCTTTGAGTTCAACTTTAAACCAACAAGGGCGTTCGCCATGGAGGAACAGATGGTAATCACTTGGTCCTATGTCCGGACTATATGGTGGATGCGGTAAAACCTCTCATCTGAGCTACCGTAGCTTCTGACGAGTCATCAACGATGTATGTGGTCTGGTGTTGTCCTGGTGCAACACTACACCCTTCTTGTTGGCCAATTCTGGACGCTTTGGTCGATCGTATGCTTAAAGCGGTCCAGTTGTTCACAGTAGATGGTAGAATTAAGCGTCTGGCCGAATGGGAGCAGCTCATAGTGGATTATTTCCTTCCAATTCCATCAAACACACACCAAAACCTTCCTGGCCTTCAATCCCGACTTGACCACTGTTTGGGACTATTCACCGGCCTTCGACCGCGACCGGTCGCTTGATATTGTCGTGTGATCCATTTTTCGTCGCCAGTCACCATTCGCTTCAAAAATGGATCAAGTTCGTTCCATTTCAGCAGCATATCGAAGGCGTTGATTCGGTCCAGAAGGTTTTTTGTATCAAATCATGCGGCACCCAAACATCAAGCTTTTTTGTGTATCCAGCCTTCTGCAGATGGTTTAAAATGGTTTGGATTTGACGAGATGCCATATGCCGGTCTAACTCGATGTTAGAATTGATCGTTATTCGTCGTCACAGGTCTTCCGCCGGCTGGCTTATCCATGGTGTCGTTTTCACCCTCTCTGAATCGTCGAAACCATTCTGTCGTTTTGTAGGTTATGTCAAGACCTTTCAAAGATGTATAGTATTGCTAGATACAAGCTCTTAAGCGCTTAAATTCAAAAGACAAAAAGTCGATATTTTCCACACTAATACAATATAGCAGAGATAAGGAGATGTCCAACTCATCTCTCATTGAAAGTGAGAGAGCAATTGCTAAACGTCAAAATCTCTTGAACTCGATCAGCTGTGAAAGTTCAGGGGCTTTTGACGTTTAGCAATTAGCAACGAGAGATGGCCCTATTGAAATCTGACCAAAAAAATATGTAAACGGAGATATTTGTTGCATCCTTCAAGGCCACTTATAAAAAATATAAAATAATGAAAATTAAATAAGTTAGTGAAATTTGAATGTATTTTAAAAATCGTTTTATAATGTGAAGTATTATAGTATTAATTTTCAATGGGAAATGATTAAGAATATTTATTGATTGAGAGTTAAAAAGCTTAAATCCTTTTATTGGGTATTGAAAAGTCAAAAGTCAGTTGTTTTAACATACCATAAAATAATGTAAATAATTTATCCATATTTTAAACGACCTCTATATAGTAATTTTTAACCGTTATAAATGTTAAGTGTTTTAATTTAAATGTGCAAAAATTATTATTTTGTCCGACCTGGCTATAATGGATAATGTTATAAAAAACAATAATTTTGAGGTGCCTTCACACTGAAATAAGTTGGGCATCCCTTTATCCCTGTTAATAATTTATACATTTAATTGTTCTTCTGCTAATCTTTCCCTTACAGTTCTTATTGTAAATATGTAGGTTCGTCGCTCCCACTATTATGGTGGATACGTCGTCAGCCGAGAAGGAGGCGAGAGAAGGGCGCGGACCCCAGACGTAGTAGATGACAGAGATGGAGGGGGCGCGATTAGCAGTGTTGTGGCCGTAAAAATGGGGGAGCTTAGCTCCTTTGCCAAGACTTCATTGTTCGGTCCGCAAAAATGCTGATAGCGCGAAGTACGAGTAAGCGGCAATTACCAAATTCGTGGTGAAGTGGATGCCACTAGTGGGCGCTGGGGGGTTCTTTCCTACCGATCAGATCAATGTAAGCTCTATCAGATGCATGCTCTTTCAGTACATGTGCTCGAGGCAATAATACAAATGTTTAACATTACCAGTTAGGACATTACGGTGTTAAAGTGGAAAGGTTCTGCCACGATATCAAAATCATGCTTGGTGACTTTAACGCCAGGTGGGCAAAGAAGGTATCTTTGGCACAACGTTCGGTAAATTCGCCGGGGTATGATTATCTGTAGTACTAAGTTCCAGCATAAAAAACCACCACCAAACAGATCGATCATGCTGTGATAGGCAGAAGACACGCCTCCATAGTTTTAGACATACGTACGCTCCGAGGTCCTAGTATCAACTCGGACCATTATCTTGACGTCGAGAAGCTGCAATCACTACAGATACCAGAACGATTTTCTACTCGACTTTCACTCCTGCTCTCTGAGAGCACTCGTCAATAACTCGGTACAAGAGAACTGTGGGATGGCAATGGGGAATGCTCAAAAATTCTACGAAAAATTGAGACAACTAACAGAAGATTTCAAAACCGAACCATTCTCTTGTAGAACCCCCAGAGGTGATCTAGGGACTGATATCCAGAGCATACACTAGAGGGAACACTTGTCCAGCCTGCTGAATGACAGAGAAAGTACAACGCCAGGCTATGGCGAAACTGATTCATCAATTGATGACGATGGAGCAGACGCTCCATTGCCCGACCATGAAGAAGTTCGAATAGCAATTAGCAGTCTTACAAACAAAAAGGTGTATTGGGCCGACGGATTGACGGCCAAGCTATACAAATACGGCAGCGAGGAACATCCATCATATTAAACTTTGTTGAATATGGTCGGAGGAAAGCATGCCTGATGTTTTGCCCAATCCCCAAAAAAGGAGACACTAAAATATGCGCCAAGTACCTTGGGATAAGTCTCCTCAACATCTTATATAAGGTCCTATCGAGCGTACTGTGTGAAAGATTAAAGCACAAACTGATTAGACCTTATGAGCTTTCTTTCTTTCAGGAAAATCAGCAACTGACCTGAGTTTTCACTATTTGCCCAAATCTCGGAAAGAACTAGTTCATCGATTTCAAACCTGTTTTTGACAGCACGAAAAGGAGCTGCCTTTACTCCGCTATGTATAAATTTGAAATCCCCGAAAACCTAATACTTCTATGTAAACTGTTGTTAAGCAACAACAGAAGCTCCGTCAGGATCGGAAAGGACCTCTCCGTTCCGTTCCATACCAAACGATGTTTCAGGCAAGGGGGCTCCCTTTCGTGCGATTTCTTCAATCTACTCTTGGAGAAAATAATTGGAGCTGCAGCTCTTAATAGAAAAGGTACCATCTTCTATAAGCTTATGCCGATGAAATTGGTATCATTGGCCTCAAAGTCGACGCCGTTAATTTTGCTTTCTCCAAATTGGATAAGGAAGCAAAGCAAATGGATCTGGTAGTGAATGAAAGCAAGACGTGTTAGCGGTGTCTAAGCCGGTAAAGAAGAAGACTAAGGAATAACCTTATTTTCATTCATACAGTCGTTATGTGTGTATTGTTATTATAAAACAAATTATGGTTTATTCTCAATACCTTCAGTCGAATTAAGTTAGTTTAATACGGCCGCTGGCGTGGATATATGTATGGAATGCTGTTGAGTTGAATTTTCACGGTGAAGCGATGTACTTGGATATTAGAAATCTGGGGAGTATGGGGATTAATATACCAACAAACGGTAAGATGTTAGCAGTGTGGTTAACGCTAACGCTAACGTTTGGTTTGTTTGCGCGTGACTTTCTTAGACGTCGTAAGAGCTAAGCTAAAAATTAATGTTTCTTGGGTGAATGATGTGCGCGTAAAAGTCAAGTATGGACCCATCGCAATGAGGCCCGATCAGAGTCTTAAATCTAATAGCTAAGTTATGGGCTTTAAATACTCTGCAGAGACGTGTCACGAACAGTACTTTCACATTATTTGAATAAATAATCATAAATTAACGGGTGATCCAAGTATAGTTGCTTTTTTCAACAGCATTTTTTTGACAGATCACGTGTGAGTCGTGTCAAGTTGTCATGTTATTTTGTTCTGCATTGTTTGGTTTTTTATTATGGAAAGACTTACACCTGAACAAAACTTATAAAACGTTCAACTTTATTACGAAAATTCGTTCTGAAAAGAATGTGTTTTGCGCGCTTCGCTCAACTTATGGACAACATTATCGACCTACTGAGCATACTATTCGTACTACCATCAGCCATGCGACCGAATAGACCACGTCAAGCACGCAGTGAAAAATATATGGCAGCCGTAGCTGAGAGTGTACACGTAGACCATGCAGGGTTGATTCGACGCCGTTCGCAGCAACTCGCACTGACGAATGAAACGACTTGACGCATTTTATGTCGAGATCTTAAATTGAAAGCGTACAAAATACAGTTTGTGTCAAAATTGAAGCCGCTCGACCTTCGCCAGCGACATCACTTTGCTCCATGGGCTCTTGAAAAGTTTCAAGAAGATACGACGTTTTCGAGCCAAATTTTGTTCATTGATAATTTCTGATTGAATGAGTATGTAAACAAACAAATGCTGCATTTGGGACGGATAGCAACCTGAAGAAATTCAAGAGTTGCCATTCATTCATTCAGAAAAAACATCGGTACGGTGTAGTTGGTGGGCCGGAGGAATCATCGCTTCATATATCTTCAAAAATTATTGCAGTGAGAACATAACCGTTATCGCGCCATGAATACCGAATATTTGGTGTCTAAAATTTAAGCTCGTGATTTCGACAATATTTTCTCATCAATGGATTTATTGAGAGAACACTTCGTTGAGCAGATAATTTCAAGTTTTGGCCGGGATTGGCCATCTCGGTCGTGTGATATCAGACCGTTAGACTTTTTCATGTGTGGATACGTAAAGTCTATGCGGACAATCCCGTTTCGATTCAGGGCCTTGAGCTAAACATCATCATCGAAGTGCTCGAACGAGTCATCGAAAATTGGACTGAATGGATGGAGTATCTGAGACGTAGCCACGGCCAATATTTGAAAGAGATAATATTAAAAAAATAAATGTCAAAAATTGCTCTTTCGAAGAATAGTTAACATTATCCTTTAAATTTGAAGTTCCTTTGTTTTTTCTTTAAAAAGTATAGAACTCCGAATCCTTTTATTATAATACTCATTTATATTTGAAACATAATACTTACCGTCTGCACGCAAATAGTCATTAAGTATTTGAAATAAAGGAAATGAGTCCCATGTATCTGGTGGCTGCTCAGTGAGTACCCTATCCATGTCCACAGCAAATAGCGACCAGAAGATTTCTGCATGTTCCACCAACAGGTCACTGAACCATGCGAATGCCTAAACAGTAGAATAAAAAAAACATTTATATTATAATAATTATTTAATTTGAGTCTCTAATTTACCGGGAGTAAAATCAACGGAAAAGTCGAGTATGCGGGAAATGATTTTCAGATCACTGAGAAAAACTATGAAACAAAAACCGGTTTCGAACCAGTGGATTTTGAAATATCGGAATGAAGGATAATACAAAGGTGCATTTGAATATTCTTTTGATCATATGTGGTATTACATGAATACGACACAAGTGATCATTCAGATATTTTAAAGTTCGCTTTAAAAATCGCTTTCTCGAAACCGGTTTTAAACCCGTAGTCTCTTAAGTCTTAAGTTGTTCAGAATGATCTGTGAAACATTTCCCGCGGAACATATAAAATAATATAATGGGTTGTCAAAAAAGTCTTGCGGTATTTTTATTGAATCAATTCGTGTGGCAACCATACATCGAGCTTCTTAGTGACTCCAAGCTTCTTCAAATGGTTTATAACACCTTCCGGAGCGTTGCGCATCTTCGACCACCTCTACACCAGAACGAAAACGTTGAAACCATCCTTGTGCGGTGGAAATGGAAACTACATCGGGTCCATAAACTGCACAAATTTTGTTGGCGTCTTGAGATGCATTTTTGCCTTTATCGTAGTAGTACTGTAAAATATGCGGTATTTTCTCTTTATTTTGCTCCATGTTTGCGACGCTATAACTCACGAACGACTTAAAAGAAACGACAATCAATCAAACATGTGTTATCGCGTGAAATGAGCTTTCCAAAATGGTATTGCATGACCCGATGCGACGAATAAAACTAGAACTACGCGCTTTCAGCGCCAACTAGCGAAAATACCGCAAGACTTTTTTGACAACCTAATATAAAATGAAATCGACGCGCTATAATGTGTATATGTACACGCCTGTACAAATGTGTGTAAAATTGATGAAAATCGGAATGAATACAAATGTGTGTATAAATAGCATATAACAGTTTTCTAAAATCTAAGTGCATATTCGTACTTATAAATGCATTACTATTCAACATTGTATATATTGTAAAAGCAAACGTTCTCGTGCAAAACTTTGACTCATTCGAACAATGATAATAAATGTGATTCGAATACGCTTTTCGTAACCAATAATAGTTCTTATATTGTACAACAACAGTTTTTTTAAATCCTGTCAACTAAAACTTAATAAAAAGTGGCATATTACCTCGTTATTAACCGATATACATAGGTCTACAATAGTATTTAAATAAATAAGGAAGGTCAATTATGTATTGCATGCAACCGCCAAAACAAAGAACAATCTAGTTTCGGAGAAAGCGTATTCACCAGCAATGATAATGATTCATTACAGATAGAAAACAACGCGGCTTATAAAACTGATTTTTTTATTTCATAAGGTGCTGGTAAAATTATTTATAAATATCTTCCGAAAATTTAAATGAAAATGCTGACTAGTTTGAAGACAGTAGCTCCCTTTCAAGCCCCGACCGAAAGAGTTTTTCAAACTTTTGTCTCACAACTACGCTCTTTAAATTTGCGTATAAGATACTTTGTAAAGTTTTTAATCAATCGTTTGAAACTGTCAGTTACTTTACAGGGTTTGCCCGGAAAGTACTAAGACTGAGTTGATTTAAAAAAAATTATTAAACCAAACGTTACAATTCTTTAAAAACTTTCAAAATAGGCTCCTCCTGCGTTGATGCAGCACTTTTAGCGCGATTTCTAAGCACTGAAGGTGTCACGGAAGGAATTCTCCGGAATAGCCGTGAGGGCCGAGGTGCATGCTGCTTGGATCCCTTCTGTCGTGTCAAAATGCTTGCATTTCATCCGCCTTTTCAGGCAAAGAAACAAAAAAGTCCGGGGCCACATTTGGGGTGTAGGGCGGCTACGGAAGAGTTAGGATGCTGGCCTTGGATAGGTAGCTGTTCACAAGAAAGGTGGTGTGAACCGGAGGGTTGTCGTTGTGTTACTTCCAATCGGTTGTGATGTCTTGTCGGACTCGATTGACCTTTTATTTGAGTCTCTCGAAGACTTCCACGTAAAACTTGGCGTTGACGGTTTGTTCAGGAGAAATAAATGCATGGTCGACCATGCCTTTGATCTCCAAAAAAAAAAGACAATGAGCATCGTTTTCACTTTGGATTTGCTCATTCTTCCGGTCTTCAGCAGCGACCTCTTCCCGGCCCTCCAAAAAGGGCTGGTGCCACCGAAACGCACCACTTCTTGCTAAAGCAACATCTGAGTAAGCCTGCTTGATCATATCAAACGTCTCAGTCGCAGATTTAAAGAGTTTAACACAGAATTCAATTGCGTACCTTTGCTCTACCGAACGCTGCTTTTTCGGCAGAAACAACTGACTACCCGTTCATTAAATACGAATGCCCTCCGCCAAATCCAGTCGGAGTTCGCACTCTCCGAAGTACAGTACCGGCGGAAGAAAATCAGTCCTATTACTTTCCGGACATACCCTGTGCCCGAAATGACATTTGAATTTAAAATGCGCGCGTCGATTTGGAGAATTGTTTTTTTTTTTAGGTTGGTAGTGCTGTCAGTCATATTTATGTCAAATTTCATGTCAAAATATTCATTAGTGTTTGAGATACGTGTCGTTTTGTGAGCTGCTAAAAGTGAGTTTTTCATTTTTTGCGATGTCGAAATATGTTGAGCAAAGAATTTGTTGAATTTTGTTTACGGAATCAATTTTTTGCTGCGGATACGTTAAGGATGGTGCAGAAAGCCTTTGGTGATGAGGCTATGTCTAAAAAAAATGTTTACAAGTGGTATAGTGAGTTCCAAGCCGGCTGTGAACGTGTCGAAGACAAAGAACGTCCAGGGCGACCATCAACCTCAACCGACGAAGCTCACGTTCAACAAATCAAAGGTTTGGAAGTTTGCATATCCAAAGGTTCAGCCAATACTATTTGGAGGATGTTTTGGGCCTCAAGCGCGTCAAATCTCGACTGGTACCGAAAACATTGAATTTTTTGTGAAAAAAGGCGTCGCGTTGAAGTGTGTGAAACGATGCTTTTCGACTACCAGGGTATCATGCAATGCATTATAACTGGCGATGAGAATTGGATCTATGCTTACGACCCCGAAACAACCGATCTATCGAATATCGTGCCAAAAGAGAGCCGAGACCAAAAAAATCACGCCAAAGTCGCTCAAAAATCAAGGTCATGTTGACTGTTTTCTTCGATTATCGTGGTGTTGTGCATTATGAATTCCTTCCAACCGGTCAAGCAGTCAACAAGGAATATTATTTGAACGTTATGCGTCGTTTGCGTAACGCTATCCGCCTAAAAAGGCCGGAATTGTGGAAAGACAATTCTTGGTTTTTACACGATAATGCACCATCCCATACTGCCCTCGTAATTAGTGATCATTTTGCCAAAAACACAACCCATATCGTTCCGCAACCACCGTATTCACCTCTGGCGCCGTGCGACTTCTGGCTGTTCACCAAGCTCAAAAGACCACTTCGGGGACATCGTTTTTATACGATAGAGGAGATTCAAGCCGCAGCGAAGACGGAAAGTGACTACAACCAGTGTTTTGAAGATTGGAAAATCCGTTGGCATAAGTGCATTGCATCGAGAGGGGATTACTTTAAATTTTTGTATTATTAAAAAACATGTTTTTTTTTATTACCTCCGTAAAAATTTTAATGTTCTATTTTTGGATACGTTTTCGGTTCATATAGAAGAGAGACATGCATATAATAAAGCAAATCCCAACCTCGTCTGATTTCATATGAAAATGGCAACTTCTAGAATGACAATTTTTCATGATAACATTGAGTAGTGTATAGGTAAGCTCAATTAATAGAGTTATTTGTTACATATTTGAAGTTGTATACTAAACATTTAATTGATTTAACTGCTGTTGTGCATGGTTGTTTTAATATTACATATGCGTGGGCATACGGATAGGCCGTTTGCAAAGTTTTATAAAAATTATTTCTCTAGATTAAAATAGGCATCATTGCGAAATTGTGAACATATACGGCAAAACGCCAAGAATTTTATTAAATATTCTACAATATGTTCTTAAACGGTAAAGGCCATACATATATAAATAAAATAATTAATGACAGTCAATAAATTTTAAGAACGTGTACAAGTGCACATACAACGAAAGTTGATCTTTATGAGCAACTCTTCTCTTATTATTTTGAAGAATATTGCGAATGAATTCAACATTCATTATTCGACAAAATCGTTTGGTACTTTAATAAGTTACATACATTGTGACGAAAAAGTACTCGAAATTTGTAAATAAAACTCAAAATATTTAATTATTCATCAATATTAATTTTTTCGTCTTCAAAGTAATCCCCGTCAGATGTAATATACTTACGCCGACGATTTTTCCAGTTTTCAAAATATTTTTCATAAGCACTTTTGGGGTGGCTTTCAGCTCCTTCAGCGAATTTTATTTTATCTTCTGATCGACTGAAAATCGCTTCCACGGAGCTTCAATTTCAGTTTGGAGAACAACTCACACGGAGCCAAATCTGGTGAATACGGTGATTGATCGATTAAGGCTTTGTATCACTCGTAGACTTGTATTTTTGAATAAAACTGAATCACCGTAAGTCTTTTCCAACATTTGTACCGATTAAATCGGTTAGAAATAAAAAATTTTAGACGAATTCTTTGTTCGAAATTTTTATCCATTGTAAAAATGGCAAGGCACTACTCAGGTGTACCGACTTAAGCAGCTGCTGTACACATACTGGTTCACAGATTGCGCTATTTTTTGGCATAATAATTAAGCAAACTCCTAAAAAACTTAACAAATTAAATTTTTTTGACATCTCATTTACCCGGCGAGTTCCCGGGTGCAATTTCGTCACAATGTATACTTCTTACAGACTCACTTAGTTTTTATATTATATTTTACTTTCCATCCTAGCATTAGACTGTAGTACATCAAATATTAAATGTTCAGTTACTAAGTCATCTTAGAGTAAAGGCTAATATAGAACTAATTTTATAAAATTTAAGCATTACTACATGTTCAAGATTTAAGTTCAGTAAAATGCAGTTCTGCGCATAATTAGTAACCAATACCAGTCAGCTGATTGCTGAATGCTGAATGATCAATATGATTGTGTCCTCCTTTTAGCCTTGTATTCGTAGACTAGTAGTTTTACTCTAGCTTAGCGAATGTGAATGTAAATCTGCAATATGTAAACTATAGGCATACATATATGTATATGTATGCACGTATGTATCAGGGGGCGTGATGCTACAATCCGTTAACCAAATGTATATTTAAGGAGGTATACAATAAAGATGCGGCCTATTTTTGCGATAGACGGTTATAAAATACAGACGTGCGTTTTTTTTAATACAACTTTTGTACATCTTTTTGGTGCCTCCTGTGAGGAACTTTTCGATCCCGTTTTAATGTCAAGTTTTTTATGATGGCTTGAATCTACGTAATTCAGCGCATGCCCTAATTGTGCGCATTAGCAAAATGACAGAAGCAGCTAATTACGATCCGGACAGCATTGAGTGCGATGTGATTCGTGGACAATTGAACAAGCATTTTGAAAGATTTATGGAGTATCATACGGATCTAGTGTCTTCAGCACAAGCCAGCGAATTGACCACACATGACGACTTCTTGGCTGCTACGGAGTTGCTGTACACACAAATATGTATTCGACTACGTCGTATATGTATGCGGCGGTTCGTTAATCTTTCCATACCGGAACGGTGGGATACAGTTAAGCGGCTTTCGTTATGTTTCAACTGCCTTGGAAGTGATCATGGATCTCGTGATTGTACATCGCGTGATTGCTTAAGGTGCCATCATTGTCATCATACGATGCTCTGCAAAGGCAACGTTGCGGACAATACACGGACTATGGAGGAAGACACCAACAGTCACATAACCGATCGGAATATATCCGTGGACACACCTTCAACACAGGTGCCACAGGTATACCCACGACAACAGTGACATTTGGGGAAGGTCCGGTCATTTCTCATTAATGGAGACCGGACTATTGTACTAGCGACTGCGAAGGTCTTCTTGATCGATCACAATGGAGGACAATTCGAGTGTCGTGCCCTCTGCGACCTGGGCTCTCAGGTGAGTCTGATTACCGCTGCTACTACAAAACGTATGTGTCTTCTTAGGCGTCCAGGGGAGATACGAATTAAAGGAATTGGTTCTAGCGCTGCAGTCTACAGTAAGGGTCGTATAACAGTACAGATGCAGACTGCCTTTGACAACAACATTAACTTCAAACTCGAGGTTTATGTCGTGCCGACAATAACATCAGTAACGCCAGATACGCATATAGGCGCAGACGCTTGGAGCCATTTAAAAGATTTACCACTAGCTGACTCAACGTTTGCCACTCCAATACCGGTGGATCTGCTACTTGGTGCTGACGTACTAACGGGTCTCTTTCAGGAGGGTTTCATCCAGGGTTCTCCAGAGCAACTTTGCGCCTTAAACACTTGTCTTGGTTGGGTAGTATTTGGACCAGTCATAAGTTCTGCTCACTCCACTTTACACACATCTCTTACTGCGAAAGGTGCCAACGAACAACGGCTAGACACGTTACTTAGAATCTTCTGGGAACTTGAAGAGCCCATATTATCATCCGAAGTACACGTGGATGATTGTGAGACGATCTTCAACGATACAGTTACCCGTACCTCAGACGGCAGGTACCAGGTGCCAATATTATTTCGACCAGATGCTCCTGCTCTTGGAGAATCTCATCATTCGGCAGTCCGCCAGTTTCTACAACTCGAGCGGCGGTTGATGAACGACCCATGTCTTCGTGAGCATTACATTGCATTTATGCGAGAATACATTACTCTCGATCATATGGAGGTTAGCAAGCAAGCTTTCACCAACAAGGAAAATGGTTACTTCATACCTCATCATGCGGTAACCACAAAATTTCGCGTAGTTTTCAACGCTTCCGCGAAGACATCGAATGGGACATCCTTAAACGATACACAGTTTTCTGGACTACAACTACATGGCAATATTGTGGACATTCTTCACCGTTTTCGCAAATGCAAGGTAGCCAGCACTGCAGATATACAGAAGATGTTCCGACAAATACTGGTAAATAGACGACATCGTAAATGGCAACAAATACTTTGGCGTGAATCGCCAAATGAACCTCTTCAAGTGTACGAATTGAAGACGGTAACTTATGGAATGGCTTGTAGTCCATTCAACGCAATACGCGCTCTGCGTCAATGTGCGAATGACAATTATGAAGTCATCTATGACCCAAGCCGGGCTGTCGCAGCGCGTCATAGCATACTTTATAATTTCTACGTTGATGACTATTTGGATAGTGTCGACAGTGATGAACTTGCTATTACCCGTGCTCAAGATGTAGCGACTATTTTGAAACAAGGACAATTAATATTGGGAAAGTGGAATTCCAATTCTACACACGTATTATCTGCGATAACCGTTACAGCAGTTTCTGCATCAGAACTAGAGTTGAACAATTCAACAACCAAGGTATTGGGTCTTTACTGGGATTCAGTGAGCGACGAGCTCTTCTTCAAGGTAGGCTTAGTTGACGACACGTCAATGCATACCAAGCGAAATGTTTTGAGTGACGTGGCGAAATTAAATGATCCAACTGGGGTATTGGCACTTTTAGTCGTGGTGGCCAAACTTTTTATACAGGACTTATGGAAGGCTGGTCTGCCATGGGATGCTGAACTTCCTCCAGAGCTACTCAATTCATGGGTGATATTCCGCAACAGTTTGCAGGATATTACATGACTTCGTATTTCTCGTTGGCTAGGCATACGAGTGGGCTCTTTGGTGCATTTACACGCCTTTTGCGATGCTAGACAAAGACAGCACCAATTAAGGATGTGACGATACCACGCCTCGAACTGTGTGGTGCTCATCTTCTAACTAAGGCGATGGACAACGTACGTCAAGCTTTGGGTCTACAGGACGCCCCACGTACATATTGGAGTGATTCTACTATTGTTTTATGCTGGATACGCAAACCACCATCCACGTTCAAGCAATATGTGTCCAATCGGGTAGCTTACATCCAAGCCAATTCAGACATCAACGCTTGGAAGCACATTCGCTCGGAATTAAATCCAGCCGACTGTGCAAGCAGAAGCTTAGGGTGGTCGACTCACAAACTCCGACTTAAGTGAAGATCAGCGATATCAAATTATAATTCCGCGTGGAGCTCTGGCTTATTTACTAGTCGCTGATGCTCATACACGTTGCTTACATGGTGGAATACAACAAATGCTTCAGTTCCTTAGACAGCGTTTCTGGCTTATCGGCGCACGGGCGCAAGTAAAGTCTTTCATCTGGGCCTGCATTACATGTCGTAGGCATCTTAAAATTATACAACGTCAACAAATGGCTTCGCTCCCGAAAGAGCGTGTACTAGTGGCTCCACCATTTCCTCGTAGTGGCTTGGATTACTGCGGGCCATTCCATGTACGTGTGAAGAAGCATCGCGCTACCCCGACTACAAAAACCAACGCCGCCATATTTATTTGTATGGCGTCACGAGCGGTTCACATTGAGCTGGCAGAGGACTTGAGTACACAGGCATTTATAGATATTTACGATCGTTTTATTAGTTGACGGGGTTTCTGTGCCACCTTATACAGTGATAATGGAACACAATTTGTAGGGGCTAATCGTCAAATGCAGGAAGACTTAAAGGCCTGGGTAACAGCACATGTTCAACAACATCTGGCAGCTGAAGGTACATGTTGGAAGGTCATAACACCTTCCGCACCTCATCACGGCGGTCTATGGGAGGCAGCAATTCGTTCAGCTAAAAAGCATCTGCTGAGGATCATGGGCAGCCAGACGTTGCGTTACTCTGAATTGTCTACTCTCCTGACTCGCATCGAGGCGTGTCTAAATTCTAGACCACTGATAGCTCTCTACGATGATCCATAAGGAGGGGTAGCTCTAACCCCGGGTGACTTTCTGATCGGACGACCACTCAATTGTCGTCCAGATCCTCCATTGCCTGAAGCTCCAGAAAATCGTCTTCAATATTAGCAATGTCTCCAGAAAATTTTGGAGCTTTTTTGGCGCCGCTGGCAATCCGAATATCTAAATACACTTCAGACACGGAATAAATGGACTAGATCGGAACCCAATGTTCAGAGTGGAGATGTAGTTCTTATACGTGGTGAAAATTTGCCACCATCGGTTTGGCGTATGGGACGGGTGATTGACGTTCATTCGGGCAGTGATGGCCTGGTACGTACCGTGACCATAGAGTACAATACCAACCAGATCTGATCAAATGGACTTCCTATCAAGCAGCGGTGTCAGCGACCGGTGCAGAAGTTATGCCGTCTAACAGGTCCTACAGAAGAATTACTGAACCGCGAGGGTTCAGCCGGGCAGGATGTTCAAGATTTAAGTTCAGTAAAATGCAGTCCTGCGTATAATTAATAAGGTCGCAAACCAATACCAGTCAGTTGATTGCTGAATGCTGAATGATCAATATGATTGTGTCCTCATTTTTGCCTTGTATTCGTAGACTAGTAGTTTCACTCTAGCTTAGCGAATGTAAATTTAAATCTGCAATATGTAAACTATAGGCATACATATATGCACATATGTATCATGTGGCGTGATGCTACAATCCGTTAACCAAATGTATATTTAAGGAGGTATACAATAAAGACGCGGCCTATTTTTGCGATAAACGGTTATAAAATACAGATGTGCTTTTTTTAATACAACTTTTGTACACTACATATTACTAGCATATAAAAAAGTTCTCTGAGTTTCATTAAGGTACTCATATACGATTAATAATATATTACATAAGGCGTAAAATCGACCGCATTGATGAAAATCCCGATATTACTTACATGGGCAAGTTTTAACCCGATTTTATTTAAATATTTATATATCGTATTTGAGGCTAAGGGAAGTTTTGACCCCATTTTTGACAAACAGACATACTATTGTATTTATTTCTTTCTTTTCACATAATGACCGATATTTTCGGTATAAATTCAACCACAGGCACTTGCGTACACATATTTAGTACCTGGGGATTGAAGAGTTATGGGCCAATTTAGTCAATTTTTAGACTTGAGATTTTAGCATCACTATTTGTACAAAACTTCCTGATATAACTAACGGTGCTTGATTTTCAAATAAGATAACAATAAAACGAAATTTAAAGATATGTTGTATTGGAAGTAGACGTGGTTGTCAATCGATTTTGTCTGTTTTCACAGCGTATAATAGGAATGTTTGAGCAACCTCACCCACATCGAACTTTTAAAACGACTTCCATAAAGCCTGTCATTCTAGGTGTGAAATTTAATGCTTGTGGCGCATTTATTCAGTGAGTTATCTCATATTAAGTAGTTGTTAACACTACCGTTTTATGGGGAGTAGGCGTGTTTTTTTTTCGATTTAACCCATTTTTATATTTTCAAAACAAAATTTAAGTTTCAGAAATATTACAAGTATTCATTGGATTTCGAATACAAATGCAAATTTTTCAAGGACTTCAAATGAAGAAAAATTTTGTAGCTGCAAACTGACCAAGAACGTAATTTTCAGAGCGTTAGAAAAGCGGATCTCCGCTTCCTGCGACAAATTTGCACACGTACATACGTGAAAGCCCTCTTATAGAAAATTAATAAGATCTGCAATGGGTGTGAGTTTGAAATTTGGTATTGGTGGAAATTGTATTTTATACATAATATATATGGTAATATTTAAAAACTATTAATAGCAATTTATATTAAGATAATGGACCTAAGATTATTGCTTGATAAACTAGTATTGTAAACAATATCAATAAAAGAATTAAATATGAAAGAAAATAAATCGTTAAAAATAACTCACGAAGTAGTAAAAGTTAACAGATTTAACGATGAATAGGCTTTAAGTATAAATATTATTTTTTTATCTTTAAATTCTCCTAAACGTACTTATGCTGATTATATAGCAACAAAGATAATTTTTAGAGATGATGAACCGTTATGATATTTTGTTTATAAATGCAGTGCTACTAATTATTTAAGAGCTACAGTGACTCTGTCAAACTGAATTCCTTTGATGAATGGATTTTGGTTGTGTATCGCCCTTTGTTGCCTTGGGCCCAGATGATATAATTGACTCAGTTAATTGACCACAGTTAAAGTCGAAATTAAGATGCGTAATAATTGTATTTGGATATACATGTGTAAAATATACTTGTCAGGACTATGAGAAGACACTTGTTTGATCAAGACTAGCACAATTCGTAACAACATAATGTTTGGTCGTGCACAAAAAAATATTAGCGTACAGGTCAAAAAAAATAACATGTCGATGCTGCATTAATTACAATCAAGACATGTTTAAATGTAAATTAATTATAAATGAATTCCTGTAAAATATGTATACAGAGTCAAATATGATAGGTATATGCATATATATTTGTGTATGGTATAAAGGTATAAGCTGCTGTTACTCACAGACGATCCAACGTAAAATGAAAATGCTATTCCTTGATGTCAGAAGCATTTCTCTTACTTTATGCAGTAATTTCACCGCTCTATTTTACCTAGGCAACTAGGGACGTCAATATAATACTATATATTGAGTATATTTCCAGAGTTTCTAATAATTCATTAAAAAATAAACTGGATTAATTTTGTAATCCCAAGTTCGAGACTAAATGATTTATTATTTATAAATTTTTAGTTCATATTTTAGAATTAAAACAAGAACAGAAGGGCTAAGTCCGGGTGCAACCAAATATTTTATACTCTCTCAACTTGCAAGAATCAAAGCCAGGGAAATACTAATCATATAGTGTAAAGTCAGTCGGATGTTCAAAAATCCTTATATTACACAGTACAACAGCTAATCCGGGCGGTGAGAAATTCCAAGTCAGGGTGATGGTACTAGGTCAGTATAGTAAAACCCTCAAAGGGTTTGGCGTTCGTATGTATCAGTTTTTTTTATGACCTTTTAAGTTTTTTCCTTATCTTGATGTTTTTTCGCGATACGTGCAACCGTAAGGTGAACAAAACTATAATACTCTGTAGCAACTGGTTGCTATAACAAATTTAAAGAAAAAATTTGCATCCCTGGATAACTTATAACTTAATTAAATTGAACTTCATAAGAAAAAAAAACATTTTATACATATATATAGATCGATTTGATGTGAATTACAGTCCTTATTTGAATTAGCCTCATAAACGAATACAATGTCAAAGCAGCGAAAAAAATGCAAATTCCACAGTAAATTGCAGCATTTTTTACGTTGTAGTATATTTTTGTGCGATTAAAGATAAATTATACATTGGCATTGTCTTAGCGCAAAAATACTATATTATCCTAGCTATTTATTCCTTAAGCCGTTAATAGCTGATGCTCGTTGCAGAACAAACGTCAATAAAACGAGTTAAGTTGTTAAGAGTTGTGAGGAAAAATTTTACAGACCACTGGAACTTAGTGCTTTCTCAGTTCAAAAGCTGTCTTCGATTCGCCATTTCTCTGCTCTAAATATAACAACAAAGTTATCGTTTGAAATTTGAATTCGGTACCTCATTTAAGTGGTAGAACTGCTATCTTCAATACTACAAAGTATTGTTCCGCATATTTTAGACCAGAATTACTATTGTGAATAACTCAAATGCTAAATGAAAATACCAAATTCTTTCTTTTCTTTGCTTTTAAAACTTAAGACTTAAAATCAACAGTAACAGTTTACTGAAAACAAAGCCACAACGCGCAACAAGTGATGTCCGTTTGTTTGCAAATCTAGTACAATTTGTTCGAATTGCTTCCCTCCTAAGCTTGATGAATTAGCTGTCTAATAATTGTAAAATAAGAGTTGCGTTGAAAGTAATCTCGAAATGATACAAATACTTGTTATGTTTTAGTTTTACAATTTAAGAATTCATTTTAATTAGTATAAAGTCAAGCTAACGGAATAAAAGATTGCTTTTTGCATATAAGTTTAGCCTTCTACTATTTTTAAATAAATCGTACGATTTATTGTATCGTAACTGAGTATGCTGAAAGAAAAGATGCAGTACGATGTTGGCATACAAGTAAAAGGTCTGTCATATTCCAGTATGGTCAAACGTTTGCAACGTCTTTGTGCCAACTTTCAATTTATTAACATAAGAATAATTGAGAAATTCTGGTTATTATTCAGTGGTTTTGCGGAATCTGATGGTTGTCGGAATCAGAATTGAAACTGATCAAAAAAGTAGTAGCTGTAATGAATTCAGATATTATTGGTTTGATAATCAAAACAGAATTTGTATCGGTCTTGGGTGTCACGGAAACCAATCCGGATATCCGGATATTTAAAGATATTAGGTTTACAAAACGTAATTTAACATCCAAATGCGTCTTTATTCAATCGATAAATCTTATCTCTTAAAATCTTTCCTTAATTCGGAACTCATTAAAAACGGTAATAGGATTTCTTCCCAATGTATTCATTTGCAAGTTTTGTCACATTAGTAAATAGCTGATTCAAATATTGGTTTTGCGTATGTTCGACAAGACGAAAGATCCAAACAGATTCTGTGACACCACTGAAACTCAGAATTGGTTTGCAATTCTGTCTTGGATCCCACAACACCCCTGATTAATCGTACTCATATTGCATGCGTATGTTTGTTGAGAAAGGCGTAAAATATTTTTCATCCAATCCCAAAAAATATATCCGATGTGCACTAATTCTCCTTTTAGTTGTATAATCTAATAATTGAACATAATATACTTAGTATAGCCATAAATTCTGTTTTCAATACAATGTCAAGATTCCTGCAGTCAATCAAGAGATTTTCACTGGTGTAAGCAAAACGATAAAATCTACGCAAAAACTTCCATACATGCAAAAAAACGTATTCCAAGGTTTCAAGATATATTATATATGTATATATGTACTTAGTCTGGCCATAAATTCTTTTACACAGATCATTGTCAAGATGCCTGCTGTAGATTAAGTGATTTTCACTGGTGTAACAAAAACGATAAAATTTACGCAAAAACTTCCACACACGCAAAAGATTGTATTCCAAGGTTGTCACCATCCAGCTGCTGTAATGTTTTGGTGGAGTGTCTCCTGTAAAGATATTACAATTGTGTGCCTCTATGAAGAAGGGATTACACTGGGGCAAAATTGTACCAGCAGAATGTTTTAGAAGACGTGGCTATGCTCTATTCAATAGAGAGCATAGCAACCTACAAGATTCTGCTGAAGCGCACGAAGTAAACCGTCTGGAAGCCTATATTTGAAGTTATTTGACTTCAATTTGTGATAGGAGTTTGAGAAAATGACCTGTCGGATATCTCATACAAATTTGGAAAGTTCCAAAAAATCTTTGCTTGCACTAGCGTCGCCTAATTAAATAGAAACTGTGTGTGCTGCTGTTGATCAATGGCTAAGTCATTTCACGCTTGTGTGAAAGCTATATATAGTACATATCTACATATGTATGTATATGTACATAAAAGAAAGTCGTGTTAGTTACACTATTTATAACTCAAGAACGGCTGAACCAATTTAGTTGAAAATTGGTAAGGAGGTAGCTTTGAACCAGGCTAAGAATATACTTTTTATCTCTTTATGTAAAAATTCAATACAATTCATAAATACAAAAGTTATATTAAAACTTAGAAGCGTTTGTTTACAATTCATGTTTGTAAGAATAATTTGAATTGAATATTGCTTCAAAAAATAAAATACCAAGCCATAGCTGCTAGTGTACAATCATTAAATTTTATGTTTCCGTGTGACTTGACATCATCGTTACAATCCCGCGAACAATACCATCGAATCTTTCTCGATTATGCAGTAATGGAAGAAGGATACGAAATATTTTAAATGAAAGGACTGTAAAATAGCATGGCCCGACTTAATAAGATATTTTGTATCAAATTCGTATCCCCTCCAGAAATGCTCATCTTGAGGCGAATAAAGAGATACGTAATAGGGCTTAACTCTTATACGAAGATATGTGTTATGTCATGTGTAATAGGTTATTTGTCAAGTTCCTAACTAATGCCCAATTGTGAAATCAATGACTGCATTGCTTAATGAAAAGTCTGATGAAGATTTCTTTGAGCAATTGTTGACTATCGGTAATAGTTGAGTACATGTTGAAGAATCGAATGGATCGATTGCATTTCTCAATAATTTTGTAACTCTGCCTCATCGAAAGACGATCATATCAGCAAACATCATTACAATTTTCGAACAATTTTAGCGGCAAAGAATAAATATGTAGAAGGGTTAACTTTTTGTTCGGAATGAGGACAACGGATCAATGCATGAATTCAAATCTATTACTTAAGTAATGAATAAAGATAAAGTTACTAACTAATCATTTGAATATTTAAACTCCTTGGATGAACCTGGCTTGCCAACATGTCGTTTGAGATTAAAATACTTCAATTTCCGATTTTGTCACTCGTAATAACTATTAACAAATCACAAGGTCAATCTTTTAAAGTTTATGGTTTGAAATTGGACTATCCGTGTTTTTCGCATGTTCAGTTACTTATATGTGGCATGTTGAAGGGATGGAACGTCATTTGCGTTGTTTGTTTTTGCGCCAGATAATTAAATAGAAAATATCGTGTATCACAAGGTACTTAACAAAAGAGTACGACCTCTGCACTAGAATACATGAACAGTAAAGAATCATTGAAATCCTTAAATATTTTACTTGCATTTCCTAAAAAGGACGTAATAAAATCCAAAACCTGCATATTTGCTTCCTGTAAGACAAAACAGTGTTTACCGGGCTATCTAGTTTTGAATAAAATTTTGTACATAAAATTTATTTTATTAAAAATCTAATAATTTTTCATTTTTATAACAACTTGAACTTGTAATAAAACTTATGGCAGGACACATTTGGGAGCAATGATATTCCATAAACATACGTACTATGTCCGTGTTAACATATGTAAGCATGTCCTCATTGACGTAATATTTCAATTTTTGAACTCAAATTTTTCGAGCTTTGAATTGTATGAGAAAAAGCATACGGTTTATGTAGGTTTGTATTGGGTCGGCGTACCGCAATGGTTAATTTTGTAATTAAGAACATACTTAAGCTAAAACCAAAACAAAAGTTCTACAGCGTTTATTTTAATACTGGCTTGAAATAAGACAAACTAAAGTCCTTTTAATTAATACATAGAAAATACCAAACTATTAATATATATAGGCATTGAAGCAAAACAGTTTAAAATTATCTACGTACTTCTTAGTGACTGAGGCAAATTCAACATAGGTACATATGTGTATATGCAATCTAACAAATCGAAACTATGTAAGCATTGATAATGTTTAATCAAATTTCTTGCTAGATGATTGGATGCATAATAGAATAAAAACATTAGTTGATTTTATATACAGGTACATGCCGTTGGTACTGGTGAGGTGAATACTGCATGTGTTGGCATGCAGTAGCGAAAAGCTGTTGCTCCATCTGCTCCGATAGCTCCCGCTTCTGGAGCGGATTTTCCAGAATCGCCATCATTACTGCCGATACCAGCGGCGGCTGATGCTCCGGGTCCGTTTGTACCCTGGCCCGCACCGCCCAATGTAGTTGCTTCGGTTATTTCCTCTTTTGTAGCTTGACCTTCCTTTTTTTCCTTATTCTTTTTCTCATGCTTTCGAAGCTATAAGGTATATACATTTAAATATACATATACATATATATGTTTTATGTACAATACATATATAATTATATATCCATATATATCCATAAATATATAATTAATATATCTAGTGACTATATATACATACAAATTTTTGTACTTGGCTTTCGAATTAAAAATACAACTGTGTTACCCTTATTGTCACTCCGATGATTATATATTTAATTTAAAGCCCATCACTAGATACATAATACCTTTATTTCGTGGTACACTATTTGCCAAAAACAATGAGTGATATTGCGAAAAACATCTTCGAAACATTGATATGTAGTAAACTTAGTAATACGTTGTGTTAGGTGAGAATCATACAAGCATATAAAGCAGCTCGTTAGGTTAAGTAAGGTAATAAGGGCACATATTCTTAGACAGGAAGAAACATTGGTCCGTTGTAATGCCCATAATTCCTTAAGTATGGATTAAGAAAACGGTCGCATATCAGCAAGGCGCATTGAGCCATGAATAACATCTTTTGGACTTCCAGTTCAACTAGGATGCCACGAACTCCCTAAGTATGGATTAAAAAACCACCGCATGCCCACAAAGCGCCTTGAGTCATTTATTTGTTGAGTTGGCTAATAGCAATTCCAGACAATTCCCCTGATTTCTAGAATGTATGACTACCGGGATACTTCAACCTTAATCTCTCGAAAGCTGGACAGTAGAGGAAAAAATGTCTAAATGCACCTCACCTTCCTCTATGCAACTTATGCAATTTGCGTCCTCCAAAATCTTAGCCTCATCGCATATGTTAAGAATGGGTGCTAATAGTGCAGCGTCCAGTTACAACTCCTATCATTGTGACAAGATGATGACGTAATTTTGCACTCTTAGTATATTCTTGTAGACGATTACTGTTGTTCGACCTTCGACGTAACATGGAAGTACTTGCATATGCACGGTACAATTCTCAACCTTACAGCTGAGAATTGACCTGTTAGAACCCTTATAACGAGAGAGCGGCTAGCCGTACTTAAACAGACTCTGTTGAAAATTATTTCGCTCATATTTTCAAAATTTTCGAAACTAAAGCACCGTTTATCAACAAAATTAGAGAGGTGAATTCTATACAAATTAGTGTGTTCGTTCAAGTGAGCTAACCGTCTGCTTTTTCAATTCTCCAAGTTTTTTTTTCAAGTTTTAGACGAGTTTTACTACTGTAAATTGCTTAAATGGCAAATTACTCTTAATAATGGTAATACGAAGATTTTTTAAATTGCTTTTTGTGAAATATTAATAAAAAGTTAGCTACTCAATCTGATATCATCATTATCGGGGGATACGTTATAATTTTGGTATATCATACCATTCTATTTTTATTTGGTCGAATTATTAATTGAATGTCAAGGGAACTGAATGGTTCTTGAGGGGCCACTAATTTTTTTTTATGGCGAAAGGAAGTATTTCTCTAGGAACGCAGCAGAATTGCACATTCCTTAGAGAATATAATAGCGCAAGGTTGCACCACAAGTGCTGCCAATCTGTTTAAACAACTTTTGTGATTTGTTCGATTCGAAACTTTCCAAATATCGGCGAATCGAAGACAACTAGTTTACAATACATTTCCTTTGATCTATAACTGCATGTTTTAAATTTTTATTCTCAAAGATGCTTTTGCACTTAGATTACTGTATGTATATATCTAAGCGCCATTCTTTACATTTATGTTTCTTATTATTATGTACTATACTAATACGTATTCGTATTACAAATTCAATGCTCATAGTAGCGCGAAAACCCGTTCGTCGAAATATTTTCTTGCTAGGTTTTACATCAAAATAATCATTAGTGTTTATTATACGTTTGTCTTTGCTTTCGGCGATTATTACGATGAGTTGAAATTATCAGCAAAGAAGTTTCATTAAATTTTGTGTGCTAAATTAAATTTCCGAAACGTTTAGAATGTTGGAAAAGACAGATTATTCAAAGAGGGTCGTAAATGTTTTGGGCCTAAATTTTTTCGAAAAACAATGTAATGTATTAGGTTGACCGAAAAGAAACCGGTGATTTTGCATACAAACGGCGTTGACAATTTTTTGAACGGTTTATGACTCTGTTATTGCATTTTTGCTTTTGTCAAATATCAGCTGGCACTTTTACCTTGCCTTAGAAAAAAGCGCGCGTAATTTTATTTATATTTGCTTGTTTGTTCAACCTAATATTATTACTGACAATGAGTCTTGGATCTATGCTCACAACACTGAAACAAAGATGACAAAGATGCGCTGAAGCCAAAAAATCCAAGCCAGAGTAGGTCAAAAATCATCATTATCGTGAAAGTTTTCTTCGAGGTGTGGGGCACTCCGAATTCCTTCGGACCGTTCAAACTGTCAACGAGAAATTAACCGATCAACTTCAAATTAAAACTGAGTATTGTTGATACATTTACTATACAATGACATACGATCTCTTTGATTGGTTGAAAATTGTCAATTCGGCATTAAAAAAGCGACCATTTTTTACCTAAAAAAACGAAATTTTTTTCAAAATCCCGCAATTTTGTTAATTTCTGATATAGGTAGGTCATTGTATAGGAAATAGCCTTAAGTTTAATGAACTTTTTGAATTTTTTTGTTTCACCTACTCATTCGGCCGGAATCATGTCAGCAGTTGGGGCACTTTTTTTTGCACCTCCGAAGACAGCACAGTTATGTTATTTTTTAACATTTTTATAAAAAAATCTTAAAATATAGCTAAAAAATATACCTTATTGCGTTCAACGAAGTTCGAAACATTCAATCGAGTACTTTCTTTTAAAAAAATTCACGAAAATCGCCTAATTAAACGTGAATCGCTTGAAAAAAAATTTGGCAAAAGTGTATTCGGGCCAAGGGGCGACGACATAAGTTTTGAAAATAAATTACAATTTTTAAAATTATTAGCTATGTCTTACTATTTTTTGCTTATAATATAATTGCTAAAAATAAATAAGATTGTAAATTATAAACAACCAGTATCAATGCCCAATTGTATGTTAAAACCAAACCTATCAAATCATTTACAAGACAACTTCATATAGAGTTCGTATATTTATAATATAAGAATTAATCGCGAAATGGTTGCTAAGCGCACAACTCAACAACGCCTGAACCAATTTGACCAGTTCTTTTGAAATGCTCATTGAAGTTTAAAGATGGTTTTTACGGCGAGAAAAATACAAACAATTGCCGGAAAACCCCTAAAAAAAAGCCCTATTCTTTTTCCTATAAAAACGAATGAATGTTTGTTAGTAACGATAATGCTGAAGAACGGCTGAACCAATCTTGATGAAATTTTCAGAGGTTATTCGCTGTGGATCGTGGAGGGTTTAAAAATAAAAAAAGCGTATGGTCTTCGTGAAGAAAAGTCGGAAAAATAGACAATTCCAAAAACTAACTTTTTTTCATACCATATTTTTATTTTCTTTTTGTTTTGTTTTTCAATTATTTGAATCGTTCAAATTTGTCGTTTGCTTTACGGCTATTTAAAAGAAAAATTATTTCACACAAAGTGATCAATTACAGATTGAAATTTGTTACGATGCCACGAATAGGTCGCGCTAATATCGGACGGCGTTCTTTTTGGCATCAGCATACATTGGCAGCCCAAGGCACATGACCGAGTACTACCAGGATGCGATGACATACGTGCGGAATTAACGATGTCACAGCACGACTTTTCAATCAACTGTTACGATGTTTAATGGACGTTATATTGAAGCAACGTGCTGTTAGATGCTGGATATACTCTGTTGAGGGGCAAAAAATAGGTTTGCCGCACATTCTTCTTTGGGTTGTGGATGGTGGTTACACCAGATCAAATTGATGTACCAATTTCTGTGGAAATTCATGAACCAGAGAAGGATCCAGTATTATACGAAATGGTGAAAAGCAATATGGTTCATGGACCTTGCGGACACCATAATCCCACTTTGATTTGTATGTCTGACAATAAATGCGGGAAACACTATGCTTTTCTTTCGGAAACACAAACTGAAAATGATGAATAGAGTGGATCGGCGTCGCTCACCAGACGACAATGGCAGAACATTTAACTTAGAGAAGTGAATATCGCAGTTGACAACACATGGATCGTACTGTTCACCACTAATGTCTAATTTACATTCAAAACTCATGTCAATGTTGAATATTGCGGTTTGGTCAAATCGATCAAATACGTTTGTAACGGGTGATTTTTTTGAGGTTAGGATTTTCATGCATTAGTATTTGACAGATCACGTGGGATTTCAGACATGGTGTCAAAGAGAAAGATGCTCAGTATGCTTTGACATTTCATCATGAATAGACTTACTAACGAGCAACGCTTGCAAATCATTGAATTTTATTACCAAAATCAGTGTTCGGTTCGAAATGTGTTTCGCGCTTTACGTCCGATTTATGGTCTACATAATCGACCAAGTGAGCAAACAATTAATGCGATTGTGACCAAGTTTCGCACTCAGTTTACTTTATTGGACATTAAACCAACCACACGAATGCGTACAGTGCGTACAGAAGAGAATATTGCGTCTGTTTCTGAGAGTGTGGCTGAAGACCGTGAAATGTCGATTCGTCGCCGTTCGCAGCAATTGGGTTTGTGTTATTCGACCACATGGAAGATTTTACGCAAAGATCTTGGTGTAAAACCGTATAAAATACAGCTCGTGCAAGAACTGAAGCCGAACGATCTGCCACAACGTCGAATTTTCAGTGAATGGGCCCTAGAAAAGTTGGCAGAAAATCCGCTTTTTTATCGACAAATTTTGTTCAGCGATGAGGCTCATTTCTGGTTGAATGGCTACGTAAATAAGCAAAATTGCCGCATTTGGGGTGAAGAGCAACCAGAAGCCGTTCAAGAACTGCCCATGCATCCCGAAAAATGCACTGTTTGGTGTGGTTTGTACGCTGGTGGAATCATTGGACCGTATTTTTTCAAAGATGCTGTTGGACGCAACGTTACGGTGAATGGCGATCGCTATCGTTCGATGCTAACAAACTTTTTGTTGCCAAAAATGGAAGAACTGAACTTGGTTGACATGTGGTTTCAACAAGATGGCGCTACATGCCACACAGCTCGCGATTCTATTGCCATTTTGAGGGAAAACTTCGGACAACAATTCATCTCAAGAAATGGACCCGTAAGTTGGCCACCAAGATCATGCGATTTAACGCCTTTAGACTATTTTTTGTGGGGCTACGTCAAGTCTAAAGTCTACAGAAATAAGCCAGCAACTATTCCAGCTTTGGAAGACAACATTTCCGAAGAAATTCGGGCTATTCCGGCCGAAATGCTCGAAAAAGTTGCCCAAAATTGGACTTTCCGAATGGACCACCTAAGACGCAGCCGCGGTCAACATTTAAATGAAATTATCTTCAAAAAGTAAATGTCATGAACCAATCTAACGTTTCAAATAAAGAACCGATGAGATTTTGCAAATTTTATGCGTTTTTTTTTTTAAAAAAGTTATCAAGCTCTTAAAAAATCACCCTTTAGATGATATCAGCAAGTAACAAATGGGTCGATACGTGAACTGCAATAAAGCGCTTTATAGGATATTTATTTCTGCAATTCAGGAACTTTTTACGACTATTGTGCATCTCAACCTAGAGAATATATTACAGCCAGTGGAAACACCGCCAGCAACAAAATTAACATTGACGAGTTTTTTCTCAACTTTCGTTTGCGAGAACATTGCTCTATTCGGAAATGACTCGATATGATATATGGAATGCATCGTCAAAGAAATGGTTACGAAGAAAGCCAGGCCAACCAGTAGATGGACATCCAAGTGTGTTCTCAACCAATGCATTAGGACGAATTTCACAATCCACCTGAAAAACGACGATTAATTCTAATTAATTCTATTAATATACGCGATTCAACTTCAATTGTGTCATTGCGTACTGAAATGGTCCGCAACTTTTTGAGAAGCAAGCATAATCACTGGAATCAAACGATGGACGATGCGTTAGCTACTTTGAATGCAAATGAAGTTCGCACACTTTTCGCGATGATCATATTGTATATATCACATCCGCGTCAATTATGGGATATGAAAAAAATTACATTGCCGAAGATATTTCACATCGTATTCGCTAAGAATTAGAAATGGATCAATTCCGGTTGATACTTCCGGTGGTTTGATATCAATTCCATCTACCGTTTATCAATTCACGAAAGATGAGCTCATAGCGAATGTTTATCGGAACATCGGAGCTAATGTCGTAATGGAACCCGACTGATTGTGACGCAGCTATCGAATATAAGGAGGCGGAATACTGGATTCTACGAACCCCTTTGAGTTCAAACAATTTGCCATTTCAGTTCAAACGTACCCGTTTCCAGTGAAAATTGCATTTGAGATGACAATCAACAGGACACAAGGATGGTCGCATAGTGTGTGGCATAAATTTGGAAATGTTATGTTTTTCACACGGCCAGATATACCAGCGTGCTCACGAGGAAAACCATCTTCTCTGTACATTTACGCACCGGAACAGAAACCAAAAAATATTGTTTATCAAGCTGCGTTATATTCAAAAAATGTAGAAAAATCGCAAAAGAATTATGAATAAATTCAACTTTCTTTTCATTTCAAAACGCATAATTACACGCAGCACAACGGCTGCGGGGTCAGCTAGTTATCTTTAAATATCATTTCACGCAATAGCCGATAGTACTATAAATTATATACATTATAAGCGACACGGCTTATATAAATACGTACATATATAAGTTTACATTATGGTACCGATATGTTGTTCAACTTTAAGGAGCTAAGTGAGTTTGAAAATTTCAAAAAATCTAATAACTATATATACTATATACTAAATTTTCGTCTAGTATTCGAAGGATTTTTTGATTCATTGTAACTTATTTCTTTTAAACACATAAATGACGATAATTCGACCAAAAAATTAGATTTTTTGTCCAAGGTCTGAGAAAAAGGAAAATTTTAATTTATTTTCTATTTCCTACGTTCAAAAATGGTAAATCATGTACTGTGCCGTGCGTACCCATAATATGAATGAACGGAATATGTTTGGTTTTTTAATTTTCGATGAACCAATAATAAGTTATGCTGTCCTCGGCAAGAGCACTTTTTTGTGAGATACACAGGGAGTTGAGTTCTCAACGACTGAATTTTCAACATGTTTATATTAAATTTTCAGAACACAGTTTTCAAATATGTAACATTGTAAAAATACCTTTTTTTGTACGTCTGGAACACACCTTACCCCTTGAACTGTGTCGCAGTCATTCACATCTTTTGAACATGTTAAGAACAAAAACGTAAAAAAAATAAAATAAAAGGCACTTGAGATCGTATCAAAGAAGAAAAATTAAAAGTATTCAAATAAAAGAAATTAAGTCTGCCTACTAAAAACTATTCCAATAAATATTTCCATAAGTTATTCAGCCTTGTAACGCAGAGTACTGCTGGGTATCTTATTAACTTCTGTGTATTCTAGGTTCTATACACACTTAGATTCATAACCACATTTTGCTTCCTTTCGGTTTAATATTAAAGAAGGAAATACGCTTAATTTCATGAAAATGTTATAAAGTCAGACGAAAAGTTGAAGATTGCATCGCAAGGAAACGGACTCTATTCTTACGAACTAAGAGGAACACCTCATAATTCCCACAATAGTGATATGGATGAATAAACATTTTACGCCCATTTCCTATTATGGAAATATGAGGATACCCGCACCAGCACCACCCTAAGCCAAGGTATTGAGGTACCCGTGCCGATGGCTGAATGGTCAGCGGGCGGTAATCAATAGCTGATCGCGAACGGTCCCCTTCGATGGACGGGGTCGGAGGTATAAATGCCTTCTCTACGCAGTCCTATAACGGAATCCGAAGGGGACGAATTACTCGTCTCCTGGCTGGAGGTACTGCCGGACATAACAGTCAAAGTATACCTCCAAAGCTGCCATGAGCTCCAACCAAACTGCACTGGCGGCTAAAGGAGAGTATAAGAAAAAGCGCAAAAAATCCCAGAATCAGCTGAGGAAAAACCGGTACCAGAGAGCAGTCTTCATACTGGGAAAGATAGCAAGAGACCAGGCAGCCGGTACCCCAGTTGCTGAGGCAGTTTCGGAATTCGCAAGGCCAGGCTTAAAATCTTCCAAAGCGATAAATCAGCTGACGAAGACGACACGGAAGAGGTCGACGATGCCAGCCAGTTGCTGCGGAATGTGGGCATCAAAGAAATCCGAGATGCCCAATAACTTAAGATGCGTACAGATATACCTGCAGCACTCGAAGAGTGCTACAGCGAACCTGACAACAATCATTAACGAGAGGGGCATTGACATCAGCCTTATTCAGGAGCCCTGGGTTAATGAAGACACCATTAAAGGGCTAAACAATAGCAACTATACCCTTTTTTACACACGAAACAAAGGTAAATAAACCTAGGGCATGCATTCTTATCAATAAAAGCATAAATACATTTCTTTGTCCTAATTACAGCACAGCCGATAACACAGTGGTAAAGGTGGAACATAAGGAAAATCCCTTCTTCTTGGTCTCGGCCTGCGTGGCCCATGACGAAGATATACCACCGGCACCGCTCACCGGACTAGTAGAGGACAACAGGAAGGAAGATGTCCTAATAGGGTGTGATGCAACGCAAGGCACACTGTTTGGTGTAGCTCCAGTATAAACACCAGAGGGGAGTCACTCTTGCAGTATATTCTGAATAACAATCTAAGTATGTGCAACAAGGGCGATAAGCCAACCTTTATTTACCCAAGCTCTGATAGGTTTCCGGGGTGGGAGGAAGTGCTGGACCTCACGCTATCAACAGACACAGACAGTCTCGTTGAGGATACCTGGAGGTATCCGATGAGCCTTCCATGTCGGATCACTCCTGGATACTCTTCAGCATCCGCGAGAAATGCAGTACTCCTCTCATATATCGGAACCCTAGAAGAACAGCGTGGAAAAAATTTACCAGTATAGCAACAAAATGCCTTGAAAAGGAAGCAATAGCCTATTTACTATAAGGTATTGTATAGCAAGAATAAAGAAAATCTTTATATAGATATTATATATAAGAGTTTAGAGTAATTATTCAACCAATTTCACACATTTTCGGAATAAAACTGAAGCATATCCAAAATTGAATGCAACCGGATGTTTGAAATTCGTTTATTAGGTATACGGGACTATTGGCCCGTTTTTATCTATTTAAGGTACTACAAACAAAAGTACGAAAATATTTATATAAGGTATAGCCCCCATATAATGTAAATGTTAACCCGATTTTACCAGTTTCGACTCAAGCACACACTATTATCAGGAAAAGATTATTTCTGAATTTCAATAATATACCCCAAATTTTTACCGATATTTTTGGAGATAAAATCAGCTATGGGCACTTCACCTACTCGTTATCTGTAAAGTAAAATATTCATATGGAATTTTAATTATTATATATCACCTGATTTTCGCAGATGTAATTGAATCAAAATAATGGTTATGACGGTTAAATGTAAACGTATGGTAAGCTAACAAAGTTATGCTAACAAACTGCAATAATAGCATTTTTTACCTTATAACGAATAAAACCAGAAATATTAACTTTAATTATAGGCATGATACAGTTAACATGTCACAATCTATTTTTAGGAGTAACTTCATACCTCATGAAAACGCTTTATATAAATATACATATATATTTTAGTAAGCCGGGCCTTGTGGTCTGCTCAAAACAATGTCTCTGAAGTAACCGCTTTATGATTGGGTACCATAAACCACGACATTTTTTATAAAGTTATCTTTGCAGACTGACTATTTAATTTTAAAACACAGGGACGACGCAAGACAATTTACCGCCTGAGACAAATGCAAAAATCTGCGCTTTAAGCTTTTTTGTATAATGTATACTTTTTGTGTTATTCAGTTCATTAAAAAAACACTCATATTCCAAAGGTTTAACATAATTATTGAACAAATATTATAACTAGTGGTACAATAAAAAAAGTATATTATTTAAGTATTTTCGTGCCTTTAATTTGGAGAAATCATACACAACTGTTTTAAGAGATTGTTCGTTTTAAATTCATTTGAACAAATTGAATTTCAAAGTCTTGTGGTGTACTTCTATGAGCAAATTTTTGCTAAAAGCTTATACTTCATAAATTGCGTAAATTTGTTACTTACAGTGAATAAAAACAGTTTACATGCACCTAGTTATATTAACATATGACACGTTCACTTGTTTTAAAACTTATATATCTATCTATTTCTAAAAATAGAAGTTTTCCAACAATAGTGATATGATTTCTTAAAAAAAACACACTAATTCTCAATGAAAATCCAAATGTTTTCGTTTCTTTAATGTGAAATACAAGCGATACGATTAAGTTCTGAACATAACATCATTCAAATGGCCTCCACGATTTCTTTGATGATTCGATAAAACCAATTTTCAAATAATAAATCAAGTCGTATGTCACGAATAGCACATTCAATATTGACTTCTAAAGCTGGTTTATTGCTAGAGACCAATGACTTCAAATAACTCCACAAGAAGTAGTCTAACTTTTTGGGTGACATTCAATGTCACAATCTCTTGAAATAATCGAATATCCAAACTAGCCCTTTCTTGTTGGAACCAGATGCTGTCGAGGTCAATTTTTTTCAGTTGCGGCCATAAAAAGTTGGTTATCATCGATCTATACCGGAGAATGAAGTCATGTGTAGAAGTTCACGCAAGTGAGGAAAGTTTTTTGATTGTCATTCACTTTGAAGTGGCCGATTATTTCACATATGGCTCAAGCAGCTCACTATTTCCGGTCTTATATTAAGTATCCTCTGGGTAGCCAATAAACATCCGATTGAAGGCGAGCTTAAGCGAAAAAGCGAACCATCCCTACATAGGGTTGCGCGCTGAGTTTGGGACCCACCACGTAAAAAACGCACCCAACAAAAAGCAATAAACAGCCTCGGAAGAGAAATTCTCTTTTGATGACGACTGCCCAGCTGGTTGATGTCCTTGTGAAAATAAAGGCTGACATCATCGCCGTCCAAAAAGTGCGATGGACAGGACAAGCCCTGAAACGGGGAGCGAAAATTCGGTGTGGGATTCGTGGTGTGAGAGAGACTCCGTTGCAGAGTCCTGGCATTCACCCCGGTGAATGAACGTCTAGCCACAATCCGCATCAAAGGGAAGTTCTTCAACATTTCGCTGATTTGCGCCCACGCCCCGACGGAAGAGAAGGACGATGAGCGCTTAGAGCGCACTAATGAGAGCTGCCCCCGCCACGACGTCAAGGTTGTCCTTGGCGACTTTAACGAAGGAGTGAGAAAAGAAGGTAACTTTGGCAGAATGGTCTGTAAATTCAGCCTCTACGAGGAAACATCCCCAAATGGGTTGAGGCTGATAGACTTCACTGGAGCCCGAAATTTGGTTATCTGTAGTACTAGTTTCCACAAAGAAGGTTCGACGTCGAGAAGTTCCAATCACAACAAACGGTCGAGCGATTTTCTACTCGACTAGCCCTCCTGCTCTCTGAGAGCACTTGTCAACAACTCGTTATAAGGGAACTGTGGAACGGCATTTCAAGCTTCTTACGTACAGCTGCCACCGAAATCATTGCTAGTCGGAAAAAGCAAAGGAACAGCTGGTACAATGAGGAGTGAGTTGTCGCAACGAAGAGAAACCAGACTGCCTACCTCGCAACGTTACAATCGACCACAACACGCACGGGAGGTCGAAATGCGTGTGTACGAAGAGCTTGATAAGCTGCCTGATAGGGGTAATACTAGAAAATTCTACGAAAAAATGCGGCGACTAGCAGAAGGTTTCAAAACTAGAGCAAACTCTTGTAAAAGTTCCAGAATGACTGATGTCCAGAGCATACTAACATTATAGAGGGAAGTCTCCAGCCTGCTGAATGGCAGTGAAAGCACAACAATAGAAGATGACGAACACGATTCCTCAATCGATGACGATTGAGCAGACGTTCCACTGAAGTTCGAGTAGAAATTACCTGTCTGAAAAATAACAAAACTGCGGGACTGATGGATTGCCGACCGAGCTATTCAAACACAGCGGCGAAGAACTGATAAGGAACATGCATCAGCTTCTTTGTAGAATATGGTCGAACGAATGCATGACCAACGATTGGAATTTAAGTGTGCACTGTCCAATCCACAAAAATAAAGTCCCCAAAATCTGTACCAACTACCGTAGTATAAGCCTCTTCAACATCACATATAAGGTTCTATCGAGCGTATTGTGTGTAAGGTTAACCGACTTCGTCAACAAACTGATTAGACCTTATCAATGAGGCTTTAGACCTGACAAATCAACAACTGCCGAGATATTCATCATGCGCCAAATCTTGGAAAAGACCCGTGAAAGGAGAATCGAAACACACCACCTCTTCGTCGATTTCAAAGCTGCTTTCGACGGCACGAAAAGGAGCTGCCTTTATGCCGCGATGTCTGAATTCGGTATCCCCGCAAAATTAATTCGGCTGTGTAAACTGACGTTGAGCAACACCAAAAGCTCCGTCAGGATCGGGAAGGACCTCTCCGAGCCGTTCGATACCAACCGAAGTTTCAGACAAGGCCACTCCGGATCGTGCGGCTTCTTCAATCTGCTGCTGGAGAAAATAATTCGAGCTGCAGGGCGTAATCGATCAGGTACAATTTTCTATACAAGTACGTTTTATGGCGTACGCCGATTGATTTAATTGGCTTCAACATCCGCGCCGTTAGTTTTGCTTTTTCCAGACTCCAGACTGGATAAGAAAGTAAAACAGATGGGTCTGGTAGTTAACGAGAGCAAGACGAAAATCTCCAGTCTTTAAACAAACAGTCGTCGCATTCACGACTTGGATCTCACGTCACTGTTGACAGTCATAACTTTGAAGTCGTATATAATTTCTTCAATTTTTGAATCAGTATCAACACCAACAACAATGTCAACCCTTGCCAGGTGGCACTTCAGACTGTGTAGGCAATTATGAAGCAAAGTCCTCTATCGAGGAACAAAAACCAAATTTTATAAGTCAATCATTATTTCCGTTTTGCTATGTGGTGCAGAGGCATGGACGATGACAACATCAACAATTGGCATTACGAGTTTTCGAGAGAAAGGTTCTGCGGAAGATTAATTCCTGTCCTGCTGTGTGGTGCAGAGGCAAGGACAATGACAACATCCGTATCCTCCTGACTCGTGCTGGCATTGAGTCCAACCCGGGCCCGGAGGAATTTTTCTGCTGCGTCTGCGCAAAAAGGCTCCATCCAAATTCCACCTCGGTCAGGTGTAACACATGCAATGGATGGAGCCATCTTAAGACCTGCTCAGGCCTTAAGACTCACAGGGAGTGGACCACGCGTTACGTGGCCCCATGTTGCCTGCGTAATACTGCGACAGAAGCCTCCACGGCTGTGCAATCTGCACATAGTTCGCGCGCCGCGCCGCCATTCAACCAGAGTGGCCATCTGAGGACCTCAACGGTCAGGAGCTCAAACAGGCAACATAGCTCCCACTCTGACTTATCCCCCCCCCAACCTTCATCCCGCTCCAATCCTCGTGCGGGATCCAATCAGCAACTCTTGGTCCCTCGCACAGTCTGTTCCGTGTGTCAGGCCGTCATACGTCGGAACGTCACATCAGTTAAGTGCAATTCCTGTGCTGGCTGGTGTCATTTCCCGACGTGTTCCGGCCTGCGCACCACACGTGAGTGGAGTGATTCCTACGTTGCCCCATGCTGCAGGAGTCTGCCCCCGCAACTCACAACAGTGGCGTCGCCGACCAACACCCCAGTGCGACAACCGCCCCTGCGGGTTCTGCAGCTGCAACAAACACCACCTACACGTCACTCCCTCACCCCCAGGATCACCCACGGACACCCGCGACAAACCAGACTTCTCCAATTCAACTGCAACGGACTCCAGAGCAAGATCGAGGAGATTGTTGCACTTATGAATCGGGAACGTGTATCGATAGCTGCGGTCCAAGAAACCAAGTTAAACAGCCGCTCAGATCTTCTGAGTTGTGCAGGTTTCAACGTTATACGTAAAGATCGCGAGCGAGATAGTGGTGGTGGCCTAGCTTTCATATTGCACAACACCGTGCAGTACCGTCTAATCGAAGAAGACATCGACCCAAGGGATACTACCCTAGAATGTCAGGGCATAGCTATCCGGTCAGGCGATGTCGAGCTCGAAATATTCAATATATACATCCCCCAGTTACATGTTGCCCCACAGGATATCACCCGAATATAGGTGCGCTACTTCGTGGTGAAAACCGTATGGTACTAGGCGACTTTAACGCGCACCACGATCTTTGGCATTCCTGCCTGTCAAATGATCGTAGGGGGATGGAGCTGGCGGAACAGATTGACGGCTCGACATTCTGCACAATGAATGACGAAGCCCCCAACAGAGTTATGGGCACCTGTAATAGCTCGCCAGATATCACCATTGCTAGTGGTGGTCTGATTAACAGCATAACCTGGCGACCTATGCTAACTCTCGCTTCAGACCATCTGCCCATAATTATCTCGATCGAGAAGCCTCCCGATTTCGTTTCCGTGGACAACCGTACCTTCTTTAACTTTAAAAAAGCTAATTGGGTCGGCTTCACGGAATTTACTGAGAGCACCTTCAACGCTCTACCCATTCCTACGGACGTATGCGTTGGCGAACGTCAATTCCACAAGGTGATCGCAGCAGCTACCGCCCGCTTCATCCCGGCTGGAAGATTAGCGGAAATCCGCCCCAATTTCCCAGCCGAAGCAGCGGTTCTAGCTAATGAGCGCGACACCTTACGCCATGCCGATCCCGGGGATCCCCGAATAAGGGATCTCAATTTGGAGATTCGGCACATGGTAAATCAACATAAGCGGACGAAATGGATAGAGCACCTGAAGTCCTGCAACCTCTCCACCGGTGTGAGTAAGCTTTGGGTTACTGTCAAAGCTCTGTCTAATCCGAGGAGACATGACGACCGAGTTGAAGTTCAATTCAATGGTCATGCCTCCACGGACCCGAAGAAGTGCGCGAGCTATTTTAGCCGGCAGTTTACACTGCACCCTTCGGTAGACAAAGCTAAGAGATGTGTTAACCGACGGCTGCGCAAAATGCCAAACAACTGCGCCCCACTTACTTTCACCGATGAGAAGGTTCAGGGTGCCATCAACAAGGCAAAATCGTCTAAATCCATTGGCCCTGATGGAATCAATATGCTAATGTTAAAGCATCTAGGCTCGACGGGAATAAAATTTGGTGAGATATTTTACTCCCGTCGAGCCTAGATGCTTTAACATTAGCCTTCAACCTGTCGCTCACCACTCTTCAAATACCCGATGTGTGGAAAATCGGAAGAGTGGTCCCGCTACTGAAACCTGGGAAACCCGCTAACAAAGGGGAATCTTATCGTCCGATAACTCTCCTCTTCCCAGTAGTGAAGACACTTGAGGTCTTGCTACTCCCGACCTTCACTCACCACCTGAGCCTAGCCAGCCACCAGCATGGATTCCGTAAAGTGCACAGCACCACCACAGCACTTAGCGTCATAAACGCCCAGATAGTTCGTGGCCTCAACCAGAAACCACCCTGCGAAAGAACGATCCTCGTAGCGTTGGACCTGTCAAAAGCTTTTGACACGGTCAATCACACAACGCTACTGCAGGACATCGAAAAAACCACTCTCCCTCCAGGGCTAAAGAGGTGGACCATGAACTATCTGAACGGTCGTCAGTCATCCGTACTATTTCGAGGTGAAACATCTAAACTGAGAAGAATTAAACAGGGGGTTCCGCAGGGTGGTGTCCTCTCCCCGTTACTGTTTAACTTCTATATTTCGAAACTTCCTCAACCACCAGAGGGGGTTTCCATAACCTCGTACGCAGATGACTGCACGATAATGACGTCGGGCAATGGAATCGATGGCATGTGTTCGAAAGTAAACAGCTACCTCTCCGACCTTTCTCGTTTCCTCACTGCACGAAACCTCAAATTTTCACCCACCAAATCCACAGCGACCATATTTAATAACTGGACGAAGGAGTATAGACTTGAACTTAATATTGCGGTCGATGGCGTCAAAATCCCGACTGTCAATAACCCTAAGATTTTAGGCGTAACTCTCGATAGTCTATACTCCTTCTCTCCCCATACGACCGCGATTATCGCCAAGGTACAGAGCCGCAACAAAATCCTCAAGTCGCTAGCCGGCAGCACATGGGGAAAAGACAAAGAAACGTTGTTGGCAACTTAAAAGGCAATCGGCCGGCCGGTCCTCAACTACGCAGCGCCGATATGGTCGCCTGGATGCAGTGGTACGCAGATGAGGAAACTCCAGACCTGCCAAAATACTGCACTCCGGACTACGACGGGATGCCTCTTGATGTCTCCCATTGAACACCTCCACAGTGAGACAAGTATGCTACCTGTAAAGGAGCATAATCAACTCCTCTCCAGGCAGTTCCTGCTGGGTTGTTTCCGTAGGAATCACCCCTGCAGCCACCTGCTTGGCGCGGAACCGCCACCCAGGAGCATCAAGAGGTCATTCCTCGACTATGTCGACGACATTGAACAGTACGCCGACCAGACTTCGGACGCAACGAATTATCGACAGGCACTGGCCGCCATTCACAGTGGAGCCATCAACACCTTCATCGACTCCCTTCACGTGAATGGCGTTCTTGGAGTCAAACCACCACCTATTGCAGACGAGGAGCTCCAGTTGCCGCGAGAAACGCGCAACTTCGTTCCGGATATTGTAGCAGGTTAAAATCCTACTTATCCAGAATCGACCCTGACATACCCAATGTATGTCCAGCATGCAACGAGTCTCCGCATGACACTGACCACCTCTTTGCATGCCCTACAAACCCTACCCATCTAACACCCTCCTCCCTTTGGTCCGACCCCGTCGAAACAGCACGTTTCCTGGGCCTACCGTTAGATGACCTCGACAACAACACAAGTAACCTTCACCATCCTAACGGGGACTAGGTAACCGTTAACAACAACAACAACAACAACATCTGATGAATCGACATTACGATTTTTCGACAGAAAGGTTCTGCGGGAGATTTATGGTCCTTTGCGCATTGGCCACGGCAAATATCGCATTCGATGGAACGATGATCTGTATGAGATATACGACTACATTGACATAGTTCAGCGAATTAAAAGACAGTGGCTACGCTGGATCACGTCATTCGAATGGACAAAAAGGAAGACCTACACTCCGTTGGAAAAAAACCTGGCTTCGCTTGGAAAGAAACGACTGGTGTGCTGCTGTTAACTCGTCTATTACCGCGTGAGCGCTGTGTACGTTAGTAAAGGATAGTAATGGTGTCGACCGATGTTTTCCATTGATAGTAATGGTGTCGACCGATGCTTCCACAAAACCAAAAACTGTGTCTATTGAGGTACATACATATATGTATGTGATGGTTGCTCATGAATAATTTGTGGATTTTTTTCGCACCAGAATCAACAGTTTTGTTTATTTACAGTACCACTCGGATGAAATTGAGACGACCCAAAAATGGCAAAATTGCAATTGGAAACCGATTACTTTGTTACTAAAATTGAATAATTTGTTAACGTCGATCTTGCGTATATCTTTTCATGATGAAATTGTAAACATCACTTAATACAATGAAAAAAACACATACCATATCATCCCTTTGGAAAACCCGTTTTATATGTATTTAGTATCGTGGTAACATGGCTTATCAAACTTTTTTTTACATAAACCAAAAACAAGCACAAAAGCGTAAAATTCGCATAATTCATATCAAAAAAGTTTACTAGTGACTATTTATAGATTACTCAGGGGTGTTGTGGAATTTGATAGTTGTCGGAATCAGAATTGAAGCCGATCAAAGAAAGGTAGTAGGTGTCATGAATTTAGATATTATTTGTTTGATATTCGAAACAGAATTTGTATCGGTTTTGGGTGTCACGGAAACCAATTTTATCGGTTCTGCTATCAGAAAGAAAGCAAAACTTCTTGCTAACATTTGAAATGTAAGTAAAGAAATCAAGTTATTTTATTATTACGAATTTATTTATCTTTATTTCTATTGTAGAATTTTTGGAAAAAAATCCGAATATTTGAAGATATTAGTTTTACAAAACGTAATAAATGTAATTTAACACCCAAATGCGTCTTTATTTATTCGACAAATGTTATCTCTTAAAATCTTTCTTTAATTCGGAACTCATTAAAAACTTTAAAAGGATTGTATTTATTTACAAGTTTAGTCACATTAGTAAATAGCTGATTCGAATATTGGTTTTGCGTATGTTCGAAAAGACGAAAATCCAAATAGATTCTGTGATACCATTGAAAATTGGTTTGTAATTCTGACAGCTAAGCAATTCTGTCTTGGATTCCACAACACCCCTGACTAGCTTTTTCCGAGATATTGCTCGCATTGAATCCCTTAATAAAATTCACCGCACCTCGATAATTGAAGAAAACTGTCAACATAACGGCTCATATTTGCCACGATACTCGGCCGATTGATTGTATATTTCCGGGTTGTAAGCATAGATCCAACAGTCATCGCCAGTAATAATACATTTCATGACATCCTGGTCAGAAAGCATTGTTTCACAAACGTTAACGCAACACTGTTTTTCGAACAAATTTAGTGATTTCGGAACCAAACGTGCTTAATCATCGATTCTCATGCACCAATCATTTTGAAATTTTTCAAAAAACAATCATGTATACCAAAATAGTTTTATTCAATTTTGTAAAAAGATATAATCTATGTAAACAATATTTTTTCACAATTGGTTTCTAAGCTTTTGTAATCCCTTTTTTCTTTATTTATGTAAAAAAAAATTTGGATTAGCTATATTTACCGCTACATATGTCATATTAATTAAAAATCCAAAAGTTTTAAAAACTAGTTTCAACTGAACGTATCTTTCGTCGAAGACAATGCAGTATCAATACTGGCAAAATATAATTCAATATGGAAATTTGCTTAGCATTACAAATTGGCTCATCTTCCCCTTATAATTGAACTGTCTTTTCTGTTTTCTCAAGCGAACTTGCAATGTCCGTTCAACGCACGTCAAATAACAACTATTGGCTACTACATACTATTTAAAAATTTACTATACTCCCGTATATGTTTATATTTTGTTTTAGAATGCGAAAATATAGAACTACTTATGTTTTTGTATCACTACATAGTATAATAAAAAGTCACTTTCTCAGTCCCTATTTCTCTATGTATGCTTAAATCCTGTTTTTTTGTTTTTAATTCGTTTTTTTAATCGATAGGGTGATTAAAGAGGATGGTTTATATGTATAATAACATCCATTGAATAGTGGAGAAATACTGTTATTTTTGAGGTTTCTAATGTCGCAACTAATTAAATGTTTTCCGTTTACATTGCAAACACAGGCTGAACCCTACAAGATATATCAATATAAAGTACCAAGTATTGTACCGATTGAAAATAATGGATATTTCACAATAACATTTTTTTTGTCATTTACTTTTTACGACAAATAATGGCTAATTTTCGAAGCTATTTTAACCAATACAGCATTAAACCTTATAAAATACCTTAAATACATTGTTGATTTAATATAGGTCTATATGGCACATGATTTAGATTAATTTTTACGAAGATAAAATTGCCGGACTTAGCGTTTTCGGCGGTACCGGCCGTCCGGGCGGTAGGAGCGATCCGACGCATTTATTATCGGAGCTCTCGAGCGAGAAAAATAACAATCTATCTTTATATATAAAAAGTACATGTCACGTTGTTGGTTCGCAAGGAACTTCTAAACTACTGAATCGATTTTAGTAAAATTTAGCAAACTGTGATCAGTTCGAACCAACTTAGAAGATAGGATAGTAAAAATAATTCACAAATAGACTGAAAGCTCTATTAAATAGACGCTCTATTAAGTAGACATCTCTATTATCCATGCACATTGCTAAGGTTTATTAAGAACAATCTTATTAAGCGGACAACTCTATTAACTGAACAGAAAGGCTGGTAACCAGACATTGAGAAAGCAGCCTTAAATTCGTAATTTTTTCCAATGAAATTCATTTGTATGAACATATTCAAAGTTAAACCTCAAGTACAATTGCTTGGATTCTTACATACTTACAGACATATATATATTAGGGTGTCCGTTATTTACCAAATTGATTATTTTTGACGAGACGCCCCCTAAACTTTTAGTTTTCCATCTAAAAAAAAAATATCAGACCACAAAAAGCCCTTAATTTTCATAATAAACCTTGCCCCAAACACGATACATTTCCCATTGAAATTACATGGGATTTTTCCCCTTTTTACGAATATTTTTTTCTCTGAAACTTTCTCGTTTGTAGGAATAAAAAAGTCATATTCTTGTACAGAATTGAACGCTCTACAAAAAAAGTCTGGACAATTTTTCGATATACTCACTCCTTTAAAAGTTATTCAAGGTTAAAGTTAACTTCCGGGTAATTTCTGGAATTTTCGAACTTTTACGGCAAATTGAATTTTTTTTTGTAAAATTCAAATGTTTATTCTAAAAAATATAAATTCTATTCTAAAAGTTTAGGGGCCTTTCGTCAAAAATAATAAATTTTGTAAATAACGGACACCCTAATAAATATAGTAATGCCACTTTTCGTTGTAATATTACAATTTAAGAACAGGTTCACCATCCAAACCAAAGATTTAGGATTTGGTCGGACTATTAGTAGATGGTTTATGTGAAGCGGCTGAGCCGTACTTCATTTATCACATTTCGCTGTAAATTGGTAGGAGGTAGTTTATAACCTGGGGACAGACATAGGATACTTTTTATCTCTTTATTTTAAAAGTCAATACATTCCATAAATACCAAAACTATATTTCAAATCATAAGCATGTGTTCAAAATTCATATAAGAATCAATGAAAATTGTATTACTGAAAAAAACAGAAATAAGTAAAAACATAACGACACACAGCTAATGCGGGAGAACACTAATTTTCGTATGCATGCATACTTACATACTATATGGGTTATACCGATTGTTGCTTCTGAAGAAGGCAGTTTTTTTTTTACAGCGAACCCATCAGACATTTTTAATACCACAACAAAAATAGCATTTGCGGTTAGGTTTACGAAAAAATCTATGCAGAGCATTCAATTTCCTACAAAATCTAAGGAACAAGATATTTTTTGAAGTAGTTGGAAGCGAGATATAAATTTTTCTATCTGATAATAAGAAAAAATAGAAAACTCTATGCAGGAGGACCTTCCCGTTACAATTAAAAACTCATATTTGGACAGGCTTTCTTAGAGGTGTCTAGGAACCAATTTTTCCGAGAACCAATCGAAAAAAAACTTTTTTTGAATCACCCTAATACACATATTTATATATTGTAGTTAGGTAAGTTCATAAATGCGTTCATTCTTCCATATTAATAACATATGTGAGTATAGTACCTACTATACATGTTGTAAATAATATTATGCATACACAATACCTCCCCTGTAAATATATATTACATTTTGTAATTATGCAAATACAAATATATTTAGCTGGAGAGAGTATAAAGTATATACTTACATAAGAAAAAAAAACAAAACATGTTATTGCTGTGTTTTTATTTACATACCTCTGCATAGTGTTCTTCATTTTGTTGCAACAGATCAACACAAAGTTCAGCCAGATGTATGAGGTCTTCGAGTTTCTTAGCTGCCGGTACCATGATTTCGCCACGGAGATCCTCTTTAAACATGTAAATGTTAAACAGTTAAGTCAACTATATAAAGATAGGTACATAGCCAGGATATTAAGATTAATCTATAGATAATGGGTTGGAATCGTAATAATCTTATATACATATAAGAATGAAACTCTCTTTTGTTATGTCTCTCCATTACGTTCGAGCCACAGCACGGAAAGACGTAAAAATTTGCACAGATATTCCTTTAGTCCAGCAGAAATTCCTAACGAAAACCTTAATTGCAAAATTGGCGCTGATTTTGCAATATAAATATATATATATATATTGTATGTACATATACGTATACTAACTAGCTCTATTGTGCCTCGCTACGTATAAAGTGAAAAAATAATAAACTTTAATTTTAACTTCAAATTAATTTATTAAAAAATTTATTTTAAAACTTAATTGTAATCGTTTGAATTGAAATGGCATATCATTTGGTATCATAGGGATACGCGGTTTCAAAAAACGTCTCCTTTTGATTTAGCAGTTAAGATCTTAGCTTCAATCAAATATAACAACAACTTTTTCACTGCCAACAGCAAGAGGTTGCAAAAGTATAATAATTTTTGTAGCGCTAAAATATGTCATTTGAATTGTAAAATTGTATTATTGAACATGAATCATAAAAAGCTTCGACGTATGAGATTTCCCAAAAATTAATGAATACAATGGTTCGGGTGGAGTTTTTAATGCTACTAATCTCCCTTTGCCATTAGCAGAACACATCCCTGGCGTTTCACCTTGAAAGTTAGCCGGATAACAATGTGAACAAATTGCGTCCACAATTACAATGTACCCATACATAATATAATCAATCTGACGGCACGATTCCGAATACTTTAGCGGTCAAGGGTATGTGCTGATAGGGGAGATTTTCCAGAGGATTTAAAAAAAATGTTGCAAACATTATATTATTTAAAATATTCGCGATTAAAAATTCAAAAATTGGTATAAATAACACATGGTATTTCACAATGTTTTACTAATTTTTTCTCATTTATCATTTGGTTTATTGAAATAAACACTTTAAAAACAAAAATTCACATATCAATTTTATTTTTTTTTTAGCCAAATTTTTTAATTTAAAAATCACTTGTCACACTCATGGCTGAAACGGTTAGATTGTTTACAATTATGAGGAAAACCAGCGTTGACAATCTTAAAAACCAAACATAATATAAAGAATTTTTAACGACAGCGTTTCCTTTGTTTGTACTTTCGCGTGATTTTTTTCTTTACCAACAATAAAAAAAAAATGTTTGACAACATTTATAATTTAGTATAATTGAGTTGTGACCACTTTTTCCTTACAAACAGAGTTCCAAAGTAAACTTTTTGAATCTAGCGCCCCCTGGTGGCGCCATTTATATGTCGACTGGTGCGGTAGAATTTGCTATCTTTATAGAATGTTCAGTGAGAATTTCATGACATTTCATTGATTGGAAGTGAAGTTATTGCGTGTAAGTATCAGTGTGTTTGTGTTATCCATGCGAAAATGAGCTTCTAATAAGACATAAATGACGATCAACATGTGGGCCAATCAAAATCCATGATCACCGGAAATTCCATCGAAACTGTGCGAGTATTCATAAAAAACCAGCTGAAATTATCATTAAAATTCATAGAAATGGAATTCAACATCTCCAAAACATGGATTTATCGCATTTATATAGAACATTTGGGCTTACGAAAGGTGTGTACGCGATTTGTTCCGCACAAATTGACTGACGACCAAAAATTGCTCAGAACCCAACATTCCAAGGATGATTATTTGACCAAAAATCACATTTTAACCGTTAACCACTCCCCGTATTCACCTGATATGACACCGTGCGACTTCTTCCTTTTCGGAAAAGTGCATTTTCCCATGAAAAGAAAGCGTTATGCAGACGTAGAGGCCATTCAAAAGGATTGCACCGGCATACTGGCGGCCATACCGGCCAACGAGCTAAAACACTCGTTCGACATGCTTTTGGACCGTGCAAAAAGCTACATTGAAGCAGAAGGAGACTATTTTGAATAAAATAAATTGATTTTGCCGAAAAAATCTGTTTTTATTTTTAAAAGTCCTGTTTACTTTGGAAAACACCTTGTATATATGAATAATATGTGACTTATATTTAATAAGCATTGATAAGTAAAAGTATGTTATAATATTATAATATTTACATCATTGTAATATTGCAATTTTATACTAAAATAAAATAATATTGCTTTAAAAAAATTACTCTAGTCGAGCCCCGGGTATTGGCTAAGTATTTTTTATTCTATTACGTAATATTATTATACAACGTATAATTAGAAAAATCCATACACAACAAAATAATGTTTATACACATTTAAATTTGAAATAAAATCTATCGGCACTTCTTTTATTTTGAAGTGCAATAGAAGGCTGAACGCAAAAGAACTAAAATTTCTAAATAAAGAAAAAGGAATTATAGCGAACCAGTAGGGAAGTGCTAAGTTCGAGAGCAACCGAACATTTTATACTCTTGCAACTGCCAAGAATCAATGCCAGGGAAATAATTTAACTATTTAAATTTTTAAAACGTCAACCTGAGGATCGAACTCCAAGTAGTTTAATATGTACATACATATGTGCACATCCCTGCCAGCCACGGCTAACCACTTTTCTCAAATATTTCAATCCAACTACACATTTTTTCTCTTTGCATTAACACCAACGGGTTATTTTTTGTTTACCTAAATGCGATGAAAAAAAGTTTCTTTCATTTCTTCATTTATTTGAATGAGTGCGAAGGAGAAAACATAATTGTAAATAGTGCCAAAAGAAAACCCGAAAAAGGGTAATAAAAAAACGATTGAAAGACGTATGTCATTCGTGATCGTACCATCGTAAAGGAGGCTCGTAAAACAAGAAGGTAAGTGAATGATTTTTATGTGATTTTTTTTTTAATAATTTGCAAATAAATACTTCATTTGGAAATCAGAACTGAATTGTAAATAGCAGCAACAGCAATATCCTCAGAAGCAGAAAATATAAATTGCTAGGTAAGTATGTGAAAATATGTATGTGTTGTTTGAAACTGGAAAAATAATTACATAATATTTTTCTTTGAGATATTATTATGATTTTTATATAATTATTCTTTTCTTTCAGATGCTATTATTATTATTATTTAATTAAAATTTTTTTCAGATTTTATCACTATTTTTATTTAATTACTCTTTATTTCCAGTTATTAATAATTTTTTAATTGAACATATGTACATATTTTAATTCTGTAAATAATGTTTATTAATAAAGAAAAATAAAAAAAATTCAATTTAAAATGCTTAGAATTTTAAAAATATTTTAAATTAGGAAAGAGAAAGTGCACCCTGCATCAGCTGTCGATTGGGGATATTAGAGCAGGACAGATATTCTACTTTTCACTAGTTTTTAACCGTTCTTGGCTGGCAGGAAATGTACAAATTGTATATTGAACATACATGCAAGTTAATACCACCAGTTCATATTGCAAGAACATATCTTTTATTTGTCATAAATATGTAACATGACACTCACGATCCATATGGTTCGTATTGAAACATTGTACTTTGCTAATACGGTGCGCCTTAAGTGGTCCCAAGATGAAATTCATAGATTGTAAGATGAACCTTTCCACTTACAACATATGGCCAATCTTAAGTGAATTGTAGATATACTTCTTAGAATGTAAGATTAATATTTGTAGCTAGGCTTAAGAAAAATATTGTAGAAATGAAATAAAGAAAACCACGGAGTTGCCCACGGGAGTTGCTTACGGGCAGTTGCCCGTAGTTGCTCACGAAACACCTACCGAATAATTAATTGGCGATCGTGCCAGCAGACTCAACTAATTCTCCCGCGGACCAAACAATATAACAAAAAAAAAAAACTGTATGTAAAACCCTGTGCGAAAGGGCATACTACAGTTTGAGTAGAAATTAAAACAAGTATCAGTAAAAACTGAGAAAAGTATAATACAAACAAAAAACATTAACACATAAAGGAAAATTTTGGACACAAACCCTAAGGCAAACAAGTATCACGAACTCGCGAAAAAAGAAATACAATTACAAAAGCAACATTGTTATTTTATGCAAAAGCATAAAAATCAAATCCCAAAGAAATAACTATAAGTGTGTTAATAACCAAACAAAAACTGAAACAAAGTGAGTGAGAACAAGCAACGAAGTGACAATCGCAGATTATAAAAAGAATAAATAAAAAAAAATTTAAATAATTAATTTAAAAATTTATAATTAAAATAATTAATTAAAACATAATTAATCAACAAAATAAAAAGTGCCAGTGAAAACTCCGCACCAAAAGCAATAAGGCAGCGACCAAACATAAAAGAAAAAGGCAACAAGAGCAACAGCGGTAGCAGCAAAGGAAAGAACTAGCAGCAACAGTAGCAACAGCAGTAGCAAGAACAACATAAAGCTAGTTGTAGGTAAATCCTGTATTTGTTAATTAAGTGGCAAATAATCCCACTTATATTAAGTATGATAAATTGTTTCACTGTGAGTATTGCAAAAGCAATAATCATGACACTCACAAGTGCCTTATTTTAAGAAAAAAGAAAACAAACTAAATGCTTATACATCTATTAAATATATACAAATAAAAAAAGAAATTTAACCATATTTTTGTGAGTATTGCTATATATGCTATTTCATGAAACTTACAAATACATAAAAAACCGAAAAATAAGGATTATAGAAAAGAGGCAATAGTTCAATATCAAAAAATAAAGAATATTTTAAGCGAACAAAATAATTTTAAAATTTTCCAAATGACAGTCAATAATTTCACTGTAGACGATATAGCTAGATTAATAGCTACACAAACCGCAAATTTAAGTACTAAGACAGCTCAGTTGAGTAACAGAATTAAGACTCAATCAAATGCGGCACATGTACAGTATGTCAAGAAACTCTTTCTTCTTTTTTACTGGCGTAGACCCCGCTTACGCAATTATAGCCGAGTTAACAACAGCGCGCCACTCGTTTCTTCTTTTCGCCACGTGGCGCCAATTGGATATTCCAAGCGAAGCCAGGTCCTTCTCCACTTGGTCCTTCCAACGGTGTGGAGGTCTTCCTCTTCCTCTACTTCCCCCGGCGGGTACTGCGCCGAATACTTTCAGAGCTGGAGTGTTTTCGTCCATTCGGACAACATGACCTAGCCAGCGCAGCCGCTGTCTTTTAATTCGCTGAACTATGTCAATGTCGTCATATACGAAGTGTGACAATTAAGTTATGTGACTGATTTTATTGCCGCGCTTGTGGTAAACCTGTGACCTTGAAATTCCCTTTCTCTTTTTTTGGCATCCCTCCCCTCTCCATTGATATATGTACCATCGCTCTAGCTTGTTTAGTTCGCCTGCTGCGTCAAGTTGAGTAGACGTTTGTTTGTAGTGTTCGTCACGACAATAGAAAAACGAAATCAAGAGCAACGCGTCGCGATTAAATTTTGCGCCATATTGGGCGAAACAGCTTCGGAAACGTACGCTAAAATTGTAAGAGTGTATGGTGATAGTGCTCTTAGTCGTGGAAATCAAACGCCAAAGCTCACAGTGGTTGTCTGAGCACGCCCCCCGCCCGAAAAAAGCTGGCATGAGCAAGTCGAAGGTGAAAACGATGATTATTGCCTTTTTTGATAGCCGTGGAATCGTTCACAAAGAACTTGTTCCACCGGGGAAACTGTGAATCAAGTTTACTATTGCCAAGTACTCGAAAGATTGTAAAAACGAGTCAACAAGGGGCGCCAAAACATCGCTCGTAACTGGATCCTTCAGCACGACAACGCGCCGTGCCACACCGCCCTTAAAGTGTCCCAGTATTGGGCTTCTAAAGCGATCGCCGTGTTGCAACAGCAGCCTTGTTCGTCCGACATGTCAAACTGTGACTTTTTTTATTTCTTAAAACAAAATCGGTGGTCAAAGGAACCCATTTTGAGTCAATTACGGACATCCAGGCGGCCGTGACGAGGGTACTCACGGACATCCCAGTCGAAGAGTTCCAGAAATGTTACGAAGCATGGGAAACGCGCTAGAATCGCTGTATAGCTGTCCAAAGGGACTACTTTGAAAGGGATGGCAGAGTTGTAGAATAATTTTCAAATATACGGTTTTTATGGAATTAGTCTCATTACTTAACTGTAATACCTCGTATCTCATACAGATCATCGTTCCATCGAATACGATATTCGCCGTGGCCAACGCGCAAAGGACCATAAATCTTTCGCAGAACTTTTCTCTAGAAAACTCGCAACGTCGACTCATCAGTTGTTGTCATCGTCCAGGCATCTGCACCATATAGCAAGACAGGAATTATGATTGACGTATAGAGTTTGGTTGGGTTTGTTCGTCAAAAGAGGACTTTGCTTCTCAATTGCCTACTCAGTTCAAAGTAGCACCTATTGGCAAGAGTTATACTGCGTTGGATTTCCAGGCTGACATTGTTGGTGGCGTTTACGCTGGTTCCAAGGTAGACGAAATTATCTACGACTTCAACGTTATGACTGTCAACAGTGACGTGATAGCCAAGTCCCGAGAGCGATGACTGTTTGTTTGATGACAGGATATATTTCGTCTCGCCCTCGTTCACTGCCAGACCCATTTGCCTTGCTTCCTTGTTCAGTCTGGGGAAAGCAGAACTAACGGCGTGGATGTTCAGGCCGATGATATCAATATCATTGGCATATGCCAGCAGCTGTATACTCTTATAAAAGATTGTACCTGCTCGGTTAAGTTCTGCAGCAGATTGGAAAAGTCACACGATAGGGAGTCGCCTTGTCTGAAACCTCGTTTGGTATCGAACGGCTCAGAGAGGTCCTTCCCGATCCTGACGGAGCTTTTGGTGTTGCTCAACGTCAGTTTACACAGCCGTATTAATTTTGCGGGGATACCAAATTCAGACATCGCGGCATAAAGGCGGCTCCTTTTCGTGCTGTTGAAAGCAGCTTTGAAATCGACGATGAGGTGGTGTGTTTCGATCTTTTCACGGGTCTTTTCCACGATTTGGCGCATGGTGAATATCTGGTCGATTGTTGATTTGCCAGGTCTAAAGCCACACCGATAAGGTCCAATCAATTTGTTGACGGTGGGCTTTAATCTGCCACCCAATAAGCTCGATAGAACCTTATACGCGTCGTTGAGTAGGTTTATCCCACGGTTGTTGGCGCAGATTGTGGGGTATTCCTTTTTATGGATTAGGCGTAGCACACTTAAATTTTAATCGTTGCGCATGCTTTGAAACCTTTTGTTAGTCGCCGCATTTTTTCGTAGAATTTTCGAGCATTATCCCCGTCCTCCAGGATATAGCTGAAGAAAACTAGTCAGAACACTGCACTTCGGACTACCTCGGGATATCTCTTGTCTCCAAGCTAATACGTTCATAGTGAGGCCTGCAATTTTCCTCTCATGGAAAATAATACACTCTAACCAGTTTCTGCGTGGATATTTTAGGAGAAATACTTACAGCTCATTTACTTCTTTCTCGGCAACACACTAACTCTAACTGTGTCTGCTACCAGTCTTCCACCCCTTATATATTTAGTACATCATTATCAAAGCAACGCTACTCGAATATACGAGTTTCAGCGTCGCGTAGTTTCTGGCATTTTGCTGTAGATTCTCTTTTGTTCCAGCATTCGTGTTAGCCACAATATTAATTAGCCAAAACCCTTCCAAGTCACAGCAGTGAGTGGCGTTGGATTTTTCGACTAACTGAACTAGACTAAATGTATTTATTACATTAAATGGCAATGCTTTCTTGAGCACGTTTTATTTTAATGACAAAAATAGGCAAAATTGTTGCAATTGACATGACACATTGACATAAATTCTATACCGTGTATGGAAACTTTCAACTTTCTCAATTAACTTTGTAAAATAAATATCTAAGATATTGAAACATGAATATATTTGAAATGAAGCATGTAATTTTAATATTATATCGTTTACGTACCTTCAATTCTCGCTTCAGAAGATAGTCGTGTATAATTAACTAGGGCTGCTGTTTCTAAACTCTTCTTAATCATCATACGTACTTCTTCTGGTGGTACGGGTGTAACAATGTCTTTCATGAGTACACGCTCTAAGAGAGACAGGGTAGCTTTTAAAGCACCTTCCGGGCGACCAAATGGAAAACAAAAGCGAAAATTCGTTATTTGATACTCAAGTAATATCCGAAGTCGCTCTTTAATTTCAGCGAACTTTTCCTTTTCCTCGTGCGTTATGCTGCCAACGCCATCGGGTCTATTAATATAAGAGACCATTATCTTTCTATAGAATTACCACTTATAAGTATATATTCTTAAGTACCTATTTCCATGCACATGACTAGCACAAAACGCAAACGAGTAATGTATTAACGTGGGGTCGATCATATACTGCTTTTCTGCAAGATCTAACAAATCTGATAAATAACAAAGATGTCTGTAACAACCACGCACTCCATATCGCGCACAATATTCATCGAGCACAAATACCTGACCAGGACTGAACCAACCCTGTAAGATTGCCAGAAATAATTTGTTGAAGATAAATTCATTCTTACAATTATTTTTTCTTGAGCTTATTTAACGTACCAATGACGCATAAGGATCGTTAAGGCGATACTCGAGCGTAAGGTTTTGTAATACTTTGAAAAGAGCAGCGTGGTCGAATGAGCAAGGATCTGCACTTATATAATCTTCCATTCCATGCTTTCGAGCTTTGTCGGCATCTGCGCTTTGAAACAAAAATTAGGTTTATAATTAAGCGTTGTTCCAGGTTCCTATTTGATGTGGAATAATAAAAATTATAATATATTTTCAGAGGGTTATCTCCCTCATAATAAAATTACAGCAATAATCTTAAGTTTTATTATACAAATGTGCATATATATTACCGCCTTGTATTTTTGATATCGCCGAGTTTTTATCCTGGGTTACTGGAGGTGTGGGCTTGTGCGATTGCCCCGTAGCCCTATACATAGCCATGACCCAAAGACTACATTCATTTTCATCATCGCAGGCAAAAACAATACTATCACCTTCTCGAACTGCATTGAAAAAATAACGGCCTCCATTTAAGTCTATGCCAAACATTAAATTGGCTGCAATGCAAAAGAAAAGAAGGGATGTTTTCTGTTACGGCTCTAGGGTAATAATTTAAACCACCTACCGCTCGCCGCTTCTATATAATCAACTGTATATCCATCCAATTGCATCATTTCCGCTGGTTCAGACTTCTTCTCTTTGTAGCTACACATTGCGAATGTGTACTGGGACACCTGAACTAACACGAAATATCGTTTCTTCCACTTCTTCCAAACTGATTTACCAATTGCATGAAGGTACCTGCAAATAATAATTTCATACTTTTAAATCAGAGAACAACTATCACCTCAAATTATAGAATATAACTCATCAGATCAAATTTCAAAATTCTCTGCAGTCGTTACATACACCTAGTTCTATTAAATTACGACACGTTTTTTTGATATAAAATGAATAAATTTTTAGTTTTTTTTACCACTTCAAAATACGTATATTTAACATTAAAAATAGCATATAAAAATATTTTTTATTTACACAAACAAAAAAAAATTAATGCTAAAGCTGAAAATTCGCCTAATTCATATCAAAAAAGTTTACGTACACCAATGATTATTTATATAATTCAAAAGTAATTACAATAGTTTTAGCGGTTTTTGGCCTACATTTTGATTGTCCCTAAACGTCCATATGCTCCCCACTTGATTTCTAGTATTATTTCCGGATATTTTGATCCACTAAGTCGATGATCCAGTGTTTTGGCCTTATTTTGAAGAAATTCGATATTTTCGAATACGGTTTTCCAAAAATTTCCGGATATTTTGAATAGGACTAATGTCTAGTGATTCCGGGGCCTATGGAGTTATTTTTATTTCCATAACAACCCTGCACGTACAAGATGCAATTATGGTATTCAGAGTTTACTTTTAAAGTTAACAGGTGGCAACTTTAAACAGCTGATTCGAACTGTCAAAAATTGTGTAGCTACAAAAATATTTACATGTAAGCAATACCTCGCAGAAGTGGAAAAGAAAAATTACTAAACGGACTGTGCTTAAAAAACATGTTGGAATTGCTGCTCCCAGATTCAAGTAGGTGCACATTTCTATATTCATATAACTTTTATAATTTTGCGCATTGAAGATGAGGACTGCGATATTCTAATGGACTTTAATGTTAGTGCAGCAACAATTTTGTCCTCAAGAAGATGCAGCCACGTAAATGTGCTAAAATCTACAAATTGGATTGACACAATCCTTCCCAACTTCGATAACAATCGTATGCGGCAAATGTTACGACTGGAAACTCCGGAATTTCAACATATTTTAGGCTTAATCAAAGAAGATAGTGCTTTTAAAAATAAAAATTCGGTTCCTCAAATGCCAGTGGAATTGCAATTAAAGATCGCACTTTTCCGTTTTGGTTCTAGTGGGGATAGTGCATCCATCAGAAAGGTTGCAACCTTGTTTGGAGTTGGAGATGGAGGAACTGTGATTACAGTTACAGACCGCATTATTTCTGCCATCGTAAATTTGAAATCTAAGTTTTTGTGTTGGCCAACTAGGGAAGAAAGACGCAAACTTGTAGCCAATACAATGCACGAGCTGCCAGGGTGCATTGGCTATGTCGATAGCACTGAAATACGTTTGTCGGAATCTCCAATTAAGGATCATGAATTGTATTTTTCCAGGAAAAAACAGTATTCCATGAAAATGCAAATAGTGTGCGACTATTCTTTGAGAATTCGACAAGCAACAATTGGATATAAGGGCAGTGTACATGATGCTAAAATTTTTGCAGAATCAGCTATTGGACGAGCACCTGGAAATTATTTTTGTGAAAGGCAATGGATAGCCGGTGATTCTGCGTATCCCTTAAATAGAAATATAATTACACCTTTTCGGCAAAATAGCAACGAACTGTCGTAATATAAAAGGGATAGGTTCAACAAATACTTTTCTATATATCGAGTATGAGTGGAAAATTGTTCCGGCAAATTAAAAGAAAGATTTAGCAGCTTAAAAGAGCTTCGGTTTCGATTGTCCAACGAAAATAATTTCAAGAGCTGTTGCAGATGGATTTTAGCCTGCAGCATTTTGTATAATATATTGCAAGACTTTAACAATGACGACGATAATAGTTGTGATGGGGAAGAAATTGATTATCCTCCAGAAATTTATGAACAACACGAATTGCATTGGCGGAATTTGTTAATAATAGGAGCTTCCAATAAAAGTTTCTAAGTGATTTTTTTTTAATTTTTAGAACTAAATGTGTTTTTTTAACCAAATACCATTTAGTTGTAAAGACAATTATCTTAATATTTAAAGGAAGAGTTCCAATGTAATTAATAAATAGACTAGTAATTTTTGTTTATATCATATTCGTAGTGCTTTCTTGGTGTATCCTCGGAATGTGTTAAAAATTATAAAGTACAGAAAATAAAAACCGCCAAAGAATATGTAGCAGTGTTTCCGACGACGTGTTTTTCTTTACGCTTGATTTGCAAAACAGGTTTTTATCAACACCGGCTTTAGTTATTTAAATTGAATTAGTTTCGTATAGAAATCTAAACTTTACAAATTTTCATCGAAATATTCAACTTTTTAGTCGACATTTTTAGCCTTTTTGGTATGTAGTTCAATTGCCTATTAAATTTTATTGAAATAAAAGATGTTTAATATTTTTCTAATGAAGGTGTTATACATGTTTTCTTCATATAACGCGATTTATTTTCTATATGGAAGAAAATACTTAGCACCGCGAGATTTTTATTGCATTATTTTCATTTTTTCCATTTCAATTCTTTCTTTCATTTCCATTTCTTTCATAGCTATTCTCTCCCTCATTTGAATTTCCATAGCTTGAATTTCCCTGTCAGCTTTTTTTTCTACCAACTCTTTTTCAAACTTTTCTTTGTCAAACAAAAATTGTTGCTCTTTTAGCATTAATTCATTTTCCCTCATCTTAAATTCCTTCTCTATTCTGTCTTTTTTTGCATCCAATAAGCTGGAGTGTACATCGAGAACGTCTGATAGGGCTGTACGCGAATATATACCCTTTCGGACAGCCTTTGACGTAGAAGGGGTGACCAGAGGCTCGGATAATGCCACGATTTCCTCGACGGTTATATCAGAGGACGTGGCAACTTCTGGTGAACCAGTACATGCAATGTCCTCGGTATCCAATACAAGGCAGTTTGAAGTGAGCTCCCTATAGCCAAAAATGTCTTCTAAGTCATCGTACCGGGGACACATCCTTACGATCGCGTCTAAAAATGAAGTGTATTTGTAGGATATATACATTTAAAAATTATGATGTGTAGAACCTACTTTTGGTAGTGTCACAATTATCCATGGTGCCACTTCCCGTTGCATTTTGCCAGGACTTGGCCTTGGTGTAGTGCAATCTTAAGTTTTTTACCTTGCAACGCACCAGAGTCCAATGCAAGTCGCTGCCAGTTTGGTTCAAAAATCTTTTATAATAATCTTGGGCCGTTGGTTTCTATAGTGGCCTGTTGTCCCTCAAAAACTTGATTAAACTTTCATTTTCGTTGTCGGTCCACTTTCTGAAGGGAGCCTTTCGAACACGCTTATGTACAACCTGCAATAGAACAATTATAGGCAGAATATTTTCATATTTATATTTAAAAATATTGCGAATTGCGTGTACCTTCTGTATTTCTGTGTTGCTTTCCATTTTTTCTAAACGCGAGCAGTCAGCTGATCAAAGTTGCCAGTTTAGCAGGAAACAAAAAGCACGAAGTAAAGTAGAGTAATTTTGCCTAAGACTGTTATTTCGAACTTGTATAGGAAACAACAACAAACAAAGTTACCACGTGGTAAAATGTTTTGAAGTTAACAGATGGCAAAATTAACACATCAAATAATAAAGAACTGTGAACACCCTAAATGTGTATTTTGGTATTCTGTTGTAAATGCTATTAACAGCCGATTTAAACACACTTAAAATTGAAATCTTTTTCTTAAAATGTTCAGATACATATGCTTATCCATTTTTGAAATGTACCCAAAAAAATAAATCCGCAAACAGTAGCGAATATGTTGAATAGTGCTGGTTTTCATAGACGAATCGCACGTCGAAAGCCATACATAAGTAAAGTTAATAAAAAGAAGAGGTCGCCGGTTGCTAAACAATATTTAGAAACCGTATTGGTTTTGGGAAAATATTGTGTTCATCGACGAATCAAAATTTAATATACATATTTGATTCGAATAGACCACGAAAAGTGTGGAGAAAGATCAATGAAGAGTCACAAGGAAAAAACGTATTGCCAACGGTACAGCACAGTATATGGCTGCATCTGGAGTTGGACACTTGGATTTTTTTAGTAAAATGGATAAGCATATGTATCCGAACATTTTAAGAAAAAAAATTTAAATTTTAAGTGTGCTTAAATCGGCTGTTAATAGCAGCCACTTCTATTTACAGCAGGATACCGACCCAAAATACACATTGCATCTTATACGTGCAGGGTTGTTATGGAAATAAAAATAACTCCATAGGCCCTGTAGAAATGTAGGCCAAAAACCTCTAAAACTATTGTAACTACTATACATATTTTGAAATATTAAAAAAAAACTAAAAATTTATTCATTTTATAACCAATAGACGTATAATTTAATAGAACTAGGTGTATGTTAAATTTATTGGTCCACTGTATATAAGCATTGCTGTATACTTACCCACAGTGCTTCATATTTAAAGGTTTGTCCAACCGACAAGCAATCTTAATTCGGAGGTCTTGATCTGGAAGATTTTTCGGCACTACTAATCGATGCCATTCGGGGGACTAAAATATATTGATGAATTTTACATAAGCACCGATGTGTGGAATTATCTAATTACCTTCGATGAAAGTGGTGTTGGTTTTATTGTAACCTTGCCCAGTTCCTTGTCTTCTAATGCCAACATACCAGGGTTTTCTGTATATAGCTTTACTTTAACTACTGGCAAGGGGTGTGTTGTTGTGAAGTCACCTTGGGTATCCCACCTAAGTATTGAATATACATTTTACAAAATGAAATCACTTCTCAATGAGTTCAGTTGTTCAGAACTATTATTGTATTTACACTCACATTGGTTTTGAAGCCTCCGCTTGATCGGTTTGTAGTTTTTCACCATTTTCTACCTCCATGGTACAATACACAATTCGATTGGGCGCTAAAGATTTGAGACCCTTAACTTCCATGACAATAACTTCCAATTGAAATGTAAGTACAACATCCAATTTCGTTAGTTGTGTTATGCCGTCATCTGCATCACCTTCCAATTTTGAAAGTGAGCCATGTGATCGCAGTATCATCTTCCTACTTAAATACACACATAGCAAAAAATTAAAATTATACCAAAAACGAATTTCTGTGTTCTGGTCGAACACTTTATTAGTTAAGATACTTTTCGACCTTCTTTTTATAGTTGCAACATAAATCATTTCAAAATTGTTTTGTTCAGATTTCGACTGTATTGAATGTGCTTTATAGCGATTTTGATATTCATTAGATAAGTCCATACCTATTTCGTGAAAATTCCGCCATCTGGCTCAAACATTTTTGTATGACGTTTCAAAAATATCTGGTGTTTTTCTTTGATAATATATTTAAGTAATTGAAAGATGTCGATAAAAAGTGCTGTATGGAAAATGACGATTTTCTCTAAAAAAGCTTAGTAGAAACCCTAGAATGGTTTATACAAGCTTCTCAAAACATTAATTTTCTATCTACCCCATCATCTCAGTAGTTCAATATTGACTTTGGTTTTTATCTAGTTTAACCAAATACTTAAAACAAATATAAATATGCATAAATACTAAAATTATTTTATATAGCTTATACTTACAGAAAGGATGGAGTGCTGCAAAAGAAAAAGTTATGCATTTAATAACTTTCGAAATTTCCACATACTTACAGAAATATGTACCTATGATTGTATCGTTTGAGTTTTTGTAATCCATATTTGCTATCCATATTTCCCTTAGATACTGGTAAGGACTCCAAATTCGCCATCAGCAGGTTTATAGATGATTTTAACTCCTCAATATAAAGAGACTCCATCTCTTTTAGAACAAATTTAGGCATTAGTTTTCGGTTCTTTTCCATTTCGCTAACTCGTTGCATTCGACCGTCTAGCTCACGACGGATTGCAGCTGCTTGCTCATCGGCAGAATCCAGCTAAAAAAAATGTTATTAATACGTTTATATAGAAAAAGATGTAAATTTTTTTCTTCAGCCCAGATTCTGGTGAAGGAAACCTGTGTCGGTTGTTTGAAAGTTCATCTATAAGTTTTATTTTTTTAACTTTCTCATATAAATAAAAACCAAGTTTTTAAAAATACACATGATTGTTGATCGCAACATTGTTGCGTATTTAAAGTGAAATAATCATGTGTAGACAAAAGCAGCATCGGGGGTATTAAACACCCAGTCAACGGCGAGCGACAGACAGCATGTGTCAAATATTAAAATACACACGTTCTTATAGACACAGTTATTTAGACAACATACGCACTTGACTTCACGGCAGAAAGCTTGCATTTATTGCTGTTAAATTAAATTAAAACCTCTTCTAATTTTGCCGACGACAATGCAGCAGTAGTGTTGCCACTAATATGGGCAATGTAAAATTATTAAGATTTCTCACAAACCTTATGTTATTTTACCAACAGAAGCAGAAAATAGCTCTGATATACATATGTATGCAAGAAATAAATAGCCATTTTTTCCAAAGTTTTCGCTAATGATTATAGGACCGCTCTCATATGTACATAGTACTCTACGAGTGCTCGTATTTAGTATATATTTAGATTCTGTACTTAACTATTTTCTGTGCTTTACGGATGGTGAGGCATGGAGGATGGAGTCTTGTGTAGAAGTTCATTCAAGTGAGAAAAGTTCTCTGATCACCATTCACTTGGGAGTGGCCAGAAACGATTCTTTTACATATGGCTTTCGACTTCCAGTCTTTGCACAAGTATCCTCTGGGTAGCCTAAGAAGATCCGTTTGAAGGTGAACTAAAGTGAGAAGGCGAAACATCCCCGTCGCAGAGTTGTTCGCTGGGTTTGGGACCCCCACTTAAAAACAAGTCACCCAATGAAAAAGAACAAGCTTCAGATGAGATACCTCCTTTATATGACGACCATGGCAAACGAATTAAGGATTACGATTTGATGGCATGCACTAGGAATGTCCGGTCCCTTAATTGGGAAGGTGCCGCTGCCCAGTTGGTTGATGTTTTCGTTAGAGTGATCTCAGCTTTCACCGCCGTCCAAAAAATTCGATGGAGGCGACAAATGCTAAGACGAGTAGGTCCTTATAGCATTTACTACAGTGGCCATATAAAGGAGCGCAAATTTGGTGTGCGACTCATGGTGGCAGAAAGACTTCGTCGCCGGGTACCGTCATTCACTCCAGTGGATGAACGTCTAGCCACAATCCGTATAAAAGCGAAGTTCTTCAACATATCATTGATTTGAGCCCACGTCCCGACGGAAGAGAAGGGCGATGTGACCAAAGATGCCTTCTATGAGGGCTTGGATTCCTATGCGAGCTGCCCCCGACACGATATCAAAATCGTGCTTGACGATCTTAACACCAAAGAAGGTATCTTTGGAGCTACGGTCGGTAAATTCAGCCTCCACGATGAAAAATCCCCAACTGGGTTGAGGCTGATGGACTTCGCCGGGGCCCGAAATATGGTTATCTGCAGTACTAGATTCCAGCACAAGAAAAACATCAAGCTACCTGTGTCCGGCTGTTTCCGGATCGAAAAGCCACCAACAAGATCGATATGTTGTGATAGACGGAAGACACGTCTCCAGTGTTCTAGACGTGCGTACGCTCCGAAATCCTAACATCGACTAGACCACTATCTTGTTGCAGCCAAGATTCGCACCCGCCTCTGTGCAGCAAAAAACGCTCGTCAACAATCACAAGGAAGGTTCGACGTCGGCAATCACTACAGACATCCGAAATTTTTCCACTCGACTTGCACTCCTGCTCTCTGAGAGCACTCGTCAACAACTCGGTATAAGGGAACTGTGGTATGGCATTTCAAGCTCCTTACGTACAGCTGCAACTGAAACCATTGGTTTTTCGAAAAGTGCAAAAGAACAGCTGGTACGACGAGGAGTACCGTGTCGCAGCGGAGAGAAAACAGTTTGCCTATCTCGCAACATTACGATAGAAAACGACACGTGCGGAATAGGGATAGATATCGAGTGTTGAAGATGGAAGCGAGGCGCATTTGCAGACAGAAAAAGAGAGAGGCCGAAATGCGTAAGTATGACAAGCTAGACATGCTGGCCGATAGGGAAAATGCTCGAAAATTCCAAGAAAAAATGCGGCGGCTAACAGAAGGTTTCAAGACTGGCGCATACTCGTGTAGAACTCATAGAGGTGATATAGGGACTGACGACCAGAGCGTACTAAAATTATGGAGGCAACACTTTTCCAGCCTGCTGATTGGCAAGGAAAGTGTAACGCCAGGAGAAGGCGAACCCGATTTTCCAATCGATGACGGTGGAGCAGACGTTCCACTGCCTGACCATTATGAAGTTCGAATAGCAATTACCCGTCTGAAGAACAACAAAGCGGCGGGGGCCGATGGATTGCCGCCCAAGCCAATCAAACACGGCACCGAAGAACTGATAAAGAGAATACATCAGCTTCTTTGTAAAATAAGGTCGGACGAAAACATGCCCAACGATTGGAATTTAAGTGCGTTCTGCCCAATCCACAAAAATGGAGACCCCACAATCTGCGCCTATTACCGTGGAATACGCCTCCTCAACATCGCGTATAAGGTTCTGTCGAGCGTATTGTGTGAAAGATTAAAGCCCACCGTCAACAAATTGATTGGACCTTATCAGTGTGGCTTTAGACCTGGCAAATCAACAACCGACCAGATATTCACCATGCGCCAAGTCTTGGAAAAGACTCACGAAAGGACTATCGACGATTTCAAAGCTGCTTTCGACAGCACGAAAAGGAGCTGCCTTTATGCCGCGAGGTCTGAATTTGGTATCCCCTCAAAACTAATACGGCTGTGTAAACTGACGTTGAGCAGCACCAAAAACTCCGTAAAGATCGGGAAGGACTTCTCCAAGCCGTTCGATACCAAACGAGGTTTCGGACAAGGCGACTCCCTATTGTGCGACTTCTTCAATCTGCTGCTGGAGAAAATAATTCGAGCTGCAGAGCTTAATCGATGATATTGATATCAACGGCCTCAACACCTGCGTCGATAAATCTGATTTCTCCAGTCTGGTCTGGACAAGGAAGCAAATCTAATGGGTCTGGCAGTGAACGAGGTCAAGACGAAATATCTTGGCTTGGCTCTCACGTCACTGTTGACAGTCATAACTTTGTAGTCGTAGATAATTTCTTCAAATGAGAAGTAAAGTCCTCTCTCGACGAATCAAATCCAAACTCTATAAGCCATTCATAACTCTCGCCCTGCAATATGGTGCAGAGACTTGGACGATGACAGCAACTGATGAGTCGACGTTGCGAGTTTTCGAGAGAAAGGTTCTCTGAAAGATTAACGGTCCTTTGTGCGTTGGCCACGGCGAATATCACATTCAATGGAACGATGAGTTGTAAGAGATATGCGACGACATTGACATAGTTCAGCGAATTAAAAGACAGCGGCTACGCTGGCTAGGTCATGTTGTCCGAAGGGACGAAAGCACTCTAGCTCTGAAAGTATTCGACGCAGTACCCGCCGGAGGATGCAGAGGAAAAGGAAGACCTCCACTCCGGACCAGGTGGAGCTGCGCTTGGAATATTCAAATAGCGCCACGTAACGAAAAGAAGAAGCGACTGGCGCGCTGTTGTTAACTCGGCTAAAATCGCGTAAGCGGTGTCTACGCCAGTAAAGAAGAAGAAAAGACCGAAATAAATTACTACATTGATATCTATTTTATCTATTTTTTATAATACATTGACAAGTGGAGCCTTATCTTTGATCATTCTACACTGTTTGTATTTGGTAAAATAAGTTCCACTTTTACTTACCATTAACGCGTTGAATAAAATTTGGTGTTCAAATTTCTTAACACTCAAAATCTGTTGAAACATATCGTACAACTGTTCTTTAGACAAAATCAATTCACTGTTGAGTGATTGCTGCATTCTAGAAGGTCGTTTGGTATCTTCTTCACCAGTGCCTCTAAGTATTATATCGAATTTGGCCATCCACGAAGTAAGAACCGTCTCCTTGCTTAGGCCATCGATTTCAGGTAAAGACCTTCAAAAGGTTGAAAATTTTTAAGTTTTAATTAAATTTATATAGTATCCATGCAACTATATACAGGTAAACATACCATCCGCAAATAATTTAAGACAATTAAAAATTCTCTAAATTCATTTAATTCAAAAATAACTGTTAAACTGTTGTTAAAAAATGTAGCGATAGATCGATTCTAGATAATTTCTGCATCTGATCGATTAAGAAACGCTACCATAGAATTTATATTCACAATTACAAAAGTTAGATTGGTTAATACCTTCAGTAATTAGAATTTCTAGCAGTTAGAATCAGAGTTTGCCATACATTAAACGTCCTGATATTATAATCGAAAATTCGAATTCCTGAGCGTAGAGTTAATAATTTAATGAAAGGATGCAATCAAAGCAAATTATTCTTCCTAAGCACGTATGTAGTTTTCTGGCACTCCGATATTGTTGTTTCAGATTCAAAACAAACAAATACATGTAACCGATTATTTGTCGAGTAAAGTTTAGTGTAAAAATTGGAGATTGAACCGTCTACTTTATACTCGAAATTATTATCTTAGCAAGCAATAGAACATATAGACATTTTTATTTTTAATAAGACCAAGTAAGGAAGGGCTAAGTTCGGGTGCAACCGAAAATTTTATACTCCTGCAACTTAAAATAATCAAAGCCAGGGAAATACTTTATGGTCTAAAATGTCAACCTGAGGATCGAAATCCAGACGTCGTATATACATGTGGGTTCTGAGCAAAAAAGTCTTGCGGTATTTTTTTTATTGAATCAATTCGTGTGGCACCCATACATCGAGCTTCTTAGTGACTCCAAACTTCTTCCAATGGTTTATAACGGTTTGGTGACTACTATGCCGGTCTCTTTCGACCAATTCAGCGATTTTATCGCAATTTTCGACGACAGGCCTTCCGGAGCGTGGCGCATCTTCGACCACCTCTACACCAGAACGAAAACGTTCAAACCATCGTTGTGCGGTGGAAATGGAAACTGTATCGGGTCCATAAACTGCACAAATTTTATTGGCGGCTTCAGATGCATTTTTTGCCTTTATCGTAGTAGTACTGTAAAATATGCCGTATTTTCTCTTTATTTTGCTCCATGTTTGCGACGCTATAACTCACGAACGACTTATAAGAAACGACAATCTATCAAACACGTGTAGCTAGAACTACGCGCTTTCAGCGCCAACTAGCTAAAATACCGGAAGACTTTTTTGACAACCTAATGTATAACTCCTATACGGACAGACACATAAGGCTTGATAGAAAAACGAAAATAATCATATGTGGTATATGGCAGTTAGGGCAGTATCGATAAGATTTTATCTATTTTTCCCAACACCACATACTATTAATATGTCACTTACTAAAAAACTATTCATATAGAGTAAAGTCAGCTGGAGGTTCGGAAATCTTGATATTAGTTACATGGGGGTAAGCTTTCGCTCAAATTTATCTATTTTAGGCACAAAGATACACTGTAATGAGTAAAACACGCTAGCTCATTTTCATTGAGTTATCTCACATATTGGTCAATATATAAGGTACAAATTCACCCGGAAGTCCGATTATCTTTATATTAGGTATATGGTACGATTCATACGATTTTTTGACATACAGACATTCCATTACCAGGAAAGTACTATCCCTGAATTTCAATTATATGTTTCAGACATTGATCGATATTGACGATCAAAAGCCAACTATAGGTACTGGGCATCACATATTCTGTACTAGGAGCTTAAATAGTTTTTGTTGGATGGCATTAGTCGAGCAAAGATTAATCTAGTTATAATAAGTGCTTCTTGATTTATGTATTAGAAAGTAAAAGAATCAAGCGAAACTTAAAACTATGCTATATGGAAAGTAGGCGTGTTTATTAACCGATTTCGCTCATTTTTACACCATCACATAATAAATATGGAAAGAATGCCACGTACTAAATTTTGTCGAAATCGGTCAGCCGGATATGGGATTTCACCAAAAATTGGGCGGTGCCACGCCCATCGTCCAATTTTTACCCCGGTTCTTACAAAGTCTCATCATACCATCCCGGCGGCAAATTTTAACGTTTATTGCGCGTTTAGTTATTGATTTATTGCGCTTTTAGTAGTTTTGAACAATACCGTTATATGGGGGGGCAGCGGGGGTTTCATCCCATTGTATCAATTTTCACACTATCGGGAGAAATTCTTGTAATAATCGTTCTGGGCGAATATGATTGCTGTAGCTTTAGTGGTTTGGGATATACATATACATATATATAAGTATATGTAAATGTAATAATGTATTATTTGATTATTTTAAAATTAATTGGACAAATATTTTTAGAAAAAACGACCACGGATAAATAAATAACTCCTGACTTATGCAATATTGCCATGGAGGGCCAAGTTGTCATTTTGCCACTATTACATAAATGCCATGATTTAACATGAGTAACCTTAATATCTTTATATTTCGTAACAATGAGTATTAAAAATACTTTTGTTGTTAATTATATTTACCTCACGCGTTTCTCGATATTATTTCGGAAAACTTCACGAAAATCATGTTGGGAGCACGCTCCCGATTGTACCATTTTTTGTACGCGTTCTGACTTCAAGAAAACATCATGATAACTTTGTACAGCATTTTGAAAGGCTTCATCAGCCATTATTTGTGTTTCGCCCTTTAGAAAAGCCTAAAATAAGATTATTTTCACAAATTATATCATTTGGTACTGTAAGGACATGAAAGTACTTGAAATCGCTGAGTAATTGTTTCCAATTGTTGCTTGACTATTTTAGGCTGCCTCTTGGTCATGTCAGTCGGCTGCTTGGCATTGAATGGATACGATATACAACGTGAAACAAAAACATATAATTGTATACGTCGCTTGCGATCCTCTTCTTCACGTTCATGTTTTTCCTAGAATTCATAAAAGAAATAGCTCATTAAAGAATATTTACAATAACCAAAATGAAAATAAAAGCAAAGAAAATATTAAAATCGACTGCACCGAAGCTATAGTACTTTCACCTATAACAGGGGCATTCCTTATGGCATAAAGGGATATAAAAATATCTAAATCTTGTTTTTATCGGTTGTTGTTGTAATAGCGGTGCTAATTCTGGATAAGTAGGACTTTAAGCTGCTATAATATCCTGAACGAAATTGAGCAACTATCACTTCAGATGCTCGTGACAACTTGAACTCTCTCCCGCAGCTATATGTTAAATTTGTTCGATATCGTCGGTTCCAAAAAATGAACAGACGTGTGCAGAATTTAAGAACGATATCTCACAACTGAGGAAGTAGTTCGTGTACATACACACAAGGTTAAATCGTCTCAGCTCGTTACGCTGATACTTTATAGGGTCTTTGAATTTTGTTCAAAAAATTCGAAATTAAGTTTTTCAATGATTAACCCAGCATCATTGTTGCCGGGTATCTGATACCCGAGCGATTTTAAAATTGATTGATCTCAGAATAAATTTTTTTTTGTTCGTTTGTTTGATTGTATTGTTAATTTTTTTAATAAATAAATGTTTAATTATTATAAGTAATGTGTATTATTAGCCAATTATTTAATGTAGTATACTAGTATTGACATAACATTGATTCAGTGTTCAGCAATGTCCACGGTTAAAATACACCCGGCCACAACGGACAAGTTCTATTTAGTAGCCACAATGACGCCGGGTTAAGATTCACTACATCACATTACATACATATATGTTTAAATTTTAATATTAAATTTATTATTCTTCCTACTGTCCAATGTGATTTGCAATCTGCACTGGTACTCAAAACATCTCAGTTAATATAATTAATATAACGCTCATTTAAAAACAAAAATTGTTAAAATCTAAAATAAAGTATGAAATTTTTCAACTTACATGCACGGCTCCATCATTTTTATCGCTCACAACAGACGGTGACGGCGATATTGGTCGAGGTAGAGAATTTGCACGTGATGAGCCAACACTTTGGTTGAGCGTCTCTTGTGATATACCGCTGCAAGTTGGTTCAATTATAAATACGATTAATATTACAGTTAGCATAAGCATAGCCATTTTGAAAATTTTGCATGTTTATGTAAATTGTAACCAATAGTACTACCATGAACTCCAAAAGTTCTATGCATTAAAACAAATGATGTGCATACTACTGTGGGCAAAAAATTTTAAGACTTTTCAATTTAAATTTCAGGAGTAAATCCATTCGACGAAATATTTTTCTCCATGTTAGTATGACCGTCAGTGACATCTGTGCGGAATGTCACATCAAAATTATCATTGGTGTTTAGTATACGCTTGTTTTGCGATGTGTGAAATTATTCAGAAACAAGTTCAAAGAATTCTGCGAACAAGTGTTTTTGATTGATTCAGTGAGGGTCAACAACACCTTGAGAACGAACCACATCCGTAAAATAAAAGAATTGGTGCTTGAAAATCGACGATTAACAGTCAGAGATCTTACTGGCATAGTTGGAATATTGGAAGGATCAGTGAAAAAAATTTTTAAAGATCATTTAGGCCTAAAAAAAATGAAGGCACTTTGGTTCCAAAATCACCATTTTTTTCGAAAAACAGCATCGCATTAACGTCTGTGAATGCTTTCGGACGACCAGGATGTCATGAAACATACACTTGGTTTCATTGCCATACATTATATTCTGTGAAGTACTAAAAAAATGTGTTTCCATTCCAAAAACGAATTTAACAATTTATACAATTTTATACAAACAACTTTTTTTCTAACGGTTGGTAGTAAACGGAATGCTCCGAAAACGTTGTTTCATTGTTGTAAAACACTCATACCGATCAGTGTCATTTGGAGGTATAAATTATGTTAGCTGATCGGAGAATGCCGCGCAAAAACATACTTAACGATAAAGAGAAAGGAGCTATAGACGCTTGAATGGTGATGGTTGGACTAAATGCGTCATTGTTCGGAATTAGGGATGGTCTGTAATAGTGGTGTGTAATTAATTACGTAAATAACAAAGAAAATTATGGTCAGAGAACTTACTGTGGTGGAAAGAAAAATTATTAACACGCGACAGGAAAGAGAAATTTGGTGACAATTGACAAATAAAATGACTTCAATACGGAAAGTAAAAAGATAGAACCAAATTTCCGCATCTATTCAATAATTTGGCGTGCAGTGAAACGAAATCAACATTGCACGTGAGGAAATGCAGAAAGCGCCTCTCTTGAAACACACCATAAATTGTATCGTCTCAGTTTTGTGCGAAATATCAAAAATAAAGAGTAGAATTAGGAAAGATCAGGAAAAATTAAATTTTGATTAATACGGTTGTGGATAATGTGCTTGCGAAAAAACTTTACTATTGGTGATTTTTTCCGACGGAAAAAAAATCAACTTTGAATCTTTCTCTTTCCCTTTCAAGGAAAACGTGGCTTTAAGATAAAAATATCGATCTTTCGAAAAGGCTGGTTTGTTCTTCTGATGTAAGTTCTATTGAGAACATCTTATGATGGCTGTTTAGAAAGGTTTAATGGGATTATCGTCAATTTAATACGATTCCTTAGCTTAAAGAGCTCTTTTGGATACATGTGCTTTAGTAACCCCATAAATGCTTTCTAACAGTGTCCGGCGAGGCAATTTTAGTTATAAGCGGAAATGCCCCAATTGACCTTCTAGCATACGAAAGGAAAAAGCTGTGGGAGCTAAAGCAGTCACCCGATAACAACAAGAGCGCAATAGAACAAATAAAGAAAGAAACAATAATAACATGGCAACAAAGATGGGACACCGAAAGCCGCGGCAGATGGACGGCCAGGCTTATAAAAGATCTAGACTCATGGACAGGCCGAAAATTCGGAGAGGTAGATTTTTACACAACCCAGCTGTTATCCGGGCACGGGTACTTCAAAAAGTACCTCCACAGAACGGGAAAAGTCGAAGAGCCGTCATGCCCATACAACGACGTCTTAGAAGACGACGCTGAACACACATTCTTCGAATGTGTGCACTGGCTAGGAGAACGCACCGCCGTAGAGAACCTGGTTGGCCCAATAAACGCGGACAATCTAGTCAGCGTCATGTTGGAGAGTGAAGCAAACTGGGGGATCATCAAGAAATTCGCTTCACTCTTGCTACGCAGCAAAAAGCGGGACCTGGACGCAGGTGCGCAGATGTAAATCTCTCAATGAGAAAAATGGAACGCCACTCTGAAGTAATGCAATAGCGGTCCCAGGGTGGGCGACGGTTCCTTAGAGGGGGGGTTTTTAGTGACCTGCAAGTGGCACATACCGCTGCTGTGACGACAGCACCGATGATGCGGATGGCATTTTCCACCCCCTCACCCACAAAAAAAAAAAAAAAAAAAAAAATGCTTTCTAATTATAACAACTCAATGCTAAATGGAATATTCTCACTTTTTAATAATAATAAAAACTTAATAAATTATTAAGGAAAACATAAATTTCTTTATTTCCTTTTTTCGTGTTGGAAGGGCTATAGCAACGAAAGACCTTTTTCAGTCCCTTCCGCTTACTAGGCACAACTGTACTGTTTAAAAATGAACATGTTCATTGCTACCAAAAAGCGGAGTGCAGCAATATATTTAGTTCTTTTTTTTATATATCCTACATATTAAGAATATTAAATAAGATAAGATAATAAATATGTACGTAAAAACACAAACAAACATAAATATATATGTTAAAATAAATTAAACATCAAAACAAATCAAATATATACCAGGTTGTTCAATTAATTTTGTCATTTGATAAGAAAAACACAATATTATGATTCAAAGTACACTTTATTAAAAAGTATAATCTCCCTGAACATTAATACACTTGCTCCAACGATTCTCCAATCTGTGGATCACATCCCTGAAGTGAGAGTCCGGAAGGTCTGCAAAATACAGCCGTTATAACCTCTTCATTTAATGAAAAACGCTTGCCACGCATACATTTTTTGAGTTCTGGAAACAAATGGAAGTTGCTGGGGATCAAATCTGGTGAATACGGTGAATGCTTCAACACTTCGAAATTTCATTCATGAATTTCAGCCATTGTCAAAATGTGACACGGTGCACTGTCCTGAAAAAAGGATTTTTGTCTTCGCCAAACGGGGTCTTTTTTTACGAATTTTTAATTTCTCTCTTTAGCCTCTTGTTTTGATTTACAATCATGGTAATAGACCCAAGTCTCATCCATAGTGATGAATCCACGAACAAAATCCACTTTATCCTTTTTAAATTGGTGCAAATTTGGCTGAGAAAGTCGTTTTCGTTCTATTTTTAGCGAACGCGGCACCCATTGTGCACACAGCTTTCTAAAACCCAAAATTTTACTTAAAACAAGGCTCACACTGCCTAATGAAATGTGTAGAGCCTCTACTAAATCTCTCTTTGTCAATCGATGATCTTCCAAAACCATGTGCTGTATTTTGGCTATGATTTCTGGTATTTATGCGCTTTCTGGACGTCCTGCACGTGAATCGTCTTCAAGGTTTGTACAACCACATTTAAATTCAGCAAGCCATCTTTCTACTGTTCTAATTGTAGGTGAACAATCGTTGTACACTTTTAACATTCGTTCGTGAATTTCTTTTGGTGCTACACCTTCCAAAAAGAAGAATTTTATCACTACACGATATTCAATTTTTTCCATCACATGGCGACATTAAATCGCTTGTAAATAAAAAATGAATGGCCAGATTGGAATGAAACTTCACACACGTTCATATGAAGAGTGTATCAACAAAACAAAAAAAAAAACAAGTAACAATGCACACATTTTACTTAGGTCAAGATCTATACATTTGGGTAATTGATTACACATGTACATGTGCACTTGAGAACAACCACATACCATTCAGCATAAAACTTAACACCAGAAATGTTGCCAATAAACCAATAACTGCCGACGTCAACTATCTCCCAATAGGAAATATTCCAGACGCTTAGTCAGCAGAAACATACAATTGGGAACGACATCCGCCATGCGCCGCATAAGCGAACGTTAACCAAAAGTACTGACGCAAGTAGATTTAAGCAATATTAAGAATATGTTTAATTGTAAATTAGTTAGTTGTTAATTTGATTTCAACCAATAAAGGTCGTTTTGACCATAAAATGTATTTTTTTTGTCGACTTTGTAATCAATAGGTCGTTAATTGGCGCCCGAGCCTAAAATATACGGTACGGGAAGTTTCGGTAAAAAGGCACCATAAGTAATGCTAAATATGGAGCAATCCCAACGAATAATTAAAACCTCAAAAAGGCACCATAAGTAGTGCCAAAGAGAAAGCAGCTGAATTTAAATTCCTTACCCCCGCTTGAGGAAGGAAGGTGAGCAACTTGGAGAAAGACGGTGATCCAGTAGTATCCAGGGGGAAAAAAGGACCAAATCATCATTGCCAACCGCCATGAAGCTGATCATAATGTAAGAAATAGGTTAAAATTGTGAAAATTTGTAGAAACCAAAATAAATTAAAAGAATTCAAAAGTTTAAAAGAGTGAATATATATGTATTTCCATTTAATATCCTTCAAAACAAAAATAGTTTTAAAATTGTGAAAGTTTTTAAAAGAATCAAGTGAATTGTTATACAAAAAGGAAATATATTTTTCTCTTCCTCTCACGAAAATTAGTAAAAGTTAAATTTACATTAAGCAAATTTAACAATAATACAAAATCGTTCATAATATAAACAAATCAAATAAAATAAGGCTTATACAGCCTATAAAAAATATTTTTAATAACAAAATAACATTAATTATCTCTGCGATTCCGTAGCCAACTCAGGAGTTGACCGGACCCTCTAGAGTATAAATAACCCGTTCCTAGAAAGGATAACATAAATTTTCTTTAAAACAAAATAAATAACACAATCGTATAAGGACCTCTCCAAAAATGGCTAACCCAAACAACCTGATTAGGCCATCATTGCTAGGGAATGCTGCTCCCACTGCTACAGCAGGACCTTCGGCTCCGGCTAACCAAATTTCGCCAGAATTGGCAAACATAATTTAAACTATGGTAGCCCAAGCCCTAGAAACGAATGGACCCAACTTAGTTCAAATCCCATAGTAACCGATCAGACAATAGACGTACGATTTCAGAAAAACATGAGCGAGATGGATAAAATACCAGATGTAGTACGCTCATTACGAGAATTTTCAGGAAACGCTTCAGAGTTTAGCTCCTGGAAAAAAAGCGTAGAACGCATTTTGAGGATCTACGAACCCTCAAAAGGCACTCCACGCTATTTCGGTATTTTAAATGTAATACAAAACAAAATAATCGGAAAGGCAGATATTGTACTAGAGTCCTATAACACACCATTGGACTGGACAGCAATCTCTCGCTGTTTAACTACTCATTACGCCGACAAACGGGACATAGGTACGCTAGAATACCAAATGACTTGCCTTATACAAGGTAGACTGACAGTGACCGATTTCTACCAAAAGGTATACGCACATTTATCACTCATATTAAACAAAATAGGCTGCATGGAAGTTGGAGAAGAAGCAGTACAGTTGTTGACAGAAAATTATCGTTCAAAGGCCTTCGATACTTTTGTCAGAGGACTTTCTGGCGACCTACCTAGGCTTCTCGGTAGTAAAGAACCAAAGAGCTTACCTGAAGCCCTACACCTATGCCTAAAACTCGAAAAACAGAATTTTAGAGCCTACCACGCAAATAATCAATCTTTTACCGCGCTGTCAACATCTCGACAACCAGGCTTTACCCAACAAAATTCACGACAACATTTTGCCCTACCAAGATACTCCCAACCACAAAACCAACAAGTTTCACAGACAAAATTCCATCCTGAACTAGCTTATCTACCGCAATCTTTGACAAATCCTAACCCATACAACTATTAACGCACACAACAAAATTATTACCCACCTAATATCCAGAAATCTATAAACCGGAACCCAAATCAATTTAACCAGCAATATAACCAACAAACCCATACTCCACCAAGACCAAACCCTAAAATTATTGGTAAGCGACCTGTAAGTGCATCCAATAAAAATGAAAGTCAACCAAAAGTGCAAAGAAACTTACACTTGAATTCAACCCCAGATCCATATAATGAATAGAATTACCAAGCAATCATTACAATTACGACTATCAAGACAACGAATATAATCACGACTATAATTCAACACAGGACGATGGAAATGAACACTCTTTAGACCTGACAGACGTACATTTTTTAGATTAAACAGCTCTTCGTTGCCATATCTCATATGCAAAACGAAGAGCGGACAAATCCTAAAAATATTGGTTGATACTGGTTCAAACAAGAACTACATATATTCAATCAAGTTTAGTAAAAAATCCCAAAGAAAATGATAACCCTTTTTATGCAAATTCCGTAGGTGGTAAAATAAAAATTACGCACCACGCACTTCTAAATTTTTTCAATATCACACAATGCAATTAAATTTTTCCTACTACCAACTCTCACCACTTTTCATGCCATACTAGGAAACGATAGTTTAAAACAACTTTCAGCAATAATCCACACTAAAGATAATTTTATGGTCGTAGCAAACAAACATAAAATCTAACTCCGACAATACACAGCACAGGATGTAAACTCAATACAAATACGTAACGAACATATGAATGAATTAGAAAAAATTGAAATTATACGACTTGTACAAAAACACCGGAATTTATTTTCAGACCCGAATGAAAAATTGACGTATACAACAAAAGTAGTAGCCGATATACGTACAAATTCAGATACACCCATTTATTCCAAATCATATCCATATCCTATTAGTCTTAAACAGGAAGTAGAGAAACAAATAAATAAATTATTAGAAGACGGCATCATCAGACAATCACGATCACCATACAATTCCCCAGTATGGGTCGTCCCGAAGAAAGACGACGCATCAGGTGAAAAAAAGTCCAGACTGGTAATCGATTACAGGAAACTGAATACGGTTACAATTGCAGACAGGTATCCGATACCAGAGATAAATGAGGTACTGACCTAACTAGGAGAAAACGGAGTATTTTCAGTAATCAATTTAAAAAGTGGCTTTCATCAAATTTCTCTTAAGGAATCTGACGTGGAAAAGACAGCTTTTTCAGTGAACAACGGAAAATATGAGTTCACCAGACTTCTCCTTGGCTTGAAGAACGCCCCTGCCATTTTCCAACGGACGCTAGACGATATTCTACGACAACACATAGGCAAAATATGTTATGTATATACAGACGACATAATAATATTTAGCAAAGACGAAGAAACACATTCCCAAAACATAGACACAATTTTCAATACTTTAAATAATGCTTACATGAAAGTACAAATCGATAAATGCGAATTTTTCAAAAAACAGGTCGAGTTCCTAGGATTTGTAGTTTCCTCCGAAGGAATCTCTACAAACCCATCAAAAGTACAATCAATAGTAAATTTTCCTTACCTTCTTACTCTCAAAGTCTTGCGATCTTTCTTAGGCTTATGCGGATATTATAGAAGATTTATCAAGGATTATGCCAAGCTCGCAAAGCCACTCACATCCTTACTTCGAGGCGAAGAAGGCAGGATGTCAAAAAATATCTCGAAGAAAACTCACGTACATCTGAATGAGGAAGCTAAGGCAGCGTTTAATAAAATCAAGGCTTCTTTGACTTCAAAGGACGTCATTTTACAATACCCCGACTACAAAAAAGAATTTGACCTAACTACAGATGCTTTCAAATACGCAATAGGCGCTGTTTTGGAACAAAATGGTAAACCTATAACATTCATTTCAAGGACATTGAGCAAAACCGAGAAGAATTATGCAGTAAACGAAAAGGAAATGCTTGCCATAATTTGGGCACTAAATTTCTTTAAAAATTATCTGTATGGCACAGCAAAAGTAGTAATCCACACGGATCATCAACCTCTCACGTACGCTCTGAGCAACAAAAATAACAATTCAAAGTTAAAGCGCTGGAAAGCAATACTCGAGGAATATAATTATGAAATTAAATATTAACCCGGAAAATCCAATGTGGTAACAGATACACTATCCAGACCTTTCGAAATAAATTCCTTATCAGTTGCCACACATTCAGACGAAAGCTGATCTCACAATCTAATCCCAGCTGCAGAGGCACCCATAAATGCTTTTAAAAACCAACTTTGGATCTCAGTAGGACACGAAGAGAGTTATCAGTTCAAAATACCGTTCCAAACGTACCATAGACATATAATCACAAAACCCAATTTTTCTCGGGAAAACCTAATTTCACTCTTAAAACATTACCTAAATCCTTCAGTGATAAATGGCATATTTACCTCTGAAGAGATAATGGAAAAAATACAGGAAATATACCCACTCCATTTTTGATATTATAAAGTCCGATATACCCAAACAAAGGTAAAAGACATACCAAACGAGGACACACAAACTGAAGAGATACTGAAAGAACACAAACGAGCGCACAAAAATAGGGAAGAAAATAAAAAACAACTCATACAAAAGTTTTACTTTCCTAAGATGAGAGCAAAAATAGCAAATATAATAAAGCAATGCAAAATTTGTAAAGAGAACAAACACGACCGCCATCCTAATAAACCACAACTACACGAAACCCCAATTCCCGAATATCCTGGTGAAATAGTCCATATAGATATATACAATACAGAAAAAAACTGGTACTCACTGCAGTGGATAAATTCTCGAAATATGCCCAAGATAGGATAATAGAATCAAAAGCAATAAAAGATATCAGGGAACCATTGCGACAAATACTTTTCGCTTTCGGTGTACCCAAAACAATAGCCATAGACAACGAGAAATCTCTAAATTCATCTTCAATACAATTTATGGTCGAAGATCAACTTGGTATTAGAATTTTTAAAACACCCCCTTACGCGAGCAAAGTTAACGAACGGTAGAAAGATTTCATTCTACCCTATCTGAAATTATGCGTTGTCTTCGAACTGAACATACCCAACGCTCCTTTCAGGAACTCCTTGACCGTTGCACATACGAGTATAACTACTCCATACACTCTGCTACAGGGAAACGACCAATAGAAACATTTTTTGGTAGACGCATTTCATGAGAAAGCAGGACAAGAAAATATCATAACTCTTCAGAAAAGACAAGCAAAAGATTTAGAATTTCACAATAAAACACGAAAGCCAACGAAAACCTACTCTCCTGGAGAAATAATATATGTTAGAATAAACAAACGATTAGGATCTAAGCTCACAGCTAGATATAAAAAAAGAAGTTGTGAAAGAGGATAAATCCAGTGTAGTAATCACGGAGAAAGGACGAACGGTACACAAAAGCAACATTAAAACCTAGTTTTATTACCCCTTCTTATTTTTTCCTTTTTCTTCCTCTTACAGATTTTTCGTAAGTCTGGTGTACACAGACTTCCAAATAATAGATTACACCAACTCGCAGTTAGCAACATTTAATACAGGACTAACTAAAATTCAAACAGGAACGTACAGAATAATACATAAAGTCGACCTGGATGCATGCCAGAAAACATGAAATAAGCAGCATCATTAAGATAAAGATCACTGAAGAAAATCCCCTCCTTCCTAATCTCATTAACGAACTAAACTTGACACAGACTTATTTAAACAGACTTAAACCAAGGAGATTTAAAAAATCAATAGATGCACTAGGGACAGTCTGGAAATGGATCGCTGGAAATCCCGACCACGACGACCTAGTAATTCTAGAAAATCAACTTAACAATATAATAGAAAATAACAATAAACAAGTAATAATTAACAAAGTAATTTTTAACAGAACTAACAATATCACCACAATATCAAATAAAATAATAAAAACTTTACAAACGAACGAAGAATACAACACCATTTGGCTCTTGAAATAAAATATAAATTATAAATTATTAAAGAGGAAATAATTGATATAGATTACGCAATGCATTAGGCAAAGGCCGGCATCGTAAATTCATATATTTTGTCAAATGATGAACTAAGATTAATAAAATCTTTATTTGATATATGACTCACTAGAACTAGCAAATATAAAGTCGCCTCAAACAATGCAATGTTACTTTATATAGTCGGAATACCCTTAACAAATGAGGATATTTGCGACTCAATTTTGATAAAACCAATAAAAATGAAGAAAAATATTAATAAAATCCCCTATGATGATATATAGGGTGATTTTTTTGAGGTTAGGATTTTCATGCAGTAGTATTTGACAGATCACGTGGGATGTCAGACATGGTGTCAAAGAGAAAGATGCTCAGTATGCTTTGACATTTCATCATGAATAGACTTACTAACGAGCAACGCTTGCAAATCATTGAATTTTATTACCAAAATCAGTGTTCGGTTCGAAATGTGTTTCGCGTCCGTGTCCGATGAGCGATGAGGCTCATTTCTGGTTGAATGGCTACGTAAATAAGCAAAATTGCCGCATTTGGGGTGAAGAGCAACCAGAAGCCGTTCAAGAACTGCCCATGCATCCCGAAAAATGCACTGTTTGGTGTGGTTTGTACGCTGGTGGAATCATTGGACCGTATTTTTTCAAAGATGCTGTTGGACGCAACGTTACGGTGAATGGCGATCGCTATCGTTCGATGCTAACAAACTTTTTGTTGCCAAAAATGGAAGAACTGAACTTGGTTGACATGTGGTTTCAACAAGATGGCGCTACATGCCACACAGCTCGCGATTCTATGGCCATTTTGAGGGAAAACTTCGGACAACAATTCATCTCAAGAAATGGACCCGTAAGTTGGCCACCAAGATCATGCGATTTAACGCCTTTAGACTATTTTTTGTGGGGCTACGTCAAGTCTAAAGTCTACAGAAATAAGCCAGCAACTATTCCAGCTTTGGAAGACAACATTTCCGAAGAAATTCGGGCTATTCCGGCCGAAATGCTCGAAAAAGTTGCCCAAAATTGGACTTTCCGAATGGACCACCTAAGACGCAGCCGCGGTCAACATTTAAATGAAATTATCTTCAAAAAGTAAATGTCATGAACCAATCTAACGTTTCAAATAAAGAACCGATGAGATTTTGCAAATTTTATGCGTTTTTTTTTTTAAAAAAGTTATCAAGCTCTTAAAAAATCACCCTTTAGTTACTTGTAATAATAACAAAGTTTTTGGCGTTAAGAATAAATGTAAGGAACATAATAATGTAAGAATTAGTAGCCGTAGGAATTTAACAGATATTAGTAACACTACTTGCGTCCCTCGACTACTTCGAAGCGAACCAGCGGAATGCACCATAATAAACAGCCGGCACATCCCATCAGTAGAGAATATCTCACCTGGCACCATACTACTAAATCAGTACAATGGCACAATAGGGATCGACAACCAAAAGATAAATCTTACTGGATCGTTGTCAACTCGCGAACGACTTAACGAAACGACAATCAATCAAACACGTGCTAGCGCGTGAAATGAGCTTTCCAAGAAGGTATAGCATGACCCGATGCGACGAATAAGACTAGAACTCAACGCTTTCAGCGCCAACTAGCGAAAATACCGCAAGACTTTTTTGGCAACCTAATATATTAGGTTGGAATATATAATAAAATATATTATATAAATATCTCTCTTCCAAGGTTTATTATTATTAGTATTGTCATTATAACGATGTATGATGTCGAATGCATTGAACTTGCACTTGTATGAGAGCTGATTACATTAGTAAAACTTTAGCTGTGTATAACTTTTAACCGGTTTTTTTAATGGAAATAGTCAATCGAGCCTTTTTTGTAGAGCGAAAAGTTTTGTATTTGATACCACTTTTTCAAAATTTCACAATTTACAATGATCGTCCAGTATAACAAATCTAGATTCCCAAAAAACAGAAACTTTGAGTTTAATGGGGAATGCGTAGTATCATTTGAAAGAACATTCTTTAGCACTTTTTTGAAGATTACTTTTCTTTACAGGTGTCGGCACCGTTTAAGCGTTTGGTTGTTTCTTCTTTGTGCAATGTGACGCCAATTGGAGATTCCAAGCGAAGCCAGGTACTTCTCCACCTGGCCTTTCCAACGGAGTGGAGCTCTTCCTCTTCCTCTGCTTCCCCCCGGCGGGTACTGTGTCGAACACTTTCAAAGCTGTAGTGTTTTCGTCCATTCGGACAACATGACCTAGCCAGCGTATCCGCTGTGTTTTAATTCGCTGAACTGTGTCAATGTCATCGTATATCTCATACAACTCATCGTTCCATCAAATGCGATATTCACCGTGGCTAACTCGCAAAGGACCATAAATCTTATGCAGAACCTTTCTCTCGAAAACTCGTAACGTCGACTCATCAGATGTAGCCATCGTCCATGCCTCTGCACTATACAGCAGGATGGGAATAATGAGTGACATAGAGTATTTTTTTAAATTCGTTGAGAGAGGACTTTACTTCTTAATTGTCTACTCAGTCCGAAGTAGCATCTGTTAGCAAGAGTTATTCTGCGATTAATTTCAAGGCTGACATTGTTCTTCGTGTTAAAACTGGCTCCAAGATAGACGCAATTTACTACGACTTCAAGGTTAAAACTGTCAACAGTTGTGTGGGAGCCAAGTCGCGAGTGCGACGACTGTCTTGCCCACGTTCACTGCCAGACTCATTAATTTGCTTCGCTTTCTTATCTATTCTAGAGAAAGCAGAACTAACGGCGCGGTTCTTGAGGCCAATGACATCAATATCATCGGCGTACGACAGCAGCTGTACACTCTTATAGAAGATGGTACTTTCTCCATTTAGTTCTGCAGCTCGAATTATTTTCTCAAAGGGTAGATTGAAGAAGTCGCACGATAGGGAGTCGATTTTGACGCAGCTTTTAGTATTGCTCAGCGTCAATGTAAACAGCCGTATTAGTTTTGCGGGGATACCAAGGGCATCGCGGCATAAGGCAGGTCGGAACAGATTCCTTGCAGAACCCGAATTTCCGTAATAAAGTTGGACGATTTGTAAACTTTATTCAGGTGCAAGTCTTCCCATGATGAAATGCCAAACAGTACTGAACAAAAACAACATGACAACTTGACACGACTCACGAGTAATCAGTTGAAAAATGGATATTGAAAAAAGTACTTCTACTTGGATCACCCGGTATATTACGAATGATAATGATTTTAATTCTTTGATCTTACGATCGCTGCTTTATTTTTGTTTTTAACTTCATATTTTTTGCAAAAATAAAGGGTTCGTTACACCAACAGTAGTTAATGGTTGAGCAAATACTGCAGAATATATAAATGCACTTTTTCAAGTTTTCATTTATCTTAAATTAAAAAATTTATAGGTTTCCATATTTCATCAGTTGTCGTAAATCGGGCAGAACTCGTTCTTATGACACAGTAAATCTTCTTTATTCAAGCTTGTTTCACAAATCTAAGTTATGAGAATATGTTATCAAACAGCAAAATATTTTCTCTTAAAGTTGTCATCTTGAATTGAATGTTTCTAAATATAAACAACAAGTACACAAGACAAGTAAGGAAAGGCTAAGTTCGGGTGCAACCGAACATTTCTTGCAAACACTTGCAAAAATCAAAGCCAGGGAAATATTTTAAGGTGTGTTAATGGTAAAATTTAATGTCTCTGGCGTATTTAGTTATTGTTTTATGGCGCTTTTAGTAGTTTTTAAAAGTACCGTTTTATGGGGAGTGAGCGGAGTCATCCTACTATTTCATCCATTTTCACATTATATTTGGTTATTGTAGCTTAAGAGGTTTAAGACATACATATATACATTAAACTTGTGAGAGGGTGAGGCCACGCCCGCTTTTTCAGAATATTCTTCCCACATATGCCACTTGCCGCTTTATTTCTTAATTTAGTGCTTAGTTATGGCACTTTATATGTTTTCGGTTAATGGCGACTTGTGGGCGTGGCAGTGGTCCAACTACGTCCATCTACGAACTCGAATTTTTTTTTTTACCATGGGATCCATGTACCAAGTTTCATCGAGATATCTCAACTTTTACTTACGTTACAGCTTGCACGGACAGACGGCCGGACGGACAGAAAGACTGTCAACCGGATTTCAACTTCTCTCGTCGTCCTGATCATTTATATATGTATATATAACATTATATCTATCTGGATTAGTTTTAGATAATATGTACAACCATTAAGTGAAGAAAACTATAATACTCTGTAGCAACTGGTTGCAAGAATATAAAAATGACAATAAACTAATACAGATACTTGTGTAAAAATTTACCTTGGTATGGCACTGTTTGGTAGTTCTAAATTTCCTGATACATCACCACTTGTTATCATATGGGTACCATGCTCTAACTTGCTATTCCCACTTGCCACTCCAGTGCCAAGTTCTGATCCATTGCCAGACGCGCTAGCTGTACCGCCAAATGATTTATGCGCAGAGGTTTGCAAGTGATCGCCATTATATTTAGAACTAGAGAAGTTCGCATCAGCATTTGTGGTGGCATTAATATTAGGTTTGGAGTTTGAAGTAGAAGATGCTGTTGCAGCTGTGCGACGTTTTTGTGCAACCACCACGGGATCGTCATCGCCTTCCTCCTCGCTTGAACTGGGGTCAATCATGGCTTAATTTTTATTTACGTTTTACAATAAATCGTATCACGTACGTTTTCCTTTCTAGATATATTTTGTATTCGCTCAGTAATTATACATAAATCTAAAAAACAAGAATGTAACAGACGATATATATAAATAAAGGACGAACAATTAAAGAAACAAATTATGCACGTAATTCCAGAAATTCATGTGAAGATTCTGAATTTGAGAGATCAAAACATTTTGAGGTATTCTCAAAGCCGAACTTCTGGTGTACAGACGTTCCGGTAATTCTTAAGGTACAGGAAAAACTCGTGACAACAGCAAAAAATATTCGATCGGATCGCCGCATGGCAGTTAAGATCATGGACTGTTACAATGGCAAGAATACTGGGCAGGAATTTGAACAGCACGCTAGTACACTCGAGTGGGCTAAGATAGTGCTAAGCGGCGGAGATAAAGACAGAGAGGTCTCGAACGAGATCCAGTTCTTGATCAAGCGAAAGAGGTTATAGGTGGGGGAAGCTTTCCTAACCAAGAAGTCACGAATAAAAGCGGCACCAACTTTCAGCGAAATTGTTAAACTTGCAGGTTGCATTAATCTTGGTTTGTTTGACGGTAGCACGGGGAACAGGGTCATCTCCCATGATGAATGTAAGTGGGTAGAGACCGACATGTCTGCTGTGGGAAAAATTTAAATGAAAGATGGGGGTGACTAATCTGGATCTACCACACTGCCATCCATCTCGTATTTGTTTCCCAGCTTCCCATGTGGAAATTGAAGACCGAAAGCTCAGACTGTGGAGGAGACGCTCAATCCTCTTAGAGATACCAAGGAGGCCGTAAGCTATTACTTCGAGAGCGTGATTCTACGGATCGTCCCAAAATATGCCAGAACGGATGAACCACAGACTTAAGGAGTGACGGGCGACACCCGAACGGAGATGAAAATCGACATCGTCCCTTCGACGGATCGTCAAACGATGGATATATCTTCAGTCTCGACCAGCTATTCGAAAAGGCCGGCGGTGGTATTGATAGTGATATGAAACTCGAGCTTCTGGAGAGAATCCTGTAGGTTGAAGATCGTTCAGATTAATCTCTTCTTTGTCCGAAAGGTAACATAGGAGAAATTTCATTTGTATCGGCCAACATGCACAATGACGACGAGGTAGCCTTTAGTCTGGAAGAACTCGAACACAAATGCTGGGGGTGCGCATCTTCGGTATCTGAGAGCTTTAACAATAATGGTCGATATTATTAACAATTATTAGATCTGAGATGGCTTAGCGCAAAACCACTATTTATGCAAAGTTTTATTCGGATATATTCACAAATAATTAAGTGAAAGAATCAGGTGGAATTTAAAATCGTGTTATATAGGAAGTGGACGTGCATGTGTTTCAATTTTCACACAGTAATTAACAATTATCAAAATTATGTTACCTACAAAATTTGGCTGAAAATAGTGAAAATGTGATATGGGTTTTCGACAGTAATGGAAAAGTTCCCACAATTGTGCATTTTTTCTATATTTTCAACTCTAGCTGGCACTTTACGCATAGTCGACTACTTTTTGACACTATTTGATGAAAGACGTAAAAGTGAAGGCTGGCATCACCGCCGTCTAAGAAATGCGATGCACGGGACGAAGATAGAGACAAGTAAGTCCTTGTGACATTTACTACAGCGGCCTTATAAAGAAGTGTATGTTCATTATGGGATTCGTGGTGGAAAAAACTCAGTCATTGAGTCCTGGGCGTGTCCCGTTCCGGAACTGACATGCATCAGCTCTTTGCAAGACAAGGTCATATGAAAACGACGATTGGAACCTAAACCCACGGTCAACAAATTGATTGGACCTTTTCAGTATGGCTTTAGGCCTGGAAAATCAACAACGGATCAGATATTCAACATGCGCCAAATCTTGGAAAAGACCCACGAAAAGAGAACCGACACGTACCACCACTATGTCGATTTCAAAGCTGGTTTTAAGAGCAGCTCCTTATTCTGAATTTGTTTTGTCCGCAAAACTATAACGGCTGTGTAAACCGACATTGAGCAACACCTAAAGCTCCATCAGAATTCGGGAGAAACTTCCCGGGGGTTGCAATATCATGGAGACACTGCACCGTGTGACTTTTTCAATCGATTGCTAAAGAAAATAATATGAGCTGCAAACCTAAATAGGTAAATCTGCTATTTTCCTTATCGGCAATTTTATCAAGGTCTAACTATCTGTTTAATGAGTTCTGGTTAACTTTACCAAAAGAAAGGGTTTTGGTTAGTTTCTAGCCAGAACAAATAATGACAGTTGCAGCGCGAAATGCAGTAGGAGTGTAAAAAAATTAATATCTGTGCGACGAGCGGCTATGAACGCTACACCACAAAGGATCTTAAAAACGGCGAGGGTCTACTGACAATTTGACAAAGCGTAAATATAAGTTAACTGCAAGCAATGAAGCAATAACGTAAAAAAGATGTGGCTGTCGAAAATCCCAATGAAATTAGTAGTAAAAGTAGCATTGCAAGCTTAGGTCCAGTTCTAGAAAGTATTGGAATCCTAAGTGCAGGAGGTGGGTTGGTTAATGCAAATCTTAAATTTGATCAAAAGCACTCAGTAATATTAAATAAGGCACAATAATTTAAAATGTGCATAAAATATCATTACATGGAGGAAACAAGTTGAAGGAAGCAACAATTAGAAGGAATTATTGGATAAATGAAGTCCATAAAAAAGACAATTCGAACTTGTAGTCGATGCATATGTTACTGCAAAGAAACAGTAAAACAAATTATGGGAAATCTTCCAGAAGTCCGAGTACATTTACAGACTATGCAGAACCAAGTCATATGAAATGTGCAAACGGAAGAGGACTTAAAACGTTTAAAGGATACATAGCTCTATTTGTTTGTATGGCTACAAAGGCTATTAATTTAGAAGTAAGCGACTTAACAACGAAGCGTTCCTTGCTGCTTTGAAAGGATTTTTTGCTAGAAGAGTTAGCACCCATACATTCAAAAGTATCATATGATGCATTTAAATCATATGATACTTTGTAAAATAATATGACACCACTAAATCGCTGATACTGCGACACGTGTAGTGGCAACCTATGGGAAGCGCAGCGTCAGCAATCTCCGTACCCGTCGCAGCGGCAAACATAGGTCTAGAATTAAATATAATAAATTGTAAAGTTCAGTTCTTAAGTGAAACTCAATAAAGGAGCATAGCTCCAAGAAAATATTTTTTTACAAAAAACAGCAAAACGTTTTTTAACTGGCGCCCGAGCAGGGACCAGCGTGTCGTAAAGTAAATAACCTGAAAACCAAGTAGTAAGGTTTCGCGAGTGCCGTAATAAATAATATAATCAAAAAGTACGGCTCCGCGAGTTTGTGAAAAGTGAAAAAGGTCTGAACAGCAAAAGTAAGACCCTACGCGGGATAAGAAAAAGGCGAGCGGATACTTAGCGACAAGGAGGACTGACCGATAATAACGTCTAAGAACCCCAGTACAGCAGGAAAAGGATCATCTGGAAACGTTTAACAACTCAGAACCCCAGCGCTGGACATGATTAGTCTATTGTAAGTTAATCTTTTTGTAATTGTGAATAATTGTGAAAAGAATAACAAAAAAAAAATTATTTAAGCATTGTGAAATCAAAATATACTGTAACAGCATAAAAATATAGTAAAATATTGATTAATGGAATAATTCCAAATTTTAAAATACTAACTATTTAAAAATTTATATTGTGCGAAGTTATTAAAACTAAAGAAAGCGGAAATCTTCCCGCAGTGAGAATATTGATTGTAAAATTCTATTGAAAAGAAAATTATTATTTTTTTAGAAATCGAAAAGAAAAAAAGAGGGGGAAAAACAGTCCTCAATTAAATTAAGCTTTTACAAAAAATTCTAAAATTGTTAAGGAAAGTGCTAGTGCAAAGAAAGGAAATTTAGTTATAATTTAATTGTTCGACATAGAAATAAAAAGATTACAATGCCAGACACAGCGGAAGAACTAATTGAGCAGTTAAATCAAATGAGGCTAGATTATGGGCAAACCACCCATCCTCCAAATCCTTCCACCCATCCTTTAAACCCTCCCACCCCTAACCCAACTTTTATAACAACAATAGTTCGAGAAGTACTCGAACGAATGAGTACGCAAACCGTAACAGACTTTACAGAACCCGACCATAGCGTGACACTAAACGCGAACAACATAAATGAACTAGATAAGATTCCGGACAATTCTCAGGACGACCAGCAGAATTTAACTCCTGGAGGAAGAGCGTAGACAGGATTTTAAAAGCCTACGAGGGAGTCAAGAATACCCCTAAATATTTTGCGATACTTCATACGATTAGGCATAAAGTAATTGGTGATGCCGACACCGCATTAGAATCACATAATACTCCACTTGATTGGAGCCAAATTAGAAAATGTCTTATGATGCATTATTCAGATAAAAGGGACATAGGTACCCTCGAATATCAGATGACCACTCTGGTCCAACGCTATGACGACATTCCGACCTTCTACCAAAAGGTCTACCAACACCTTTCACTGATATTGAACAAAATTTCATGTCTCGAACTAAGCGACGAGTCCATACGGGCTATGACTAACTCATATAGGGACAAAGCTCTCGACACATTTATCAGAGGGCTAAACGGTGATTTACCTCGTCTTCTCAGCATGAGAGAACCGACAACCTTACCACAAGCATTGCATTTATGCCAAAAACTTGACAACACCACGACCTCCCCGAAATAACAATTTTAATAATTACAATAATAATAGAGTCTTTTATCCCGCATTGACATATTCCCATTCCCCCAGACGAAATTTCGACCAACATCCATTCGGTCGTCAATCAAACTGATATCCTCAACACTCTCCCAACTACACGCAAAATAACCAAGGATTCATGACGAGGTTCAACAGTTACCAGAACAACCCCCATACTACGAGAGAAAATACCTCCTTTAATAACAGACCGAATTTACCACCTAAACCACCGACCCAAATGGAAGTAGACCAATCAATACGATCAAGACAAATTAATTATCAGAATAGGCCTAATACATTCCAGGATAATCGGCCACCGAAACGTCCGATTTCCGCACAACTAACTCACCCTCCAAACAAAATACAACGAAATTTTTTTACTAATGCAGTAGAATTAGACCCCAACGGGATATACGATGACAATTCCTACGATAGCAATTACGACAATGCAGGAAAAAATGAGCCTGATACGATTAATTTTTTAGATTAGCGCCGTCTTCGCTGCCTTATTACGAATTTAGAACAAGGCGCGGAGACACAATAGATTTTCTTATCGATACCGGATCCAATAAGAATTACATCCAATCCACTAGAATTAGGAATCCTATTCTGAATGAAAAGCCCTTTATAGTAAAATCAGTTGCCGGAACAATTGAAATTACTCACCATACCTTCGTCCACATTTTCGGACCACCAGTAGGGAAAATAAAATTTTTTATATTACCAACTCTAGGGTCGTTCCACGGCATAATAGGCAACGACACACTTAAAGAATTAAAAGCAATTATTCATACCGACAGAAATTTGATGACAATTTGTCAAAGTATAAATATAATGTTAAAGCAACGAATATCCCACGAGGTGAATAATGTGGCAATCAATACTCCACATCTCTCATTACAACAACAACACAAAATTAATAATATTATCGATAAATGTCCAAGCCTTTTTTCCGATCCTGATGAAAAACTTACCTACACCACCCTCGTTAAAGGTGAAATCCGGACAACAACCGTAACCCCCGTCTACTCTAAGCCATACCCGTATCCCATGGCATTAAAATACGAAATCGAACGACAAATTGAAGAACTCTTGGATAACGGAATAATAAGGAGATCGAAATCTCCGTATAACTCCCCAATTTGGATAGTTAATAAAAAGTCAGATGCCTCTGGCGAAAAAAAATTCCGAATGGTCGTAGATTATCGTAAACTCAATTCAGTTACGATCCCCGATAAATACCCCATACCAGAAATTATCGAAGTCCTTGCAAATCTGGGAAACAATAAACTATTTACGGTTATTGATTTAAAAAGTGGGTTCCATCAGATTCCACTTCACGAGTCAGACATTGAAAAAATAGCATTTTCCGTAAACAACGGAAAATATGAATTCCTTCGCTTACCTTTCGGTTTAAAAAATGCTCCAGCCACATTCCAAAGAGCACTAGACGATATCCTTCGTCAACATATAGGAGTAAGATGCTATGTTTACATCGATGATGTAATAATATTTGGCAAAAACGAAGAAGAACATTTTAAAAACATAGAATTAGTATTTCAAACCTTAGAAAATGCTAACATGAAAATCCAATTAGATAAATGTACATTTGCTAAAGAAGAGGTAGAATTTTTAGGATATGTAATCAGTTCAAATGGGATAAAACCCAACCCTGAAAAAGTAGAAGCAGTAGCCAAATTCCCAGTTCCACAAACCCTCAAAGAATTAAGATCCTTCCTAGGTATGTCAGGTTATTACCGACGATTTATCCAGGGTTACGCAAAAATAGCTAAACCATTAACAGCACTGCTAAGAGGTGAAGCCGGTCATGTCTCCAAACGGAATTCGAAAAAAATAGAAATAGAATTAGACAGCGAGGCCTTAGAAGCATTTAATAAAATAAAAAATACTTTAGTATCCAAGGATATAGTTTTAGCGCATCCAAATTTCGATAAAGATTTTGAACTAACGACCGACGCCTCAGATTTCGCATTAGGTGCCGTCCTATCGCAAGACGGTAGACCAATTACTTTCATATCGAGAACTCTAAGTAAAGCCGAAGAACATTATGCCACCAATGAGAAAGAAATGCTTGGTATAATATGGTCACTTAATTCACTTAGAAATTACCTCTACGGTTCAAAAAAAGTTAAAATTATCACCGATCATCAACCTCTTACCTATGCCTTAAGCCATAAGAATACCAATAGTAAAATGAAGCGATGGAAAGCCATTTTAGAAGAATATAACTACGAACTAATTTACAAACCTGGTAAAACAAATGTAGTCGCAGACGCCCTTTCAAGGATACCAATACAAATAAATTCACTCACACCTACGATTCATAGCGATGAAAGCTCAAGCCATAATTTAATCCCTTGTACAGAAGTTCAAATCAATGTTTTCAAAAATCAAATTTTTTCAAGATTGACGAAATATCTTCATATCAATTTAAAATAATTTTTCCAACAGTGCATAGACATATAATTACAGAGCCAGAGTACAACGAACAGTCATTGATTTCATACATGAAACGATACCTTAACCCATCCGTTATAAATGGAATTCATACCGAAGAAAGGATAATGGGTATGATGCAAAATATCTATCCTATTCATTTTAGTAGCATTAAAAGCCGATATACCCAAAAACTAGTTGAAGATATTAGTGACGAACAAGAGCAGGAGAACGTCATATTAAAAGAACATTTAAGAGCACATAAGAATGCCACTGAAAATAAAACACAAATTCTCGAAACAAAATATTTTCCCGGTATGTTAAATAAAATAAAACGAATAATAGCCAACTGCACCGTTTGTAAAGAAAATAACGGGTGATTTTTTTGAGGTTAGGATTTTCATGCATTAGTATTTGACAGATCACGTGGGATTTCAGACATGGTGTCAAAGAGAAAGATGCTCAGTATGCTTTGACATTTCATCATGAATAGACTTGCTAACGAGCAACGCTTGCAAATCATTGAATTTTATTACCAAAATCAGTGTTCGGTTCGAAATGTGTTTCGCGCTTTACGTCCGATGAGCGATGAGGCTCATTTCTGGTTGAATGGCTACGTAAATAAGCAAAATTGCCGCATTTGGGGTGAAGAGCAACCAGAAGCCGTTCAAGAACTGCCCATGCATCCCGAAAAATGCACTGTTTGGTGTGGTTTGTACGCTGGTGGAATCATTGGACCGTATTTTTTCAAAGATGCTGTTGGACGCAACGTTACGGTGAATGGCGATCGCTATCGTTCGATGCTAACAAACTTTTTGTTGCCAAAAATGGAAGAACTGAACTTGGTTGACATGTGGTTTCAACAAGATGGCGCTACATGCCACACAGCTCGCGATTCTATGGCCATTTTGAGGGAAAACTTCGGACAACAATTCATCTCAAGAAATGGACCCGTAAGTTGGCCACCAAGATCATGCGATTTAACGCCTTTAGACTATTTTTTGTGGGGCTACGTCAAGTCTAAAGTCTACAGAAATAAGCCAGCAACTATTCCAGTTTTGGAAGACAACATTTCCGAAGAAATTCGGGCTATTCCGGCCGAAATGCTCGAAAAAGTTGCCCAAAATTGGACTTTCCGAATGGACCACCTAAGACGCAGCCGCGGTCAACATTTAAATGAAATTATCTTCAAAAAGTAAATGTCATGAACCAATCTAACGTTTCAAATAAAGAACCGATGAGATTTTGCAAATTGTATGCGTTTTTTTTAAAAAAAAAGTTATCAAGCTCTTAAAAAATCACCCTTTAAGTACGAGAGACATCCCAATCAACCGAAAATCGCAGAAACTCCATTACCAACTTATCCAGGACACACAGTTCATATCGATATATTTTTAACAGAAGGAAAAATAGTAATGACAGCTTTAGACAAATTTACAAAATACGCAGTAACAAAAAGCCTAAATAGCAGAGCAATGGAAGACGTCAGGAAACCTTTGAGAGAGATTATATTTTTCTTCGGAGTACCAAAATTAATAGTTATCGACAATGAGCCATCCTTAAATTCAGCATCTTTAAAATTTATGATGAAAGACGAGTTAGGAATAGAAGTCTACACTACTCCTCCATACAAAAGCCAAGCTAACGGACAAGTGGAAAGGTTCCACTCTACATTAATCGAAATAATGCGCTGCATAAAAGAAAACGGTGGACATAGAAATTTTGAAGAACTTTTAGAAAGAGCAGTATCCGAGTATAATCACTCAGTCCATTCCACTACACTTAAAAGACCAGTATACCTATTTTTTCATAGGAATGTTACATTTACCCCCGAAGACATAGAAAGAACTAGACAAAGCAACCTAAAAAAATTAGCTGAGAAACAAAGAAAGGATATCGAATACCACAACAAAAATAAGAAGGAAATAAAATCATATCTACCAGGACAAATAATATTCGTTAAGAAAAATAGGAGATTAGGAACTAAGTTAAGTAAACCCTACAGTAAGGAAATAGTTAAGGAAGATAGAAATAGTACCGTGTTAACTGAAAAAGGACAAATAATTCACAAGGGTAGAATACGTAACTAAATATGTACTGACATTTTTTTTCAGAATATTACTACCGCTATGCCTGGCGGAAGTACAAATCCTCGACTACTCAAACTCCCAATTAATAACAATAGAAAAGGGAACGGCTAGACTACAAACAGGAACATTTAGGATAATACATGAAATTGACATAGGAAAATATACGAACACACTAGACCACATAGAAGCGACTATTAAAATTGAAACTATCCGCAATAACCCTAACTACCCCTTCATATCCCACTTAATAACACAGATAAGAGCCCAACTTAACAATTTAAAAGTAGAGCAAAAAATAAAAAGATCATTAAATTTCCTGGGTAGCGCATGGAAATGGATTGCAGGAAGTCCAGACCATGAAGACTACGAAGTAATTTCAAATAAAATAAATAATGTTTTACAAAATAATAATAATCAGGTATTAATTAACAAACTTACGATAGGCAAAATTAGCGAGATAACAAACATTACAAATAATATAATTAAAACCATGCAAAGTGAAAAAAGTTTAGAAATTGAAGCATTTTTACAGTTAAAATACAAATTAGAAATAATTAAGGAAGAAATTTTAAATATTGCATACGCAATACATTGGGCAAAAGCCAACATAATAAATTCTTTTATTTTATCAAATGAAGAAATAAATATTGTGAAAGAAGTAATAGACAACGACAATATTCCATATGTAAATTTAGACGAAGCACTTGAATTTTCCGAATTAAAAATTGCAACTAATGGCAAAATTATAATTTATATTGTTAGCCACCCAACAGTAGATAACCAAAATTGTAAAACTTTAGATATTAGAGCAGTAAAAAATAACGGGAGAATCAATAAAATCAATTTCAATACAATTTTAAACTGTGTAAAGGGAATTTATGGAATAGAAAATTATTGTAAAAAATACAATTCCCTACAAATATGCTTAAGCAATAATGTAATAGATTTAAGTAATGATACTTGTATAAAAAATCTTTTAAAGAGTCGTTTGCCAAACTGCACGGAGGTCAACAACCAGCATATCCCAACAATAGAGGACATGGGACCTGGAATAATATTTCTAAATAAATACAACGGAGAAATTTTAATAAACAACGAGCTAACATTTTTAAACGGGACCTTCATCATTTTGTATACCAATGTAACAATCGTTATCAATGGAAAAAAGTTCTATAACGAAGAAAGAACAGCAAGTAAACCACTACCAGCCATCCTTCAACCGTCATCCGCACCACTCAATATAGAAGAATTCCTCTCGCTGGAGATGCTGAAATAGCTTAATTTTAAAAATACAAAAGAAGTAAGTCTGTTAGAAGCAGCAAACAGAGTAAAACACGGAACCAGCATCACGCTAATCATCCTTTTAATATTCATCGCCCTAATTTTCGGGAAGAAACTTCTGATCAAACAAAAAGAAGATGAACCTAACAAACTCTCACAACCGGCAATAGAAGGACTTAACCAAATTTTTAATACACCTAAGGGTTCAAACAAGGACGTTTGAATCTCAAGGGGGGACTAGTTAGCACCCCATACATTCAAAAGTATCATATGATGCATTTAAATCATATGATACTTTGTAAAATAATATGACACCACTAAATCGCTGATACTGCGACACGTGTAGTGGCAACCTATGGGAAGCGCAACGTCAGCGAAGTGCCAACCTGTGGGAAGCGCAGCGTCAGCAATCTCCGTACCCGTCGCAGCGGCAAACATAGGTCTAGAATTAAATATAATAAATTGTAAAGTTCAGTTCTTAAGTGAAACTCAATAAAGGAGCATAGCTCCAAGAAAATATTTTTTTACAAAAAACAGCAAAACGTTTTTTAACTTATATACTCGGACAATGGAACAAATTTTGTCGAAGCTTGTAGAAGATTAGACCTAGAATTCAAAATGGCAAGCAAGAAAAATTCTACCGTAGTTCCCATACTTAAAGCGGATAAAACTCAACGACATTTTAGATCGCCGGAAGCTTCTCACTTCAGAGGAGTTTTGGAACAAACAGCAGTATAGCAGATGACCCAAATCAGGTTACAAGTTTATTGACATCAAGAATAACAAAAAAACTGCCAACTCATAACGGTCGAGTAAAACAAACAAATTGATGAGGAACACAACCCACAATCTAAATCATTATACAATACAATAACGATAAAGCTAAGCCAGGATTTTCAGTGACTAGCTGAGAAATAATACAACAATATGTTTGGAGCCGATTAGTAAATGACACAATAAATTCAGAATGGAATTTAATAGCGTATTGTGAATTAGGTACTTTTTATGATCGGGTGCATAAAGTACAAGACTTTATAAAAGAGGGAGCCTGGTTTAGAGACTTCAAAAAATCGACTTTTTGAGGATTTCTTAGGAGGGAAAGAAATAATTGATTAAAGCGAAACTCATATTTATTAATAACTTATCTTCTAGTTAAACTAAGAAAATTCCTAAACTATCCATACGACGTTTGGTTTTTTTCTTTCCTGCCCAAATCCAAAACTATTAAGGCCTTCTCAACTTAATGAATCAATGGTGGATTTACACTAGGGGCAACGTCCGGTGTGTTTAACGTGGGTGCCTGCTGACGACAGCCTTACTTCACGGCGCTCAAAAGCACAGCGGATCAAATCAATGCGCTGATCAGCGCCCTGAGAATGCTAAGCCTTTTCAGTACCAATTGGCAGTGTGGAATGGACACACTAACCACTCTTGGTCGGGTTCGAGGCCCATCTAAAACCTCTGCCGTGCTTTGGGTTCGGCACCCGGTTGCAATGCAACTCCACATTCAACTGACAAAGTCAGTTCTTCCAAGTCCGCATTAGCAGGTTGGAGTTACCTCTAAGGGCTTCTGCTCCCCGTGGTACCAGAATTAAGTCTCCGGCCAGACCTCGTAGCCGAAACTACTACCAGTTGAGCTTCCATACTGCTCTGGACTGGTGGCCTGGGGTTGGACCCCATACATACATCACTAACACACACCAATCATGCAAAAAACTAAAACCCTAATTTCCAGCTAATCGCCTTCGCCGCTTAAATAATTCACGCGCAAACGACCTCAACTGTTCGATATTCCGACTAGTGGAGATTACACCACTAACATCTAATCGTCCATCAGACCAGCTAATCCCCATACCACCCAGATCCCTAATGTCCGAGTACATCGGGCACTCCGCAATTAAATGCGACCAATTTTCAAACCCCGCCCCACAAAAACACCCCGACGTATCCGATAGGTGCCTCTGATACAAAAATGCATTCAGAGGCCCATGCCCTGCAAGTAGAAAACCCAGACTCAGACAGAATCTGAAGTCTGGGTTATCCTCAACGAACCCAACGTCCTGAATGTACTCGAACGTCACTCGGCCGTTAGGACTATTGTCCCAACGTTCTTGCCACCTGCACCTGACCCTATCATCTAGAAGCCTCTTGCTCCATAGATTTCCCACCCTCTCCACATCATCGTCGGAAATCCAATCGTTCCGCAGCAATGACACATTCAAACCTCTTCTTAACCTGAATGCAACAGCACGCTGTATGACAATCAGGTCAAGAGGGGGTGCACCTAATAAAACCTGCATCGCATCCGTTGAGACGGTGCGACATACAGGCAAGCAAGCTAGCATCATACAACGCTGTATTGAGAGGAGCTTTTGAGACCCCAAGACAGTCGTGGCTGCCTCCCACCATACAGGGGCTCCATATGTGGTGCAGGCCACAAACAAGCCACGATATATGGTGCGGACAGCACGACGTCCGAGACCCCAATCACTCTTCAAAATACGCCGTATTTTGCCTACGGTCGCCTGCAGTCGCTCCTTCACATTCGCCAAGTGTGGAGTAAAACACATCCTCTCACTTATGGTCAACCCCAGCTATTTGACTTGCGTCACATATCTGATGCTGACCCTGTTCACACGGACAATCGGTGAACGAACCGGTGAGAATTTACCTTTCAGCAGCATTTCCACCGTTTTGTCCATCGATATGTCAACCCCCACACCTAAACCCAAAGAATTAACGATCTCTAAAAGATCTCCTCCCGCCCGTTCTAATTCAGACCTCGAGCGACCTTCAACCATAAGAAAAAGGTCGTCCGCATACGCACAACATTTACAGAGTGGCTCGAGCCGACCAAGCAGAGTGTCCATCGTAAGGTTCCAAATATATGGACCACAGATGGAACCCTGCGGGCAGCCTCGACCAACTCCAATCTCCACACTCCCATTCATGCCGACAAGAGAGGCCTTTCTGTCCGAAAAATATCTCCGCCAAAGAATAACTTCCGGACAGCCAAGCTCCTCCAGCCGTTGCACCACTCGATCCCAGCTTAGGTAGTCAAACGCCTCCTTGAAGTCAATAAATATTCTAAGGACATACATGTTGACATTCTCTCTAACGACATTCTGTACAAAAAACTACGCATCCTCTATACTGCGTCCTTTCCTGAACCCAAACTACCTATCCGACTAGATACCCCGCGTTAGCTCCTGAAGCCGTTCCACCATGACCCTTTCCACCACTTTTTCAAGTACTGGAAGGAGACTGATGCCCTAATAAGATCGAGGATTGCTCCTGATCTTATCAGGGGACTTCAGGAGAGGAACAACCCTAGCACTTTTCCACTCGTGTGGAAAGTATCCCTCCCAGACGCACTTATTACAAATGGCCTCTAGGTATTCCGGAATGAACTTCCATAAGCTTTTACACATCTCTCCGTTCAAACCATCGAAACCTGGGGACCGTTTAGACCTAACCAGGCCAAAGGCGTACCCCAACTCCCCATCAGCTAATGGATGGACAGGCACCTCTTGAGGTACCTGCACCTCCGACCTAGGAAAGAACGCACCTAACAGAATCTCCGCACACTCTCTCCACGACGATAACAGAGTGTCACCGACGCGAAGAGAGGTGATATCCTCCCTCCTACGACCCCGACAGATCCTATAGACCTGACCCCAGGGGTCGTTCCTATCCTCTCTAACAAAACTCCTCCACTCTTCCTATTTAATTTTAACTAACATCTCTTTATACTCCCTATCCGCACAACTAAACTCGTACCTAATCTGGGGTGTGAGGCTGACAGTCCTCCTCTTCAAGATTAACTCACGCGTCCACCATTTAATCTTACTGATCTTATGACTTTCACACCTCTTAAATACCCTATCATTTAACCCCCAAACTACCCCATATAGACGAGCAATTTGCTCGTCAACCCCCAACTCCTAAAACTCACAAAGCGGTATACCGGATACCACTTCCCTAACCATGAGTCCATATTGGTTCCAGTTAGTACCAGTGGTACGCCATCGCCGCAATGGACTCTCATAAGGCAAGGGAGGGGATCGAGGATTAACTATAATTTGAATCAAATTATGGTCGCTCAATCCCTACCCTCCCTTAACCTCCCATCTAACGCTGAAAGCCCTACTTGCTGCCTCATTCATAAGCGTCACGTCAATGTCGCTCACGCCCCCAGGCCCATCGAACGTATACCATTCGCTCGGCTCATTCAAAATGTGAAGGCTATTAGCCACCACCCATTCGCTCAATGCCTCGCCTCGACTGTGGCTTTGGTACTCAGACGAATGCCGCGATACCTTACTGAACCACATTGAGGACGAGGCATTCGCATCCATCCCTAGGATTAATGGGCTACTACTCGCAAGTAGTTATCCACCATCCATCCTACCGAACTCCCCTTCTATCGCTACACATATACCCAGTTGCGGCGTTAGCTCTAAGGTCGGTGAAGACCTTAAAACCCCCAGGAAGACACCGAACCACACCATTGCTGGCGTAGGGCTCCTGGAGTAGAGCAATACCGCACCCACCTTCGACCATACAACCCCCCAACTCACACTTTACGGCATAGGAGCCTTGACAGTTAAGCTGGATGATCCCACTCATCAATGTTTGGCGAGGGCGCGCTCAACAATGCCACAATATATAGGGCAGACAGCTGACATCATTAGATGCCCAGCTGGCCTACCCTTAAACCCACTGTTGCGACAATGGGGCAGCCTTGTGGCCTTCTTGACAGCACCTCCGACAGACATCTGCTCTAGCCCTACACTTAGCCACCCTATGGTCAAATCCCATACAACGGAAGCAGCCAGCGACGGGGCTATCCGGTCGCACCCTGAAAGAGAACCACTTTATGTAGCACCGACCTGCCTCCACCTTTTGAACAACTTCCTTAGAGGAAGTAGTAGGCACCTTACTCCTGACAACGACCGACCAGGTCTCCACAGGCTTCGGCACCACCGGTGCGATTGCCTCCAGCACAGGGGCTGAAGGTGCAGGCATTGGTGCCGACGGAGCCGGCATTGACTTGCTCGGCGTCGAGGAGGGTCTCCCACAACTCCCCCTAAGGGCATCCACCTGACCGCGAAGATGGGCATTGTCGGTTATGACCATCATATGGAGCGCTTCGTATTTTGAGGCAAGCTCCATCAGCCCCTTCGCGTCCCCAACATCAAAGCGTTTAACATCAAACACCAGCTCGTTCAATTCCCCCGTTATTCACTTGGCAGCCGAAACATGGCTGACTGCGAGGCCACATTGACGCTTCCGCCACAACTTCCGCTCCCTCCCTCACTTCCGCCCTCATGACGCGGCGACACCGAACGCGGCTTGCTCCGCGTTGGCGACCTTACTCCCGTCGCTCTCGCCACTTCCTCCTTTCCTCCCGACGTGGAGTCATTCACGACTGTAGAAGCGGCGGATTCTCCGCTTCCAGCGAAGGTCTTCGACTTCCTCTTCCGTACAGGAGGCATCCTGCTGCCCAACTAACCTCTCAGGCGAACTGATCCGCTGGCGTACCACTAGCGCAGAAGGCTCACGGACAAAAAGACTCTGGAGCAGTTGCTCTCCAGGTGCGTACGTCTGAACGCGCTGAAAATTTCAACCCACGCAAAGGCCCGCTCAGTAACAGCGACCACCCAAGCGGTCGATTATAGCGTGCCCGCAATAGCACAGCCCACAACCCCAACCAGAAGTCGGATTAAGGCCACTCAATTGGCCACTGGCCGGACAAAGTCCCCGTAATGGTCCGGAGCGACCTATGTGGCGCTGAGCCGAATCGAACCGTGGGTCCTCACAGGAGTCGCACTCTCCAACACAAGACAGACGCTTGCACCCTTTGGGCAATCCTGTCCAGAACCTCTCGACACTGAGCCAACTAGACACCAGATGCTCAGCACTGAACTACTGGCAGGCAGTCCAGTCAGCAAGAGTGCCAACAACACGGAGCTAAACTGGAACCGTGCGAAGCTTCCGCCAATAACAACAACGTGGATGACCACGTTGTCCGTATATAATATAGTGATAATTAAATTACTTACCGTATTGTCGCGACGATTTTGTACACAAAAATTCACAAAAAAGCACAAAAATGTGTTCCCGCACAAAAACACTCGCGGTCAATAAACCTCGCACCCAACGATCGCACCAACAATTTCACCGAACCGCTACGCACACGCGCCAGGCAATAACGGTGCCAAATAAATCGCGTAAACAAATGACCGCACAAAAGAAAATCGCAAATTAATTCACCGAAAATACACTTTAAATATCACAACGATGCGCACACACGTCTATCCGCGTCGACAGTCAACTAACGAAATGATACACTAGGAGCAGTCGGGGCTAGTGCCCAGGGCGGCAAAATTTGGAAAGTAGAAAAAAAAGTGAGCTGTCAGTTGACAGCTGGCAGATGTAAAACATCGAAAATATTTTATAAAAGTAATAGCAGAGAACGTATACTTATAGAGAAAGTTCACGATATCGAAAATTTAGGGATATTTCAATTTTGGGATATTTAATGTTTTGGATGAGCGTGTTTCACCACAGAAAATTATTAGCGTGTTTCACCACTTAACATCAGGGGCAGGAAAATAACAGAACTGAACATTTTCAGTGTTAAATGAGAAAAATTGTGCTATTTTATTATTATTTTCGATTCACGAGTTTTTATCTTGATCTCACCGACTATTGAGGTCAGTCATATGATAACGTTAACAATGTATCAAGAATTTATGCAGGTTTACAGGCAAGAATACATGAAATTAATGGTCTTGCAGAACATGCTATTTGTGCCGCTCATTCTATGAATTTAGTTGGAGTTCACGCAGTAGAATGCGCGCCAGAAGCTGCTTCTTTCTTTAATACTGTACAAACTTTATATAACTTCTTTACTGCATCGACGCACCGCTGGGTAGTTTTACAATTTCATACTGGAAAAAGAATTGCGTTACAATCTTTATCTGCAACCAGATGGTCAGCTCATTATGAAGCTGTTCATGTACTTAATCAACATTTCGACGAAATAATCGAGAAGATTGAATATTGAAGAAAATATGGAAGAATATGCAGTTACAAGACAAGAAGCTAAAGGTTTACGAATTCAATTGGAGCGACTTGAATCAGCATTTATGCAGATACCTTGGCATTTCTTACTCTCACGATTCAATGCCGTTAGTCAAAGATTGCAGAAAGTTGATTGTAGCATTGCTGACGTGATCGACGATTATCGTTCGAAATCTATGAAAAAACTGCTTTAAATATTTCAGAGATAAAAGAATATAAAACGGCAGTTTCTAGAAAAAGAAAGAAAAAATTACATGCTGATGAATCACGGGATGGAGATGTACAACTGTCAGGTCGAGACCACTTTAGAGTCAACACTTTTAATGTCAGTCTTCACAATCTAGATTCTGAATTGCGAAAAAGATGTGTTGCATATGAAAAGATTCATGAAAAGTTCTCAGTTATTATTGAATTTGGCAATTTGGATAATAGAGAGATTCATATCTGAGCTAAACGTTTACAAAATGTTTATTCTTCAGATCTTGAGTCCTCATTGGAGGACGAATTTGTGCGCTTCCATGCTTATTGCACTGCAAAACAGGTGGAACAAAATTCACCTTCCGATATTCTGAAACTTTTACGTGCAAACGACCTTTGTACAGAGTTTCCGAACGTAGAAATTGCATATCGAATATTTATTACTTTACCTGTAATAAACTGTAGCGCAGAACGATCGTTTTCTTGTTTGAAAAGAGTTAAAAACCACTAACGTTATGCAATGAGTGCAAATAGACTCAACAGCTTAGCTATTCTATGCATTGAATCAGATATACCTCAACGTTTAGATTGTGAAGATTTAATCGAACAATTTGCAATTCAAAAAGTCAGGCGTGTTTGCCTGTAAAAAAATTATTGTAGTACAATTGTTAGTCAAGCTCAGTGCAAAATTTGTAGTTTTAAGAACAAGAACCTATATTTTTTATATTATACTGAAGTATTATATATATAACAAATTATTTGCAATAAGTTAAATATTTAAATTTTTTAAAAACGTAATATCAAATCTAAATAATTTTAAGTGAAATTTCAGTGACAGGGGCGGCATTTTTTCCAGTGCCCAAGGGCGGCAAAAATTTAAATCTGGCCCGGTTAATGTAAAAATTACATTTATTAGAAACCATCTACAAAGATATAATACCCAGAGAGCAATCAGGTAATGAATAGAAAGAAATTTATGAATCAATGACTGCTAAAGGTTTTATTGTTTATTCATAGCATGTCATAAACATAGAAAACCCGTTAATCTCGCATGAACCGTCAAACTTAAAAAAATTAAATCCACTTCTAATAGAATACAAAAGCTATGTGCTTATTTCAGAAATAAAAGCAGAATATTTAATATACAAGTTTGATTTGAATAAAAATTCACTTATGTATGTATAAACTAAGTAGATCTATATAGATAAATGTTCTACCACTCGGAGAACTATTACCAATACCTTGATAAAATTGTTTTCTCAAATTCATTGGCTTTACAAATTGCACTGGTAGACAGAGAGTATTTGTGACATGAAAAATTTTAGATGTTTTTCATGCAGTTTGATACCCTGAAGTCAAATCTGAAAACAGAATTTTCCGTCACCCACAGATATTCTGTAACACGGGGCTTTAGATTTTACAATACATAAAATTTTATTATATTGCATCATCACATATTTTCACACGATCGGGGATTTATCCGGTCTGTACCGGTTCTGCCTGCTTGTTTGAAGTAAACAGCGTATTTTACGATCATTTTATTTTAAAAAATTTATCAGTAGACTAACGGTGTCCGAATCGGTTACGTGTTCTATGTTTGGATAACAAAACGTTTTTGAGTTCACATTCTTTTACGTTTTTGAAATTACTGTGTTTACTCAAAATGGGTTCCTTTGACCACCGATTTTGTTTTAGGAAACAAAAAAAGTCACAGGGTGACACTGTTTCGCCCAACCTGGCGCAAAATTTTATCGCGACGCGTTGCTTTTGATTTCGTTTTTCCATTTTCATGACGAGCACTACAAACACATGTCTACTCAACTTGACGCAGCAGGCGAACTAAACAAGCTAGAGCGATGGTACATATAATATATCCATGGAGAGGGGAGAGAAAGGGAATTTCAAGGTCACAGGTTTACCACAAGCGCGGCAATAAAATCAGTCTCATTACTTAATTGTTAAACCTTGTACATACATATGAACAACTTTGAAAATAAATCACTCGCTAATAAACCGTGAACAAGAGCACACTGCACATTAATTGTTTTACACCCCCGCATTTTTAAAATAATAAAATTAAGCAAGAAAAACGCTTCTTGCTCCAACATTTGCATACATATGCACGTCGAATAAATAGTTTAGTGCAGGAATTAGAACAAAAATTACATAAAGTTCTTGGCACATAACTGGTTTACGATCGGATGATTTGTCTGGTGAGATTTTAAGAATTTCTACAGTTGCTGCAATTACCGCTCATTGGAAAGCGTACTTATAAAATCAAATTACTTTATTATCATACATACGTTTACCCATTTACGTGCATACAAGTATATAATTCCCCGTTTGGAACATTTTGGTTAACGGAGTTGCATTCGCTGCTTTGTTAGCAGATAATGAGCGCCTTTACTGTTCTGCTCAGCTGAACGTTCATAGCTCTGCCGGCACTTGAAAGCGTCGCCCACTTGGTCGCTGCACCGTTGCTTCTATTCTGTCAACGCATCTGTTCTGAGAGCTCTGTTGCTAGCAGCAGTTATTATCGCGCTTTATTAGTTATATGCTTTCTCTATATTTTTTGCATAAACTGCCTGCACTAAATGTTTAGTGAGACAACGCATTGTTAGTGAGCTGTATACAACTTCGTTTTTTGGTGATTTTCTCTTCGCGTTACATTAAGGGTGTCCAAAAATAAACGTAAAAAGGATAATGTCTCTTGAACACTCCAAACGAGAACGTGCTAATATAAAAAGGTTCAGCCCTAGAAACCGTAAGAGCCTTCCAGGTAACCAGCAAAAACTACCCGAAAGCTTTAGATAGACTCAGGGAACGCTTCGATAATCCCATTCTGATTTTTTTGGAAGGAATTACCTCCTTATTCACGCTGCAAAATGCCGATAAATCAAACTATCAACAATTGTGTAATTTGATTGATAAGGCATCAGCTATATTCAGTTCATTAGAATCATTGGGCACAAGCTCTAATATCGTACAAGCAATGCTGATTTACATTGTTATTGGAGAAACTCGCAACAAATGGAATGAATCGCTAGACTACAAATCGCTTCCAACTTGGATACAATGCACCCAAATTTTAGAACGCCATTGTCAGTTTTTGCATTCATCCGACTCCTCGTCACACCATAAGTTCGAGTCCACCAAACCAATTCGGATTACTACCCGTGGACAAAATTCATCATTCGCCATCATTAAGCCTTCTTGTGTTCTTTGCTCCAGCGATAAACACAAAATTATTGGGTGTTCTCAATTTAAGGACATGAACACGAATCAACGCTACGATGCTGCCAAGAAATACGACCTCTGTATCAATTGTCTGAGCAACGGTCACAGACTAGCTCAGGGTGCGTCGAAGCATCGCTGCCGCTCCTATAACAGAACGCATCATACGCTCTTGCATCATGACAACGCGACTCTGCCTACACTTGCAAGTGCAACATCCCTTCCTGTTTCGCAATCGTTTCAAGTATGATCATCATATTCAACCAAACCTCATACATACAACCAACTAGCAGCCACGCATTCGCATATGGAGACATCGGATCACGGGCAGGTCATTTTAGCAACAGCTTTAGTTCTAGTTAAAGATTTCATGGGAACCTACAAGCTTGGAAGAGCTCTGTTCTCGACTCATGTTCTTAAGTGAATTTCATGACCAACGAGTTCGCACAAAGGCTTCACCTTCGTCGAGAAAAGTACTACATTGGCATTCGCAACATAGGTAATTCAGTAACCAATCTTAAAGCTCGAACCACCACAACAATTAAGTCACGAACATCAGCATTTCAACTTTCGCTCCAGTTTGGTATCACACCCCATGTTGCATACCAACCTGATGCTGAAATTGACACATTAAACTGGGAATTGCCAGCCAACACAACTTTGGCTGACGAAACCTTCTTCAAACTTTGACGCATCGATCTGTTGCTTGGAACAGAGGCATTTTTTAAAGCTCTCGCTGTTGGTCAAATAAAGCTTGGCCAAAATTTACTTACATTGCAAAAAACATTATTTGGCTGGGTGGTTTTCTGGAAAATACCAGTCGAAGTTTTATACGCCTTCAAATTCATGTCTGCTATTTCGCGAAGGCTCTTTTGACGCAAACATGCAACGCCTTTGGGAGCTCGAAACTGTCGACTGCAAATTCAACCCTATTTCATCTGATCATCGGATTTGTGAACGTCATTTTATAGCCACAACACATTAAGATACAACTGGACTCATAATTGTGAGGCTGCCATTTAAGGACAATCCAGCTGCATTTGGAGCCTCAGTGGACATCGCTCGTCGCCGGTCCTTATCAATCGAACGCCGTCTGTCGCATTCGCCAGACATTTATCCCCAGTACGTCTCATTCATGGAATAATACGAACGTCTTGGTCACATGTCTGTAGTAAAAGCGCCGAAATTAGATGAACCACACTATTACATACCACATCACTGCGTACTGAAACCTACAAGCGCATCAACAAAGTTACGAGTAGTGTTCGACCCCTTTTGCTAAACTACGACTCAAACATCGCTAAATGAATTACTTTTAGTTGGACCAACCATCCAAACAGAGCTGTACATGTTGTTACCGCACTTCCGTTTGTATCATTACGCTATCACCGCAAATGTCACTAAAATGTACAGGCAAATATCTTTGAATAAAAATGATCGTAAATTTCATCACATTCTTTGGCGAGCTTCTGCAGACGCAGATCTTCTCACATACCAGCAACGACACGTTGTTGTTTTTATTCACACCAAAGCCAGTTCACAAGCCTGTCACAAGGCGCACAATACTGTCTATCGCTTTTCGATCCACTTGGAGTGCTCTCACCACTCGTGATAACCTCCAAAATAATCATGCAGAATTGTGACTGCTAAAATTAGGTTGGGACGAATTGGTTTCCCAACATATACATCAAGCCAGGAATTTTTGCTTAGCATCTCTTAACTCGCTTTCATTACTCAACCTGCCTCGCTATTGTCTACTACCAAATGCTCGCGACAATCACATGGATTTCGCGACACATGAATTCGGACATACGGATCAGCGATTTACATACAAGACTCCGACGGACAGGTTGCTGTATATTTACTCACAAGTCAAGAGTCGCACCAGTAAAAATGCAGTCTCCCATCTTCTCGCTTGCTCTACGAGTATGCTAAGTTAAAGAACGTATTCTTCTCTGTTCGCATAACTACTTTCTTTACAGTTCTACATTGGGTAAAACAGCAATTCATGGGCAACAGGGTATCTGACATACAGGAACTGACTGTAGGTGGACAATGGAGGTATGTGCCTTAAAAAGAGAATCCAGCCGACCTAGTATCTCAAGGCTGCCCTGCTGCTGAGCTCAAATCTTCAATATGGTTTTCTGGTCCTCCCTTTTTGCAAGAAAATGCAATTAAATGGCCAAGGCACACAGACAATATTGAGCTTGACATGGATATTGTGAACAGAGAGAGACGCAAGAAGATATTTGCTGTAGTTAAGGAGTTCAATTACTTGATCGATGTCTTAGATGGCATAAGCTCGTATATCCATTGTCTGCGTCTCATCGCCTGGCTCTTTCTACGACAAACGCCATTTCGCTATCTCCTGACGAATTACGACGCGCATCATATTGCATTATCTTAAATATTCGGAAACAGCATTTTTCAAATGATATTCAATTGCTTCGAAAAAACCAAGCTCTAAAAAGTAACCTGAAGTTTCTTACACCATTCTTGGACAACGTAACCGGTTTTGAACTCATAAAAGTTGGCGGACGTCTAGATTATGCAGATTTACCCAACCCGCAGAAACATCCGATTTTACTACCCAGCGATTCCCAATTTGTACTAAAGTACGTTCGACACCTACATTTACGAAATTTTCACGCAGGCCCAAAGACGTTGGTCGTCTTCGTCAAATTAGAATTTTGGATTGTCAACGCTAGAGATGTTGCTCGTCGCATCGTTCGTTCCTGTGTGCATTGTGTTCGTTACAAGCCAGTTAGCAGTATTCGTGTGCCTCGTAACTAAAGCTGTGCTCATCGAGGTGGTCTCCGACCTATCAACAAACACATTTCTGAATGCGTAAAAGCGAATGAATAGTCGCCGTAAAATGCCATGTGATATCTTTTGCGACAATGCTACCAATTTTGTGGGCGCATCTAACCAGTAAAAGGACCTCACACAGTTCTTGTTCAAGACTGAAACGTTAAATGAAATCTATAAATATTGTTCCTCTGATTTTATTAATTCCCATTTCATACCAGCCAGAGCACCTCACTTCGGCGGCCTCTGGGAAGCTGCAGTAAAGAGCTCGAAGGGTTTATTAAATCGCACATTGGCAACACTAAATTGACATTTGAAGAGGTAAGCACCGTTGGTGTAGAAGTAGAAGCTATTCTTAGTTCACGTTCGCTTCATCATTCATAATAATTTTTTTCATTGAGTTATAAAATTCATAAAAAACAAAAATTGTTCCCAAAAATAATCAAACTTTAACTGTTAATATCTTTTAAACGGTTGAGTTTACCGAAAAAATCGTGAAGACGTTTTTTGTAGAGCATTCAATTTCATACAAAATCTAAGGAACAAGCTAATTTTTCAAGTAGTTAGAAACGAGATATAAATTTTTCTATCTGATAATAAGAAAAAATAGAAAACTGTATGTTACAATTAAGAACTTATGCTTTGAGAGGCTTTCTTAGAGGTGTCTAGGAACCTATTTTTCCGAGTACCAAACGAAAAGAAAAATATTTTTTTTAAATCACCCTAGCATACATACACATATTGTACTCATAATTTTCTTTACTTATATCAATACTCAATTCTTCTAAAGAGTAATTATGTATATACATATGAACAACTTTGAAAACAAATCACTCGCTAATAAACCGTGAACAAGGGCACACTGCACATTAATTGTTTTACACCCCCGCATTTTTTAAATAATAAAATAAAGCAAGAAAAACGCTTTTTGCTCCAACAAACAGCTTGGTTAAAAGGTTGAAATAGTAAAACGCCCTTTGCAGTGTCAATGGTTTGAAGAGAACCTAAAGACCACGTTACAGGCTGCTATTTTTTCTCACGAATATTAAAGGCATTGGAGTGAAGTCGAAACATACGGTTAAGTACTGTAATATACCATCAGCTTTAAGACCTGTCAAATACAGTGAACAACCTTCTATTCCAAAATCACCGGAATCTTGGAGTCTCGATAAATAACTAGAATCGACTAGCTCTTCAAGTGATATTACAAAGAAAATGGCAACCGATCCTTTATTTGATTTACCACAACAGTGCCGCATCTAATTTCACAGGGTGAACTTAATGTCTGAGTTCGACATCTAAGCCTTTCAAAATCGCAGTCCGAACTTTTATCATCTAAAAGGTTGCAACTTTCTCCAAAGTGATGTAAAAATAATTTTTTACAAAAAAAGGCAGAAAGACCTCAGAAATTGCTTTCTTTAAGAGGGGAATCTAGTACATCTTTTGTTTAACGCACTAGGACAGAAACATGATCCGCGTGATTGGCGTCTATTCAATGATTCCTTTATACTTAGTTTAAAGGCGGTATTGGTTCATACCGGTAACAACTATCCACCTGTGCCTTTAATGAGAATATGAGAGTTCTTTTAGAGCACATCCGATATCATTATCATATGTTTGGGCGAATATGTGGAGAACTAAAAGTAACAGCTCTTATTTTTGGAATGAAACTAGGATATACGAAATATCGTTGCTTCCTTGGCGAATGGGACAAAAAAAACGTTAGCAGTGAACCTCTAGCTGATTCTAAAAAGGTATTACTACCACCTTTACATATTAAATGGAAGAAGGTTCTTGCATCTGAAACAAAAACTTCCAAGAGTCAGTGAGGCAAAAATTAAGGAGGGAATATTTGTGGGTCCGCAAAGAAGAGAACTAATGAAAGATAAAACATTTGAGGTAATGCTCAATAAAACTGAAATACGAGCCTACAGAGCTTTTGTGAAAGCTGACAATAACAAAGATCTTGTGACTGAACTAGTTACTGCCTATAAAAAAATGGGTTGCAACATATATCTTAAAATTCATTTTCTGGACTCCCATCTGGATTTTTTCTTCAAAAATTTAGGGCCGTAAGTGACGAACATGGGGAACGGTTCCACCAAAACATTTGGACTATGGAGAAACGGTACCAAGGCAAGTGGAGTGCCGATTACTGCTAGGCATTGTTAAGGGATACTCCAAAAACAAAAAATCACCGAAAAATATCGGCAGTAATATTTTAAGGATAATATAGTAATATATCTATCGCTGCATTTTTTAAACAAAAATCTTCATAGCAAACAAACTATAGATGTAGAAATCTGTAGATATTTTCTGCATTTGTGGTAATTTTTACACAATAAGCACTTTGCTCTGTTCATGTCACAAAAAACAAGTGGATTTTTGTTTACCAGTGTTATTATCTAGAATGTGATAACAATCATCAAATTCATATGGAAATTCCTTTTATGACAATAAGGGAAAGATTTACAGCCCGACATGAAGAAGTAACTATAAGTACATCTCATCACATACAGTCCGAAATCAATAAATAATTGCTATCCTCTTCTTAGCTTAAAGGTATTGAAGATATTCCTGAACTAAAAATAAAACCTTCAGATTCCACATTAACAAACAATATCAAAGATATCCAAAACAGGAAGCAGAACTCCTCAAAGCCAGAAAATATAAAATTGGAAGGTATAAATTTACATCACGTAAATGGTCACGTTTCGCTTACTTTGGTTTTAATAAGAGCGTTAATCATTATATTATTATTATAACTGTCGGTAAAACTGTCACTGTTCTGTTTGAACTTCCAGTTAGACGTAATTAGAAAATAATAATAACAATAAAACATAATATACAAGTAAAGATAAAACAGAACTTTGTCCACTGGCAAAATATATTAACATGAAACCTTCATTTTTTATGATAGAATATATAGAAAATAATATTTTTGACACCAGTGTATTTATACATAAACAAACAAGTTAATACCACTAGTTCATATTACATGAACATATTCTTCTTCTGTCATAAATATGTAACATGACACTTACGACCCATATGGTCCGTATTGAAACATTATATGTACTAGACTTCTGCATGAATGTACCCATATCTAGCTTGACAGACCTGTACCTGACCTGCACTCATTCTTTGCTGTACAGTATACCTCTTAGGGCAGAAGTAGGTAGCACAGCATTTTTCTTGTCCTCACTTAGAGTGAGAACAGTATATGGTTGTACTCCTTGTGGGTGAGTACTACATTTGTCATTTTTTAATACGCTGTACATTAAGCGAAATTATAAGGACAGCTTGCCTGTGCTATTATACAACTGTGCAGATGAATTCAGTATTATTCAACACGTACACAAACATGGATGCTCAAGAAAACGACGGCCGTGCAATGAACGCGCAAGAAAATGTAAGTTTTTGTTGCAAAAAATTATATATTGCCATTATATTACATACAAATCTATTTTGTAACTAGAAATATCTGTTGTTTTATATGTTTGTGATTTTCTTTTGTATATTTGTGGTAATAGTGCACGAGCCCCAGGCAAAAACAGTGATTGTCGATTATATGTATGTATGTATGTAAATGTTAATTATTACATATATTGAAACTAAATTGTTTGAAATCAGACTTTACCCTTGGACAGATCAAGTGAGTCTCCATTTAAGGAGTACGCTGCGTTTATAAAATCAAAATTATTAGCTGGTGAGCTTAATCCTACCGTTTCTCGTGGTCGGAGCAACGTGTGGGAGACCTTTTCCCGAGTAATTGATAAAAACAGCATAGAGACGACTGATGCAATAGTGAGCAACACTTGTAAAAATGTGTATAAATTTAACAAAAGCACATCTAATTTGGTCAAACACAAGTGCCACATAATGGCCAATAGCCGTAAGCGCAGTCTTCTTGCCGTTGATGTTAATATTGAAACAGAAAAGAAATGCATCAAACTAACAACGGAGTGGATAGTAAAGAATGGTCGATCATTCAATATAATTGCGGATTCGGGATTAAAAAACTTGGCTCAGTTTTTTATTTCTCTTGGTGCGAAACTGGGAGAAAATGTAAATACTGAGTCAGTACTGCCGCATCCCACAAGTATATCGCGAAACATCCGTGCTCTCTACGATTTTCATTTTAATGAATTGAAATCCGAGATTCAAGAGCACAAAAAATATGGATATAGTATCACTTCGGATATATGGACGGACGACTTCTTCAAAGAATCCTATATATCACTGACGATGCATTACGTCAAAAAAGGCACACTTAAAAACCGTCTGCTAGCAGTAAAATCAATGGGTAGAGTCGCGTGTACTGGTAAGAATTACAGAATGTTATTGGTAATATTGGAATCTGTGTTTTATATCAAAATTTTTTCAGGCAATGAAATTAAAAACAAAATTAATAGAATTTTATGCAACTTTGGATGTGATTTGCTGATGGACGATCCAATCATTGTTACTGACCGAGGAGCCAATATGAAAGCCGCTTTCAACGAACACTGTGTAAACCACTTGGTCCACAATGTGATTGGCAAAGTTGTCAATGAGGTATCGGAATTGCTGGATTTAGTAAACCGTTGCAGGAAGCTTGTTAAGTATTTTAAAGAATCTGGTCAAAACACGACATTGACAACAACTTTAAAAAGCTACTGTAAAACTCGTTGGAATACGATTTTTAATCTTAAGTCGGTTGAGTTAAACTGGATAATATTTTTGCAGATTATTCCCAACCTATTCAGAGCACTAACATTATATCCTATATTCAAGATGAAATTCAAACGTATAAAAATGTTAATAAAGCTTACAGTGAGGATTTTGATGCTCTGCAGTGGTGGTCAATTAACAAAGACCGTTTTCCGTTGCTCTACCAAATTAGCTGCGAGATATTAGCAGCTCCGGCGAGCAGTGCAGCATCTGAAAGAGTTTTTTCTGTAGCAAAAAATTTAATCAGCGAAAAACGCTCAAAACTTGCCACCACTGAAGACTTGGTCAACAAAATAATGTTTCTCCATTCCAATATTAATGAATTAAATATAGAATCTTTCGTAGCATAAAATAATTAATATAATTACTTTGAATTAAAATATTATTAGTTGCTACGCTCTTCTTCTTCTTCTTTACTGGCGTAGGCACCACTTACGCGATTATAGCCGAACCAATAACAGCGCGCCACTCTTTTCTTCTCTTCGCTACTTGGCGCCAATTGGATATTCCAAGCGAAGCCAGGTCCTTCTCCACTTGGTCCTTCCAACGGAGTGGAGGTCTTCCTCTGCCTCTGCTTCCCGCGGCGGGTACTGCGTCGAATGCCTTCAGAGCTGGAGTGTTTTCATCCATCTGGACAACATGACCTAGCCAGCGTAGCCGCTGTCTTTTAATTCGCTGAACTATGTCAATGTCGTGGTATATCTCGTACAGCTCATCGTTCCATCGAATGCGATATACGCCGTGGCCAATGCGCAAAGGACCATAAATCTTTCGCAGAACCTTTCTCTCGAAAACTCTTAAGGTCGACTCATCGGTTGTTGTCATCGTCCAAGCCTCTGCACCATATAGCAGGACGGGAATTATGAGCGACTTATAGAGTTCGGTTTTTGTTTGTCGAGAAAGGACTTTACAATTGCCTACTCAGTCCGAAGTAGCACCTGTTGGCAAGAGTAATCCTGCGTTGGATTTCCAGGCTGACATTGTTGGTGGTATTTACGCTGGTTCCAAGATAAACGAAATTATCTACAACTTCAAAGTTATGACTGTCAACAGTGACGTGGGAGCCAAGTCGCGAGTGCGACGACTGTTTGTTTGATGACAGGAGATATTTCGTGTTGCCCTCGTTCACTGCCAGACCCATTTGCGTTGCTTCCTTGTTAAGTCTGGAGAAAGCAGAACTAACGGCGCGGGTTTTGAGGCCGATGATATCAATATCATCGGCATACGCTAGTAGCTGTACACTCTTATAAAAGATTGTACCTGCTCGATGCAATTATGCAGCTCGAATAATTTTCTCCAGCAGCAGATTGAAAAAGTCGCACGATAGGGAGTCGCCTTGTCTGAAACCTCGTTTGGTATCGAACGGCTCGGAGATGTCCTTCCCGATCCTAACGGAGCTTTGAGGGTTGCTCAGCGTCAGTTTACACAGCCGTATTAGTTTTGCGGGGATACCAAATTCAGACATCGCGGCATAGAGGCAGCTCCTTTTCGTGCTGTCGAAAGCAGCTTTGAAATCGACGAAGAGGTGGTGTGTGTCGATTCTCCTTTCACAGGTCTTCTCCAAGATTTGGCGCTTGGTGAATATTTGGTCGGTTGTTGATTTGCCAGGCCTAAAGCCACACTGATAAGGTCCAATCAGTTTGTTGACGGTGGGCTTTAATCTTTCACACAATTCGCTCGACAGAAACTTGTATGCGATGTTGCTGAGGCTAATCCCACGGTAGTTGGCACAGATTGTGGGGTCTCCTTTTTTATGGATTGGGCATAGCACACTTAAATTCCAATCGTTGGGCATGCTTTCGTCCGACCATATTTTACAAAGAAGCTGATTCATGCTCCTAACCAGTTCTTCGCCGCCGTGTTTGAATAGCTCGTCATCGATTGGGGAATCGGGTTCGCCTTCTCCTGGTGTTGTATGTTCACTGCCATTCAGCAGGCTGGAGAAGTGTTCCCTCCATAATTTAAGTATGCTTTGGGCATCGGTGACTAGATCACCTTTGGGGGTTCTACAAGAGTATGCTCCGGTCTTGAAACCTTCTGTTAGCCGCCGCATCTTTTCGTAGAATTTTCGAGCATTATCCTGTCGGCCAGCTTATCAAGCTCTTCGTACTCACGCATTTCGGCCTCTTTCCTTTTCTGTCTACAAATGCGTCTTGCTTCCCTCTTCAACTCTCGGTATCTATCCCATCCCGCACGTGTTGTGGTCGATCGTAACGTTGTGAGGTAGGCAGCCTGTTTTCTCTCCGCTGCGACACGGCACTCCTCGTCGTACCAACTGTTCTTTTGCACTTTCCGAAAACCAATGGTTTCGGTTGCAGCTGTACGTAAGGAGTTTGAAATGCCGTCCCACAGTTCCCTTATACCGAGTTGTTGACGAGTGCTCTCAGAGAGCAGGAGTGCAAGTCGAGTAGAAAATCGTTTGGCTGTCTGTTGTGATTGCAGCTTCTCGACGTCGAACCTTCCTTGTGTTTGTTGGCGTGCGTTTTTTGCTGCACAGAGGCGGGTGCGAATTTTGGCTGCAACAATATAGTGGTCCGAGTCGATGTTAGGACCTCGAAGCGCACGCACATCCAAAACACTGGAGACGTGTCTTCCGTCTATCACAACATGATCGATCTGGTTGGTGGTTTTTCGATCCGGAGACTGCCAGGTAGCTTGATGAATCTTCTTATGCTGGAATCTAGTACTACAGATAACCATATTTCGGGCCCCGGTGAAGTCGATCAGCCTCAACCCATTTGGGGATGTTTCCTCGTGGAGGATGGAGCCATGTGTAGAAGTTCACGCAAGTGAGGAAAGTACTCTGATCGCCATTCACTAGGGAGTGGCCAGAAACGATTATTTTACATATGACTCAAGCAGCTCACGACTTTCGGTCTTTGACCAAGTATCCTCTGGGTAGCCTAAGAACATCCGTTTGAAGGCGAGCTAAAGTGAGAAGGCGAAATATTCCCTACTTAGGGTTGTGAGCTGGGTTTGGGACCCGCCACGTAAAAAAACACCCCCAATGAAGAACAGTTGCTAAGCTCTATGTTTTATAATAAACACATTTTCCATGAAAAAATAAAACCAATATTTTTTTTATCTTATTCTATCATATGACATACCAGTCATGAAGTTTCTCTCACTGTACAGTAAGTAAACTGCACACTAAAACACTGTACAGTGTGTTAACTGAACACCAATTTTGCTGTACTCATTAACAGCTGTACAACTATGGAATGAGGGGAAACACTGCCTGTCAATACAGTCAATATTTCACTATTCACTCACACTTAAATATACTGTGCAGAAAAAGAAGTGTACCCACTTCTAGAATAAGTAATTCATTTGCCGTTATGGGTGCATTCATGCGGAAGTCTAATATGTACTTTGCTAATACTGTCCGCCTTAGGTGGTCTCGAAATGTAATTCATAGATTGTAAAATGAATCTTTTCACTTGTAACTTATGTCCTATCTCAAGTGGATTGTAGATATACTTCCTAGAATAGAATACTAATATTTGTATCTAGACTTAAGCAAAATATTGTATATAAGAAGACATAATAAAGTTGACCACAGGGAGTTGCCCACGGCAGCTGCCCACAGGCAGTTGACCACGTAGTTGCCCACGAGAACTCGACGGAGTTATTAATTGGCGATCCTGCCAGGAGATGAAATAATCCCTGGTGGACCAAAATGTAATAAAAAGATTCGGCGGTAACCATTTAAGGGGACAAAAAATCCCCGTGTTACCGTTTGACAAACGATTAAGTATCCTCAATTGAGGAGAAAAGTAAAAAAAAAAGTTGAAAAATCGCTAAGTCTAAAAAGATACACATAAGTAAAAAAATCTCAGCGCCACTTAGAAAAATATTGAAAAAATTTCGAGTGTGTGTTTGTGCCAACTGCCAATCGAACGCGCCACGTCTAAACGGATTACGGATGAACAACAAGCAAACGTACGCGTTACAACAATTTAAAAAAAAAAAATTAAAATAAAAAACTACAACTGCAAATATAAAGTGATTTCAAAATTCGAATTGAAGAAGAAAAACTAAGAGTGAACATTTGTGAAAATTTCAAAGAAGCAAAAGAAAGTGTGAAAGCCCCTCACAAAAACAAAAGAATCAAAATATTTCTGTAAATCAGAAATTTCGCCAAAAACATCTTATATCATCTAAACATCACACACGGTCGCCAACGACGACCATCGCACAACCAACGGCCAAAATTCTACTCAAAAAGAATACAGTATCAAATTCGACAACAAAAGCAGTAGCAGTAAAAGCAGCAACAGAAATAGCAGTAATAAATTTTAAAGGCACCAACCTCGTTAACAATAACAACGAATTCAACAGCAGCATCAAATTCAACAACAACAAAATAGTTGCTCTTATATTAATTAATTGCATTAAGTACAAAATGTTTGCTGTGAGTATTATAAAAATAATAATCATGTCACTCACGACTATCCGTGTTTAAAAAAAAAAAAAACAAGATGAGATCAGCATCAAATTCAACAACAACAAAATAGTTGCTCTTATATTAATTAATTGCATTAAGTACAAAATGTTTACTGTGAGTCTTACAAAAATAATAATCATGTCACTATCCGTGTTTAAAAAAAAACAAGATGAGATCTTATCTTGACAAGATACATTACATAAGTATATCAAATATATAAAAATCATATTTAATTAAATCTAAAAAATTTTAAATGAAGCCTCGACCAGCCAAATAATAAAATATTTTTTTAAAACCGCGATTCACTACCGCAAGGGGGACCCTCCGGTTTATAATATAAACTCAATTCTGCGAATCTGAACTTCAGACCCTCCAGAATAAAAGAGTATCTTTTCCCAGAAAAGATCAAAACAAATATTTAAATACAGACAGGCAACAAAAAACATATATGCCATTTAATTAAAATAATATAGGAAATTACTACAATAGATTTATGCAAGAAGAAATTTAACTATATATTTGTGAGTATTACTATATATGCTATTTCATGAAACTCACAAATATACGAATAAAAAAAACACAAAACTGAAAAATAAAGTCAAAGAAAGAAAAATATCATTCTTTGGGAGCAGAGACTCCCGAAGCGCCTGCCGAAGAATTTACCAGCAATATTTTTTTGAAAAAAAAAACTAATTATTTTGGGACAAAAAGGTCCTAAAACGCCAGCTGAAGATTTATACCAGCAGAGTAAAAAGAATAATTTTAAATTTGCTGGTATTAATACCGGCAAAATAAAACAAAAAGATAATGGTAAAAAATATAAATATTGGTTGTCAAAAAAGTCTTACGGTATTTTTGTTGAATGATTTATTGAATTTATTGAAATGGTTTATAACGTTTGATGACTCATGCCCAGCTCATGACCGATGCTACGGCTGCTACTATGCCGGTCTCTTTCGACCAATTCAGCGATTTTATCGCAATTCTCGGCGACAGGCCTTCCGGAGCGTGGCGCATATTCGACCACCTCTACACCAGAACGAAAACGTTGAAACCATCGTTGTGCGGTGGAAATGGAAACTGTATCGGGTCCATAAACTGCACAAATTTTAGCTGCTTGAGATGCATTTTTGCCTTTATCGTAGTAGTACTGTAAAATATGCCGTATTTTCTCTTTATTTTGCTCCATGTTTGCGATGCTATAACTCACGAACGACTTAAAAGATTAAAATCATCGATTAAAAATCAAACAAACACGTGTTAGCGCGTGAAATGAGCTTTCCAAAAAGGTATAGCATGACCCGATGCGACGAATAAAACTAGAACTACCCGCTTTCAGCGCCAACTAGCGAAAATGCCGTAAGACTTTTTTGACAACCTAATATACAATCAAAATATCAAAATACAAAGTTTATATTACTTGGGACAAAAAATTCCTAAGACACCAGCCAAAGAAAGTACCGGCAATACTAAAAATAAAAAAAATACTTTTAAATTGTGGAACAAACAAGTTCTACAACTCAAGCCGAAGATTTTACCGGCAAAGTAAAACAAAAACGAATGGTGAAAAGCCAAATAGAATATAAAAATACAAAATTTAAAATACTTGGGACTAGAAAATCCTAAGACGGCAGTCGAAGATAATACCGCCAATAATATAAAAAAATATACTCCAAAAAAGGAGGTACTCATATTTTAAATAAATAATTTCACTAATGTAAGAGAAAAAATTGCTGAAATGTATTCAGGCAATAATATATAGGTTAACTTAAAGTTAAAGGAGCAACTTATCTCCATTGCGATGCATTGACGCACCAAGACTTACAAAAAGCAAAGGTCGCTCTTATCGCATCAACCCAAACGCGCTACTTCAGCCGCGATATAGCATTACTAAGAGAATCGAAGCCTATTGGTAAAAAGAGCTCACTCTTAGTTCTGAACCCATTTCTAGACACGAAGGATCTACTTCGTGTGAATGGTCGGCTTGCTAATTCAAGCCTAACGTATAATGAACGCTACCCTATAACCATACCAGAGAGGTGTCCGTTTGCCACTTTATTTATTAGATATATCCACCTACTAATGATCCACGCCGAACATCGCCTCATGCAACATATGGTCCGCCACGAGCTGTGCATACCCCGACTGAAGCCCCAAAAAAGAAGTACATTTTCATAATCTGCACTATGCATAAGCAAAAAATGCGGTCGCAGATTATGGCAGTCCTTCCACCTGAACGCTGCAATTTTGCTCTGCCTTTCACCACTACAGGTGTAGGTTTTGATAGGCCTTTTATGATAAAGGCATCCATGCTAAGATCGCCTACCCTCATGAAAGGCAGTACATCTTGAGCTATGTACGAATCTGACGACGAAGGCTTTTCTTGCGGCTTTCGCTCGTTTCGTCGGACGACGAGGCTTTCCATCAAAAATCATGAGCGATAATGTTAAAACTTTTATTGGAGCTCAAATAGCTACCGAAAGACAGTTTGTGGTTTGACCAAAAATACGCTCCTCAAGATATAAATTGGCAGCTTATCTCCCCAATCGCCCCTCATATGGGCGGTTTACGGGAATCAGGTGTAAAAAGCTTCAAATCTCATTTTAAAAAGATAGCTGGCACCCACAAATTTAGTTTTGAAGAATTCACGACATTGTCAACTAGAATTGAAGCCGTTCTTAACTCACGACCTCAAGCTGCACTCTCGCAAGATTTCTCAGACTTTACTGCCCTCACGCCAGTGCATTTTTTTAAAGGAGCGACCATTCTGGCCACACCTGAGCCAGGCGTGGAGTCGATTTCCTTATTAAACCGTTGGGAAAGAATTTAAATTCTCCATCCTGACTTCCGTCGCCGAGGGAAAGATGAATATTTAAAGGACCTCCACAGAAGGTATTAATGGAAAACCACAGAAAATGCGCCTCAGCCTTAAGATTTTTTCTTAATCAATGACGATTGTCTCCCCGTACCGAATGGCGGCTTGGCAGCATAGAGAAGCTCTACAACGGCTCCGACGGTCATATTTGCGTCGTCGAACTCCATACACAAACGGGAACAAAAACCAGGCCGCTCGTAAAGCTATGCTTCTTGCCAACCGCCGATAAAACCGAAAAGTAACGTAACCGTAACTGAGAAACAAAGAAACAAAAATTAATAATAGCAAAATGATCAACTTGTAATAAACACCAACAAAATACAAAAACAAAACAAGGTCGATCCATATGACAACTCACTCGTGCCACGTTACGTGACACCACCGGCCATGTGATTATACACATATATACATATATGATAATTAAAAATACTATTTCTTAACAGATCAATATGGATGCCGACATGCCAATTTTACCTACGCACAATGTGCGTTCCGCCGTTACGGTTCCGCGTCCTAAAGCTATCCCAGTAGCAGCGCCGCGAACAACCATCGCTGCGGCACCTCCCCAAGAAATTCCAACGGCTCCGCGCAGTGACCCGCAAGCAATGGCTCCGGAGCAGCCACAGCGTCAATGCGGCATGCGGCACCATCACACGATGCTGCACCGCACCGCCGGACCCGACCGCGTCCGTCATCATGCCTCTCGCAGTCGTACTGCCAGCCGACGGCCCCCGTGACCGCAACCGTGAAGGCCGGCATTACCTTTCGAGGAGTCCCCCTAGACCGCAAGCCCGCCGTACAACAGGCCTCAGCAACGTTGTTGCAACACTGCAACTTCAGAGGCTACTAGGCTAAATACTCGCCTAGGGGGGCCAGGATGTATAAATGAGCATCCTCCCCCGAACATCCACACACACACACCACAATAGCACACCACATCAACTCAATATATCAACACTGACACGCATCCTTCACCACACTCATCACATCACCACTTACCATCCACATTACTCACGACAGCAACACATATTGACACCCACACACAGGTACACCAACCAACAACCATCACACCGCCCCCATACCAAAGCGAAAATGGGAACCGACGAAGAGATCTAGTTCAATTGGTTATCGATATCAGCAACGATCCGTGCATTTTCACAAATCTCCCACGCCGACGGTCCCCGCGACTAAGTTTTCAATTTAATTTTCCGTTGTATCATCAAACCCTATTGGGTATATACCGTCCCCAAAATTATTATTAGTTGTGAATTCTAATTTATCTTATAAACATATTGAATTTATTGTATGCATAAAACCAATGCATAGATAGCAAATATACAAAATGTACATACTCCAAATACGAATGCACACAAGCAGCAACTGATAACAGAGTATCAAATATGTGTACTTGTGTGCATAAGTACATAAGTAAGCCACAATTAGAAATATGAAATGTATTGAAAAAAGAAATTTTAATAAAGATCAGTGTCAAACGTGAACTCTCAGAGTACAGAAGTAACTTAAAGAGTTTTTCTATACAATAACTCTAAAGCACCCGATATCACACGAAGTTAATTATGTCATATGCCTCTGGTGAATGGTCGTAGATTATCGCAAGCTCAATTCAGTTAAGGTCCTCGCAAATTGGGAAATAATAAATTATTTACAGTCATCTATTAAATGAGTGGGTTTCATCAGATTCCATAATATATAGAAAAAACTGCGATTTTCGGAAACATTGGAAAGTATGAATTTTTTCGGTATTAAAACGATACATTCCAAAGATCGCTAGGAACAACATGTATTAGTTAGATGCTTTGTTTATATCGATGACGTATCTATGGAGTCATGTGTTGGGAGGATGGAGTCATGTATAGAAGTTTATGCAAGTGAGGAAAGTTCTCTGATCGCCTTTCACTTGGGAGTGGCCAGAAACGATTCTTTTATATATGGCTCAAGCAGCTCACGACCTCCGGTCTTTAACCAAGTATTCTCTGGGTAGCCTAAGAATATTCGTTTGAAGGCGAGCTAACGTGAGAAGACGAAACATCCCCTCCGTCGACAAGTACTGTCATTCACCACAATAGATGAACGTATAGCCACAATCCGCATTAAAGCGAAGTTTTTCAACATATCGCTGATTTGAGCCCACGCCCCGGCGGAAGAGAAGGAAGATGTGACCAAATCTTCCCGTGATATTAAAATCGTTCTCGGCGACCTTAACGCCAAGGTGGGCATACCTTCTTTGCCTTTCTTAGGCACTACGGTCGGTAAATTCAGCCTCCACGATGACACATTTCCAGATGGGTTGAGGCTGATCGACTTCGCCGGGGCCCGAAATGTAGTAACCTATAGTACTAGATTCCAGCATAAACAAATTCATCAAGCCACCTGGCTGTCTCCGGATCGAAAAACCACCAACCAGATCGATCATGTTGTGATAGACGAAAGACACGTCTCCAGTGTTTTAGATGTGCGTACGCTCCGAAACGCAGGTCAACAAACGCATGGAAGGTTCGACGTCAATAAGCTGCAATCACAACAGACATCCGAACGATTTTCTACTCGACTTGCACTCCTACTCTTACTCTCGTCAAAAACTCGGTATAAGAGAATTGTGGGACGAACTTTCAAGTACTACTATTCAAAAACGGTGGCGAAGAACTGATGAGGAGCTTGCATCAGCTTCTTTGTAAAACAAGGCGGGGCGGAAGCATGCCCAAAGATTGGAATTTAAGTGTGCTCTGCCCAATCCACAAAAAAGGAGACCCCACAATCTTCGCTAACTACCGTGCGATATCAACATCGCATATTAGGTGCTATCGATGGTACTGTGTTGAAGATTAATGCCCACCGTCAACAAACTGATTTGACCTTATCAGTGTGGCTTTAGACCTGGAAAATCAACAACCGCAAAGATATTCACCATGCGCCAATTCTTGAAAAAGACCCGTGAAAAGAGAATCAACACGTACCACCTCTTCGTCGATTTCAAAGCTGCTTTCGACAGCACAAAAAGGAGCTGCCTTTATGCCGCGATGTCTGAATTTGGTATCCCCGTAAGACTAAGACAAAAGACTGTATAAACTATAGTGGAGCAGCACGAAAAACTCCATCAGCATCGGAAAGGACCTCTCTGAGCCACTCGATACCAAACGAGGTTTCGATCAAGGCTGGAGAAAATAATTCGAGATGCAGAACTTAATCGAACAGGTACGATATTTTATAAGAGTGTTCCTCGTAGCGAAAAGAAGAAACGACTGGCGTACTGTTGTTATCCCGGCTACAACAGCGTACGCTGGGTCTAGGGCCGTAAAGAAGAAGAAGAAGAATATGCGGGAAAAACGAATAGCAACACTTTAAAAATATATAAATAATATTTTAAACTTTAGAATATGCAAATAAGAAAATGCGACTAGACGAATATACAATTGCAGTGGAAAAATTGGAGTTCTCAGAATACGCAATAAGCTCAAAAGGGATAAACACAATTCTCGAAAAAAACGGTAGCTAAGTTCTCAGTCCTACAAATTCTCAGGGAATTAAGATTCTTCATAGGAAAGTTAGGTTACTACCGACGATTTATCCAGGATTATTCGAAAATAGCTAATCCATTAGCAGCATCGAATTTTCATTAAGCGCCGCTCTATCGCTAGATGGTAGACCAATAACTTCCATTTCGAGAACTTTGAAGAAGGCCGAAGCACTATGCTACCAACGAGAAAGAAATGCTTAGCATAATATGGTTACTTAATTCGCTTAGGAATTACCTCTTCGGTCCTAAGGAAATTGACTACCTCCTTCTTACCTATGTCTTAAGCCATAAAAACACCAGCAGTAAAACGAATCGATGGAAAGCCAATTTAGAAGAGTATAATTACGAACTAACTTATAAAATTGGTAAAACAATTTTAGTTGCGGACGAATACCGATCCAAATACATTCACTCACACATACGATTCATAGCGGTGAAAGCTCAGGTCATAATTTTATCCCTGGTACAGAAGTTAATCAGCCCTATAACGCATTCCATCGCATACTGCTCGAACAATTCCGAACGTAATTTCAAAATTCCTAGAGTGGCATTCACTAAATACAATCTAAAATTTTCCAGCAAGTATAATTTCTGGCATGCTTCTCAAAAAGTTACACACGCAATTGTCGTTTTTCGGGTGGATTGTATAAATTTGTCGTAATGCATTAGAACACTCCTGGATTTCCATCTACTGCTCGGCCTTGCTTTCTTCGTAACCATTTCTTCGACAATGCATTCCATCTATAATATAAAGGCATTTCCGAATAGAGAAATGTTCTCGCAAACGGTTCACTGACGCAAGTTGAGAAATAACTCGTCAATGTCAATTTTGTTATTAGCAGTGTTTCCGTTGGCAGTACTGTATTCTCTGGGTTGAAATACACTCTTTGGCCTTATCCAAATCAACTTCGAGATGCACAACAATCGGAAAACGTTCATGAATTGCAAAAGCAAATGTCTTGCAAAGCGCTTTATTGCAGTTCACGCATCAACCCATTTGATACTTGCTGACCTCATCTCGTTCAAGGCCAATAACCGCCATGTTGCTTTTTTGGTGACGTACTTGTAAGCGTATTTGATCGATTTCACCAAACTGCAATATTCAACATTGACATGAATTTTGAATGTGAATTAGTCATTAATGGCGAATATGGCACGATCCATGTGTTGTCAACTTCGATATTCACTCTAAATTGAAAGCTGAATGCTCCGCCATTGTCGTCTGGTGAGCGATTCCGTTAGAGTGGATTTCCATCAAAGCACGTGGATAGTGCTTCGTGCATTTATTGTGAGACATACAAACCGAAGTGGGATTGTGGTGTCCGCAAGATCCATGAACCATATTGGTTTTCACCACTTCGTATAATTATAGATCTATCCCTGGATCAGAAATTCCCACAGAAATGATTTCATCAATTTGATCTGGTGTAACCACCATCCAAAGAAGAATGTGTGCGTGCGGCAAACCTCTTTTTTTGTGACTCAACGGAGTACATGTGCTGTGACTCGTGACGATCGCTTGCTAATTGACCACGGTCCGCAATTCCGCACGTAAGACATCGCAAGCTGCGAGTACTCGTGCATGTGCTTTGGGCTACCAATGTACTTGTTGTTGATAGCAAAAGGAACGCCGACCGATATTAGCGCGACTTCTTCGTGGCATTGTAACAAATTTCAATCTGTGATTGATCACTTTATATGAAACACACAAAAAGTTTTCTTTGAATTCAATAATTTACCTTTTCAATAGCCGAAATAAAGAAAGCAAATGACAGAAATTGAACGATTCAAAAAATTTACAAATAAATCAATTGGAAAACAAAACAAAAAAAAAAAATAGAAAAAAAGTATGAAAAAGACACTCTTTAGAAATTTACGCTCGTAAGTCGATTCAAAATGAAACGATTGAGTCAGCTAAAGCGAACACACAAAATCCCAACTTATTTTTATATATAAGATATTATATTGGTGTAAGTATTCGGCATACATACTCTTCTATAAAAATTAAAAAATTTCATTTTCTGTAAAAATATTTGGCTTTGAACATTTTTCTAAAATTTTATCATTTACGCAATAGTGAGTACAAACGTTGTGTAACGCTGCCGCAATACTAGCGATTTAAAATGCCTGCCATGGGTCGTAGTGAAGCTCACGACCACCCAAAAGACATCAAAATCGATTTTTAAAACACCTATTGTTCTTTCTATAATATTTTTCGGTTTTGCATATATTTTATTATACTTCTCTTCTGGGCCACCTGGGAGAAGGGTACAGAATGGTAACCATGGTTCTAGGGCATATCCAGCATCTCCTGTACAAATGTAAAACGATTTCTATTTTTGAAAATTTGTGAGGCGTTTTAGGAATTTTTATAACATACACATGTATAAGTATGTTTAATACTCAAAAGCCAAGGGTTTGGTTCACCATTACGATACTTTTTCTCATAAAAATAACAATTGCTGAATTCCATATGCATGAGTCGTGATTGCTCCCAGAATACTGAGCATTCACATCACGAACTTTCTTACTATAGTATGTATCTGAAAATCATTGAGGTTTGAAATGTGGATTTGTCACCAAACTTACAATCATGGCATTGGTATTAAATTATTCTTTGCGGTTATAATAGAGATAGTTGGAGCAACGATTTTAATATGTGTCCTGTCTACACCCAAAATTGCGTCGAGAAATCCGTATTTCTGAAGGAATTCACTTGTGTTTTTTCATCATTACTTAACTCAATGTTTATCCACTGAAGACACAAATGGGATTGAAGCAATCCCAATACATCTTTTAGGGGCCAACAAAATGTTGACAGAGCCATTGCAATAATAAAGCAATTTCTCAATCCATGCTGCTGCCGCCCTCAGCTAAAAAAAACTTAAAACCGAAGACAATCGGTGTAGTAAAGATATAAATGACGATCTTGAAGATCTTGCATTCTTATCTAGAACGCCGAGGAAGCCAAGTCCTTCTCCACCTGATCCTTCCAAAGAAGTGGAGGTCTTTCCCTTTCTCTGCTTCCCCCGGCAGGTACTGCGTCGAATACTTTCAGCGCTGGAGTGTTTCGCCCGTTCAGGTCTGGTCAGCGTAGTCGCTATCTTTTAATTCGCTAAACTATATTAATGTCGTTGTATATTTCATAGCCCATCGTTTCATCGAATGCGATATTCGCCGTAGCCAAGGCACAAAGGACTATAAACCTTCCGCAGAACCTCGTCCATGCGTCTGCACCATATAGCAGCACGAGAATAATGAGAGAGAGAATAAAGTTTGGGTTTTGTTGTTCGAGAGAGGACTTTACTTCTCAATTGCCTACTTTGTCTGAAGGCAAGACATATTCTGCTTTGGATTTCGAGGCTGACGTTGTTGTTGGTGTTGATACAAGTTCCAAGATCGACAAAATTAACTGCCAATTTGAAGTGACGTGGGTGCCTAGGCGCGAGTGCGACGACTGTTTCTTTGATGACAGGAGATATTTTGTCTTGCACTCGCTCACAACCAGACCCATTTGCTTTGCTGCCTTATCCATTCTGAAGAAAGCAGAACTAACGGCGTGGGTGTTTAGACTCTTATAACAGATGGTGCCTGCTCGATTAAGTTCTGCAACTCGAAATATTTTCTCCAGCAGCAGATTGAAGAAGTCGCACGTTAGGAGTCACCTTGTTTGAACCCTCGTTTGGTATCGAATGGCTCGGAGAGGTCTTTTCCGATGCTAACGGAGCTTTTGGTGCTGCTCCACGTCAGTTTATACAGTCTTTTGCCTTAGTTTTATGGGGATACCAAATTCAGACATCGCGGCATAAAGGCAGTACCTTTTCGTGCTATCAAAAACAGCTTTGAAATCGACGAAGAGGTGGTGCGAGTCGATTTCCTTTTTTGTTTTTTGGCACATGGTGAATATCTTTGCAGTTGTTGATTTTCCAGACCTAAAGCCATACTCATAAGGTCCAATCAGTTTGTTGATGGTGGTAGGTAGGTAGGTAGGAGTGCAGCCCTATCGGGCTCAATTAGCACTGATGTGCCATTTTGATACACTATTCGTAGAACCTCCTGTATCTGCTGTTACGTTCCACCCTCTCTCTCAAACCATTTTGAGGTTTCGATGAAACTACTTATGTCCGATATGCTTTTGGTGGAAATCCATTCAAGGTTTGGTGCTTGGTGGATTCCGAGTGTTTTGTGTCGTATCTGTGCCAGAGCCGGGCATTCGCAGAGAAAGTGGAGGATTGTTTCCTTGTTCCCTGCTACTCCGCAGCTTCGGCAGATGTCGTTGTAGGGCATACCCATTTTGGACGCATGTACCCCAAATGGCCAGTGCCCTGTTGTGGTAGCTGTTATTCTGTAAATACTTTTTCTTGACTTATTTAATAGGTCGTTGGTTCTTTTCCTGTCGTATGTTAGCCATAATTGTTTAGTTATGACGCATTTTGTACTGTTTTTCCACCTGTTGTTTGCAATTTGTTGAAATTGTTTATTGATCTCTCCTTTGATCGATCCTAGCGGGCCCGGTATGAGCTCCGCCTCGGATTCATTGAGGAAAGCTCCTGCCTTTGCCAACTCATCAGCTTTTTCGTTACCGAAAATGTTCCTGTGGCCGGGAACCCAGATCAAGTTTAGCTGGAGCTTGTCTTATATTGTGCTTAGTGCTCTCTTGCAGTTGTGAACTATACTGGAATTTGTCATGGGTGAAGACAATGCCAGGAGGGCCGCCTGGCTATCCGTAAATATAGTTGCTTTATGTATATTCCCGTGATTTTCTAATAGAACTTCGCAGGCTTTTTCTATGCCTAGTACTTCTGCTTGGAAGATGCTAGCCGAGTTCGGTAGACGTATAGAGAGAGATATGCCCAGATCAGCGGAGAATACCCCCGTGCCCACTCCGCAGTCCATTTTGGACCCGTCGGTATAGACTGAGGTGGTACCCTCCTCTGCAACTGAGCCACTTCTCCATTCTCGTCTAGATGGTATCCTCACCTGGAAGTGTCTATTGAAATCCAGCTTTGGGAGAATATAGTCTGATTTATTAATAGTGAGCTTATTCAGGATCACACTATGTCCGTAGCTCTGCTGATTCCAACCTCCCAATTCTTTTATTCTTATCGCCGCAATAGCTGCTGTTTTTTGAATAAAAATGTCCATTGGTAGTTGATGCAGGATCACATTGAGCGCTTCAGTCGGACATGACCTGATTGCGCCCGTAACACCCGCACATGCTGCTCTTTGTATTCCATTTAATTTTCTAATGTTGTACTGTTTATTTAGCGCTGGCCACCATACCAGAGCTCCATATGTGAGTATGGGTCTTATGACCGCCGTGTACATCCACATGATTATACTTGATGGTGGACTTTAATCCTTCGATAGAACCTAAAACGCGATGTTTAAGAGGCTTATCCCACGGTAGTTGGCGGAGATTGTGGGGTCTCCTTTTTTGTGGATTGGGCAGAGCACACTTTAATTCCAATCGTTGGGCATGCTTTCGTCCGACCATATTTTACAAAGAAGCTGATGCATGCTCTTTATCAGTTCCTCGCCACCGTGTTTCAATAGCTGGGCCGGCAAAAAATCGGTCCCTGCCGCTTTGTTGTTCTTCAGGCGGGTAATTGCTATTCGAACGACTTCATGGTCAGGCAAAGGAACGTCTGCTCTATCCTCGTCGATTGGGGAATCGAGTTTACTTTCTGCTGGCGTTATACTTTCACTGTCATTCAGCAGTCTGGAGAAGTGTTCCCTTCATAATTTTAGTATGCTCTGGGCATCAGTCACCAAATCACCTTTAGGGGTTCTACAAGAGTATGCCCAGGTCTTGAAACATTCTGTTAGTCGCCGAATCTTTTCGTAGAATTTTCGAGCATTACACCTATCAAGCTCTTCATACTCGCGCATTTTGGCCTCTCTATTTTTTCGTCTGCAAATGCGTCTCGCTTCCCTAGTCAACTCACGCTATCTGTCTCATCCCGCACATGTCGATTGTAACGTTGGGAGGTAGGCAGTCTGCTTTCTCTCTACTGCGGCACAGCACCTCTCATCGTACCAGCTATTCTTTTGCATTTTCCGAAAATGGTATCGTTTGCAGCTGTGCGTAATGAGCTTGAAATTTCGTCCCACAGCCACAGTTTCCTTATACCGAGTTGCTGACGAGTGCTCTCAAATAGCAGGAGTGCAAGTCTAGCGAAAAATCGACATCAAACCTTCCTTGTGTTTATTGGCGTGCGTTTTTTGATGCACAGAAGCGGGTACGTGTCTTGGTTGCAAAAAGATAGTGGTCTGAGTCGATGTTAGGACCTCGGAGCGTGCGCACGTCTAAAACACTGCAAACCTGTCTTCCATTTATCATACTATGATCGATCTGGTTGGCTCCTTGCTGGAACCTAATACTACAGGTAACCATATTTCGAGCCCCGGCGAAGTCGATCAACTTAAACCCATTTGGGGATATTTCATAGTGGAGGCTGAATTGATACGTTGATGACCTGAATTCATTAAGTACGAAGTGATGCAGTTTCCTGTGTTAGAACATAAGAAACTGTTTCCGCAAACGTTAATTTTGGACATAATATCGCAGCTAATCTTGGTAAACTCCACGGACTTGTGTGCATAAGCTAAGTGAAGTATTCTCTTAATCGCTATCGAAAACTCCTGCAGAAACTCAGTGGCTTTTCACTTCGATTTGGAATATCTGCTTCCTGTGTTCACTACCGAGGACCGAGTTTTTTACTTTGCGAAGACTGTTGACGTAAATGTTTTCTTTGGGCTCATGGAAACGATCTCTCAATTGCTCCTTTTCAGTTTTAATTTTATCCCACTCTTCCGAAATTCGTGTGGATGCCTCTGTTAATTTGAGGCCACCTGTGATATATGTACATTCTGTTCTTTCAACTGTGAGGCCACCTGTGCTGATATGTCCAAACGCGTCTCTAACTGTGCTAACATTTGTGATGACACTTCTGGAATCAAAATATTTGCACACATGTATCCTGCTTTTCCCTGTATCAGTGTCCATGAATATTGAGTGTCTCCGTTTTATTCCATTTGACCATTTGTTGGCCATCCATCTGGTAACCATTTGTTGATATACTACGAGGTTCCAGCATTTTTTCAGTTTAGGAATTTTCAGCTCGTTCATCTATCTCTTTGGGAATTTATTTGGTAATCTCACTTCTCACAGTAAATGTAACGGATAAATTGTCAACCTTTTAACCCGTTTCTGGGTTCGATTACTGGATTGTTAAATAAAAGTTCCATTTGATTAACCTTGTCATCCGTACGCTTAGGTAGCAGCCTGACGAAAGGAGTATTAGATATATACGATTCGCTGGAACACTAGATATACATTTGGTGTCAGTGTGTGTCTAAAGAAGGTCTCTTGCGCTGCGTACTCCTTCGTCCAGTTTGTGTATATGGGCGCTGTGAATTTAGTGTGGGAGAATGTTAAGTTCCTTACAGAGAAGAAGCAAGAATGGTTGGAGGGATATGTTGACATCAATATAGTACAATCATCTGCGTACAAAGTGATGTAAAATGTAGAGGAAGTGTAGAAATATGGAAGATTAACAGTATCGTGGAGAGGACGCCATCCTGCGGAGCTCTTATTTAATATTTCTTAAATTGCAATTTTGACCTCTGATAGTACGAATGATTACCGACTGTAGCGATGCATGATTCCAACGCTATGAGGATTGTTTGCTCAAAGGGTGGTTTTGATTTAGGTCATAAGCTATCTGAGCATTATGGATGTGCCGTACACTCTGCACCTTCATGTTGGTGGTCTGCTAGACTCAGGGGTTGAAGGAACGTCGGAGTAACAAGGCGCCAAGTGTTTTCACTACTGGGGAATGGGGAGTTATTTTTTTTTTCACTATTTATTTATTTATTGGATCTGCTTTTTGTTTTAAAACCCTAACAATAAGTAATAAAATCTTAAATCTATTTAAAACTAGAGAAGCTCAAGCAAGTGATCGAGTTGTTTTGGTGATACGTTGCTCTTTAGTACGCTGGCATATCTCTTTGTTTTAGGCGTCTTTGATCGCATTAATGTACTAAAGCATTAAAACATTAACCAGTGGGTTTGAGTGATTTCGTAGTTTAGTTATACATATAATTTATTCTACTTTACCATAGAAATGCGAAGATCTCTATGGATATTTTCATTACGCATGTGCAAATGCGTATTGACTGCTCGATTGGAATGCCATACATCCAAATCGGTTTCATGACCGCTTTGTATAAAAGCACTTTGTTATATAGGCTAAGTTTAGAGTATTTATTCAGAAGTCAATTTGAATTTGCAACTCTAATCTTCATGCAAGTTATTTTACGAGAGATATGTTTTCTCCACCTAAGCCTTGTACTTATGTAGGTCAATACCAAGATAAGTTACTTCGTTCACTTGAGGTACTCAAATATTGCTAAAACTTGTCTATTATTTAAATAAGACTCCAATGTTTTATACAAATTCTATAGGTAGAATTTTTATTAATCTTATATAAAAGGCCTTCAGGCCATACCTTATGAAACACCTAAGCTACGTCTAGAAATATTACTGAACAGATAGTATCTGTGCTCAAATGCTGTCCTTATTTCGTTAGTAATTCTATTTACTTGCTCTATCGTGCTTTGTTTTGCACGAAACCCGAATTGGTGAAGACTGATTGGTCTGTATGAAGACGGCTGTGTTAAGTCTTCCCCAGGTTTTATCATAATAGTTTTTCCATGAAATTGGTTAGTATCCAAAACTAAGAATTGCATTGAGGAACAAAGAGAAAACTTAAAGTTGTTCTTTGAGCAATTAAGTTGAAATACCTTTTTGAGGTGACTTGCAAAACGATTAGCCTTTCCCTCGTTACTTCGGTACCAATTTCCACCAATGTCCCGTCAGAGAACTTAAAAGTATAGAGAAGGTGCAAATCGAAATCTGTATGATGGTTCGATTGCGCGGCTAACAGAGGTGATAGAATCAGAGAACTTAAAAGTATAGAGAAGGTGCAAATCGAAATCTGTATGATGGTTCGATTGCGCGGCTAACAGAGGTGATAGAATCATAGTAGGGAATTCACCACATTCGCTGCTATTTAGCAGAATTGAGCCCGTTCTCTGGCAGAAATATATACAAAATGACTAAATACATGCGAGAATATATAAAGAGAACTGTTTTGAGAAAAAATATACAAAGTCACACAACAATGTAAAAAAGCATTCTCTGAGTGACATATGCATGCTTATATTGTAATATATGAACCATATGCGTGATTATTTCGTATCAAATGAACCATTTTTTTCCGAAAAATGGTAAAAATTTTAATTTTTTTTACAAAATCGGGAAAAATTATTTTAATTTTATTTCTCTTTATTTTTCTTTTTTAAATTTTAAATAAATTAATATTTCAAATAAATTATATTTATTTCCACTATTACAAAGTGAAGATGTGCAAAATGAACTTCATTTTTTCAAAGTAAATTGATGACCTTCATGAAATATGCATATTCGCATTATTTCGTTATCATTTCCATATTTGTACCAATGAAATTTCTATTGCATATACATACATATGTATATTATTTCTTTGGCCCATTTGTCCGTATGTTTACGAAAGCAAATGCGAGCCACATGCATACATATGTACGCACATTCATAATAACAAGTGTCGCACGCGTCTTTTCGCATCTCCGTTGCCACGGTCAACCAATGGCTGTGCCGAAAAAAAATTACCTAATGGCCGCCGATTGTCACCGCTTCCCTTGCCCCTGTAGCAGCTTCGCCAACAAACTAGCGTAAATATGTATGTATGTATACGCATGGGCATGAATACATATCGACGCAGATTTTTGTCACGGAAAAATATTTTAGACAAATATTATAAATCGACAACTCCTATGGTGCCGCTTTTCTCACTTCTTTCTTTGAACAAACACCAGAAGATGTTCAATTTATGATTTTTAGCTTTTGCCATAAAATAAAAGGCAAAAATTAAAAATAAATTCTGTCGAGATTTGAACCCGCGTACTCATCGTGGCTTTTCAAGCGCTTACTACCAACACCACCATTGACACTTGTATTGTGTTGTCCTAATTATGGTTTGGTTATGCATGAAATGGATCGCCGATTGTTACCGCTTTCCTTGCCGCTGTAACAGTTTCGCCTACAAGGCAGCGTAATTACGTATGCATATGTATGAGCTTGCATACATATCGACGCAAGTTTTTGCGAGCCACGGAAAAATACTTATTTTAGAATTGACAAATATTGTAAATCAACAAGAGCTATATTGCCATTTTTCTCGCTTCTTTCTGTGAAGAAGCATCAGAAAGTTGTTCAATTTATGATTTTTAGCTTTTGCCATCGTCGCGAAAAGACACTTGTTGGCAAAGGCATGCTCGGGGAGATGTTACGGCGTCTGTTTTTATGAATGAAGCGAGGTCGCTTGTGGCATATGCGCCTGCGTTTATGAATGAAATCGTTTTTGTTGTAAAATTTACTACATTTGGGCTTCGTCAATTCGGCTGCCATATTGACTTGTGATGCTTCTGCTATTTAGACAATTGTTGTTTTTGTAGAACAATGCTTCCATTTTTTGCTGGTGACATATTCACATGTATACGCATATGTTTGTATGCTTGTGCATTATTTGTTCGGAAGTGTATGCAAATATATGTACATATAAGTACATACATAATACATATATATGAATGTATGAACATGCAGATCAATGCGCGCACATGCAATAAGTATATTGCTAAGTGATAAAATCATGATATGAACTTCGGAACGCGCACATGCGTATATGTACATGCAATCATATGAGCAGATAATAGATTAAAAGGCGATGTATTTATATGAACATATGTATATTGTTGTGATAAATTCAATTTCTATTACTAAGAAACATAATACAAAAATATTTCTTAGTAATAAAAATAGTCAAATCAAATAAAATTATTAAATATTCAAGTCCAAATTGACTACAAATATTACTATGCATGCATTTATACAAAATTATAATCATATCATAATTATGTTTACATGTCAATATTCAATTGCCGACGGCAAAACGCAAAAGCATATGTACATATTTGCATACATTGCTATTCCCAAATTCAAAGCAAAAATTGAAGCATGAAAATATCACAATGCTGTTGTTGGGAGTATCATAAGGAGCATTCATACATATATATATTTATGTCTCTTCATATGTATGTGAGACAGAGAACATAATATGTTTTGTACACATTTTTCGGTGTTAAAAATGAAACAAAATATAAACAAGCAAAACGAAATTCTTCATTGCGAGTTTCTTCATATTCTCTGCTTGGGCATACATTCATGGCATCATATACCGAAAATACATATATTTATAATAAAATAAATATATTTATTTCTCTTCATCACAGAACTGTTAAAAATCTTAACATTTTACAGCGCGAATTCTGTGCTTGTGAGGTGAATTCCCTACTATGAATCTAACGAATGTTCGCTGTCGAACCTGCACCTTCTCTATACTTTTAAGTTCTCTGGTCCCGTATATGTTGGAGTTGACTGGTGGTTTCATGAACTTTTGGCTTTCTAAAGGGAAAAAACCTCACGCTCCCCACTCCGACGGGCTAGGTGGTGTAGTACCGAAAAATGTTGCATACCCCCGTGGCGCTAGCTGAAAAGGAAGTGTGTGTACACTGGATCACTCATGTGGAAAAATATTTTGTGCAAAATGTCGCACACAGGTGGCGCTGTGTGGCGTGAAAAACAAATTGCGATGACGGAAAATGTTGCATACCACAAAGGCGCTACCGTAAAGGAAATAAATAAATAATTATAATTGCATAAGTTGATACAAAATGCTATGCAATAGCTTTACCGCGGCAGTCCCCGAGTGCCACACGTCTTTTTTTATATACGGTTCGGTATCGAATTTTTCCTCGCGTCTAAGCACTTTTTTAATTTACGTACAGCTGGTTTTAATTGGAGCGATTTGTCTGTCATTCTCGTCTTTTACACCTTTTTTCATTTACAAGTTTTTCTATTTCTCTTTTACTGATTCTTTTAATGACTTCGTTAATATCTTTTGCTGTATTTATTTTATACTCAATATTAATGTGGATACTCACGTATTTTTTATATTTTAGCCAGTTCGTTTTATAAGACAAACTTTTAAATCAACGAAATTGGGAGTTCACATCTTAATTTTTGATTACAGCAAAATCAATTAAATCTGGTATTTTGTTACGATCACTACGCCAATACTTTGCCTTACCAGGAAATATTATGTCACGGTTATTGTGTCTATTTATAATAGTGCGATACAGCTGTCGCTTGCATTTTAATCTCAACCTGCTAGAAATCTATTTTCTAGCGTTCCAAAAAACTCTTTTAACTGAATGTCCGTAATTTTAAACCGAGGTGGGCAGTAATTGCTGTCACGTTTAAGTCTCCGCAGCGATTTTTTATTGATATAGTTGTAGCTTGTAAACAGCGCCAGATTTAAATTTTTGTCGCCCTTGGGCACTGAAAAAAATGCCACCCCGTCACTGAAATTTCAATCAAAATTATTTACATTTGATATTATATTTTTAGAAAATTAAAATATTTAACGTATTGCAAATAATTTATTATATATATAATACTTCAGTATAATATAAAATATATAGGTTCTTGTTCTTAAAACTACAAATTTTGCACCGAGCTTGACTAATAATTGTACTACAATAATTTTTTTCACAGGCAAACACGCCTGACTTTTTGTATTGCAAATTGATCGATTAAATCTTCACAATCTATACGTTGAGGTACATATGATTCGATGCATAGAATAGCTAAGCTGTTGAGTCTATTTGCACTCATTGTAGAACGTTAGTAGTTTTTAACTTTTTTCAAACAAGAAAACGATCGTTCTGCGCTACAGTTTGTTACAGCTAAAGTAATAAATGTTCGATATGCAATTTCTTCGTTCGGAAACTCTGTATAAAGGTCGTTTGCACGCAAAAGTTTCAGAATATCGGAAGGTGAATTTTGTTCCCTCTGTTTTGCAGTGCAATAAGCATGGAAGTGCACAAATTCGTCCTCCAATGAGGACTCAAGATTTGAAGAATAAGCATTTTGTAAACGTTTAGCTTGGTTACGAATCTCTCTATTATCCAAATTGCCAAATTCAAAAATAACTGAGAACTTTTCATGAATATTTTCATATGCAACACATCTTTTTCGCAATTCAGAATCTAGATTGTCGAGACTGACATTAAAAGTGCTGACTCTAAAGTGGTCTCGACCTGACAGTTGTACATATCCATCCCGTGATTCATCAGCATGTAATTTTCTCTTTCTTTTTCTAGAAACTGTCGTTTTATATTCTTTTATCTCTGAAATATTTAAAGCAGTTTTTTCATAGATTTCGAACGATAATCGTCGATCACGTCAGCAATGCTACAATCAACTTTCTGCAATCTTTGACTAACAGCATTGAATCGTTAGAGTAAAAAGTGCCAAAGTATCTGCATAAATGCTGTTTCAAGTCTCTCGAATTGAATTCGTAAACCTTTAGCTTCTTGTCTTGTAATTGCATTTTCTTCCATATTTTCTTCAATATTCAATCTTCTCGATTATTTCGTCGAAATGTTGATTAAGTACATAAACAGCTTCATAACGAGCTGACCATCTGGTTGCAGATAAAGATTGTAACGCAATTCTTTTTCCAATATGAAATTGTAAAACTTCCCAGCGGTGCGTCGATGCAGTAAAGAAGTTATATAAAGTTCGTACATTATTAAAGAAAGAAGCAGCTTCTGGCGCGCATTCTACTGCGTGAACTCCAACTAAATTCATAGAATGAGCAACACAAGGAGCATGTTCTGCAAGACCATTAATTTCATGAATTCTTGCCTGTAAACCTGAATAAATTCCTGATACATTGTTAACGTTATCATATGACTGACCCCGACAGTCGGTGAGATCAAGATAAAACAACTCGTGAATCGATAATAATAATAATAAAATAGCACAATTTTTCTCATTTAACACTGAAAGTGCTCAGTTCTGTTATTTTCCTGCCCCTGATGTTAAGTGGGCACGCTAATAATTTTCTGTGGTGAAACACGCTCATCCAAAACAGTAAATATCCAAAAATTGAAATGTCCCTAAATTTTCGACATCGTGAACCTTCTCTATAAATATACGTTCTCTGCTATTGCTTTATATGTTTCACGTCTGCCAGCTGTCAACTGACAGCTCACTTTTTTTCTACTTTCCAAATTTTGCCGCCCTAGAAAACTTGCCGCCCTGAGCACTACCCCCGACTGCCCCTAGTATAAATCCACCACTGCTTGTAAATAAAAAGCTGTAGCATGAGATTCTAATGAGTGGTGGTTTATTCGTTGTCTACCAACACTGCTGTTCTCCCATGTGCCTTTCTATGTGGGTGATTTGTAACATAGAATTTAAGTCCCTATATAAAAAAGTTGTTTTTATTAGTAAGGTGAGTTTCTGACAATTATATTATTTTTATCAAGAAGTCTAATAAGTTCCAAATTAGTTTGGTTAACACCGTTAGCATTCCGTATACAAATGTTCACTACACTCAGTTTTTACTTAAATAAGTAAACATTTGATTTTATGATTTGATTATCTTTTGAAGCATATTTTGCGTTGTAGGCTAATATTGTGTCATACATTCTGTAAGGATTAAAATCATAGTTTCAATGCTTCCAATTGATTGGCTTTAGGGATATTGCATTTGTGCATTTGAATAGCTCGCTTGTGTAGCATTATTTTTAAGATTACCAGGTTTTGTAATATGGACAGGAATTTTAGTATTTGGGAGGAATATTTAACATTTGTTTACGATGTGCTTGAATTCCGACAATTTCGTTTTTAAGGCTTTATATACAGAGCAACCCCTATAGATTGCAGTATGATTTCTCCTATAATTACTACATTTTTTACCTAAATCCTCTTTTTTAAGAGTATATTTTGATGAGGGATGCAAACCACAAAAAACCACGCAGACACTGTGTAGGGTAGGTGATTTCGTGCGTCCATACTCTTGACAGTTTGTGTATTGTTCTGGACCATTTTTAATGTGGTTCCTTAACGGTAATTCAGCGATGAAACAGATATTTTAGATTGTAAATCAGATGTGTCTCATTTTTATTTAGTTGATTCGAATTTGGCATCCACTCTATTTTGAACATTGGTTAAGTGACAGCTGCCAACAAGACGACCACTCCACCCTTCAAAATTCGATTGCTTGATTTTCTGCAAGCTGCGATCCAGTGCTTCATTTGCTCGCTTGTAAGATATTGTGTATTCGTCTGACACGATTAATTTGGATCAATTCAATACATTAGTTATGGGCGATGTTGTGACTTTTAAGGAACACTGCTACTTGTGACAGTGACTTTGTAGTATCATAAATGGTTTCCTATTTTCATTTACGTACAATGAACATATTTATTAGAATAAACAGAAATTAAAATAGTTAATTCATTTTTAGAAAATCAGCAAATATAAATTATATACATAAAAGCTAAAATTAAATAGTGTTAAAAATAATTATATGAAATGAAAAAGAAGTTTAAAATATTATGTTTATAAATATTTCCCATTTGTATTCAAAGACAACAATATTTCAGTATTCCTTTCGCTTAATCTTGACCGACGATCACTTACAATTTGCCCCGCTTTAGAAAAAATTCTCTCAGAAGGAACGGAGGAGGCTAAACCACATACTATAAACACTTTTTGCTAATTCTGAATTTTTAAGGTATCTGTATTTATTTTCAAGCCACCAATGAAATGGGTCGCAACTACAAGAAACCAGTCAATATTTCTAATAGCGCTGAATATAACGCTACTATTTGGTTTATGTTCATTAGCGTATTTATCGAAAGCACTCCATATTGATATTGGTTGTTCTACATTTTCTTCTGTTCTTTCAGTCTGAAATTATATTTCTTCTCTTTGCATTTCTATCAGATAACGTTTTTGTTTTTTTTCGTATTATGTGCTGCCGATTCATCAGTCAACGACACTAATTTGAATCTGGGGTCGAGAAAATTAGCTCCCGTAAGTGTACGAGTATATGACAATTAAATAATGAAAAACTGATTCCTTTAAAACTGAATATTTGAAAATTATTCTACAACTCTGCCATCCGCTTCAAAGTAGGCCCCTTGGGCAGCTATACAGCGATTCCAGCGCATTTTCCATGCTTCGTAACATTTCTGGAACTCCCCTTTCCCAATCCCTTTAGAGGCCATATACTGGGACACGCTGAGGGCGGTGTGGCACGGCGTTATCGTGATGAAGGATCCAGTTACGAGCGATGTCTGGACGCACCCTGTTGACTCGTTTTCACAATCTTTCGAGTACTTGGCAATAGTAGACCAACATTCGAACTGTTAAACGCCGATCTTCACAGATTAATGCGTGAACACGCTGCGCATTCACATCAGTCCGCACCTCGACTGGTCTCCCACTCCGCGCTTCGTCTTCCACGCTTTCACGCCTCTCCTTAAACTCTTTGTACCATCGAAACACCTGGGGACGACTAAGAGCACTGTCACCATACACTCTTACAATTTTAGCGTACGTTTTCGAAGCTGTTTCGCCCAATCTGGCGCAAAATTTTATCGCGACACGTTGCTCTTGATTTCTTTTTTTCATTTTCGTGACGAGCACTACAAATACACGTCTACTCAACTTGACGCAGCAGGCGAACTAAACAAGCTAGAGCGATCCATATATCAATGGAGAGGGGAGAGATTCCGAAAGAAAGGGAATCTCAAGGTCACAGGTTTACCACAAGCGCGGCAATAAAATCAGTCTCATATTGCTGTGTTGCAAACTGCTAAAACGTTCTCTAATTCCATTCACAAAAATTTCATTAATTTTTTATGGTATTTGAAAATATTTCAGTTTGCAAGTGTCTGTACACATCTAATAGACCATTTACGATTGGTATTACCAGCGAACCTGTGCAATACGTCTCACCACTTAAGCTTACTGTAGCATCTCTAAATGGTTTGCAAATTTTGCACAAAGCAGCAGTAGTCGCCCACTCGTCGCCGATTCATATTGATAAAGCGCTTCAACATCGCCAGTGTGGAGTTCCACCTCCTTTCAACCTGTTGAATTAATTTAGAGGTTCTTTACAGCTGTTGCGCTGGTAATTTTTAAATGCTTCATTCGCTGAAGTACTTTTCTTGAAGTGAGCAACTAGAACTTTAACTTTATCAGTTACTTGTTCTACTTCAGGAATACGCATTCTTTCTTTTGCAATTAAATTAATTTTGTGAGCCATACATCCAAAATGCTTCCAACCAAACTTATTACTTATGGCACTTTTTATGTTACTATTATCCGAAACAGATAGCAATATTTTTTCGTTAATTTCACTTTTGTTTGTATCGCCTCATCTAAGTTTTCAGTTGTATGATTTTGCTTTAGTTGGGATGACGATAAAAGTACTGACGTTAATTCAAAATTTTCGGAGACATATACCCCCTTATGTAATCACTTAGAAAAATCGATTTTTTTTATATTTTGACAGTAAAACCTATTGAAAACATGCTGTGAAAAAATCAGAGCGAAATTCATAGTATTTGATAAGTTAAAGCTCATAGTCGCCGACGTGTCGTAAGCGACTGTCTACCAGGCGCCATGACAAGTCTGCAGCTGCTACGTTTCTAATGGCATTTTTCTCGAATCATCATTTTCTGAAACTGTCTTGGTCCTAAAAAAAAAAAGTATTCCACCGATTGCTTTAAAATTTACATATGTTCTTCTTCTCATTTATAGTTATCGTCCCTACCAGAATTGTTTATTTTCGAAAATATTTTCATATTTTTTTAACGATTTTTATCAAAAAAAACGAGATTTTCGACTTATTTCGAAGTTCGACATTTTTGTTTCTTTTAATGAAATTGATTATTTTTGGTGGGGATGATATCTGCAGAGCTACTGAATAATAATCCATTAGATTTTTTTTTATTTCAGACAACATAAACAGCCGCTATCATCATGACCAGTGAACTACTTTTTTTTGTTGGGGACTACTACCGTTATAGCAATGAAAAAAGATGTGTTGCGCGATATCCAACAATCAGTGGGGGTGCAAAACTTTTCCCCGCTCCTAATCATTTCTCATACCTTAAGTTTACATTCCTCATACAATGCAGGAATCATTAATTGAAATCACACGTCTGCTAGGAATGTCATAAGATGAATGTAGGGCTGTTACAAATTCCCGAAAATCTTTGTTTTCAACTATTGAGAAGGGTTGAAAATGCACCGTAAAAGTCTGCAATAATTTGCTTGTAATTTCATTTTTTGATTTTAGCCGTGCGACATTTAAAACCTCAGTTTTTGTTAAAAGTTTTGGTAATGCAGGCGAAGTTGATGGAATATCCTCTTCAAAAGTAACAGGCGCATTTAGCGGCGCTGGCGTAATTTCTGGCTGCAAAACATTTTCACAATAACAATTTGATATAATTTCAACGGTAGGATGGCTCCGTTCCATATGTTTTTTTAAATTAGATAGTGACGTTTTTATACGATATTTTGGATCGCTTTCACATATCACATTTTGCGAAAACAGCATCCACCTCTTAAAGAAATTGTCACACATAATTCGTTTTGGTCCTTTTTATACAAATATCTTTAATTTTTATTAATAATTTATAAAATGATTTTTAATCGTCTCGTACAAAAATTAATGTAATTGATTCGTTATTTTTTAAGAAGCACATTTTTTAAGTCACAATAAATATAATCTCTGAATGTTTTTTTCAATATAAGGATGCTCAGTAGAAACTATTTAAAGTAAACGAAAACATTTAAAAATATTTCATTACTTATATTTACAGTACCAATATATATGTTTATAAAATTGATGCCATTTTAAGATTAAAAGTTTTTTAATTGGCTTTACTGCCGCATTGAGGTTTCTGTAATCAATTTAATTTTTACATTAGTATTACCCGTTTAAATCGAAATTAAGTTATTTTACATATCAACCAATTTTTACTTATCTAAAGTTGAAAGAGAATTCATAGCTTTAATGAATAAGAATTCATCACAGCCCCAATTTTTTATGTTACATTGTGAATGATATTTTGCAACAGTCTCAGTTTTTAATGTTCTACTGTGAATGTTATATTTGTTGAAGTTTCCCATGTGTTCCCTAATTCAAGTCACTGCTACTTTAGGAAACTTGTCACAACTGTGACCAGTGATTTTTAAGTAGCTGTGACAAAGTCACAGATACTGAAATATTTGCCATCTCTACAATACAGCATGGCAACTACTACTTTTACGATGTTGCAAATGGGCGTTTCATCATTTGAAGGTTCAGCGGGAACTTGAATATTTAGTGTGCGGTTCTGCCACCAATTAGCAATGCTGCGGATATTCCGGAGAACGCAACAGCCAGCGCAACCACTTTGTCTGTGCGCAACTGTAGCAGCAGAAACTTCATCATCCGGTGCCCCTTGGTGCATCCAAGAAAAAATCGTGATCGGGAGCGAGAATTTGGAGGTGATCTAGCCTTTATTTTGTGACACCACGTGCAGTATAGTCTTATCAACCGCAAATACACTACCTTAGAATGTCAGGGAAAGCTATTCGGGCAAGCGATGTCGAGCTCGAAATATTCAATATATACATCTCCCCCAGTTACTTGTTGCCCAAAAAGATAGAAGCGCTGCTTCATTCTAAAAACCGATTGGTACATGGCGACTTTAACGCGCACCATGATCTTTGGAACTGTGGCCTGCCAAACAATCATTGCACATCTATAGGCAACTGTAGCAACTCGCTTGACATCACCATCGCTGGTGGTGGTGTAATAGCTGGTTGATGCCCTCGTTAAATGAAGGCTGACATCATTGCCGTCTATGTAATGAGATGGACGCGACAAGGACGAAGACGCGTAGGTCCTTGCGATATTTAATACAGCGACCTTATAAAGGAGCGCAAATTCAGTATAGGATTCGTGAACAAAAACAATCAGTCGTCGAGTCTTGGCATTCACTACAGTGGATGAGCGTCTAGCCACAATCCTCATCCGCATCAGAGCTACATTTTTAAACAAAACACTGATTTGCGCCCACGCTCCGAAGGTAGAGAAGGACGATATGTCCAAATAAGCCTTTTATAAGCGGCTGAAGCGCGCTAAGACAATCGCCTCTGACACAAGCTATTAGCACCTTCACTGACTCCCTCTCAGTGAACGGCATACATGGAGTCCAAATACACCAATCTCAGAACAAGAACTCGAAATTCCCTAACGCAGTTGTTCTGGGTATTGTAGCAGATTAATTCTTACTTATTTCCAGCATGCAATTAGTTCCCGCACGCCAAACATCACCTCTTAGCATGCTCAATGAAACAAAATCACCTAACCCCTTTCTCCCTCTAGTCCGAACCCGTCGAAATAGCTCGTCTCCTGGGTCTACCATAAGTGACTTTGATGACAGCTTACTTATGAATTTCTGCAAGTAGGGCTTAGATACTCGTTATAACAATACGTTATGTAATTAAATTGCTTAAAAAATACCATATTAATCGTAATGGAAATGCTATATACACTCACATATGTTAGTACAAATTGGGCTTCGTGTCTCTCACCATTGCATTAGGTACGACTATTTGTGTATCTTGCCAAATGATATGCATGTATGAATATATGTATATGTTCACCATAAAGCAATCTTTTTTTTCTATTTGTATTGTTGAAATGGATCAACAGATACATTATATTTAGAAAAGGAAAGTACACAGGTATTTTAAAGTTAACTTAGGAGCTTAGACGGAATATTTTTTTATGAATAGGAAAGATTACAGTAAAAGACATTCATTAGAAACTAGCAAGACTTGAACCGTTCCAAAAATATGAAGATAACATTCATAAACTGACAGGAAAAGCTATGCATTTCTCAGCCGGATATGTACTCGTACATATTCTATTACTTTCGCACTTATAACCGTGTATGCATTTTTCAGTTATCATTACTGAATTAATATTACAATAAAAAATATTATATATGGAATTAATTCTGTAATGCAAACGTTTAAGAATGTCATAGTTACTTCGATAAATGTACCGAAAATATTTAAATATTTTTAGTATCACTAAAACTTACGTGCATTATAATAGCAATTCTCCATTACCAGATTAACCAATTGTTAAGTCTTTTTATTATGTATAGTGGCAAAAGACGATTTTGACGCCGTCGATTTACGCTCATCATATTGTTTCGTTGATATACTATATTATCAATTTTTGTACATACGTATGTATGTTTATATGTTCATACAAATATTATTACAATACCACGTTCGCTGAGGTTATTAGAGAAATACCGTAACATAATTTTTGCGCATGTGCATGAAGTCACTCCCTTGCTTCCATATATTTTGTATATTATTAAAGGATGTATTTTTCTTAGGATTAATAAAAAATCATAATTTTGGAACTCAAGAAAAATGTTCTTACCTTTGTAAGTTTCAGTGATTATTTCTCTACCTCATATTTATCCTATTTATATAAACACTTAAATATGTCATCAACATTTAGTGTTTGTCAATTTTTACAAAGTACATGTCTCCTTTATAGCACATGATCCCTATAAAAATTAATAATTTAACTGTGGGTCTATGTTTCTTAGCAACTTTTGATTAATTTTTTAAGAAACAGCTCAGTATAAGATCTTTTGAAAAATTTTTTTTATTATGGCGTCTCATTTTTTTTATTAGCGCACACAAAGGACTTAACGGCAAAACTGTTACATCTAAAATGGCTAGCAAAGTGTTTGCGAAGTAGTGAAAATAGAGTTGCCAACCATACGACATTAAAAAATTATTTGCAGAGTTCATTTTATATTTTGAGGATAAATATAGTTGAATATCTTATTGATGTAAATTTTTCATTTCAAGGTAAACCTCAAATTTTGTTTCATGTAGTACAAATAATTCCACCTTAAAATTAATAAATAATAAGAAATTGAGACGGAATAGGTTAATACTATGTTCGGACCGACATTGAAAACATGTTTTCGTGGAAAAAACTGGTTTTCGCACGAAAACTTGTGTTTTCGTCCATGTAAAATCTGTCAAACGAAACCACAGTATTCGCTGAAAACTACTTGAAAACTTACATTCCACTCATTATAATCGGTGCCTGCTCTAGTTTAATCGATTTTTTTGGAAGACATATTTTGCCGGCCCTAAATTGTCACTTGATATTTGTTTACATTCCATATACAAATACAGCTGCTCACTGTTAAGGCGATTCTCTTGTTCTTGCGAAACCCTTGCACGGTGCACCAATTGCAGAATTTTCTTCTTGGTGCAACGGCACAACAAACACACGCAAAAATTTATTTGCAATGGCTGTAAAATATGTCAGACCAAAACCCATGTTTATTTTCGTGCCGTCATATATCACTAGATTCTGCAATGGGTGCTCTCTTAGCCTTGCATATTTCGGTACATGATTTTTGCATTTTGTATCATCTTGCAAGAGCAAGAGAATCCCCGTATTGATAGTTGTCAGTGAAAACTCATTGAAAACACACATTGTCGGTCCGAATGACTTAAATTCCACAACATACAAATGTGTTTTCAAAATGTTTTCAATGTCGGTCCGAACATAGTATAAATCTAGGTGAATGTCTGTCAAATTTTTTGTCCGTCCGAGTTAGCTATAACATACATATACATATATATACTTAATACCTTCACACAATTACGTAAGCCAATAATGCTGGTCAATCGATAAAAATATGTGGAATCTGTTAGCAAAGTACCACAACACACACATCAATACATAGCACAAGGAGGGATCCAAAGTAAACAGGACAGGAACAGGAAAAACAGAACAAATGGTTTTTTCGGCAAAATCAATTTATTATATTCAAAATAGTCTCCTTCTGCTTCAATACAGCTTTTTGCACGATCCAACAGCATGTCGAACGAGTGTTTTAGCTCGTTGGCCGGTATGGCCGCCAGTATGTCGGTGCAAGCCAAGATTACAACGCAAAACAAACGTATTGGGGCTCACGTCTTATTAATCCGAAAGGACGACAGTTGTACTACACTATTATGAATAAGCATAATAAGCTGGATATAATATCTCCTGGTAAGCCAACATACTGGCCCAGTGATAGAAGAAAAATACCAGACTTAATAGATTTTGCTGTAGTCAAAAATATAGACAGATCGCTTATGACAGCTGATACATGTACAGACTTATCATCTGATCATTCTCCTGTACTAATAAAGTTATAGGAACAGCCCATGATATTTGAGCTCTCTAACATCACATAAAACTAACTGGTTGAAATATAGAAGGTATATCAGCACCCACATCAATATTGATTGCAAAATAAATACAGGAAGAGACATTGATGAAAATATAAAAGAAATTAATGACGTAATAACTAATGCAGCTGTATTGGCAACACCAAAAAGAAACAACAAACCAGTTGGTTTTAGAAAGATCACCAATAATGAAATAGAGAAAATTGTAAATGAGAAAAGGCGAGCTAGGCGGGAATAGCAGTTAAATCAATCCCCTTCAACTCTGCTTCAACTGAAATCTGCTGTACGAAAGTTAAAAAGCGCTTAAACGCGAATGCTTTGCATATCACCTAGAAAAGGTATTTCAACCCAATTGCCCAAAGAACAACTTTGAGCTGCCAACCTTGCCCAATACTGTAAACGAGTCGCATGTGTCTAATAGGACTTCTACTTCTGAAGTTACTAGAATAATAAAAGAACTTAACCCCAAAAAATCACCAGAACATGATAATATTACCCCAAAAATGCTAATTGAATTACCAAATACTCGTATTGCCGTAAATGTGCTCTCTTTGCTCTTCAATGCAATTCTTAATCTCGGATCATCTTGATAGACAAACCTGGGAAAGACTTAACACAGCCGTCTTCATACAGACCAATCAGTCTTCTACCCTGTCTTTCTAAGATATTTGAAAAATTGTTGCTATCAAAGATGACTAATGTAATACCAACGCACCAATTCGGGTTTCGTGAAAAACATAGCACGATAGAGCAAGTATATAGAATTACTAACGAAATAAGAAAAACATTTGAGCCCAGAGAGTACTGTTCAGCTATATTTCTAGACGTGGCTCAGGCGTTTGATAAGGTATGGCATGAGGGCCTTTTAAAGGGTGATTTTTTAAGAGCTTGATAACTTTTTAAAAAAAAAAAACGCATAAAATTTGCAAAATCTCATCGGTTCTTTATTTGAAACGTTAGATTGGTTCATGACATTTACTTTTTGAAGATAATTTCATTTAAATGTTGACCGCGGCTGCGTCTTAGGTGGTCCATTCGGAAAGTCCAATTTTGGGCAACTTTTTCGAGCATTTCGGCCGGAATAGCCCGAATTTCTTCGGAAATGTTGTCTTCCAAAGCTGGAATAGTTGCTGGCTTATTTCTGTAGACTTTAGACTTGACGTAGCCCCACAAAAAATAGTCTAAAGGCGTTAAATCGCATGATCTTGGTGGCCAACTTACGGGTCCATTTCTTGAGATGAATTGTTGTCCGAAGTTTTCCCTCAAAATGGCCATAGAATCGCGAGCTGTGTGGCATGTAGCGCCATCTTGTTGAAACCACATGTCAACCAAGTTCAGTTCTTCCATTTTTGGCAACAAAAAGTTTGTTAGCATCGAACGATAGCGATCGCCATTCACCGTAACGTTGCGTCCAACAGCATCTTTGAAAAAATACGGTCCAATGATTCCACCAGCGTACAAACCACACCAAACAGTGCATTTTTCGGGATGCATGGGCAGTTCTTGAACGGCTTCTGGTTGCTCTTCACCCCAAATGCGGCAATTTTGCTTATTTACGTAGCCATTCAACCAGAAATGAGCCTCATCGCTCATCGGACACGGACGCGAAACACATTTCGAACCGAACACTGATTTTGGTAATAAAATTCAATGATTTGCAAGCGTTGCTCGTTAGTAAGTCTATTCATGATGAAATGTCAAAGCATACTGAGCATCTTTCTCTTTGACACCATGTCTGACATCCCACGTGATCTGTCAAATACTACTGCATGAAAATCCTAACCTCAAAAAAATCACCCGTTATATAAGATTAAAAATATTCTACCTTCAGAATTGTATAAAACAGTGGAATCTTATTTAAAAAATAGAAAATTTATGGTAAAAGTGGGAGATTTCATATCTGATGAAAGACAGATAAGGGCTGGTGTACCCCAGGGCAGTGTTTTAGGCCCAACACTATACATCATATATGCAGCAGATCTTCCAACAGATAACAATGTATTAACTTCAACTTTTGCGGACGATACAGCAATAGTGAGCCGTAACAAATGCCACATAATAACATCAAGAATATTAGCCGAGCACTTAAGGTTTGTCGAAGAATGGCTAATCAACTGGCGTATAAAGGTAAATGAACAAAAGTGTAAGCATGTTACATTTTCGCTTAGACAAAAATGTGTCCGGCAGTAAAAATTAACAATATTTTAGTACCCCAAGCGAATGAAGTAACTTATCTTGGTATTCACCTAGATAGAAGTCTTACGTGGAAAAAACATATATCTAGTAAAATAACTTGCATGAAGATAAGAGCTGCAAATTTAAATTGGCTATTAAATAAAAACTCCAAACTTAGCCTAGACAACAAAGTGCTTTTATATAATGCGGTCATAAAGCCGATTTGGAAGTATGGCATTCAACTGTGGGGTACGACCTGTGCAACTAATATAGACATAATACAAAGGTTCCAATCAAAAATGCTTAGAGCAATCACGTGTTCACCATGGTACATGCGTAATGAAAATATCCATAAAGACCTTGGTATTTCTATGGTAAGGAAAGAAGTAGAAGACAGCAGAGTTAAATATACATCTAAACTCCGTGATCACCAAACCCTTTGGCTAATGCTTTGGTACATTCCTACGATCAAACACGCCTTAAAAGAAGAGATATGCCCGCGTACTGAGGAGCAATGTATCACCAAAACAGCTCAATCACTTGCTTGAGCGTGTCTAGTTTTTAAATAGGTTTAAGATTTTATTACTTATTTTTAGGCTTTCAAAACAAAAAGCAGATTCAATAAATAAAAAGATATTGCAATAAAAAAAGCCTTTTGAATGGCCGTACGTCTGCATATCGTTTTCTTTGCATGAGCAAATGCATTTTTCTGTTGTGCATACACTTTTCGTAAGCCCAAATGTTTGGTTCAAAATGCGATAAATCAATGTTCAATGATGATTTCAGCTGATTTTTGATGAATTCACGTACAGTTTCGATGGAAATTCCGGTGATCACGGATTTTAAATTGCTGCAGTCGAAGTAGCAAAAGTCGTAGAATTTTTGCTTTTTACTGCTTCGACTTCTTTTAACTGTTTCAAATTTGCTTTTTCTTTTGCTTATGCTTTAGAAAAAGCAGCAGTCGCAAGCAAAGCAAAAGCAGAAAACCATTATTAGAAAAATGCGCAGCACTTTTGGCAGTCATTGGTTTGCAGTTTTTCACATTGCTTTGCTTGTGTTTGATCAGCTGCACAAACCAAAGCAAAAGCGTTATATTTGCTTCGCAAGTCGTCAGCAGCCGCAGTCGCGAAACAGTTTTTTCGATCATTTTAAAACTGTTAAGCACTTCGACAGTTTTAAATTATTTTGCTATTTAAGGGTACAATGAAAAAATTGATGCTCATTAGTTTTTCTTAAGTGCAATGGGGCGGAGCAAGCAATCGGAAATTTGGCAGTTTTTTGATAACAATCCAGACGACGATTTTGCTACATGCAAAACTTGTAAAAAAACTAAAAAATAATAGACTGTCGAACTTAAAAACACATTTAATCAAAATACACAGTATAAATGTTTCATTGAATAATACAGAAGTATCGGAAAATTCTTCGATAACTTCTGTATCAAAAGTAATAGTGAAAAAAATGAACAATTGGTCTAGTAACCGAAGATTCTATTCCGTTTAATGTGATAAATTCGGTGAATATGAAAAATATTTTGAATCCTATTTGTGAAGGACTTTTTGCTGCAGACGGAAAACAAATATGTTTGAATGCTTCAAACTCCAAGAAGACTTTACAGATCGTTGCTAACAATATTCGAAACGACATAACAGCAGAAGTGAAAAATAGACTGTTATCGTTAAAAATAGACAGTGCTACGCGGTTATGCCGAAACATTTTTGGCACTAGTGCGCAATTTATAACAAATGGGCTGATAAAATCAAGCGTTCTAGGAATGGTAGAATTGAAGGGTGTTAGATCGAGTACTAGCAAAAACCTAGCCATGGAAATTATAAAAACCATAAAAAATACGACATTACTTTAAGACAAATAGTGTCAGTTACATCGGATAATGGCGCAAATATGCTTAAAGCAACTAAAATATTATCTTTTGTTTCACAAGAAGAATTGGAAGAAAATGAAGCAGATTGCGCGAATGATGAGTATCTTAAAAAAATTGAACTTGTTGAGCAAATGCCAGATATGCTATTGGGCGATATTCAAGTTTGCCGTTGCGCTGCTCATACTGCACAGCTTTGTGCGCTCGACGTAACAAAATCCTCAGCTATAACAAAGTACCTATTAATAAGCCGTAATTTGACAAAATATGTGAGAAAAACAACAAATGGATATCGAGCTATATTGGAATTAAAGAAATTAAAGATACCTCAACTAGATTGCCCTACAAGATGGGGATCGACCTTTGTAATGGTGGAAAATTTGAAGGCAGCAAAAGACGTTCTAAAAGAAATCGAATCCGTTAAATATAAGACCGAAGATGAAAATTTCGAGTTAGATGACTCCCTTTGGGAATTCGTTGAAAGCTATTGTCTTGTATTTAATCCATTACAAGAAGAACAATTACACTACGGCAACTTCTATGCACAATGGCTCAAGTGCAAAAAGTGCACGGAAAATATTATTAAAGACAGGAACCACCCACTAGTTAAAACAATCGGCGATATGATTTTGCAGTCCTTCGAAAAAAGAACAAACACGTAAATGCACACACACAGTTTAATTGCTTGTTTGTATTTAGATCCTCGGTTCCATCACACCTTAACGGTAGAACAAAAAATCGAAGCAAGACAATGTTTAAAAAAAGTATGGGATAGAATTAATGAAATTAACCCTGGTAACATCACGTGTTTAAGTCCAAATTCAAGTGTACATCAATCCGGCAACCAATTTTGTGATATTGAAAAGAAATTATTAACCGAATATTTATCGCAAGGAATTGAAGCGAACGTAAATAATGCATTCGATGTCTATACAAAAATTGACAATCTGCAGCTTCCATTTTTAAGAAGTGACACAAATATTCTATCATTTTGGAAGGAAAAGCAGTTCACTGATCCCCACTTGTACTCGTTAAACAACGTGTGCTTTGCAATACCATCCACTCAGGTATGTACATGCATATAAACGTAACATAATTTTTATTTTTATTGTAACGTAAAACTGAACAAATGAATTTTTTTCATACTCTAGTACATATTTAATTAATCATAAATTTAATTTATTTATTGAATGAACCAAATAAGTATAATAAGTAAATGAAATAAGTTTTACTAAATTAAATAAAATTTTGCTTTTCTCCCCAAAACAGGTGACTATTGAACGCGCATTTTCCACCCTTAAACTAGTACTAACAGAATATAGGAATCGATTAAGTGAGAAAACACTGGAAAACATATTGCTAGTAAAGCTAAATCCAAACTTTCTGGAAGCTGCTATAGACAGTTTGCCACTTTTCCAAGACGTAGATGACGAACAAAGTTAATTTTTTTTTATTTTTAAATGTTTATACCTACATATATCCTACATATATTGCGTTAAATATAAAATGTAAATACACTGAATTCAAATACATAAAATACATATATGTAAAACAAATACATATAGTTTTTCAATCACCATGAACAACACATCACTTATAGCTGCCAAAAAAGTACGTGAAACTAAAAACTGTCGAAGTGCTTAACAGTTTTAAAATGATCGAAAAAACTGTTTCGCGACTGCGACTGCTGACGACTTGCGAAGCAAATATAACGCTTTTGCTTTGGTTTGTGCAGTTGATCAAACACGAGCAAAGCAATGTGAAAAACTGCAAACCAATGACTGCCAAAAGTGCTGCGCATTTTTCTAATAATTGTTTTCTGCTTTTGCTTTGCTTGCGACTGCTGCTTTTTCTAAAGCAAAAGCAAAAGCGAAAAAAAAACTTATCGTAGTTTTTTTAAACACTGATTTTGATTGGCCCACATGTTGATTGTCATTTATGTCCTCACGACCACTTTGAAAACGTTGAAACCACTCGTGCACTCTGCTACGGGATAGGCAATCATCGCCATAAACTTGTTTCATCAATTGAAACGTTTCGATAAAAGTTTTATCAATTTTAAAACAGAATTTTATGATGGCTCTTTGTTCGAAGCTCATTTTCGTACCGATACCACAAACATACTGACACTTAAAATGCAATAACCTCACTTCCAATCAATGAAGTGTCATGAAATTCCCACTGGTCAATCGATAAATATAGTTGATTCTAACGCACCAGTCGACATATAGATGACGCTACCATGAGGCGCTAGATTCAAGAAGTCCTGTTTACTTTGGAACCCACCTTGTTTAAAAGAAAGTCGATTTTCTGTCGCTATGTCCCTTTGTATACTTAAATCTTTAAAACTGCTCAACGAATTTTGATGCGGTTTTTTAATAGATATAGTGATAGGAAGGATTATATGTATAATAACATCAACATTAAATAGTGGAGAAATACTGTTATTTTTGGGGTTTCTAATGTGATATCGTACATAATTGAATTTTTTCCGCTAACATTGCAAACGCAGGCTGAACCCCACCAGATTTATCAAAATAATGCACTAGGTATTGTACACATTGAAAAGGTCTACAGAAAACCCCGCGATGGTATATGTCTACCTCTTATGGATATCCCATAATAACATTTTTTGTCATTTTCTTTTTACGACAAATAATTTTGGAAGCGATTTTAACCAATACAGTATTAATCGTTATCCAACTAAATACCTTAAATACATTGTTGATTTTATATAGATCTATATGACCTTGTACAGCATTTGATTTAAATGAATATTTTCGAAGATATTACAGATTAAAAATTGCGGGACGTAGCGTTTGCGGCGGCACCGGCTAGTCGGGTGGGCGGGAGCGTGCCTATAGATAGCGCGTCGGAGGGCGCTCCCTATAGCACTTTGGATTTAGCAGCGATCGGACGCGATTATTATCTGAGCTCTCTAGGGCGGAATATTTAAACGGAAACGATGAAGTATATGCGTACAATTTCAAACTGATCTTTCCTCAAAAATAATATAATTGCTAAATATTTGGAATAGTAGAATAGAACTGCAACCAAATACACAGTGCAATGGATTATAACTGGCTCAGTAATCAGTCGTTGAATATTATACCACGTGCATCCCAAACGACTGATGTTATGACATCACCTTGACAGCCGACTTTTTCATCTTTCCGCGCTTGAAGAGCGGTTCATCATGTGCAGTCCATTATAATGTCTATCGATTGAACTCTAGTGTAACATGATGTAGCCGCATTTCTATTGTCACACACCGATGCAAAAATTCGGTTTTATTACGATTAAAGAGCATTCAAACACTCCTCAGAGTCAGCACACTTGCAGAGAGCTATCGCCTCTTTAGGGCGTCCACTGTCTTCATTGTCGTCGGTGCTCATTTTGCCTCTTTCCCATTTCGCAAATCTCTTTTCAAAGGTTGATTTCCATACAGAGCCCAAATCCAACAGTATTTTCCCTAAAAAAGCAATGCTTTATTAACACGCAAAATGCTTTTATGATCCATTTTTTTCTTTTAAATTACACAAGTTGGATTACAAAAATGCTATATCTCATTAACTAATAGTTATAATCTAACTAATAGAAATCATAAAGATGGTAGTAGTAGTATTATATATGTATGTGTCATCCACAGTAAGGCGTAGACGGGTCCTCTAGCACCAGATTCTATAGTTTTCGTTATTCTTCTGCTTTATACCGAATATATCGATATATGATTGATTTTTAAAGGTTGAGAATGACTTATCTCGACTTCAAGTAAAACTAGGAGTTCTATAGAAGTTGTATGGAATTGTTGTAGGTAATTTTGAAACATCGATGTTTTTATCAAATAGTTTATGTTAAAAAGCATCGATGTTTGCCATAGATGTTGTGATTTTACAAACATCAACTGGATCGATGTTTTATGTCGATGTTTTTCGCTCACATCTTTGCAGCACTTTTTCTCGGTATTAATGCGAATATAGTACATCTGCTTCGAAACGCCTTAGCAAATTATCATGTGTTTTGTTGTAAAACACGGAGAATTCGTTGGTGGATTGTGCACTTGAATAATACTGTGAATTGCCTCATGAATTAATGCGAAGTAAGTTTTACAAAAAATCGAAAATACATTTTGTGTGAAAGTCTATTTTTTGCTATGTGTTTTACAAGTTGTTTGTGAGCGTTTCATATAAGTCTTGTTTCGAATTCATCCGTTATCAGGCACAACTTTATTACAGGTTTAGTGAATATAAAATATATGTAAATAATTACGTTTGCATATGTACATAATATTTCAGATTTTCAAAATGCTGCCTTCAAAATTAAAAAAGCAAGTTCTGGAGCTTCTTTATAAGAAATTCAGATGCTTCCGACACGTGCAAACTTCGCTGTTATGTTGAGAATGTACATATTGTAAAATGGTATAACTAAATCAATTTGATAATGCAGATTCAATTAAGTTGATAAATGATCCTCCAAAACTATGCTGCACTCGGAAACAAAACAGTGAAAAATTTCTCAAATAATTAACATATCACCAACAACAGCGTCAAGTCTAAATGAATAATCCAACAGTACTAATAAGAAGACTGCATGTATTGAATCGTCTCTTAGTACATGTACTCCGTCAGTACTACAAAATAAATCGGATCACCAGCGCTAATCCAACCAACTGTTTTGAGCAGGTCAAAAGTATTTCTTCCCAAGATGGCTCTAAATCAAGGAAAATCACTGTAGCAATTGTGAATTATATTATAATGGACAACAAGCCATTTTCCACGGTGGAAGGAAAATGATTTTTGAAGATGATGAAAGCACTGGTTTTGCTTTTTAAAGTTCCAAGTGAAAACCCATACCGATAAAACTCGTTGGTAACATATTTAGCAGAAAGAAAATGTGGGAAATCAGATTACAAGCACGCCTACTTCAAAATCAGGCTCCAATGAATGTATCAGGATAAAACTTTTCACGAAAAGTTCTTCTAAGGTGTGCCATCTTATGAATAAAAATTGTCCAAATCGGACTAAAATTGTTCAAGCACCTAGGTACCTAATATGGGAACTCCAGTTGCTATTAGGAACTTTTCATCGGTCAATCGGTCAATCTGTGAGATTTCTTATATATATTCAGAGATATTCGTGGAACAAAGAATTTTGAACTTTTTCACAACATTTTTTAAATAAAGTTTTGCTTAATCATTGATCCTGGCAAGTTGCGAGAGTATGAAATGTTCGAACTTAGCCCCTCATTATTTGTTTTGGTTTAAAATTCAGGTATTTATATCTTTCCCTTTATTGACTTTATCGAACAGCCGTAATTTTCAATCAAAAATTCTTAAGTCAAAATATCAGATTGTTTCAAAAAGTCAGTAGGCTAATATACTATGGTAAATGTTTTCAGAAAATGCAACAAATACCCCACTGAGCAGCTAAAAAAACAAAAGTTTACACCAAATTTCGTGAAAGAAACAAACACCAAAAACTTGGTTTTTCAATTTTTCACCTAAATTTTGAGATTGTGTGAAAAAGTCAATAAACAAAAGTTGAACACCTTTCATTGCCTACAACATTGGTGTACATCAGCTCTTAAGGTTTGTTATTTCATTTCATAAGACTGAGGTAATCAATTCACGACTACATTAGTAAAGTTTCACCTCTTATACTACTTCTCTTCTTCTCCTTCTTTATTGGCGTAGGCATCTTTTACGCGATTAAAGCCGAGTTTACAACAGCGCGCCAGTCGTTTCTTCTTTTCGCAATTGGGCGCCAATTCGCGTCAATGTCGTCGTATAACTCATACAGTTCATCGTTCCATCGAATGCGATATTCTCCGGGGCCAATGCACAAAGCACCATAAATCTTCCGCAAAACCTTTCTCTCGATGTTTCAGATGTTGTCATCGTCTATGCCTCTGCATCATATAGCAGGACAGAAATAATGAGTGACTTATAAAGTTTGGTATTTGTTAGTCGAGAGAAGACTTTACTTCTCAATTGCCTATTCAGTCCGAAGTACCATCAACAGGTTGGTTTTTTAAAACGGGCAAATTTTCGGAAAACTGCCAATTGATCCGACTATCGGCCACACTCAACTTTTGGAGCATTTAGTCAGCTTTAGACTATCAACTCTTATCTAAATGGTTTCGAATCTCCAAATACAAAACCCCTATTCCTGAAGTGTCATCTATTTTTACTTTATCTCTATTTGTATCTAGGAGAGTTTTTGCAAATGAGGTTGAACCGTTTACGCCTATTTCACCAGTAAGTCGCTCAGAGTATTACGCGTTAAGTTCTTAGTTCCTCTATTTTGAGGTAGGTCCTTATTGGAGTCTTCGTCTACAAAGTCTGCACATTCAAAGAGATAAACAATTTCGGAATCAAAATTCATCTCACACATACTGCCCCTTTTCTAGTACCAGGAATGTCATTAGAAACAATACTTAAATTTACGATATTGTTAATACTTGACATATTTCCAATTTCTTGAGAAAGATCGTTAAGTTTACGGAATTTCGCCACCATAATAAATAAAAACAAATGTATTAGGTGTTATGAAACAAAAATTTAAGAGTATAGTTTAATTGTGTTTCTAATATAATTAAATGTTGAATAATACTACATTATATAAATGTTTCAGTTTTTTTACTGTGAATTATTATTTTTTTATTGATATACATTGTTGTGTATGAAAGCAATACAGATAAAAAAAATTGGAGTATCAGTTTGTTTCGGACCTTGTTCAAAGCTACCTACTCACAAATTTTCGGAAAAATCGTTCCACCTTTCTGGAGAAATAAATATATATGTACATATATTCCAAATTTCCACGCCTTTCCGCACTGTGGTTTGGACGTTTTGCGGGCATAAAATGAAATAGCGTTTAATTTTTATATATATGATTATAAACTTTCGAATTTTTGGACTTAATGCGAATTTCTCGAAAACTGTAAGTCAACTACAAAATATAATATATTATTAATAAGAAGAAGAATACGTGTATACCGATTTTATCTCCCAATTCGGAATAGAGCACTGAATCCCTTTTTGTCATTTTATATGCATATATTTACACATTTAATTTTATATTTATTACTCATATTCGTGTATTGTCAGGCACCGCCACTGTCGATAATATGCAACCACTTTATTTATCATATTAATTGTACATATTTCTTTGGCGCCGCAATTTAATAATATGGATGGATGAATGGAGGAGGTTCCACTGATTAAGAAATATATTATACAAACCTCCCTCAAACATATAGTTTTTGGGTGGTATTTCGCTGTTAATCACACTTTGCACACATTTTCACTTACATTAATATTATAACATACATTTTCGTATTACAAACGAAATATTTTAAATTATTAGCTTTCTATCTACAATGAATGCAAAGATCTTAACACCATTCACATACCTGTTTTGGACGCAACTTCTGTACTTCAATTTATTATTATTGTTGTTGTTATTGTGGCATAAGGAGATTCATAACTTGTTAGTATATAATATGTACAATTATTCGTACTTACCAATTGCTTCCTTACTACTGATATATTGTAGTTTTTGTAGCGGCAGAAATCTTTTTATTGATTGTTGGTTATTGGTTTGTGCCGTTCGATGTTTCCTGTTTTGAAAAGATTTTAATTTAATAAACATTAATAAAATATTAACAGTAAAAAAAATTTGCAACTTACCTGACGCTTTTCAAAAGGCAGATTCAATGGCGGCAAGAGTTATTCTGCGTTGAATCTTAAGGCTCACAAGTTCCAAAATAAACGAGATTATCTACCACTTCGAAGTTATGACTGTCAACAGTGACGTGAGGGCGAAGCCAAGATATTTCGTCTTGCTCTCGTTCACTGCTAGACCCATTAGCTTTGCTTCCTTGCCCAGACTGGAGAAAGCAGAACTATCGACGCAGGTGTTGAGGCCGATGATATCAATGTTATCGATTAAGTTCTACAGCTCGAACTATTTTCTCCAGCAGCAGATTGAAGAAGTCGCACGATTGGGAGTCGTCTTGTCTGAAACCTCGTTTGGTATCGAACGGCCCGGAAAGGTCCCACCTTATCCTCATGGAGCGTTTGTTACTGCTCAACGTCAGTTTACACAAGGTTTACGAGGATTCCAAATTCACACAAAGCTGAATAAAGACAGCTCCTTTTCGCGCTGTCAAAAGTAGCTTTACAATCGACAAAAAGGTGGTGTGTTGATTCTCTTTTCACGGCTCTTTTCCAAGATTTGGCGCATGATAAATATCTGGTAAGTTGTTGACCTTCAAAGCCACACTGATAAGGGCCAATGAGTTTGTTGATGGTGGGCTTCAATCTTTTACACAATACGCTGGATAGAGCTTAATATGCGATGTTAAGGAAGATTATACTATCATAGTTGGCGTTGATTGTCGGGTCTCCTTTTTTAAGCAGAGCACACTTAAATTCCAATCGTTGGGCATGCTTTCGACCGACCATTCTCTACAAAGAATCTGATGTATGCTCCTTATCAGTTCTTCACTGCTGTGTTTGAATAGCTCCGGCGCCAATCAATCGGTCCCCGCCGCTTTGTTATTCTTCAGACGGGTAATTGTCATTCGAACTTCTTCATGGTCGGGCAACGGAACGTCTGCTCCATCATCATCGATTGGGAAATCGGGTTCGCCTTCTCCTGGCGTTGCACTTTCTCTGCCATTCAGCAGGCTGTAGAAGTGTTCCCGCCATAATTTTAGTAGGCTCTAGGCATCGGTTACTTGATCACTTCTGCGACTTCTACGAAAGCATGCTTTGGTTTTGAAAGCTTCTGTTAGTCGGCGCGCTTTTTCGTAGAATTCTCGAGTATTTCGGCCTCTCTCTTTTTCTGTCTGCAAATGCGTTTCGCTTTTCAACTCTCGGTATCAGCGATCCCATCCCGCACATTTTGTGGTCGATTGCAACCTTGCGAAGTAAGTAATCTGTTTTCTCTCCGCTGCGACACGGTACTCCCATCGTACCAGCTATTCTTTTGCATTTTCCAAAAACTAATGGTATCGTTTGCAGCTGTGCGTACTGAGCTTGAAGTTTCGTCCCACAGTTCCTTTTACCGAGTTATTGACAAATGCTTTCAGAGAGTGGGAATGCAAGTCGAGTAAAAAATCGTTCTGCTATCTCTAGTGATTGCAGCTTCTCGACTTTAAGATAGTGATCCGAGGCAATGTTAAAACCTCGAAGTGTATGCACATCTATAACACTGAATACGTGTCTTCCGTCTATCACAACATGATCGATCGGGTAGGTGGCTTTTCTGCAGATAACCATATTTCGATGTCGACCAGCATCAACCCATTTGGGGATGTTTCATCGTGAGGCTGAGTTTATCGACTGTTGTGTCAGAGATATCTTCTCATGAATCCATCCTCCCTTACCGTTTATACATTGCACAAATATGGCATGCCTAACACAATATTTTTATACCCTGAACAGGGTATATTAAGTTTGTCACGAAGTTTGTAACATACAGAAGGAAGCGTCGGAGACCCTATAAAGTATTTATATAACTGATCAGTATGTTGAGCTGAGTCGATTTAGCCACGTCCGTCTGTCTGTCCGTCCGTCTATCTGTCTGTATACCTATATACGAACTAGTCCCTCAGTTTTTAAGATATCGTTCTGAAATTTTGCAAACGTCATTTTCTCTTCAAGACGCTGCTCATTGTCGATGTCGGATCACTATAACATATAGCTGCCATATAAACTGAACGATCGGAATCAAGTTCTTATATGGGAAACTTCCTCATTTGATATCTTCACGAAATTTGGTACAGATTATTTTCTAAGGCAACAATATAATCTCCGAAGAAACTGTTCAGATCGGTAAGCTATAGTATAAATTATTCATCCTTCCACTTAAACGTGAAAAAAAATAAACAAATTTTTTAAAGTTTGATCATGTTTTATTGAACTCTACTTTACGACTACTTAATACTAACAATTATATCTTACTTTATACCTATCAATAATTTATGGTCACATTGCACTTCAATGTGACCGGATAAAACTCGGCTGCGCTGTCGTTGTAACTCTGCTGTGGTGTTGTTGTTATTGTTAATTTTCGCAATTTGTTATTTTGCGTTTCCTGTTGTTGAATTAATGCAGACATGTCGTCAGCAATGTTGGTTTATTAATTTTATTTGAACTTTGTGTTTTTATTCGCTTGTGTTTCCGTGCTTGTATTATTGCTGTGTTAGCTAGATTTTGGTGTTAACCAATTTGGTGTTAACTCCTCCGCCCTTAAATTCGAAGGATCTTCACAAAATTTAGGTAGATCGTCAACGCATACTTTCTTGGTATTACAGCCGGTTATTATTTTATTTAGTCTTCTATTTACTCTATGTTTTTTTAATTTTGCTTTTAATAATACAAATATGCCTACAGTTATTATTATTGATATAATTGTTACATTTGCAGAAAAATAAATATAATTTTTTGTCTTTAGCAAAGAAATTTCTTTTTCTTCATTTAATTGTAGTTTTTTATGGACTTGAGAGATAACATTTCTTCTACTTTACTATTATTTGCCATTGGTTGCAATATTGCTGGTAAAGGATTGCTACCAGCTATTACCTTAGAAAAATAGCTTTTACCATCTATTTCGATATTAGTATTGTAGTGTTTTATTAAATACGTGCCATTTAACTTCATTGTTTCGTTTTCAAATTTTACGAAACCTGTATATTGGTTAAGAAACAATACACATTTGTTATTTCTTCAATCTCTTTTACATGATGATTATTAATTTTCGTACAATTGTCGACTTTACTTTTTAGCAGATGTGCTATGCATGTGCTATTCGTAATATCTTCTACTATATTTCTTGAGCATATCGATAATTTATTATATGACTTACATTCTTTACTTTTTCCGTAAACTTTATTCTGGTAAATTAAAATTGATTTAAATTCGATTTTATTTATTAATTCTTTTTCTTTTATTGGTCTTATTTCTAAAGTTTTACAATCGTTTTGCTCTGTGGTAGGCAAATTTATTATATAAATTAAGCTTTCTTTATTTGAAGCGATTTTTATTTCAGAAAATTCTAATGCTTCATCTACATTAACGAATGGTACGTTTTCATCTATTAAAAATTGTTTAGTTATTTCCATTTCTTTATCAGACAATATGTATGAATTTATTATGTTAGATTTGGCCCAGTGTATGGCGTATGCTATATTAATTAGCTCTTCCTTTATAATTTCTAATTTAAATTTTATTTGTAATATTAAGTCATTCGCAACTTCTTTTTCTTCTTTCACCACTTTAGATATCTTATTAGTATTGTCTATGATTTCGTTTATTTTCGCATTTGTCAGTTTGTTAATTATTAGCTGTCTATTATTACTTCCTAGCACATTATTGATTTTTTCCATTAAGATATTGTAATCGGCATGATCTGGATTTCCGGCAATCCATTTCCATGCGGAGCCTATAAAGTCTAGTGATCTCCTAACTTTACTGTTTATTCTAATTCTACCAGGTTATTTTTTCGATTGGTTTATGAGGGATGTCAGGATGGGTTTCAATGGATGGTTTGCTAATTTATCATTAATTGTCATTTCTACACGGTTTATTGTGTTGTCGTAGTCTTGTAATTCAATTGTATGGATTATTTTGAATGTGCCTGTTTATAGTTTTGCGGGACCTGCGTTGATTGTGACTAGTTGGGATGATGAATAGTCTAGTATTTGTACGTTTCCGTATGCCATGCAGGCAAAAAGTCTAAAAAAAACAAATATATATATTTCTGTCAAAAGTGTAATAATAAGCGTGCTATGCGCTCTTTTTATCCTTATAAAAGAAATTTTTTTTTTTTAATAATAAGCGTACTATGCGCTCTTTTTTATTTATTTTTTGTTCATTGTTTTGATTAATTTTTAATTATTTTTTCCTATTTCATTTTTTTTTTTTTTTTAACTTTTTATAAGGCTTTTGTGGACTACCTTGCCGGTTTGTGTTAAAACTGTAGAATTCTTATTTTCTTTTACTATTTCTTCTTTGTACCGTGAAGTTAACTTATTTCCGTAACGTTTATTGACTCTAACATAGATTGTCTGTCCAATTTTATATTCTTTAAATGGGCTTCTGTTTTATTTGTGAAATATTAGGTCTTTCTCTTGTTTTTGTTTTATTCTTTGTATGTTATTCTGTTTTGCCTCTTCGTACTGGTCGGGATTAGTGAATATTCTTCGTCCAAAAAATGATTCAATCGGTTTTTGTCCTGTAGTTGTGTGAATTGAATAATTGTACTCATATACTGCCCTGTCCAGCAGTTCTTCAAAAGATCTTTCTGTATTTTCCGCTTTTAAACACCTTAAAATTTCTGATAGGGTTGAATGGAATCGTTCAACCTGACCGTTAGCTGTACTAGTATGTGGAGGTATCTTATGTATTTTTATTCTGAGTTGGTCTTCTAACATAAAAGTTATTGAGTTGGAATTTAATGATTTTTCATTGTCTATTTTTATGTTTTGTGGAACTCAAAATTGAAAATGATCTGTCTAAGTGGTTCTCTAATGTCTTCTGTAGCTCTTGATTTTAATATTTTCGCTTGGGCGTATTTTGAATACTTATATATGGCAGTCAGTATTAGTATTTTTCCGGTAATATAGATATCTATATGGATTATCTGTCCTGGGTATTCGGAAATAGGAGTTGCTTGAATTTTTGGGTTATTGGGATGTCTGTCGTTCTTGTTTTCTGCGCATACGCCGCATTGTTTAACTATTGCTTTCATTTTCTGGAGCATTTTAGGGAAATAAAATGTTTCTATTAATTGCTGTTTATTTTCTACTGGGTTTCGATGAGCTCTTTTATGTGTTCGTAGTATTTCATTCTCTTGTTGCTCGTTTGTAATGAGATCTTTAACTTGCGTTTGTGTGTACCTAGCTTTGTAGTTCTTGAAGTGTAGGGGATAGATTTGTTGAATCTGCCCCATTATTTTTTCGGTTGTGAATATTCCATTAATAACTGAAGGGTTGAGGTAGCGCTTTAGTATTGCTGTCAAGTCGTCTATTGAATAATTAGGTTTAGTCAAAATGTGCCTATGGTACGTAGGGAAGGATATTTTGAATTGATAGCTATCGATTTGGTCTGTTAAGATCCAAATTTGATTTTTGAATACATTTATTGGGGAATTAATGGTCGGAATTAAATTATGCGAAGAGCTTTCGTCTGAATTAGTGGCAACTGATAACGAATTTATTTCAAATGGTCTGGAGAGTGCGTCTGCAACAACGTTTGCTTTACCTGGTTTGTATTTTATTTCATAATGATATTCTTCTAAAATTGCCTTCCATCTTTTCAATTTGGAATTGTTGTTTTTATTACTGAGTGCGTACGTAAGGGGTTGGTGGTCCGTATAAATGAGTGCCCAGATAATGGCAAGTATTTCCCTTTCGTTAGTTGCATAGTTTTCCTCTGTTTTGCTTAAAATTCGCGAAATGAAAGTGATTGGTCTTCCATTTTGCTCTAGGGCTGCACCTATTGCATGTTTGGAAACATCGGTGGTTAAAGAGAATTCCTTTTTATAGTCTGGATATTGAAGAATCACATCTTCGGACGTGAGTGCAGATTTAATTTTTTCAAATGCTTCTTTTGCTTCGCTATTAAGTGTAATGGGGACTTTTTTTGACATATTTTTCGAGATGCGACCTTCTTCGCCGCGGAGTAGGGTTGTTAATGGTTTTGCAAGCGAAGCATAACTTCTTATGAAGCGTCTATAGTATCCTAAAAGGCCGAGGAATGACCTCAAATCCCTTGGGGTATTGGAAATTGACTATTGATTGAACCTTGGTGGGATTGGTTGAGATGCCATCTGATGAAATAATAAAGCCTAAAAACTCCACTTTGGTTTTAAAAAATTCACATTTATCAATCTGAACTTTCATATTAGCTTTACTTAGGGTGTCAAAAATTGTATCAATGTGTTTTTGGTGGGACTCTTTATCTTTGCTGAATATGACTATGTCATCTATGTAGACGTAGCATGTTTTCCCTATATGGTCTCTTAGGATGTCATCAAGCGCTCGTTGGAATATACCAGGGGCGTTTTTAAGCCCAAAGGGTAGTCGCGTGAATTCATATTTTCCGTTGCTCACGGAAAAAGCTGTCTTCTCAACATCGGATTCCTTAAGAGGAATCTGGTGGAAGCCACTCTTCAGATCGATTACAGAAAATATTTTGTTGTCTCCTAGTTGAGAAAGTACCTCGTTTATTTCCGGTATTGGATACCTATCTGACACGGTGACATTATTCAGTTTTCTATAATTGATGACCATTCTATACTTTTTCTCTCCCGATGCGTCCTCTTTCTTGGGGACTACCCATATCGGAGAGTTGTAGGGCGATCTGGATGGTCTTATTATGCCGTCTTCTAATAATTTATTTATCTGTTTATCTATTTCGTCCCTGAGGGAAAATGGGTAAGGGTAGGATTTCGAGTAAACTGGCGTTTCGGAGTTTGTTCTTATTTCGGCCACTACTTTGGTGGTGTAGGTCAGACTTTCGTTAGGTTCGGAGAAAAGATGGCTATGTTTATGGATGAGTTTCCTCATTTCTTGTCTATCTTGAGTATTCATATGCGTGTCCTTAATTTGGATTGCGTTTACGTCCTGTGTTTTGTATTCTTTTAGCTGAATTTTCGTGTGGTTTGCTATAATCATAAAATTATCCTTACTATGAATTATTGCGTTAATTTCTTTTATGCTGTCATTACCTAACATTCCGTGAAATGTGGTTAGGGTGGGTATAGGAAAAACTTTAATTGATTTTTAGCTTGAAAAGATTTATTTATGTGTGATGGGTGATCTTTATTTTGCCTCCTAACGAGTTTGCATGAAATGGGCTATTATTTTCCTTGCTAAATGAGGCTGTATGTAGTTCTTGTTAGAACCTGTAGTATTTTAAGAATTTCTCCGCTTCTTGTTCTACATTCGAAGTAAGGAAGCGAAGAAGTTTTCATTCTAAAAAATGTATATCTGTTGGGTCTAGGATTTCGGGTTGGTTCTGATTGTAGTTGAGAGAGTCCTGGTCAAGAATATGGTGGTATGTTGGTTCTTCAAGAGGGTTTGCAGAATTGGGGCCTTCCGGCTGTATCTGAGAGCAGTTTATATGGAAATTTCTTTGAATTTTGCGGGGTGGATTCGTAAAATTCGAACTTGGTCCTTCCTGTCGTTCTCCGGCATACTTGAAGTTCGGTCTATTGGCATAATTTATTGCGTTTGTTCTAATACTTTGGTCTATGTCCATTGGTTCCGGTTTTGGTAATGGTTTTTGCGCTAGAGGTCTTGGGGGTGGATTGTTGTAAGGATTATATTGTGGATTGTTATAGGTGTTATACTGTGGGCTGTTGAATGGTTGATAGGTGCGTTGCGCGAATTGTTGTGGGTGGTATGCGTTTGGCGAAAACGCTTGTTGTGTGCGTGGCATATATGTATGCGAGCTCTGGGTGAAAATATTGTTGAGAGGGTTGTGTATGGACTTGTCTTTGGAAATGTTGGTGTTGTGGCTTTGGGGGAAGTTGTGGTCTATCCATTCTGTAGGGTGTATTGTAATTGTTCGCGTGTGTGGTTCTAAAATTTTGGTTTTCTAGCTTCATGCAAAGGTGCAGAGCTTCTAGCAGGTCGGCAGGTTCTTTCGTACCAAGCAGTTTGGAGAGGTCTCCTGAAAGTCCTCGTACGAATGTATCGAGGGCTTTCTCCCTATAGGTTCGAGAAAGAATTTGTATTGATTCTTCCCTCATCTCCATACAGGCGATTTTGTTAAGAATTAGTGACAGATGTGCGTATACTTGCGAATAGAAGGTTTGTACCGATCGACGTCCTTGGATAATGTACGTCATTTGATATTCCAATGTACTTAAATCTCTTTTATCCGCGTAATGCGTTGTTAAGCATTTAGAGATCGCTGTCCAATTCAGCGGTGTGTTGTAAGATTCGAGTACCGCGTCGGCCTTACCAACTATTTTATTCCTAATTACGTTTAAGATTCCAAAATATTTTGGAGTGCCTATCAAATTTTCATAGATTTTGAGGATGCGCTCAACGCTTTTCCTCCAACTGCTAAATTCGGTGGGGTTTCCGCTAAATTCTCTAAGTGACCTGACAACGTCTGGGATTTTGTCCATGTCTGAAAGATTGTTCCTATAACGTTCGTCAATCGTTTGGTCCACTATGGGTGCTGGGATCATGTCATTCTTAATTATACTTTGTATTATGTTTCGTCCATCTGTGAGTAGTAATTGACCTAGTAGTTCTCTTACTTGATTTGCTAAATCGGGTTGTGCAGGATTTGCTACGTTGTGTGCAATTGGATTAGGTGAGGGTAGTACTGGTGGCCTTATGAGATTATTTGGATTTGCCATTTTTTTCTTCCCTTTTACTTATTTGAGGAATACGAAATATTGAAAAAAAAACCTATTTATTATTTTATTTTCGCTAAAACTAATATTTCTTATTTTTTCGTTGTTAACCCTTCTAGGAAAGGTAGCTTTTCTACTCTGGAGGGTCCGGGGAATCGCAGAGTTAAGCGTTGTTATAGGTTTTATTTATTTTTAGTTACTGGCTGTACGAGCCTTTTGTTATTTAATTTATAATTTATAAATCTCTGGAGTGTCCGGGGGAATCGCAGAGTTTTTATTTGTTATAAGCTGGAGGGTCCCCCCGAAGGTGGTGAATCGCAGCTTTAGTTTTTGTAAATTATTGGCTGTACAAGCCGTGTTTTATATTCTAAGATTTTAAATATGTACCTAAATCTAGTTTATTTGATTCGAACTATGTATTCGGAGAAACCAAAAGATGAAAGATATTGTCTTCTTATTTTATAACAAGATCTAGTAGTGCTTATTTTTAGATAAATTTATTAATATAATATCTATTTGGTTAAAGTTTATTAATATGGTATTTATTTAGCCAAGTTTGTTAAATTTATTAAATTTGTCTCTTGTAAACTGAATTTAGAATTATATATTTACATTTGAAATGTAACGTGAGCATTTATTTATTTAAAACAAAGGTGTTCAAGAATATTTTTATTTTGTTTGCGTTATCGATTTACTTACATTAATAATATTTTGAGTCGCATATTAATTAAGGCTTCTTCTTTCCGGGCTGGCTGTCCTATGACGTCCTGTTTGGATTCGTTTATTATCCTACTGAGGGGCCTTTATTTCCCGTGATGCTGCCTTGTTGTGTTCCTCGGGTGGAGTGTTGTATTCTGGGTAGCACTTTCTGCTTTACCCGTGGTACTATAGCACTGTAGTATGTGGCACTGTAGAACTGTAGTTTATAGCACTGTTGTACGTAGCACTGTTGAACTTTATGTGATATTGTTCAATTCAGGTAGCACTTCCTGCTTTACCTGTTGCACTATATGTGTTATTGTTCAATTTAGGTAGCACTTTCTGCTTTACCTGTTGCACTATTTGCGTTATTGTTCAATTTAGGTAGCACTTTCTGCTTTACCTGTTGCACTATATGCGTTATTGTTCAATTTAGGTAGCACTTTCTGCTTTACCTGTTGCACTAAGTTACTATATCCACGCGAAGGAAACACTTTCTTTTAGCTCGGGCGCCAATTATTCATCCTTCCACTTAAACGTGAAAAAAAAACAAATTTTTTAAAGTTTGATCATGTTTTATTGAACTCTACTTTACGACTACTTAATACTAACAATTATATCTTACTTTATACCTATCAATAATTTATGGTCACATTGCACTTCAATGTGGCCGGATAAAACTCGGTTGCGCTGTCGTTGTAACTCTGCTGTAGTGTTGTTGTTATTGTTAATTTTCGCAATTTGTTATTTTGCGTTTCCTGTTGTTGAATTAATGCAGACATGTCGTCAGCAATGTTGGTTTATTAATTTTATTTGAACTTTGTGTTTTTATTCGCTTGTGTTTCCGTGCTTGTATTATTGCTGTGTTAGCTAGATTTTGGTGTTAACCAATTTGGTGTTAACTTATACAAACTGAATCTAGTGGTGGTATGGAAAACTTTTGCATTTGACGTGGTATTTTTACGAAATTTGATATAGATTATTCTCTAAGGCAGCCATGTAATCCCAGAAGAAATTGTTCAGATCGGTTAACTATAGCATATAGCTGCCACAAAAACCGAACGATCGGAATCAAGGGCTTGTATGGAAAACTTTTGCAATTGACGTTGTATCTTCACGAAATTTGACAAGGATTACTGCTTAAGGTAATAATATAATCTCCGAAAAAATTTTTCAGATCGGATTACTATAGCGTATAGCTTCCATACAAACTGAACACATAGTTTCTAAAAGAAATGTACCTGTGTAGGGTATATTAGCTTCGGTGCAGTCGAATTTAACGTTTTTTCTTGTTCTTGAGTTCCACACTATTTTCTGCGAGAACCTATGTGAAAAAATTTAAAGCAATAATCCAATGATTTGTTTGTGGTCAAGAAAACCAAGAAATTCGAAAATTTCGCAAAATATCCACCAAATTTTTAATAGTGCTACCATAAATTTCTGTTAAATTCGCGTAATGCCCGTTTGACAGCGATGATCACCGCAAGACGATGCTGTTGAAACTGGAACACAAACAGTCACTGCTATTATATTCATTGATTTTTATTTTAAAAATGTTTTACAAGTCAAGTCGAAACCTCATTTAAAGGTGCTCTGTTTTAAATTTATAAAATAAAATAATTTACTTTTTTCCACTTACTTACTTACGTCGGTTGTCTTTGTAGTTCGGGACTCGCAACCCTAGTGTTGCAATCTAGCAATTGACAACATGATTGTAAAGTTTGACATTTTTGATGTACAACATTTTGACATGAGGTCACCACGTGCGTTATTTACAGTAACTTGATATATTCATCCCAAAAGTGAAATTAAATTGCGAACATTTTCGCGCGATTATATTTCACAGCTTTCGATGTGGAATGTCTCAGCAACAGTGCATCCATAACCTAATTGAATTTTTGGCGTTGAACCTTCATCAATCAAAGACCGGTGTTTATCGATGGTATGGTGAACGCAATCGAAACCCACTCCAAGAGGTATTTCGTGAAGGTCGTCCAAAATCAGTTGTTGTTCCGGAAATTATTGATCCTGTGCGAAAAGTGATATTTAAAGATCGCCATCTTACCGATCGTGAGATAAGAATAACTATAGACATTAGTGGAACCATCATACATTCAATATTGCATGAACATTTGATATAAAAAATTTTTTTCGCGTTTGATCCTACACAATTTGTCAATCGCTTAAAAAAGGCTCATGTCGATTGGTCAAGGTTTACAAAATGCGATAGCGGTGCTTCGAAACACATCTATGACATCGTGGCAGGTGGCGAGTTGTGGATTTACGCTTATGAGGCCGAAAGTAGGCAGCGGTCGACTGTAGAGGTGTTTCAAGAAGAAGCGAATCCGACAAAAGTTGTTCTCGCAAGAAGCACTTTGTGTTTTTTTTTTTAGAAAAACTGGACAAGTCGGAACCCATACTACTGGAACAACGGAGAACAGTAAATTTTGAATGGTATACAACCATTTGTCTGCCAGTTATCTTTCAAGACATCAGGAATACCAACAACCGAAAACGCATCACTCTTCACCACGACAATGCTGGCTCTCACACCTCGACTAAAACAACAGCATTTTTGAGCACTCAAAATATCGATTTTGTGAGTAATCCACCGTATAGTCTAGACGTGGGACCGAATGACTTCTTCTTATTTCCGTACGTAAAAGATGAAGAAATAAGTTTTTCGAAAACTGGTTCAAACGCTTGTATATATAGATAGTTATATAGATCTTTATTTAGAATATTAAAAACGCAATTAAGCGATTTTTTTAAATTTGTTTTTGTTCTCTAATCCCGAAATATAAAAGGCACATATGTATATATGGCGCAAAAGAAAACCTCCTATCAGAAGATGCTACAAATTTTGCATTTGACCTCTAATGTCAGTTATATTTTGAAATTTGTGTAGTAAACACATGCGAAATACATGTAAATAAACAATGTTACGCTACACTGCTCTAGAACGCGGGTTATTAGTGACTATTTAATTGACCAATAACCGGTGTGTTGTGTTGTTGTTAACGGTTATCTAATCCCCGTTAGGATGGTAAGGGTTACTTGTGTTGTCGTCGAGGTCATCTAACGGTAGGCCCAGGAAACGTACTGTTTCGACGGGGTCGGACCGAAGGGAGGGGGGTGTTAGATGGGTAGGGTTTGTAGGGCATGCAAAGAGGTGGACAGTGTCATGCGGAGACTCGTTGCATGCAGGACATACATTGGGTATGTCCGGGTCGATTCTGGATAAGTAGGAGTTTAACCTGCTACAGTATCCAGAACGAAGTTGCGCTAGGGTCACTCGCGTTTCTCGCGGCAACTGGAGCTCCTCGTCTGCAATAAGTGGTGGTTTAACTCCAAGAACGCCATTCACGGGAAGGGAGTCGATGAAGGTGTTGATGACTCCACTGTGAATGGCGGCCAGTGCCTGTCGATAGTTCGTTGCGTCCGAAGTCTGATCGGCGTACTGTTCGATGTCCTCGACATAGTCGAGGAATGACCTCTTGATGCTTCTGGGAGGCGGTTCCGCTCCAAGCAGGTGGCTGCAAGGATGATTCCTACGGAAACATCCCAGCAGGAACTGCCTGGAGAGGAGTTGATTATGCTCCTTTACAGGAAGCATGCGCGTCTCACTGTGGGGGTGTTCGATGGGAGACATCAAGAGGCGTCCCGTCGTGGTCCGGAGTGCTGTATTCTGACAGGTCTGGAGTTTCCTCATCTGCGTACCACTGCATCCAGGCGACCATATAGGCGCTGCGTAGTTGAGGACCGGCCGGCCGATTGCCCTGTAAGTTGCCAGCAACGTTTCTTTGTCTTTTCCCCATGTGCTGCCGGCTAGCGACTTGGGAATTTTGTTGCGGCTCTGTACCTTGGCGATAATCGAATGGGGAGAGAAGGAGTATAGACTATCGAGAGTTACGCCTAAAATCTTAGGGTTATTGACAGTCGGGATTTTGACGCCATCGACCGCAATATTAAGTTCAAGTCTATACTCCTTCGTCCAGTTATTAAATATGGTCGCTGTGGATTTGGTGGGTGAAAATTTGAGGTTTCGTGCAGTGAGGAAACGAGAAAGGTCGGAGAGGTAGCTGTTTACTTTCGAACACATGCCATCGATTCCATTGCCCGACGTCATTATCGTGCAGTCATCTGCGTACGAGGTTATGGAAACCCCCTCTGGTGGTTGAGGAAGTTTCGAAATATAGAAGTTAAACAGTAACGGGGAGAGGACACCACCCTGCGGAACCCCCTGTTTAATTCTTCTCAGTTTAGATGTTTCACCTCGAAATAGTACGGATGACTGACGACCGTTCAGATAGTTCATGGTCCACCTCTTTAGCCCTGGAGGGAGAGTGGTTTTTTCGATGTCCTGCAGTAGCGTTGTGTGATTGACCGTGTCAAAAGCTTTTGACAGGTCCAACGCTACGAGGATCGTTCTTTCGCAGGGTGGTTTCTGGTTGAGGCCACGAGCTATCTGGGCGTTTATGACGCTAAGTGCTGTGGTGGTGCTGTGCACTTTACGGAATCCATGCTGGTGGCTGGCTAGGCTCAGGTGGTGAGTGAAGGTCGGGAGTAGCAAGACCTCAAGTGTCTTCACTACTGGGAAGAGGAGAGTTATCGGACGATAAGATTCCCCTTTGTTAGCGGGTTTCCCAGGTTTCAGTAGCGGGACCACTCTTCCGATTTTCCACACATCGGGTATTTGAAGAGTGGTGAGCGACAGGTTGAAGGCTAATGTTAAAGCATCTAGGCTCGACGGGAGTAAAATATCTCACCAAATTTTATTCCCGTCGAGCCTAGATGCTTTAACATTAGCATATTGATTCCATCAGGGCCAATGGATTTAGACGATTTTGCCTTGTTGATGGCACCCTGAACCTTCTCATCGGTGAAAGTAAGTGGGGCGCAGTTGTTTGGCATTTTGCGCAGCCGTCGGTTAACACATCTCTTAGCTTTGTCTACCGAAGGGTGCAGTGTAAACTGCCGGCTAAAATAGCTCGCGCACTTCTTCGGGTCCGTGGAGGCATGACCATTGAATTGAACTTCAACTCGGTCGTCATGTCTCCTCGGATTAGACAGAGCTTTGACAGTAACCCAAAGCTTACTCACACCGGTGGAGGGGTTGCAGGACTTCAGGTGCTCTATCCATTTCGTCCGCTTATTTTGATTTACCATACGCCGAATCTCCAAATTGAGATCCCTTATTCGGGGATCCCCGTGTTCGGCATGGCGTAAGGTGTCGCGCTCATTAGCTAGAACCGCTGCTTCGGCTGAGAAATTGGGGCGGATTTCCGCTAATCTTCCAGCCGGGATGAAGCGAGCGGTAGCTGCTGCGATCACCTTGTGGAATTGACGCTCGCCAACGGATACGTCCGTAGGAATGGGTAGAGCGTTGAAGGTGCTCTCGGTAAATTCCGTGAAGCCGACCAAATTAGCTTTTTTAAAGTTAATGAAGCTACGGTTGTCCACAGAAACGAAATCAGGAGGCTTCTCGATCGAGATAATTATGGGCAGAGGGTCTGAAGCGAGAGTTAGCATAGGTCGCCAGGTTATGCTATTAATCAGACCACCGCTAGCAATGGTAATATCTGGCGAGCTATTACAGGTGCCCATAACTCTGGTGGGGGCTCAGTCATTCATTGTGCAGAATGTCGAGCCGTCAATCCGCCAGCTCCATCCCCCTACGATCATTTGACAGGCAGGAATGCCAAAGATTGTGGTGCGCGTTAAAGTCGCCTAGTACCGTACGGTTTTCACCACGAAGTAGCGCACCTGTATTCGGGTGATATCCTGTAGGGCAACATGTAACTGGGGGGATGTATATATTGAATATTTCGAGCTCGACATCGCCTGACCGGATAGCTATGCCCTCACATTCTAGGGTAGTATCCCTTGGGTCGATGTCTTCTTCGATTAGACGGTACTGCACGGTGTTGTGCAATATGAAAGCTAGGCCACCACCACTATCTCGCTCGCGATCTTTACGTATAACGTTGAAACCTGCACAACGCAGAAGATCTGAGCGGCTGTTTAACTTGGTTTCTTGGACCGCAGCTATCGATACACGTTCCCGATTCATAAGTGCAACTATATCCTCAATCTTACTCTGGAGTCCGTTGCAGTTGAATTGGAGAAGTCTGGTTTGTCGCGTGTGTCCGTGGGTGATCCTGGGGGTGAGGGAGTGACGTGTAGGTGGTGTTTGTTGCAGCTGCAGAACCTGCAGGGGCGGTTGTCCCACTGGGGTGTTGGACGGCGACGCCACTGTTGTAAGTTGCGGGGGCAGACTCCTGCAGCATGGGCAACGTAGGATTCACTCCACTCACGTGTGGTGCGCAGGCCGGAACACGTCGGGAAGTGACACCAGCCAGCGCAGGAGTTGCACTTAACTGATGTGACGTTCCGACGTATGACGGCCTGACACACGGAACAGACTGTGCGAGGGACCAAGAGTTGCTGATTGGATCTCGCACGAGGATTGGAGCGGGATGAAGGTTGGGGGGGGATAAGTCAGAGTGGGAGCTATGTTGCCTGTTTGAGCTCCTGACCGTTGAGGTCCTCAGTTGGCCACTCTGGTTGAGTGGCGACGCGGCGCGCGAACTATGTGCAGATTGCACAGCCGTAGAGGCTTGTGCCGCAGTATTGCGCAGGCAACATGGGGCCACGTAACGCGTGGTCCACTCCCTGTGAGTCTTAAGGCCTGAGCAGGTCTTAAGATGGCTCCATCCATTGCATGTGTTACACCTGACAGAGGTGGAGTTTGGATGGAGCCTTTTTGCGCAGACGCAGCAGAAAAATTCCTCCGGGCCCGGGTTAGACTCAATGCCAGCACGAGTCAGGAGGATACGGACCAACCCTGCTGCAAGGCGTTGCTCCAATGACGAGAAACACAAATTAGTACTCACCGATCCAAACGGGGTCAGATCGCCGAAATAACAGCCCTTGGTCGGATGAAATCCGAGTCAATTCCGGTGCGTAGAACCGGTTGTCTTGGGAATTGGGCGGTTCAGGTCCTCCCAGTTGAAAAGGTTGGTCACATTCCCTCAATTGTGGCAAATGTATACTTTGAATAAGCAAACATAAAAAACGCATACGCATACGCATATACAACAAAACCAATAACCGGTCGGTGACTTTGGCCTAATATGAATGAAACATTCGTGGCAGACCCCGGAACAGCCGTTTTGCAGAGAATATTGCTGCTGTTGCCGAGGATGTCATGGAAGCACCGTCGACATCGACCAGACGACGTGCCACGCAAATGGGTATCAGTCGACGGTGTTTACAGCGAATTTTGGTACATAATTTGAAGATGTTTCCGTACAAAGTCCAGACGGTGCATCAGCTGTTAGCTGTTGACCGCCAATCGCGTCTAACAAACACTCAAGCCATCCTTAATCACCACAAAGAGAAAGATGATTTTTCATCAAAAATAATCATGAGTGATGAGTCCCGTTTCCATCCTAGCGGGTACGTAAATAAGCAAAATTTCCGCTTCTAGGGCACTGAAAATCCGCGTGTAACCTACGAAGAGCCATTACGCCCGCTCAAAGTCAATGTATGAAGTGCTGTTTTCGCTGGGGGAGTCATCCGACCTTTTTTCTTTGAAGACGTCACGGGCCAAATTGTTACTGTGAGTGGTGGGCCCTACAGGACCGTGCAATGGCACACACTGCACGTGCCACAACCGATATGCATTTCCCGGGCACCCAATCTCCCGTTTTGGCGATTTGAACCGGTCAGCAAGATCGCCTGATTTGTCCACTCCAGACTTCTTTTTGTGGGGCTTTTTGAAGTTGCGGGCTTATGTCAACAAGTCTCAGACTCTTGCAGCTCTTAAAGACAATATCCGTCAAGAATGTGAGGACTTATTGCCGGAAATTCTGACCAAAGTGATGGAAAATGCCATTTACATGATATCATATTCTCCACTTGATGTAAAAAATTTAAAAGACCAAATAAAAATAATCCACAAGCAGAATCAAAGTTTTTAATTAAAAAAAAAATTGCAGCCAAAAAACATCGGAAGGTTATTTTTGCGCCACCTTGTATATTGTGTTTTTATGTTTTAATTCAACAAACTGTCAATTTTGGGCTGAAAATTGAAAATAATCAAGAATTATATATCGCTTAATAAGAATACTGCCGACTGTAAATATGTCAATACAGATCCATTCCAGTTTAAAGGTTCGGAATCACCAATGTCAGAGCATGAGATGGAACATGAAGAGGATGATGATTTTCTTCTAAACGAATCGCATTTCACAACGCCGCAATCAAAAAATCATTTTACTGGTAAGACAAACGAACTAAAAAAATCTAATTTTGATTCAAAATTTTAATTGGAAAACGACATTGTCAACAGGACGTTAAAATCGATATAATGCTTTGAAGATGTTTAAAGACGAGCCACGAAAATACTGCTGTGCAAGATTTCGGTTAAAGGATTGTGGAAACTAGAAGTAGCATGGCATGGCTATGCAAAAAGTTACCGAAATATTGGGTAGTCGAAAAAGTCTTTTCGTATGTCTATTCGAACTTCAACTTATTTTATTTTGTAAATTTTTTATAAAAATAAATAAATAAACAAATATGCATCATTTCAGTCGATCACTTTTTGCCATTTTTCCGTTAAAGACATTATTTCATCCGTTTCGAAATTTTCAAAATGAAAGCGGGCGAACCATTGTTGTGTTACACAAACTTATACGAGTACAGCATCGTCTCCGTAAATTTCACAAATTGCATTGGTGGCTTGCGTGGCATTCTTCCTTTTTTATACAAATATTTGAAAATATAGCAAATGGCTTCATTATTTTCACTAATTTTTGAACAGCTGAAACTCTTTTTCAACTTCCCCAATTTTTTTTTTTGTTAAATGAAGCTTAAAATCAACACTAAATGGTACGACACAAGGAGACACAATCGGGGGTTATGGAGTATTATCGTTATCTGCAGAATTGAAATCGGCAAATATATAATTTTGTGTCACAAATTCTGGTTTTATTGGTTTCATGTTCGAATCTGATCTATTATCGATATTACGTATTACAGAAAGGGACTTATCGGCAATTGAATTATTTGCGATAAATATCATATCGAGTGGCAAACATAAAAATCAGAGCCACACAACAATTCTCTTTGAGATTATTGAAGCGAATCTTTTGGTAAGGGACTATCGAAATGAAACAGACCCCTCGTAAATTCATTGAGGTAAGAATTAACCGGCTGCTAACAAAAGGTGTCAATAGCTGGAAAAAAGTAATTATGTAGAATAAATAAAATTTAACTGTACGCTTATGCTTCTTTAGGTATGGACAAAGTGAAAAAGCGAAATGAAAAAATGTAAAAGAATATGAAAGAAGCTTGTGCAACTGGTGGAGGGCCTTATTCAAAACACACATTAAATCAATCGGAAGAAACCATTGTCCGAATATGTGGAATGCCCAGGGCGGTTGAGGTGGCAATGAGTTTGCTGAGGATAATCCCACGACACCATCAAAGAGGAAAGCCGAGACTCCACTGTCTCCGGACTCTCGGAAGAAACATGAAGAGCACATTTCGTTGCTACTTTATGTTGTTTGCTTGGTGAACAAGTGAAAATAAGAAAATAAAATGTTAGCAATATACCACGAGTAAATAAATCTATTGAAAAGTTTACTAAATCAATCAAAAATAGTATAGTCGAACTAAAAAAAGCACTAGCTAGTATTAGTGCTCGAGTGTAAGCTATCAAGCAGGAAAAAAATTAATTCCCACAAAAACTGGTTCCACGTTTTCGAAATTGATCCGCATTTATTCCCCTTTTTGATGACGACCATGGCAAATGAAATAAGGACTATGATTTAAGGGCATGCACATGGAATGTCCGGTTCACTAATTGGAAGATAGCCCAGCTGCTTGATGTCCTGGTTGGAGTGAAGGCTGACATCACCGCCGTCCAAGGTCCAAAGATGCCTTCTATGAGCGTTTGGAGCGCACATATGAGAGCTATCCCCGCCACAAAATCGTGCTTGGCGACTTTAACACCAGAGTGCGCAAAGGAGGTACCTTTGGCAATAGGGTCGGTAAGTTCAGCCTCCACGTCTAAATATCCCTAAATGGATCAAGGCTGATCGACTTCGCTGGAGCTCGAAATATGGTTATCTGTAGTACTAGATTCCAGCATAAGAAAAGTCATCAAGCCACCCGACTGTCTCCGGATCGAAAAAACACAAACCTGATCGAGCACGATGTGATAGAAGGAAGACACGTCTACGGTGTTTTAGATATGAACGTGCTCAGAGGTCACAACATCGACTCGGACCACTATCTTGTTGCAGTCAAAATTCGTACCCGCCTTTGTGCAACAAAAAACGCACGTCAACAAACACAATGATATTCTACTCTACTTGCACTCTTGCTCTCTGAGACCACTCGTCAACAACCCGGTATAAGGGAACTGTGAGACCGCATTTCAAACTCCTTACGTAAAGCTGCAACCGAAACCATTGGTTTTCGGAAAATTCAAAAGAACAGCTGGTACGACAAGGAGTGCCGTATCCCAGCGAAGAGAAATTAGACGCCCTACCTCGTAACGCTTTGATCGACCACGACACGTGCGGGATAGGATAGATACCGAGAGGTGAAGATGGAAGCGAGGCGCATTTGCAGACAGAAAAAGAAATAGGCCGAAATGCGTGAATATGAAAAGCTTGACAAGATGGCCGACAGCGGTAATCCTCGAAAATTCTACGAAATGATGCGGCGGCTATCAGAAGGTGATCTAGTGATCGATGCTCAAAGCATACTAAAATTATGGAGGGAACACTTCTCCAGTCTGCTGAATGGCAGTAAAAGTACAACGCCAGGAGAAGGCGAACCCGATTCCCTAATCGATGCCGATGGAGCAGACGTTCCATTGCCCGACCATGAAGAAGTTCGAATAGCAATTACCCGCCTGAAGAACAACAAATCAGAGGAGCCGATGGATTGCCGGCCGCGCTATTCAAACACGGCGGCGAAGAACTGATAAGGAGAATGCATCAGCTTTTTTTGTAAAATATGGCCGGATGAAAGCATGCCCAACGATTGGAATTTAAGTGTGCTCTGGTCAATCCATAAAAATGGAAACCCCACAATCTGCGCCAATTACCGTGGAATACGCCTCCTCAACATCGCGTATAAGGTTCTGTCGAGCGTATTGTGTGAAAGATTAAAGCCCACCGTCAACAAATTGATTGGACCTTATCAGTGTGGCTTTAGACCTGGCAAATCAACAACCGACCAGATATTCACCATGCGCCAAGTCTTGGAAAAGACTCACGAAAGGACTATCGACGATTTCAAAGCTGCTTTCGACAGCACGAAAAGGAGCTGCCTTTATGCCGCGAGGTCTGAATTTGGTATCCCCTCAAAACTAATACGGCTGTGTAAACTGACGTTGAGCAGCACCAAAAACTCCGTAAAGATCGGGAAGGACTTCTCCAAGCCGTTCGATACCAAACGAGGTTTCGGACAAGGCGACTCCCTATTGTGCGACTTCTTCAATCTGCTGCTGGAGAAAATAATTCGAGCTGCAGAGCTTAATCGATGATATTGATATCAACGGCCTCAACACCTGCGTCGATAAATCTGATTTCTCCAGTCTGGTCTGGACAAGGAAGCAAAGCTAATGGGTCTGGCAGTGAACGAGGTCAAGACGAAATATCTTGGCTTGGCTCTCACGTCACTGTTGACAGTCATAACTTTGTAGTCGTAGATAATTTCTTCAAATGAGAAGTAAAGTCCTCTCTCGACGAATCAAATCCAAACTCTATAAGCCATTCATAACTCTCGCCCTGCAATATGGTGCAGAGACTTGGACGATGACAGCAACTGATGAGTCGACGTTGCGAGTTTTCGAGAGAAAGGTTCTCTGAAAGATTAACGGTCCTTTGTGCGTTGGCCACGGCGAATATCACATTCAATGGAACGATGAGTTGTAAGAGATATGCGACGACATTGACATAGTTCAGCGAATTAAAAGACAGCGGCTACGCTGGCTAGGTCATGTTGTCCGAAGGGACGAAAGCACTCTAGCTCTGAAAGTATTCGACGCAGTACCCGCCGGAGGATGCAGAGGAAAAGGAAGACCTCCACTCCGGACCAGGTGGAGCTGCGCTTGGAATATTCAAATAGCGCCACGTAACGAAAAGAAGAAGCGACTGGCGCGCTGTTGTTAACTCGGCTAAAATCGCGTAAGCGGTGTCTACGCCAGTAAAGAAGAAGAAAAGACCGAAATAAATTACTACATTGATATCTATTTTATCTATTTTTTATAATACATTGACAAGTGGAGCCTTATCTTTGATCATTCTACACTGTTTGTATTTGGTAAAATAAGTTCCACTTTTACTTACCATTAACGCGTTGAATAAAATTTGGTGTTCAAATTTCTTAACACTCAAAATCTGTTGAAACATATCGTACAACTGTTCTTTAGACAAAATCAATTCACTGTTGAGTGATTGCTGCATTCTAGAAGGTCGTTTGGTATCTTCTTCACCAGTGCCTCTAAGTATTATATCGAATTTGGCCATCCACGAAGTAAGAACCGTCTCCTTGCTTAGGCCATCGATTTCAGGTAAAGACCTTCAAAAGGTTGAAAATTTTTAAGTTTTAATTAAATTTATATAGTATCCATGCAACTATATACAGGTAAACATACCATCCGCAAATAATTTAAGACAATTAAAAATTCTCTAAATTCATTTAATTCAAAAATAACTGTTAAACTGTTGTTAAAAAATGTAGCGATAGATCGATTCTAGATAATTTCTGCATCTGATCGATTAAGAAACGCTACCATAGAATTTATATTCACAATTACAAAAGTTAGATTGGTTAATACCTTCAGTAATTAGAATTTCTAGCAGTTAGAATCAGAGTTTGCCATACATTAAACGTCCTGATATTATAATCGAAAATTCGAATTCCTGAGCGTAGAGTTAATAATTTAATGAAAGGATGCAATCAAAGCAAATTATTCTTCCTAAGCACGTATGTAGTTTTCTGGCACTCCGATATTGTTGTTTCAGATTCAAAACAAACAAATACATGTAACCGATTATTTGTCGAGTAAAGTTTAGTGTAAAAATTGGAGATTGAACCGTCTACTTTATACTCGAAATTATTATCTTAGCAAGCAATAGAACATATAGACATTTTTATTTTTAATAAGACCAAGTAAGGAAGGGCTAAGTTCGGGTGCAACCGAAAATTTTATACTCCTGCAACTTAAAATAATCAAAGCCAGGGAAATACTTTATGGTCTAAAATGTCAACCTGAGGATCGAAATCCAGACGTCGTATATACATGTGGGTTCTGAGCAAAAAAGTCTTGCGGTATTTTTTTTATTGAATCAATTCGTGTGGCACCCATACATCGAGCTTCTTAGTGACTCCAAACTTCTTCCAATGGTTTATAACGGTTTGGTGACTACTATGCCGGTCTCTTTCGACCAATTCAGCGATTTTATCGCAATTTTCGACGACAGGCCTTCCGGAGCGTGGCGCATCTTCGACCACCTCTACACCAGAACGAAAACGTTCAAACCATCGTTGTGCGGTGGAAATGGAAACTGTATCGGGTCCATAAACTGCACAAATTTTATTGGCGGCTTCAGATGCATTTTTTGCCTTTATCGTAGTAGTACTGTAAAATATGCCGTATTTTCTCTTTATTTTGCTCCATGTTTGCGACGCTATAACTCACGAACGACTTATAAGAAACGACAATCTATCAAACACGTGTAGCTAGAACTACGCGCTTTCAGCGCCAACTAGCTAAAATACCGGAAGACTTTTTTGACAACCTAATGTATAACTCCTATACGGACAGACACATAAGGCTTGATAGAAAAACGAAAATAATCATATGTGGTATATGGCAGTTAGGGCAGTATCGATAAGATTTTATCTATTTTTCCCAACACCACATACTATTAATATGTCACTTACTAAAAAACTATTCATATAGAGTAAAGTCAGCTGGAGGTTCGGAAATCTTGATATTAGTTACATGGGGGTAAGCTTTCGCTCAAATTTATCTATTTTAGGCACAAAGATACACTGTAATGAGTAAAACACGCTAGCTCATTTTCATTGAGTTATCTCACATATTGGTCAATATATAAGGTACAAATTCACCCGGAAGTCCGATTATCTTTATATTAGGTATATGGTACGATTCATACGATTTTTTGACATACAGACATTCCATTACCAGGAAAGTACTATCCCTGAATTTCAATTATATGTTTCAGACATTGATCGATATTGACGATCAAAAGCCAACTATAGGTACTGGGCATCACATATTCTGTACTAGGAGCTTAAATAGTTTTTGTTGGATGGCATTAGTCGAGCAAAGATTAATCTAGTTATAATAAGTGCTTCTTGATTTATGTATTAGAAAGTAAAAGAATCAAGCGAAACTTAAAACTATGCTATATGGAAAGTAGGCGTGTTTATTAACCGATTTCGCTCATTTTTACACCATCACATAATAAATATGGAAAGAATGCCACGTACTAAATTTTGTCGAAATCGGTCAGCCGGATATGGGATTTCACCAAAAATTGGGCGGTGCCACGCCCATCGTCCAATTTTTACCCCGGTTCTTACAAAGTCTCATCATACCATCCCGGCGGCAAATTTTAACGTTTATTGCGCGTTTAGTTATTGATTTATTGCGCTTTTAGTAGTTTTGAACAATACCGTTATATGGGGGGCAGCGGGGGTTTCATCCCATTGTATCAATTTTCACACTATCGGGAGAAATTCTTGTAATAATCGTTCTGGGCGAATATGATTGCTGTAGCTTTAGTGGTTTGGGATATACATATACATATATATAAGTATATGTAAATGTAATAATGTATTATTTGATTATTTTAAAATTAATTGGACAAAAAAAACAAAAAAATTTAGACAACCCATAAAGACACACCCTATTGTTCATAACACAACGGGAAAACAGCCATTTCTAGAAACACCAGAAGATTGAGAAACCAGACATCAAGATGAAATGACAACAAGAATGCATACGCAGCAGTAAAAACATGCCACGCAAACAATACAACGGGATTACCACGGAGACGGAGAAATCAGACAAGCAGACGAAACAGCAACAAGCATGCATGCGCAGCGGTAAAACCACGCCACTGCCAGCAACATACGTAGTCCCAGCAACACACGCCATACCAACGCAACAACGCGAATGTGTTAGCACGCAGCACAGGCTTGGTGGGGAATTAGATGGCCGATGATCAGGGAGTTAACACGGGACTGTGACAGCGTACGCACGTTCGGCATCAGACTACGCAGTGAGTTTATCCTCTGGCTAGTCTTGGTACCCTGGCTTGTGAACACCGTCTGTTAAGGGTGAGCTTGGTATCCTCTGACCAACTCAACCTTTAGCATCGCGGTCGCTAACGCAGTCTTCCGTAGTCCGGTATCTTTGCGCGGCTAAAGTGGTTGAACAGGACATCACCAGCGTGGTACGCGAGTGTAAACGTGTATACCAGGACAAAGTTGTTGAAGCCTACATAGCGTCGGCAGAAGTAGCCGAGCGTAGTCGTCGTAGCACGCGAGCGTCAACGTATACGCCAGGACATCGTTATCGAAGCATACAGGATCGCTGGCAGAAATAGCCGGGCGCAGTCGTCGGAGCAGAGGAGCGTCAACGTGTACGCCAGGACACATTCATTGAAGTCTACACGAGCGCTGACAGAAATAGTCGAGCGTGGTGGTAGAAGAGACCAAATGTTTACAAATTTATTGTAACGAATCCTGAACACGGCGAGTATATTAATTAAATTTATATAGTATCCATGCAACTATATACAGGTAAACATACCATCCGCAAATAATTTAAGACAATTAAAAATTCTCTAAATTCATTTAATTCAAAAATAACTGTTAAACTGTTGTTAAAAAATGTAGCGATAGATCGATTCTAGATAATTTCTGCATCTGATCGATTAAGAAACGCTACCATAGAATTTATATTCACAATTACAAAAGTTAGATTGGTTAATACCTTCAGTAATTAGAATTTCTAGCAGTTAGAATCAGAGTTTGCCATACATTAAACGTCCTGATATTATAATCGAAAATTCGAATTCCTGAGCGTAGAGTTAATAATTTAATGAAAGGATGCAATCAAAGCAAATTATTCTTCCTAAGCACGTATGTAGTTTTCTGGCACTCCGATATTGTTGTTTCAGATTCAAAACAAACAAATACATGTAACCGATTATTTGTCGAGTAAAGTTTAGTGTAAAAATTGGAGATTGAACCGTCTACTTTATACTCGAAATTATTATCTTAGCAAGCAATAGAACATATAGACATTTTTATTTTTAATAAGACCAAGTAAGGAAGGGCTAAGTTCGGGTGCAACCGAAAATTTTATACTCCTGCAACTTAAAATAATCAAAGCCAGGGAAATACTTTATGGTCTAAAATGTCAACCTGAGGATCGAAATCCAGACGTCGTATATACATGTGGGTTCTGAGCAAAAAAGTCTTGCGGTATTTTTTTTATTGAATCAATTCGTGTGGCACCCATACATCGAGCTTCTTAGTGACTCCAAACTTCTTCCAATGGTTTATAACGGTTTGGTGACTACTATGCCGGTCTCTTTCGACCAATTCAGCGATTTTATCGCAATTTTCGACGACAGGCCTTCCGGAGCGTGGCGCATCTTCGACCACCTCTACACCAGAACGAAAACGTTCAAACCATCGTTGTGCGGTGGAAATGGAAACTGTATCGGGTCCATAAACTGCACAAATTTTATTGGCGGCTTCAGATGCATTTTTTGCCTTTATCGTAGTAGTACTGTAAAATATGCCGTATTTTCTCTTTATTTTGCTCCATGTTTGCGACGCTATAACTCACGAACGACTTATAAGAAACGACAATCTATCAAACACGTGTAGCTAGAACTACGCGCTTTCAGCGCCAACTAGCTAAAATACCGGAAGACTTTTTTGACAACCTAATGTATAACTCCTATACGGACAGACACATAAGGCTTGATAGAAAAACGAAAATAATCATATGTGGTATATGGCAGTTAGGGCAGTATCGATAAGATTTTATCTATTTTTCCCAACACCACATACTATTAATATGTCACTTACTAAAAAACTATTCATATAGAGTAAAGTCAGCTGGAGGTTCGGAAATCTTGATATTAGTTACATGGGGGTAAGCTTTCGCTCAAATTTATCTATTTTAGGCACAAAGATACACTGTAATGAGTAAAACACGCTAGCTCATTTTCATTGAGTTATCTCACATATTGGTCAATATATAAGGTACAAATTCACCCGGAAGTCCGATTATCTTTATATTAGGTATATGGTACGATTCATACGATTTTTTGACATACAGACATTCCATTACCAGGAAAGTACTATCCCTGAATTTCAATTATATGTTTCAGACATTGATCGATATTGACGATCAAAAGCCAACTATAGGTACTGGGCATCACATATTCTGTACTAGGAGCTTAAATAGTTTTTGTTGGATGGCATTAGTCGAGCAAAGATTAATCTAGTTATAATAAGTGCTTCTTGATTTATGTATTAGAAAGTAAAAGAATCAAGCGAAACTTAAAACTATGCTATATGGAAAGTAGGCGTGTTTATTAACCGATTTCGCTCATTTTTACACCATCACATAATAAATATGGAAAGAATGCCACGTACTAAATTTTGTCGAAATCGGTCAGCCGGATATGGGATTTCACCAAAAATTGGGCGGTGCCACGCCCATCGTCCAATTTTTACCCCGGTTCTTACAAAGTCTCATCATACCATCCCGGCGGCAAATTTTAACGTTTATTGCGCGTTTAGTTATTGATTTATTGCGCTTTTAGTAGTTTTGAACAATACCGTTATATAGGGGGGCAGCGGGGGTTTCATCCCATTGTATCAATTTTCACACTATCGGGAGAAATTCTTGTAATAATCGTTCTGGGCGAATATGATTGCTGTAGCTTTAGTGGTTTGGGATATACATATACATATATATAAGTATATGTAAATGTAATAATGTATTATTTGATTATTTTAAAATTAATTGGACAAAAAAAACAAAAAAATTTAGACAACCCATAAAGACACACCCTATTGTTCATAACACAACGGGAAAACAGCCATTTCTAGAAACACCAGAAGATTGAGAAACCAGACATCAAGATGAAATGACAACAAGAATGCATACGCAGCAGTAAAAACATGCCACGCAAACAATACAACGGGATTACCACGGAGACGGAGAAATCAGACAAGCAGACGAAACAGCAACAAGCATGCATGCGCAGCGGTAAAACCACGCCACTGCCAGCAACATACGTAGTCCCAGCAACACACGCCATACCAACGCAACAACGCGAATGTGTTAGCACGCAGCACAGGCTTGGTGGGGAATTAGATGGCCGATGATCAGGGAGTTAACACGGGACTGTGACAGCGTACGCACGTTCGGCATCAGACTACGCAGTGAGTTTATCCTCTGGCTAGTCTTGGTACCCTGGCTTGTGAACACCGTCTGTTAAGGGTGAGCTTGGTATCCTCTGACCAACTCAACCTTTAGCATCGCGGTCGCTAACGCAGTCTTCCGTAGTCCGGTATCTTTGCGCGGCTAAAGTGGTTGAACAGGACATCACCAGCGTGGTACGCGAGTGTAAACGTGTATACCAGGACAAAGTTGTTGAAGCCTACATAGCGTCGGCAGAAGTAGCCGAGCGTAGTCGTCGTAGCACGCGAGCGTCAACGTATACGCCAGGACATCGTTATCGAAGCATACAGGATCGCTGGCAGAAATAGCCGGGCGCAGTCGTCGGAGCAGAGGAGCGTCAACGTGTACGCCAGGACACATTCATTGAAGTCTACACGAGCGCTGACAGAAATAGTCGAGCGTGGTGGTAGAAGAGACCAAATGTTTACAAATTTATTGTAACGAATCCTGAACACGGCGAGTATACCTCAGCAATTTATACTTGTAAGAAGCAGGGGCTGCAAAAAGCTTCGTTACAACTCGTTATAACTCCCGAAATATTTCGAATTTCTGTCTGAAATTTTCACAGTATATTCTCAAGACACTGTACTTTCAAATTAATTATTATTATTTTTCGAATTGTATTGTGGTAATTTTCAGCTACTTTTATGATGTGGAATGTTAAAGTTATACAACAGATTCCCACCAACTACCTTTGCTTTTGGTAAGTCTAGGTCACAGTATCGCATTGGGCATATGTTGTACCCTTAACCTTAATTTTGAGTATAAATAAAATTATTTTTTATTATTTGAAAATTAGTAGGCACTAGTCTATGATAGGTGTCGATTTTTCGATTTTTCGACTATTTGAAAAATTTTATTATATGCAATATTTAGGCGCTTAAGGATTTGTTCAGGATTGTGTTTTTTTCATTATTGGCGAATGCCATCGTGCGGGGTCGAAAAGTAGCAAATATTTGAGTTTTTGATATTGTTAGACTGAATTCTGACTTTGGTTTTTCTACCAATATGTGAGGTATTGGAAAATTGTGGCTCTAGTGGTAACCGTACGACGTACCGTCCATTATTTGATCGAGTAGATGTGGCTTTCGAGTAGCCCTTATAATACTGATCTACTAGAGTTTTATTTAATATTCGGGGAAGTTTCAATATCTCTTGAAATTTCCTTAATTGCGAATTAAGGTATTGATTTGATTTTTTCTCAACTTGAGTTGGTATGGTTGGTATAGTTCTGTCACTAGTCCACTTTGTGTGTTCGCTGTGCAGCGTTTGAGAGTTTTGTGCCTTGAACAACATGGTGTCTCTTGGCAATTTATCGAATTTTGGGTTTCGGGATTTGCTTTTGCAATTAAACCCGTGGTTCTTTTTGTATATACGCTTCTTTGAGGTGAGCTGTGCTGTAGTGAAGCATTGTATGCTGTCTTTTATGACAATATAAGCATTTAACTTTGCTTTTGCAAGTTGTGTATGTAAGCGCATGTGACAGGCAATTTGTGCAAAGTCTTTTTGACCTGAAAAATCTTTCTCGTTCGTTAATTTTTAAGTTTTTAAACCTCTTGCAAGATGTAAGTTTATGCCCTCTGGCACATAGTTCTCATGACGTATGTTTTCTTTGTTCGGATGTGAACGATTGCGTTTTGTGAAAGTTTTTGTTTAAATTGTTTTTGCTACAAACTTGAGGTCTATTGAAGCTTCTATTTTGGCCGTGTTTAATGTCCTTATTTCTGACTATTTTTTCCTCTACCCTTTCCGCAATTTCATATCAAAGCAGCAATCTTTCATTTTTTGCCACGTTGGGCACTTTTTTCGCGATGGGAGCTATTGGTTTCACAAATGTGACAATTTTTTTGGCAATGCAGCTGTGCATATATTTACCATAATAGGGTCCCAGCTGTCTGTGGGGATATTTAGTGTCGATAGAACCGACAAACAATTTAAAACAGTGGATACCAGTTTGATGAATGTTACACTTGTTTCTTTCTTAAGTTTTGGCAAGTTCATTTGTGTCGTTACTTGGTTATCGACCAGTATTCTTTCATTTTCGTATCTTGCTTGTCTGCATTTGCAGACAGAAAAAGAAAGAGGCCGAAATTCGTGAGTATGAAGAGCTTGACAAGCTGGCCGACAGGGGTTGTGCTTGAAAATTCTACGAAAAAATGCGGCGGGTTACAGAAGGTTTCAAGACTGGAGCATACTCTTGTAGAACCCCTAAAAGTGATCTAGTCACGGATGCCCAGATCATACTTAAATTATGGAGGGAACACTTCTCCAGCCTGCTGAATGGCAGTGAACTTACAACGTCAGGAGAAGGCGAACCCGATTCTCCAATCGATGACGATGGAGCAGATGTTCTATGCCCGACCATGAAGAAGATCGAATAGCAATTACCCGTTTGAAGAACAACAAATCAGAGGAGTCGATGGATTGCCGGCCGAGCTATTCAAACACGGCGGCGAAGAACTGATAAGGAGCTTGCATCAGCTTCTTTGCAAAATACGAAAGCATTCTTAACGATTGGAATTTAAGTGTGCTATGCCCAATCCAAAAAAAGGGAGACTCCATAATCTGCACCAACTAACGTGGGATAAGCCTCCTATAAATCGCGTTTAAGGTCCTATCGAGCATATTGTTTGAAAGATTAAAGCCCACCGTTAACAAACTGATTGGACTTTATTAGTGCGGCTTTAGACCTGGCAAATCAGCAACCGACCAGATATTCACCATGCGTTAAATGTTGGAAAAGACCCATGAAAAACTAATCGACACACTCTACCTCTTCGTCGATTTCAAAGTTGCTTTCGATAGCACGAAAAGGAGCTGCCTTTATGACGTGATGTCTGATTTTGGTATCACCTCAAAACTAATACGACTGTGTAAACTGGCGTTAAGCAACACCACAAGCCCCGTCAGGATCTTGAAGGACCTCTCCGAGCCTTTCGATAAAAAACGATGTTTCAGAAGGGGACGTCCAATCGAACGACTTCTTCAATCTGCTGCTGGAGAAAATAATTCAAGCTGCAGAACTTAATCGCGTAGGTACAATATTTGGCTATAGATATCATCGGCCTCAACACCCCGCCAGACTGGACAAGGAAGCAAAGCAAATGGGTCTGGCAGTGAATGAGGGCAAGACGAAATATCTCCTGTCATCAAACAAACAGTCGTCGCATTCGCAACTTAACTCTCACGTCACTGTTGAAAGTCATAACTTTCAAGTTGTAGATAATTTCGCCTATTTAGGAACCAGCATTAACACCACCAACAATGTCAGCCTGGAAATCCAACGCAGGATTACTCTTGCCAACAGGTGCTACTTCCGACTGAGTAGGCAATTGAGAAGTAAAGTCCTTTCTCGACGAACAAAAACCAAATTCTATAAGCCATTCATTATTACCGTCCTGCTATATGGTGCAGTGGCTTGGACAATGACAAAAACTGATGAGTCGACGTTGCGAGTTTTCGAGAGAAAGGTTCTGCGAAAGATTTATGGTGATTTGCGCGATACCCACGGCGAATATTGCATTCGATGGAACGATGAGTTGTATGAGATATATGACATATATACACTGACATAGTTCAGAGAATTAAAAGACAGCGGCTACGCGGCTAGGTTATGTTGTCCGAATGGACGAAAACACTCCTGCTCTGAAAGTATTCGAAGCAGTACCCGCCGGGGGAAGCAGAGGAAGAGAAAGACCTACACTCCGTTGGAAGGACCAGGAGGAGAAAGACCTGGCTTTGCTTAGAATTTCCGATTTCCGCCATGAAGCGAATAGAAGAATCGACAGACGCGCTGTTGTTAATTCGCCCGTAACAAAGAAGATCCAACGATCTTACCCTGTTTCGGTCGGTAAGGTTTAGGTTAAGATTGTTATCACTGGAGAAACTCCTATCAAGAGAATTTTGCCATATCCTACTGATCCATGTTGGCATTAAGTTCAACCAGGACCCAGAAGAATTTTTCGGCTGTGGTAATAGGATCCATCCATATTCCGTCTTGATTTTGTGTAATACATGCAGCACAACTTGCATGCCATTCATTCAATCCCACTAGACACCCGCGACAAACTCGACTCAATTTAACTGCAACGGACTCTACAGTAAGATCGAGGAGATAGTTGCATTTATGAACCGGGAAGACATATCGATAGCTGCGGCCCTAGAAACGAAATTAAAAGTTAACATCACGGTCGAGGTAATGCTGCTGGCTTAGCAATTATACTGAACAACACGGTGCAATATCATACAATAATATAACTAATGTCAGGGCAAAGCTACCCGGTTCCAAATGTCTAATATAGTTACCCAGTTACGAGGTAAAATCGTTTGTTACTAGTCGACTTTAACGCGAACTTATCCAATCGTGAACGTCAATGTAGCAATGTAATCGCATCTTCTACCATTTACTTCCTACCGGCTGGAAGAATCGATAATTTCCGCCACAACTTCTCAACAAAAGCCCTAGCCTAGAATAAAGGATTTAAGCTTGGGGATTCGGCAGATGATAAACCAACATAAGCGGATAAAATGGGTAGAGCATCTGAAGTCTTATAACCTCTCTACCGGTGGGAGTAATTTTTAGTCAACTGTCAAAGGCTTGTTTAAGCCAAAGAAACATGACGATCGGTTTGAAATTCAATTCGATGGTCATCATGCACCCTTCACTAGACAAGGCCAAAAATGTTACGAGATGGCTTCGCAAAATACCAAAATACTGCCCGCGACTTACTTTCATCGATAAAAAATCAAAGTTTTATCGACATCGCTAAGTCATCAAAATTCATTATACCAGACGGAATAAACATGTCAAATGCTCGATATGTGGAAAGTTGAAAACCTGGGAAGCCAACTAAAGTGGAGTCTTATCGCTAAATCTTCTTCTTCTTCTTAATTGGCGATTATAGCTGAGTCAACAACAGCGCGCCAGTCGTTTCTTCTTTTCGCTACATGGCGCCAATTGGATATCCCAAGCGAAGCCAGGTCCTTCTCCACTTGGTCCTTCCAACGGAGTGGAGGTCTTCCTCTTTCTCTGCTTCCCCCGGCGAGTACAGCGTCGAATAATTTCGGAGCTGGAGTGTTTTCGTCCATCCGGGCAACGTGACCTCACCAGCGTAGCCGCTGTCTTTTAATTCGCTGAACTATGTCAATGTCGTCGTATATCTCGTACAGCTCATCGTTCCATCGAATGCGGTATTCGCCGTGGCCAATGCGCAAAGGACCGTAAATCTTTCGCAGAACCTTTCTCTCGAAAACTCGTAACGTCGACTCCTCGGTTGTTGTCATCGTCCAAGCCTCTGCACCATATAGCAGGACGGAAATTGTGAGCGACTTGTAGAGTTTGGCTTTTGTTCGTCGAAAGAGAACTTTACTTTTCAATTGCCTACTCAGTCCGAAGTAGCACCTGTTGGTAAGAGTAATCCTGCGTTGGATTTCCAGGCTGACATTGTTGGTGGTGTTAATGCTGGTTCCTAAATAGACGAAATTATCTACAACTTCAAAGTTATGACTGTCAACAGTGAGCCAAGTCGCGAATGCGACGACTGTTTGTTTGATGAAAGGAGAAATTTCGTCTTGCCCTCGTTCAGCGCCAGACTCATTTGTTTTGCTTCCTTGTCCAGTCTGGAGAAAGCAGAACTAACGGCGCGGGTATTGAGACCGATGATATCAATATCATCGGCATACGCCAGCAGTTGTATACTCTTACAGAAGATGGTACCTTCTCTATTTAGTTTTGCAGCCCGAACTATTTTCTCCAGAATCAAGTTCTAAAAGTCGCACGATAGGGAATCGCCTTATCTGAAACCTCGTTTGGTTTCGAACGGCTCGGAGAGGTCCTTCCCGATCCTGACGGAGCTTTGGTTGTTGCACAACGTCAGTTTACACAGCCGTATTAGTTTTGCTGGGATACCGAATTCAGACATTGCGGCATAGAGGCAGCTCCTTTTCGTGCTGTCGAAAGCAGCTTTGAAATCGACAAAAAGGTGGGTGTGTCGATTCTCCTTTCGCGAGTCTTTTCCAAGATTTGGCGCATGGTGAATATCTGGTCAGTTGTTGATTTGCCATGTCTAAAGCCACACTGATAAGGTCCAATCAGTTTGTTGACGGTGGGCTTTAATCTTTCACACAATACGCTCGATAGAACCTTATATGCTATGTTGAGGAGGCTAATCCCAGATTTTGGGGTCTCCTTTTTTATGGATTGGGCATAGCACACTTAAATTCCAATCGTTCGGCATGCTTTCGTCCGACCATATTCTACAAAGAAGCTGATGCATACTCCCCATCAGTTCTTCGCCGCCGTGTTTGAATAGCTCGGTCGGCAATCCGTCGGCCACTGCCGCTTTGTTGTTCTTCAGGCGGGCAATTGCTATTCGAACTTCTTCGTGGTCGGGCAATGAAACGTCTGCTCCATCGTCAGCAATTGGGGAATCGGGTTCGCCTTCTCCTGGCGTTGTGCGTTCACTGCCATTCAGCAGGCTGGAGAAGTGTTCCCTCCATAATTTAAGTATGTTCTGGGCATCGGTGACTAGATCACCTTTGGGGGTTCTACAAGTGTATGCTCCGGTCTTGAAACCTTCTGTGTTTAAATATATACCCAATTTATTGGGGAACACACACCACTACTGTGATTGAAATATGAAATATCTGTATTTTAGGTTTTTATTTAACAATTTTATTAGAGCATTAATTTTGTATTTTAACAAGTTAATAAATATGATGCCGGTGCTAGCGATCGAGTTGCTTTGGATCGTGGTCGAATTGGATAATCCGGAACATTAGCGAGACAGTATCTGTCTGCTTTGGAATTAAAATCTGAGCGTTACGCGCAGGATAGACGATGATCGAAATGTACAGCTGTAGCGTGGCGGAGATGGGTGTTGACGAAGTCGAACGGTTTTATTACACTTGAATGCTGTGCGTGGGATGGGTGTCGCAAACCGAAGGTTAAAGTGCTGTTGATAAGATGCGTACCGAAATGTATGTGCTGTTGAAAGGTGTCAACGCGGCGCTGTGTGTCAACGAATTGTGTCCGCTTTCCCTTTTGTCCATCTTTTTGGTTGAGTGGGTTGAATAATGTAGAAGTGTGGTGAGTTGTGTTGAGTGGTGTCATTAATTGTGGTGAATTGCGCTGTTGTATTAGGATGCGCCTGCTTTACCGGGTAGAGGGGATGGATGCTTAACTCATTTAAACATTCTGTAAGCCGCCGCATTTTTTCGTAGAATTTTCGAGCATTACCCCTGTCGGCCAGCTTATCAAGCTCTTCATACTCACGCATTTCGGCCTCTTTCTTTTTTTTCTGCAAATGCGTCTCGCTTCCCTCTTCAACTCTCGGTATCTATCCCATCCCGCACGTGTCGTGGTCGATCGCAACGTTGCGAGGTAGGCAGCCTGTTTTCTCTCCGCTGCGACACGGCAATCCTCGTCATACCAGCTGTTATTTTGCGCTTTTCGAAAACCAATGGTTTCGACTGCAGCTGTACGTAAGGAGTTTGAAATGCCGTCCCACAGTTCCCTTATACCGAGTTGTTGACGAGTGCTCTAAGAGAACAGGAGTGCAAGCCGAGTAGAAAATCGTTTGGCTGTCTGTTGTGATTGCAGCTTATCGACGTCGAACCTTCCGTGTGTTTGTTGACGTGCGTTTTTTGCTGCACAGAGGCGGGTGCGAATCTTGGCTGCAACAAGATAGTGGTTCGAGTCGATGTTAGGACCTCGGAGCGTACGCACGTCTAGAACACTGGAGACGTGTTTTATATCTATCACAACATGATCAATCTGGTTGGTGGCTTTTCGATCCGGAGACAGTCAGGTAGCTTGATGTATTTTCTTGTGCTGGAATCTAGTATCACAGATAACCATATTTCGGGCCCCGGAGTAGTCGATCAGCCTCAACCCGTTTGGGGATGTTTCCTCGTGGAGGCTGAATTTACCGACCGTCGTACCAAAGATACTTTCTTTGCCTACCCTAGCGTTAAAGTCGCCAAGCACAATTTTGATATCGTGGCGGGGGCTGCGCTCATAGGTACGCTCCAAGCGCTCATAGAAGGCATCTTTGGTCACATCGTCCTTCTCTTCTCGCAAATCAGCGATATGTTGAAGAACCTCGCTTTGATGGGGATTGTGGCTAGACGTTCATTCACAGGAGTGAATGACAGTACTCGGCGACGGAGTCTCTCTCCCACCACGAATCCCACACCAAACTTGCGCTCCCTTATATGGCCACTGTAGTAAATCGTTAAATAACTGTAATGAAATGTGTATCTAAACTCCGAGATCATCCTAACCCATTGGCTAGTGCTTTAGTACATTGCACCGATTAAACACGTCTAAAACGAAAAGATATGCCTGCGTACTCAAGAGCAACGTATTACCAAAACAGCTCAATCACATGCTTGTCCAAATGGATTTAAGATTTTATTACTTATGGTTAGGTTTTAAAACAAAAAGCAGATCCAATAGATACAGATATAATGAAAAAAAATAACTCTCCATTCGCCAATAGTGAAAACGCTTGACGCTTTGTTTCTCCGACGTTCCATTCAACCCCTGAGTCTAGCCGAACACCAACATGACTTGCGTAAAATGTAGAAGGTACGGCACATCCATAACGGCCAGATAGCTCATGACCTAACTCAAAAACCACCCTGTGAGCGAACGATCCTCAAAGCGTTGGAACATCATGCATCGCTACTGTTTTCCCTCCACATTTCTATATTTCCTCGACAACCAGATGGAATTTACATCACCTTGATGTCAACATATCCCTCCAACTATTCTTGCTTCTTCTATGCAAGGAACTTAACACTCTCCTAAGTTCACAGCGACCACGTACACGAACTGGACGAAGGAGTACACAAAGCATGCTTCCAATCTAAAGACATGGTGAACTTACCAAGCAGTTTTCCCAGAAACAAGAGACCTTCTTTAGATACACACTGACGTGAAATGTATACCTAGCATCCCAGCGAATCGTATACATCTAATACCCCTTTCGTCAGGCTGCTACCCAAGCGTACGGATGACAAGGTTAATCAAATGGAACTTTTATTTAACAATACAGTAATCGAACCCAGAAACGGGTAAAAAGGTAGACAATTTATCTGTTACATTTACTGTGAGAAGTGGGATTACCAAATAAATTCCCAAAGAGATAGATTAACGAGCTGAAGATCCCTAAATTGAAAAAAAGCTGGAGCCACGTAGTATGTCAACAAATGGTTACCAGTTGGATGACCAACAAATGGAGTAAGGCCAGAATTACCATCATGTAGGAGAAGAAACAATGAAAATGGAAGAAAACGGAAACACTCAACATTCATGGACAGTGACACAGGGAAATGCAGGATATATGTGTATCGCAAATATTTTGATTAGCTGACGTATCATTACAAACGTTAGCACAGTTAGAGACGCGTTTGGATATATCAGCACAGGTGGCCTCGCAGTTGAAAGAACAGAATGCACATATGTATATCTCAGGTGGCCTCAAATGGCCCTCTGGCATCCAAAGGATTTATGGAAGAGTGAGATAAAATTAAAACTGAAAAGGAACAATTGAGGGATCGTTTCCACGAGCCCAAACCAAACATTTATGTCAACAGTCTTTGCCATGTAAAAAACTAGGTCCTCGGCAGTGAACACAGGAAACAGATCTTCCAAATCGAAGTGAAAAATCGCCGCCAGAAAGCCACTGAGTCTCTGCAGGAGTTTTCAGATATTAAGAGAATAGTTCACTTAGATTATGCACACAAGTCCGTGGAGTTTACCAAGATTAGCTGCGATAGCATGTCCTAAATTAACGTTTGCGGAAACAGTTTCTTATGTTCTAACACCGGAAATTGCATCACTTCGTGCTCCTATGTAAAGTAAACAACAGAATCGGGCGAAAGATCCCCTTTCTGATGACGCCCATGGCAACCGCATTAAGGATTACGATTTAATGGCATACACCTGGAATGTCCGGTCTTTTAATTGTGAAGGCGCATCACTGCCGTCCAGCCAAAATCCGCATCAAAGTGCCGTTCTTCAACATATCGCCCAAATGCACCCGCGCCCCGAAGAGAAGGACGATGTGACCAAAGATGCCTTTTATGAGTGCTTGGAGCGCACCTATGAGAGATGCCCCGCCACGATGTCAAAATCGCGCTTGGAGACCTTAACGCCAGGGCGGGCAAAGAAGGTATCTTTGGCACTACGGTCGGTAAATTCAGCCTCCACGATGAAACATCCCCAAATGGATTTAAGTTGCTCGACTTCGCCGGGGCTCGAAATATGGTTATTTGTAGTACGAGGTTCCAGGATAAAAAAAATTCACCAAGCTTACTGGTTGTCCCCGGATCAAGGAGCCAACCAAATCGATCATATTGTGATAGACTGAAGACAGGTTTCCACTGTTTTAGACGCGTGTACGCTCCGAGGTCCTAACATTGACTCGGACCGCTATCTTTTTGCAACCAAGACACGTTCCCGCCTCTGTGCATCAAAAAACGCACGCCAAAAACACAAGAAAGGTTCGACGACGATTTTCTGCTAGACTTGCACTCCTGCTATTTGAGAGCACTTGTCAGCAACTCGGTATAAGGAAACTGTGGCTGTGGGACGAAACTTCAAGCTCATTACGCACAGCTGCAAACGATACCATTTTCGGAAAATGCAAAAGAATAGCTGGTACGATGAGAGGTGCTGTGCCGCAGTAAAGAGAAAGCAGATTGCCTACTTCGCAACGTCACAATCGACCACAACACGTGCGGGTTGAGATGGATAACGAGAATTGAAGAGGGAAGCGAGAGGCCTTTGTAAACTGAAAAATGAGCTAGCCGACAGGGGTAAGGCTCGAGAATTCAACGAAAACATGCGGCGGGTTACAAAATGTTTCAAGACTGGAGCATACTTTTGTAGAACTCGCAGAGGTGATCCAGTAATCGATGCCCAGAGCATACTAGAATTATTGAGGGAACACTACTCCAGCCTACTGAATTGTAGTGAAAGCATAACACTAGAAGATGTCAAACCCGATTCCCCAATCGACGACGATTTATCAGACCTTCCACTGCCCGACAAAGAAGAAGTTCGAATAGCAATTACCCGTTTAGATAACGCCGGGGGCCGATGGATTGCCGCCCGATCTTTTCCAACACAGCGGCGAAGAACTAATAAGGAGCATGCATCAGCTTCTTTGTAGAATATAGTAAGCCCAATCCCTAAAAACTGAGACCACACAATCTGCGCCAACTACCGTGAGATGGGCATCCTCAACATCACATATAAGGGTATATTGAGCGTACTGTGTAAAAGATTAAAGCCCACCGTCAACAAACTGATTGGATCTTATCAGTGAGCTTTAAGCCTGGAAAAGCAGGATCAGATATTCAACACGCGCCAAATCTTGGAAAAGACCCGTGCAAAGAGAACCAAAAGCTCAGTCAAAATCGAGAAGGACCTCTCCGAGCCGTTCAATACCAAACGAGGTTTCAGATAAGGCGTGTGACTTCTTCAACCTACTTCTGAAGAAAATAATTCGAGGTGCAGAATCTTTTATGTTAAATAATCTTTTATGAGATTGTACAGCTGCTGCGTACACCGAAGATATTGATTGCATTGGTTATAAGCTACTTATTATTTTCGTCCTGTTTTATGATACAAAGGCATGGACGGTGACAACATGTGATGAGTCGTCGTTACGAGTTTTCGAGAGAAAGGTTTTGCGGAAGATTTATGGTCCTTTGCGCGTTGGCCACGGCGAATATCGCATTTGATGGAACGATGAGCTTATGAGATATACGACGACATTGACATAGTTCAGCGAATTAAAAGACAGCGACTACGCTGGAAGAACGACTGCCGCTCTGTTGGAAGCTTGGCTATAACCGCGTAGCGCTGTCCACGCCAATAAGTAAGAAGAAAGAAGGCTAAGGTATGTAACAAAGAAATACAGTTATCCACTACTAAAAACCGAGTTTGAAGAAGCCCCTGTCCTAGTATCTACGGATGTTTTGGATACAGGTACTTCTCGGTATGAACTAAAATTGTTCTTTGGCAAATCTGATGGTTGTTCCCAAAGTAAGAATTCCCGAAGTGGGAACATTAAAGTCTTGGAGATATTAAAACAATAATTATCGGGCATGTGCTGCAATTCGTTTTCGCATGAAATTGTCAGCGAAATCGTGCTGACATGTGCTGAATTTCACTGATCCGTTTTCGTTTTCGAACATCAAATCGCAACGATTTGGCATGTGCCAGAAATCGAAACCGCCATTTGTTTTCCATTTTGAAATCGTGAAGCTGCGGGCACACGAATTTATTGAAAAATTGAAGGAAACGTTAGAAATGTAAGTATTTTAAATTTGTATTTATTGATATATATTAATTATGCCTTTAAATTTAGGGGCAAGCATAAAACGCCAAGGCAAGACGAAACTTTTTTAAGTTTTATGGAGCAGCATCCTGACGTTGCCTAAAATTATGTCAAGGGCGACCGAGTGGCGGCGGAGGCTCTTTGGGCAGAACTAGCCAAAAAATTAAACAGCCAAGGACCACCACAAAAAGATATCAACGGATGGAAAAAGGTCAAAAGAGATATTCTTAAGTACACATAAGTGGTTATTAACAATTTTTCTTGAGCAGGTTTGGTCGGACTGAAAGGGCTGCGTACGCAAAAAAATTGCACACAACAAATCGGAGACAAGAGCTACCGGCGGAGGTCCCTTCAACCAATTTGTCTTAAGCTGCACTGAGGAAAAAATTGCAGAACTTTGCGGTCTTTATACTTGTGTAGAAGGTATTCCACAAAGTTCCTCATTCGGTGTACAATGCGACAATAGCAATGAATCATCTGATGACGAAAATCCCACACCGAGTACTTCAGCGGTTGCAACAAGAACGCGAAGACCAAATTCAATGCAAGCATGTATCAAAGAACACTTGGCCACGGAAGCAGGTGCGGTTGATTGTATATCTGGAACGTTAGGGAAGCTCCTGGAAAGTTTTGATGACACCAAAAATATTTTGAAAGATAGCAATGGTGCAGTGATAAAATCGATGGAAAAGTTATGCGATCTCATTTCAATACAGAACTCTCTTACCGCAGAACAAAATGAAATTTTGCGTCAGCATAATTCCATAAAAGAGAGAATTGGGAAAGAAAAAAGTGATATGAAGAAACGCATGTTGGAGATAGAGAAAGAAAAGTGGGAGTGGACGAAACGTGCAAGATAATTTTAATTTATTATTTTTTTTTTAAATACTTAAAATGTTATGAGATCTCGGAATTTTTTTTTTAGTTATTTAAGAATTAAAATTTGTTTACAATTTATCTAGTTATTTAAGCATATCATGTACATAAGTACATACATATATACTCCTGTATAAACGAAGAATTGAAAAAATTTTATTTTAGTATAAGCAATGTGATAAATTAAATTTCATTTTTTTAACTGTAATATAAATGTGATAGATACCATTAAATTCTTATTTTTAAGTATCCCAATGCAAGTAGTACATTAAGTTCTTGAAATGCAAAGCAAGCACCTTCTGTAAATAATATTGAGGTACATTAAGTCTTTTTATTTTGCTACCAAACAATTCAATAAAAAAAAAATTATGAAATTAAAAGTGTTTGCATTAAATTGTTTGCAATTTGATCCCTGATATTTGTCGCGGTAGTTTCAAGACTGCTATTATTTTCAGCAGGGTCATCATCGATTTCTTCTTCGGAAAACGCATACATGGAATCATCAACATTATAAAATCGACATATGTTGTGAAAAGCACAGCATACGTTAATAATTTTAACAACTTTCTGTGGGGTGTATGGCAAAACAGTTTGCAAACATTTAAAGCGACTTTTAAGCACCCCAATTACTCTTTCCGCGATGTTACGAGCTTTTGCATGTTGCAAATTAAATTTATGCTGCGATGTTCCAGCAGTCGGATTGCGATAAGGTGTGAGTAAATATGGTTCTAACGCATAGCCTGAATCCCCTAGTAACCAGGAGCTGTGGTCACCGCTTTGAAAACTGGATAAAAGAGACTGTTTTATATTGGATAAATTGAAAATAAAAGCATCATGACTTGATCCGGGGTGGCACGCATCCACAGCTGTTATACTCATTTTATAGTCACATACCTGCAAAAGCGTTAATATTAATTTTGTATATACAATAGTATGAAAGCCATATTATTTAACTTACTATCATAGCATTGACGCTAAAACAACCTTTCCTATTTAAATATAAATGCTCATTGTCGCAAGGTTTTAGTAATTTGATGTGAGTCCCGTCGATGCAGCCAATAACGCCAGGTATAGCAAATTTGTTGTAAAAATGTAAATTGGACTGACGAACTTCATAAGGTGTCCTTCCAAACTTTACCCACTTTGGACATTGTGTTCGCTCTAAAACGTTTAACTTCTCTTTTAAAATTTTTGACACCGTCGTCCTATCACATGCAATATGTGAATCCTTTCCAATAGACCGTTGGAATCCTCCTTCCGCAAGAAATCTCAACGTGGTTGCTAATTTCAACTCAACAGGTATGGACGACAGATGTATTAAAGGCTTAATATCGTTAACTACATTCCGGAAGGCCTCTTTGTTTATCCTGTAGTACGAAATAAAACTGCAAGAAGATGTTGTGTTTTAATTTTTAATAGAACGCCTTGCGCATGCACTTACACAGGCTCTGGAATATCCAAAGGATTGGAGTGGTCTCTTAAAAGTCGTCGCGCAACCTTTTCATCACTTTTCCAGTTCATTTCATTCAATAAATAAGCAGAAAGAATGAAAACGCTCATTTTAACACAAATCTTCAACTCAAAATTAAACAAATTTTTTCTTTTCTCTGACAATCAGCTGTTTCGAACTTAACTTCGAACTTCACTGAAATCGCGTGGAATTCAGCACACCCCAAACTAATTCATGCGATGTGCAATTTCGGAAACGGAAAGAAATCGCGTGATTTCCAGCACATGCCCGTATAAGGGGATGGTTATTGTCAATCAGTTAAAGAGTGGATCCCCAATTTTGTCATATCCATTGCAGTCAAAGGACCGAGGTCTAGAAGTCGGACCAGATGAAGCAGTATACTTCGAGTATGCCATTTGAGCGAACTGCCACGGATGTAGCTGGTTCACTTCCTACAAGTAAATTTGGAAACAAATGTGTACTGTTAGTCACGGACTGTTTCAACGAATGGCCAGAGGTATACGCAATTCCTAATCAAGAGTCAGAAACAGAACGAACGTATTCATCAACGAGATATGATGTACGAATAGAATTAAAAGTACACTCTGACCAAGAGAGAAATTTTTAATCAGCTATGATTTCGTAGATGTGCCAGAAACCGGGTATCCGGAAAACTCGTACAACTGCACTACATCTACAGACTATCGGCATGGTAGAACGATTCAATCGAAATCTAGAAGAGTATTTGAGGTAAAAGTAAGAAAACGGGGCTTGTACAATTAAGATGTAAGATGTCATTAAGTACTATTGGGTAACTAATATACACAATGTCAATTTTAAAATAACATTGCTAAAGTGAGTCCGTTTCCAATGCGACTCTGTAACAGCAGCATATGTTAAAACACACAAATATGTATACTAACAAAAAATGTATAAAACGAACACGACTACAGTTTTTTCACTCTAACTGATCATTTTTGTTAAATACTTTGAATAAAGCGGAATCTCAATTGGTTATGGGCCCAGGCTCGTGGGTCCCGTGTTTTTTTTTTTTTTTTTTTTTTGTTTTGTTTTGTTTTTTTTTTTTTAATATATATTCCTATTGCTATGAATCCAACAAAATACCATATTGATTATTAGATGAAGATAACTACAATACCTGGAGCATCCAACGCGCAGCGTGGTGGGATGCACAATTGTGCTATCTAAAGAACTGCACAACTTCAGCCGGTGCCTGGAAAAAGCTTAAAGAGGGACATCAACCCAGTGGACCATTAAAAAAAATTTGTGACTTTATAAGCTGATGCTTGGTTTGAGGATGATAGAAGGCGACGCTATATCCAGCTATATAAACAAATTTTGAACAACAGTTGACTAGCTTTCGGAGGTTGACATTAAGCTCAGTGAAGAACTGACAGTAATAATGTTACTTTCAAGCTTGCCCAAAAGCTATGGAAATATCGTGATCGTGCGATAGCCTGCCTTCTCTTGAGATATTAAAAATAAAGTTATTAGGGGAAGGAGATCGCAGGAGCAGTACATCTCAATCGGAACATTACAGTGAGCAATAGGCGTTTTACGCAACCACAAAGCCGATGGAGAAAAAGCGAAAAGAGGAGAGTCATATCAAATGTTACAAATGTGATCAACGGGGTCACTCAAAAAATCAATGCAGAAATAAAGTGAAATAAAAGTGTATTAACAACGCGTGTTTTTGTGCAGCACAGTGATGTGCAGAAGTTTGGCATAAAAGAAATGACCACTTAAATAATGGCAGTCTGATGAAGCTAAAAACAAATAAAATGGTGTTTGGCGTAGAAAATGTGAAGTTCCCAGACAGTACGTAGTGTCTAATAAAATGTGTATGAAAAGTAAAATCAACACTCCACCACTCACCAGCGGCGTTTGAAAATCGAGCAAAACAATTGTTAGAGCTAGTGCATACCGACGTATGCGGTCCATTTGAAAAACGTTCTCTTGGTGGCTCATCATTTTTTAACTTTCATCGATGACATGTCTCGGCGTATTTTCACCTTTTTTTATCAAGTCAAAAGATGAGGTGTTTGAAAATTTCGTAACTTTCAAGAACATCGTCGAATGCTAGACTGGGTGCAGAGTCAAGGTCTTACAGAGCGACAACAGCCGAGAATACACCAACAAGCATTTCGATGACTTCCTAAAACAACAAGGTATAAGGCGCCAGCTGACGGAACCCTACAGCCCCCAACAGAACGGCGCCGCAAGACAAATGAACCGCACTTTTGTTGAGATGGCAAGAAGTTTACTTGTACATTCAAATATGGCAGAGTTTCTATGGGCAGAGGCGGTGCAGTCGCGAACTGCAGCGTTGATTAGCATTACACCATATGAAGCTTGGCGTGGTAGAAAACCGAATGTAAAAAGTATGCGTATATTTGGGTTTGTGGCTGCTGGCTTAGACAAAACGCGAAAAAACAAATTCTATGCGAAAGATACAGAGTACAGACTCGTTGGGTGCTCTTTGGTGTCAAAAGCTTACAAACTCTACGATCAAGAAAAGCATCAAATTGTAGAAAAACGTAATGTTTTGCTCTAGGAACATTTGAACGAATCCCAGACAGATAATCAAATCGCCTTTGATGTATTACCAGAAAGCCTTGGTGGCAAATGGCTCGTGGAGTGTGGCAGACTTACCAAAGGGAGAACAAATAATTGGGTGTAAATGGGTTTACTCAGTTTAAAGCGATAAAACTGGCGCAGTTGAGCGTTACAAGGCATGTTTGGTAGCCAAGAGGTGCGTGCAGAAGTGTTGTGTGCCGATATGAAATGCTACCCTTGGTGGTACTCGCGTTCTCTGTCGAGCTGAAGTTACACTTGCATTAGATGGACGATGGTACGGCTTATCTTAGCAGCGCACTATGGTCGGAAACATCACTTTTCTTGGCCAAAACTATTAAAACTTAAAATAACGGAATTTTTAACTGGAATTTGAAGTTGCAGTATAATTTAAGTGTTTTTGTATAAAATAATTAGTTTTTTTTTAATTATCAACATTTAGAATTAAAATAAAAAAATGTTGACATAAAATTTTTGTTTCTTTTATTTCTGAGTTTTTATTTTTTTTAGTTCTAAATGAGAAAATATACGATACTTACGAGTAAATATGTTGTTTCTGGAAATTGAAAATATAATTTACACACGTATTTACGAAAATATTAAAATTTTATTAAACTCTTTAATTTAAATACAATTCATTATCCAAAAATATATTTTCCTGTTCAAGTTCTTCTGGATAATCGTCCTCGTCGCCCTCGTCGTCATCCATATTTTCTAAATTCTCTGTCGCACATGTTTCACCGATATCCTCACAATACAATAATTCCTTTACTTCTAGTAGCAGCGTTAAACGCTTCCTTTGGCGCACACGTGTATTTAAGCGAAAAGATGAAATTAATGGATCCGATGTGTCAAGAGCTCTATGAAATACATCGAAATGATTATCAATGCGGCTAGTCTTACGTGCATGGTGCTGTCTGTCGCTTTTATATATTTTGTTTCGTGACTCAGCTGCATCCTCTCCGAAGTAACCAACAGGAAGTGGTGTATTCTGCATTATTTGCTTTGAGTGAACTATAACTTTATGTACTGTGTGAGTCATTGGCAACCAGGGGTACTTGCTTTGATATAGTTGACCAGTCTAAAAAGCAATACTCTTCAAATTTATCCAAATTTAGGGAAAATTGACAAGATAAATATATTAATATTATTCTCATTCGAAATATTAATTCAGTGTCTACTCCTAAAATTTTCGAAAATTTATCATATTCCGTAAATGTTCTTCGCGACGTGTTGCCGTCATTTGTGGAACCTCAACCACCTCTTTCGGAACATCAACATGAAGACTTAGTTCTTTCCACAACTCATTCCGGATATACTCTTTTCTTATCTTAATTGCATCTTTATCTTCCTCCGATCTAATTTGCCATTTCTTTACTTCCATCTTGTATCCTAAATGTAGTACGAAATCAAAAATTCTAATCCAGGAGTGCAGTGGACTAATTCCGTACTTTAGATTTCCATCGATAGGATGAAATTTTACGCTGTTATAATCTGTGACTTTAACAAAGTCAGTTTGGGTTCCATGGCATATTGGACATTTTTGATTTGATTTTGTATCGGTTAAAACATTCAAAACTTTTCTATCTATAACAGTTAAAAACACTCTGAACGTTATTTCGATTATCTTACCAGCTTCGATTTCAACACGTAAGTTTTCAAGCTCTTGAATTTGTTTATTTAAGTCAGCAGCTTCTCTTGTTATTACTTCCTTAGTTTCACTCGTGTATTCTAATTTTAAGGGCCGACAAAATCTTGTGGACTGCGGAAAACAATTATTCCAAATCGGGGCTCCCGCGCTACTCAAGAGTCTCAATGGAATCACTGTTGTGGCCAAAAGACATGAATCAGCATTTCGTGATGTACTTTGATCAAGGAAAGATCGCTTATATTGATCAAAACCGGAGCTAAATATCATTTCCGTTGATATGAAGTTATCCGTAATTATCGCAAATACTTCCTTTTGCATCTCTATAATTCATTTAGCCGTATGGTTTAAAAGCATTTGTAAAGGAACCTTTGCACATTCGTCATCTACAAGTACACCATCGGGTCTGCACTTACTTTTTATTGCTAATATATTATCATAGGGTGGATAAATATTAGCGTTACGTTCCTTACTAGAAGTCCGGATTTAACAGTATTGGCTCTTCGAAAAATTGTTTTCGAGAAGAAATGCTAACGCGTCCTCATCAGACATTACAATAGGTGCTTTTACATCATCGACATATAGCTTCCTAATCTTGGATGGTCTTGATGGACTTTCGATGGTTTCTTTTAAAACAACTGCCAAATCTACTTGTCCTTCTTTTCGAGCCGAAATTGATGCTGCTTGAACTAACAGATTTGTTTCGTTGTGTTCTGATATCGAGAGGTTTGCTGCTTGTCTTCTCTTACTTCGTTTAGATTTCTCAGAGTACTTAAGTTGCGGGCGTCCAGTTAGTGATACAATTTTTTCATCTGGGCTTAGTTCTACTGTGCATTGAGTCTCTGTGGAAGTGTTTTCTAAATTTATTTGCCTGTTTATTACAGTTTCTGAACAAAGCCAGCCAGAATATTTAATTTTAAAATCATCTAATCTTCTATGACACTTTTCCCACTTTGCAGACAAATTATTGTTAAGCATGCGTGTTTTTTTTGTTAAATACTTATAGCATTCATCTGAAATGTTATCGGCTCCACATTTTTGTATAAAATAATTTATTAGTGCGTCCTTATTTTTTCCTTTCTTCTGCTTGGTCAACCAAATATCAAAAACTGCTGAATTCTGTAAACAAATGACGACTGAAAAAAAAAATTTACTCCAAAACCGCAAAAAACCGCAAATCGAGATAAACATTTTCAAAAACTAAACACTTCAAAATAATTTTGGTTTTTAATATTATGTTTAACACTCCTAAACAAAATGTATTAAGCTTACTCAAACTTAAAAAATAAAATAAATTCCAAAATGTTAAAGACTTTTGTAAAAAGTTATTTTATTTTTTAGAGTATCCAAGTTTTGAGTATTATATTTTACAAAATTAATAAACTTACCATCACCTTCGTGTTCCATTTAAACTTTTATTTAACACGCTTTGGTTTCAGCTTTAACAAGCAATTGAAGTAAGCACTATAAAACACCGAACGCAATTATGTTTACAAATGAAGCAAACAAATTCAACTTCGATGACTCACCCAATAACGGTGAATTGCATATTACAACAACAAAATTCATTTTTGGTTGTTTTGGAGCGTTGACTACTAGATTTCAGAAACAACAACATATTTCGGGACTGCAAACATTTTGACTTTTGGCCAACGAAATGAAATTTCCGACCATAGTGCAGCGAGTTAAAAGACGTGATCTACATGAAGCAGCCTGATATGTATGTAGACAGACAAAGTGGCAAAAAGTGTTACGATTGAACAAAGCGATTTACGGTATAAAGCAAGCAGGAAAGGAGTGGAACTCCAAACGTACGCAGTGCTGTGTGAAATTGTTTTTTTTTTTCAATGCCAGAATGAGCCGTGCTTGTATAAACAGGACATAGAAGGTAGCATTGGTTTATTATTAATCTATGCAGATGATTTACTTACAATGTAACAACAATGATTTCAACCAAGTTTGAATGCGTTAATAAAGACCCACTTCAGATGTTCTTGGGGATGCGGATTCAGCGCGATGGCGAAAGAGGCGACATTTCAAAGAATCAGTCTTCTTATAGAGGCGACACATACAACGCCAGAGCATACAGCATTGCAGGGTAACAATGACGCCATTGAATACAGCGCATCAGGCAGCGTGCTACGAAAAAACTTGTAAGGGAGTGGATGCAACGGTTTATCGGTCTGCAATAGGCGAATTAATGTTAGCTTTGACTTCCAGGCCCGATTATTACCGTTCGATAGTGAAATTAGCACAAAGAAAATACAACCCCCACACCGAACATCTCGCAGGGGTGAAGGCTGTAATGAAATATCTAGCAGCAACAAAAAACTTGAAACTTGTGGTAAGGTTTGTACACTAACAATATTGTATAGCGACAATCTCAGCGCACAGAATCTCGCTAAGAATCCAGTTTACCATAACAGGTCAGAACACATTGACATCAGATATCATTTCGTCCGAGGAGTTATCCAGAGTGGTGACATGGAATTAAAATACATTTCAACCGAAAATATTATAGCTGATAAACTAACAAAAAACCTTTTGAAAGCAAAGCACTTACACTTTGTTGGGTTAATGAATTTAAAATAATTTTTATGTAAGCAGAATCACATTGAGGAAGGGTGTTAAAAATAAATCCGTTTCCAATGCGGCTTTATAACAGCAAGAGAGCGCGAAGTGCAACTTATGTTAAAACACACAAACATGCATACTATCAAAAAATGTACAAAGCAAACACGACTATGATTTTTCACTCTAAATGATCATTCTTGTAAAATACTTTGAATAAAGTGCATTGTAGAAACATACAAGTAACAAAAGAATCATATGGTCGTCAACGCCTGAGATCAGCTGATCAAAATAGTTGCTTTTTCGGCAGATTTAAATAAAAGTACTTAAAAATAGTAACTTTTTTTGTGAAATTGTAGTATTAATGGAAAATGTATTAAAGTAAAATTTAATTATATATGAGGTTGTCATATAGGCGCGTCACCGATATTGTTTGGGTGTACAATTGAAGCGTATTAACAATACAATAATAATATTCAAAACATTCTTAATCACCCACAGCAAGATGCTAATTCAAAAATCATACCAAAAGAACAGTGGCGGAGAAAAGGGTCCTAAGCCTAGTAAACGAAAACACTTAAAAAACAATATTAATAATAAGCGTGCAAACCTAATGAACAATTATAAAATATTTCAGACAGACAGCCACACATAGATATTATTTCCGACTCATTTAGACAGACAAACGGACGAGATTACTATTTGTGAATAACGCACAAAAACGTTATGTTTTTAAAATCATTTTGTTTCACTTTTTATTAAAAGCGTTTACTAAGAAATACAAGGTGCGTTCCAAAGTAAACAGGACTTAATACAGAAAAAAAACAGAACAAATGGTTTTTTCGGCAAAACCAATTTATTTTATATTTATTTTTTTAAGTCTCCTTCTGCTGTAATACAGCTTTTTGCACGATCCAAAAGCATGTCGAACAGTGTTTTAGCTCGTTGGCCGGTATGGCCACCAATATGCCGGTGTAAGCCCTTTGAATGGACTCTACGTCTGCATAACCTTTTCCTTTCATGGGCAAATGCATTTTTCCGAAAAGGAAGAAGTCGCATGGTGTCATATGAGGTGAATACGGAAAGTGGTTAATGGTAAACGTGTGATTTTTGGTCAAATAATCGGTCACTAGATGTCCTTCGAATATTGGATTCTGAGCAATTTTTGGTCGTCAGTCAAGTTGTGTGAAACAAATCGTGCACACACCTTTCGTAAGACCAAATGTTCAGTCAAAATGCATGAAATCAATGTTTTGGTGATGTTCTATTCCATTTCCATGATTTTCAATGATGATTTCGGCTGATTTTTAATGAATTCACGAACAGTTTCGATGGAATTTCCGGTGATCACGGATTTTGATTAGCCCACATGGTGGGCTATGTCCTCACGACTACTTTAAAAACGTTGAAACCACTCGTGCACTCTGCTACGGGATAGGAAATTATCGCCATAAACTTGTTTCATCAATTCAAATGTTTCGGTAAAAGTTTTACCAATTTTAATACAAAATATAACCCAAACATACTGACCCTTAAAACATAATAACTTCACTTTCAATCAATGAAATGTCATGAAATTCTCACTGGACAATCCATAAAGATAGCAGATTCTAACGCTCCAGTCGACGTGTAGATGGCGCCACCAGAGGGCGATTCATCGCATCGGAATTACAATTTTCATAACAGAAGTACGGTTCTACGTCCACCATTTTTCCAAATAATATTTGCGAAGACCCAATTCTATGGCAAGTAGAACGAAATTTTGTGTAAAAATATCTTCGATTTTTTGTTAGAAAGTTTCTAAATTCAAGGGATGGTTTTACGACTTGGCAATTAATATATTGCTTTCCGAAAGTGGAAAAGAAATCTTCTTCAGTGATACCACCATCAAATCTGAGCAAAGGCATTAAACAATTATGTTGTTTAAAATATTTATAATATAAATAATTGCAAAAATATGCGAAAGCGTTTTTATGCAGAAATCTGCTTTCATCCACGTCCACATTTACCTCTATTTGAATATTTTGAAATGTAGAAAGAGTAGGTCTTGGCAATGCTTAAAAAGTTATTCTCACATCAAATCACATCAGTGTCGTGTTTTTTTTTTTTTTTTTTGTCGGAGGGGGAATCTTCTAAAGATACTGCTAGGGTGTGGCTGGTAGCATGCACGATTCATATTCTTCGCTAGAGTACACCTCTATCGGGACCACGCCCAGACAGTTTTAAATCACTACGCTGGACTTGCGAAACAGTATGCCTACGTACTAAACCCTTAACTCCGGCTGCTATAGCTTGTATTCGGACCTACGGACCGCCGTTAAGCATTACTTCGCAGGACCAAGCTGGACGATAACTGCCTCTTCACGACCTACCCCCAGGGTTATTCATGCGGTCTTCTGCTCCTTCATTCCGAGTTCTCGGAGCGCTTTGGCACTCCACTCTTTCATTTTAGCCCACACCAGCTGTGATCGCAGGATGTGACTAACTATGTTGTCGGGCATCATCCTTTCATCTGTTAGCTTTTCTATGGTCTCTCTCTCCACTGCATACCTCGTGCAGGAGAAGAAGATGTGCTCTGCGTTTTCTGCGGCATTTCTACAGAAAGAACAGTGTGTTTCGTCATCATGGCCAAATTTGTGCAGGTATTCCCTGAAACAACCATGGCCCGATAAGAAGTGCGTTAAGTAGAAATCTGTCTCCCCATGTTGTCTGTCAATCCAGGCCGGTACATTCTTAATAAGTCTATATGTCCATCTTGCTTTGTCCGCCTCATCCCATTGCTTTTGCCACTCCTCGAGGCTTGTCTTCCTCTCGTTTTTGCGCTCGTCGGCCGTTAGGCGCCTATGCATGGCTTTTGTTTTACAGTAGACTCTACTTAACCAGATATGATAGCACTCGCCTCGTGCGACACCGTTCTACACGCACAGGAAACTCTCAGGGCGCATAACCTGGACACAGATTTGGCCATATTGACACAGGTTTTTTGATGAAGGGCTGTACCCCATATTGGAGCTGCGTACATAAGCATTAATGGGCTAACTTAAGCACATTCTCCTACTTTGACTTGGGCCACCAATGTTTGCCATGATTCTCGACAGGACCGCAGTTACTTTAGCCGTCTTACCACAGGCCTTTTCAATGTGCGCCTTGAAATTATGATTCGTATCGATCATAACACCAAGGTACCTCAGTGAATTTTGCGTTACATCGTTATATCCATCAATGTTCAGAGTCACCGTTTCTAGCTTTTTCCTGCTCGTGCTGAGCACTGCCTCGGCTTTTTCACCTGCAAGATGCAGCTTGGTACTCGTAAGCCAGTCTTTAATTTTCGCCACGGTCTCATTGCATATGTTCTGTATCTGCAAGAGTTCTTTAGCTACGATCGTTACGGCAATGTCGTCCGCATAGACAATTATCTGTGATTCTTTTGGCAGCAGTAATCGTAACACCCCGTCGTACAGCACATTCCAAAGTAGTGGACCTAGTACGGAGCCTTGTGGTACCCCACCCTTCACCGCGTAGGTTTTTGGACCTGCATCAGTATCGTACAGCAGTAGTCTGTCGGACAAATAGCTGCTAATTGTCCTCAGAAGATACCCCGGGGTGTTTCTTGAATCTAATGCTCTCAGTTTAAGTGGCCAGTACGCCGAGTTGAAAGCGTTTTTCACGTCCAGCGTAACAACTGCACAGTATTTTTTATCTCCATACTTCCAACTGGAGCCCTCTATGGCTTTGGCCGCAATGTTCGTCACTTCTCCAACTGCGTCTAAGGTGGACCGATGTCTTCTGAATCCAAATTGGTTTTCAGATAACCCAGGAGACTCTTCTTATAGGTGGCGTTCTAGACGTGTCGATCATGCAGAGTGGGCGATACGCACTCGGCTCTCCCGCCAGTTTGTTTGGCTTTTGGAGAAGAACCAGCCGCTGTTTCTTCTATACTTTCGGGAAAACTCCTTCACTCAGACATCATGTGTAAAGTTCGGCGAACGCCCTCTTGCTATGCCTGATGGCAACTTTCAGTGCCTTGTTCGAGATGCCATTAAATCCAGGAGCCTTTGCGTTGCCAAATCTCTCTGCCACTTCCATTACCTCCTTCTCGTCTACAATTGGAGATTCCATCCTGGTTGGTATCGTTCTACTCGTTTGTGGTTCTTGCGTTGGGCAAAGCGTTTTCACCACCTTTTCTAGGAGGATCGGACAGGCTGGCGCTTGGCTTTTACCCCCTCTGATTTTTGCCATCACTATTTTAAACGCGTCACCCCACGAATTCTCGTCCACCTTCTCACATAATTCTTTATAACTCGAGGACTTACTTCTTTTGATAGCATTTTGGAGTTCTTTACGTTTGCTTTTGAAACTTTCTTGCAATCTTGTATGATGTGGCGTACCTCTGCTTTTTTGACAGAGGCGTCTCGCTTTATGGCATTCACTTCTCAATGTGCTGATCTCCTCGTTCCACCAGTATGAGTGTCTGTGGGTTATGTTGTGTCTTTTCCTACTTATAGCAGCATCACAGGCTTTACTTATGCGCTTTACTAGATTTTCAGCCTGTCGGTCAACGTTGATCGAACCATCTATGTTCCCATCCAACATAAGTTTGAAAATTTCTTCATCGAACGTTTCCACCTCCCATCCTTGTTTCTGCATTTTTTTAGCGCTGGATCGGGTTTGTATTCGTTTACGGATTTCCAACAAGATGGCCAGGTGATTGGTATGTGTGTAAAAGTCGCACACCTTCCAATTCGCAGATCGAACCAGCGTGCTGCTGGCAAATGTGATATCTATTATCGATCCACGTCCACTCTTTTCAAAAGTGTTTCTACCGCCGGTATTGAGCAGCACGGCGTCTAACACAGAAAATGCTTTGAGCATTCGTCTGTTTGTGTAGCTACTACCCCATTCAATTGCCCATGCGTTGAAATCGCCTGCTATCACGTTTGGCGTGGTAGTGAGGGCGTCTCGGACTATTTCATCAAGAATTATTTCGTAGTCTCTTTGCAGCACACTCGGGGAAATATAGCAGCTGTAGAAATAAATGCCACCTATTTTCGCTCGTGTATAGTAACATCTTTCAAGAAGCGGCTTATCTTGGAAGGCGTTGCCTCCGCAGGCCCATATGGCAGCTTTATTTTCCTTGTCGGAGATCCACGTGCCAGCGTTTATGTTTTTATATTGCTCACACACTATCGCCACCTCTACCTTTTGCTCGAAGATTGTTTGCTTCAGCAGCTCTTGAGCAGCTTCACAATGATTTAAGTTGATTTGGACAACTTTCATTTTATCTTTTTACACGCCGCTTGATATAGAGGACACTTCCAACTTCCTATTCGGTGACCTGTTTCCTTTTTTCCACTGCTTTTGCATGCTGCACACGACGGGCTTTTATCACACTCCTTTGCGAAATGCCCCTTTTCAGGTCACTTAGCACAACATTTGCTTCGATCATCCTCACTCGTACATGCCCTCGTCAGATGACCGTATTCCAGGCACCTGAAACACTTTCTGAGATTCGGCTTCTCCCTTATTCTGCAGACCACCCATCTAATCTTGAACTTATGGGCGTCAAGTAGCCGCTTTAGTCCGCTGCGGGAAGGCTGATGACTGCCGTCTGCGTGGCCGTGTGGCCGCGTACGCCTATCTCATGGTTTTGATCGCCTTTTCGTCAAAGGAATTTAGCGCTTTGATTTGTGAACGTATTGCCACTACTATGTCTTCTTTGGTGGTTGTTTCGTCCAAGTCTCGGCTCTCCACTGATACTTCGTGGGTTAGGGCTCTTCTTTGCGCCTGGTCGCCCAGAACCTTGCATATCTCATTTTCATATGCTCCCGTGTTCATCTGGGCCTTCTTCATTTCTAGAAGTATTTCGTTTTTTACCGTCTTCCGGATCCGCGAAACGTTTTCTCCAAGCTCTTTCAGAGCATCTTCCTTTTAGACGGCTCTAAGCACATCGCTGTATGACCTGTTTCCAGTGCGCGTAATGATAATTGCATCGGGCCTCGGACGTGGAGCAGAAATCATTTTCTTTTTCTTGTTTTGTGTTTTTGGTTTCACCTCCATTTATTTCTCTGTTCCTCCGCCTCCCGTTCTTTTGTAGGAATGTTTCCTTCATTCTTCTTCCACGCAGTGGTCCTCTGTTTGACTTCCTCTTGGCTGGCTTTCTTTTTTGGCGGGGTCTTTCGCGTCCGCTGCTCATCCTCGCGGGGCCTTTTTGGAATTGAATCTACTTCTGTGTGTCTCAAAAAAACATTTCGTCTGGTTGCTTTAACTTTGTTATACTCCATTTGGGCGCATTCATGGAGCTTTGTGACAGAAGTTAGCAGCTCCCGGATCTGATTTATGATCGATCGTTGAGGCAATTTCATTGCTTCCGTTAGCCTCTTGATCATATCTCCCAATTCAGCCATAATGTCCTCTCCTGGTTGCGCTAGTTCCGGTCGAAGCGTCCTGTCTTGCAGCGCTGGTGGCGACGATCTCGCTCTTTCAGGCGTTTCCTCGGTGATCGCATCAATCTTGGTGTGAGTCTAAAGGCATCATCTTCGACGCAAAAACTACTCGGCTACTTCTCCTGGATTGTTCCGATTCTGGTATCTTACTGCCAAGTCTTTGAGTTCCGCTGCTTGTGAAGCAGTCTTGTACACTGCTGCTTTTGATATTTATATTTAAACAATTCTCCATTAGTTTGTTTTTTTACAGCGCATCGTGTGTTAGGGGGCGGGCCGAAATAGACAGGAACGGGTGTACCCTCGCAAACCACGCTCCTACCCCAGTTCCTTGAGGCCTATCCTTCGCTTTACCAGTACCAGAAGTCACGGACGGACCGGCGCTCGCCCGAGGCAACGCAGGCTACTACTCTTGCGCCCAATGCACACGCCCTGACCAGAGACCGAAGTGGCTGGTTACTGATACACCACACGGCTAACACCTCGGCAGAGTAAGCTCACATCACCTTTTCCATCCTGCAAGCGGAAGACATCGCTGTCAAGATTGCCAAATATTCCCAGTGCGCCGCGCTGTGTACTGATCAAGTTGTAATATCAGCCGCACCTAACATGGTGAAGCAGACGCTAACCAGGAAGCCGCCCATTATGGGTCCGTCGCGCCTGGATTTTGCTTTTCTTTCATCATGTCCAAACATGATGAGGGGACACCTATTTCTATGTGGCAGTTTCGATTCGCCACAGTCACAGGAGCTTCAGCGGATCTGCTAGCTTTTATGCCGCATCCTTCACTCCTGCCGCTCATCGTCGGGGATTGCTTATTCGTTTTAACTTATTTCGCAACTAACCTGCTACTATAGGCCGTTCGGCTATTCGCGACCTGCCGACCCCCTTCGGTAGCTTGAGGCATAGCTAGAGCGCCCAAGGTATGGTTGCGTGCGTCTGTACGCTCAGGAGGATGCGCCTCCAGTGCCGACCGGATCAGTAGCACCGACCACCCAAGCGGTCGATTAAAGCGCTATCGCAGTGGTACAGCCCACACCCCCAGCCAGCGATGTCCCCGTAACGATCCTGAGTCAACCGATGTGGCCCTGCCCCCGATCCGTGGGCTTAAAAACTCGATACTACGACCGCTGGTCGGCCCAAGAAAAAAACGCAGTCCCCAATACTGGTACAAACACCAGCACCCTTTTGGAGACTCCCTTCATCGGGTAAATCATCAATGTCCTTTTTAAAAAATGCGGCCAATTAAAGAAGTATATGATTTCTGAGCCTAAACTTTTAAATAGAACCTTACCACTTATTCATACTAGCCTAGAAAAAATAACGAAATTTGACCCTTGGTCGCTATGGCTTAGAATATATATTTTTCCATTATATCTATTTTGCAAGCTTTGTGCACAAAAAAATATGCTAGAGGTTGAGTCTAAGTTTCTAAGTTACGATTTTCATCACTGTAATCCTCCAACCCAATGATCCAGTCCCTATTTCTCTCATATTGAAGGTGGATTTTCAGAGACTTTTCGTCACAGCATATCGAAACATATCTCTGTGCGTGTGTGAAACAACGACTTCTCATCTCCAAAGCTCTAATGCTGCTTTAAATCGCAGCCAGGGTTACGTGGCCAACCTGGAATAAGTTGTTCGAGGATAACTTGCGATGGCCAATTAAAAAGGGGCTTTAAATACCTGTACGCAATAGGTGATAAAAATTTAACAGCCAGAGATAGAGTTTTCAATTTCCTATCAAACCTATAGCCCTTTGGGGTACGGGGCGCATTTTTAAGTTTGCAATTTATCTATTCTCTTCCAGCCCAAGTATAGACAAATTGATATTTTTTTCTAAAACTTCTGTTTTATTTTCTTAAGTTTTCACCTTATTGCGTAAAAATTCAATTTCCTGCGATTTAGAGTCTAACTCCTCCCGATACATTCTTTTTTAGGGGTCCCTTCTGACAAATAGATATCTGTTTGAGTTTGTCTACCGAATGCGCAAGTGCTTACTAGTTTAAAATTACTTAAAGAGGAGGAATATGTACATTTTTCAGGATATGCTGGTTGAAGAGATTAACCTAGGGTTAATCAGTAATATGTTTGAAGTTGAGACAGCTCTAATTGAAGAAGAGCTAAGATGTATCGGGTAAAAATTCTCACAACTTAATTATATAATGTTGTCCTGTCCAGTTTGGTCAATTATTCTACCTACTTGTTCACTACAACCTATGGCGATAATCTTAAGTCTAAATCGGGGATAGCAGCCTTCAATAATAAGCGACACTCCCACATCTTAAGTGGGAAATGTCTTTGGCTCGCAAATAAATGTTTAACTAAACTAAAAATGGAAACAAATAATTTATAGTTTAACTGTACAGCTTATACATACTTAAATTATGCCCTTAACTGGGAAATAAAAAACCTACTATTTATAAACGTCCAAATTTTCATTTCAATCAATTTAATTCGCAAAGAAAAAATACACTTGTTTTAATTTCATTATATATCACTTTTAACAAAGCTATTAAACAACAATTCCATGAGTATTTAATTTAAACTATATATATATATACACTTTACAATTTACATTTTAATTATATATATATATATATATATATATATATATATAATTAAAATGTAAATTGTGAAATAACGCGATTTTATAATTGCACATTTTATAGTAAATTATTTTAAACTATATATAGTATATTATTTTAAACTATATATATGTAAGGTCGAATAGGACCAAAGTTTATTAATACAAATGAGTTTTAATATATAAAAGTTGATACAAAAAGAAGTTAAATTATACAAAGTTGAACCTCAGTCCTCAAAAGCCAAATTTACACTGTACTGCTGCCGATTTTTCGCGTTCTCTCTTCCTGCCTCTTCCTGCCAGGCTGTCCTCTATTGACCAGCGTTGCCACCTTACATTCGGTCATCCTGATCGTCATCTGTCTCAGATGACTCCTCATGAAAGTCATCTTCTCCATTTTCGACGTAACGCCACAGTTTCATATGATCTGCACTAATTGACGTTTGGTGTAGCCCTTGAAAATCAGCAACCTTTCTAACACAATATCTGCCATGCCCTTTGATCTTTACTACCTCGTATGGACCAATATACATATTTATTAGCCAGTTTTTTGCCTGTTACAAACTGAGTGACCTTAATGGCTACAAAATCAGCTACCTTGTACCCATGTTCGCCTTTTCTTTTCTCATCATAATTTGATTTTTATGCGTTTTGTGCTTTTAAAGTTTGCTTCCGGGCCTCTTGTCGAATCTTGTTGCGTTTATCTTGCATACCTTCTAATACCTCTTCTTGCAGTACCTTCAGCAACTCGCTATCAGTTTCGTTGCGCATTTTCACACCGAACACAATTTCGAATGGTGTAAATTTTGTCGAATCATGAATGTGAGAATTAATGGCCCGCTGTACTTGTGACGTGTATTTATACCACTTGTCTGGTTCTGCTTCTGACATCTTCGCTAATATGGAAAGAATAACGCGGTTGACTCTCTCGATCTAACCGTTACCCCTTGGAATGCCCGCTGTTATCTCGACGTGCTCGATTTTATGTTTTTCAAAAAATTCTTTAAAAATTTTGGAGGTATAAGCTGTACCCTTATCGCTTATTATACGCTACGGACTGCCGAAAATTGTCACCCATGACTCTAGGTGTCTTACAACTTCTTGTATTTCTGTAATTTTAGTAGGATATATCCAAATATATTTGGAAAAACCATCCACGACAGCAAAAATATATTTATAACTCTTTGATGTCGCATCCATTGTACCCAAATGGTTAATATGGAGCTTAGATAGTGGACTATCACCTTTATCGATGCAATGTAGAAAATCCTCTTTTTTTACCCAGCTTCTGGTTATGCATAATGCATTCTATACAGTTTTTTATAGTCTGCTGAACTTTCTTTTCGAGATGTGGAATGAAATAGTTCTGCCGTATAGCATGTATGGTTTTTTTACAACCCATATGCCCAAATCTGTGCGTTTCCTTTATTATTTCACCCTCCATCTTCTTCTGTACTGCCAATAAATCTTGCCCATCAATTTGCTTGTAGATTAACTTGTTTTTTATTTTATAATCGCCGTACTGCTTAGTTTTTAGGATCTCTGCCACAGCTGCCAAGTGTTCGTCTTTCTTTTGGGCCCTTAAGATCTGAGCTTGAACCTCTGACGTTACTGCCATCACGGGAAATCGACTTAAGCTGTCCACGTGTTTCATTCTGCTTCCGGCGCGATGCTCTATATTAAATGAAAAGTCCTGAAGATACATCAGCCATTGCAACACTTCACAAGGCATATCTTTTTTTCCGTTAGTCTGTTTGAAAGCCGCACAATCTGTCACCAAGGTAAATTCTGTGCCCATTAGGTAGTGACGCAACTTCTTGGACGCCAAATAAGCTGCTTTAACTTCAAGGAAATAGCTGTGTAATTTCTCCTCTTGTGGGGAAGTCTTTTTACTCCAATAAAAAACAGGAGGCCACTTTCCGTCATGCTGCTGCAAAAGTGTTGCGCCAAAGCCATGTTTCGACGCATCGACATGTAACTGCGTATTAGCATTCTGCTTGTACATTTGTAAAACTGGTTCCGACATGAGTGCCGACTTCAAGTAATTGAACGCCTGTACGTTTCGTATGTTTTTTGGTATCGGAAAGTTTTTGACTGCTTTAACTTTTCCTTGCCCAGGCCAGACGCGCCCGTCTTCAACCTCGTGTCCAAGAAAAACAATTCGATTTTTTAAAGGGTGATTTTTTAAGAGCTTGATAACTTTTTTAAAAAAAAAAACGCATAAAATTTGCAAAATCTCATCGGTTCTTTATTTGAAACGTTAGATTGGTTCATGACATTTACTTTTTGAAGATAATTTCATTTAAATGTTGACCGCGGCTGCGTCTTAGGTGGTCCATTCGGAAAGTCCAATTTTGGGCAACTTTTTCGAGCATTTCGGCCGGAATAGCCCGAATTTCTTCGGAAATGTTGTCTTCCAAAGCTGGAATAGTTGCTGGCTTATTTCTGTAGACTTTAGACTTGACGTAGCCCCACAAAAAATAGTCTAAAGGCGTTAAATCGCATGATCTTGGTGGCCAACTTACGGGTCCATTTCTTGAGATGAATTGTTGTCCGAAGTTTTCCCTCAAAATGGCCATAGAATCGCGAGCTGTGTGGCATGTAGCGCCATCTTGTTGAAACCACATGTCAACCAAGTTCAGTTCTTCCATTTTTGGCAACAAAAAGTTTGTTAGCATCGAACGATAGCGATCGCCATTCACCGTAACGTTGCGTCCAACAGCATCTTTGAAAAAATACGGTCCAATGATTCCACCAGCGTACAAACCACACCAAACAGTGCATTTTTCGGGATGCATGGGCAGTTCTTGAACGGCTTCTGGTTGCTCTTCACCCCAAATGCGGCAATTTTGCTTATTTACGTAGCCATTCAACCAGAAATGAGCCTCATCGCTCATCGGACACGGACGCGAAACACATTTCGAACCGAACACTGATTTTGGTAATAAAATTCAATGATTTGCAAGCGTTGCTCGTTAGTAAGTCTATTCATGATGAAATGTCAAAGCATACTGAGCATCTTTCTCTTTGACACCATGTCTGACATCCCACGTGATCTGTCAAATACTACTGCATGAAAATCCTAACCTCAAAAAAATCACCCGTTAGAAATTTTCACTTTGCCCATTTAATTTCTAGCCCATACTGCTGCGCTTGTTGTAATACCCGTTGCATATTGCTTAAACATTGTTCTTCTGTACGCCCAAAAATTACAATGTCATCTACGTACATCTCCATTATACCTTCGTTTATTAATTTTTGGAAAATATAGTTAAGGTAGCGTACAAAAACGGCGGGAGAGTTGCAAAAACCAAATGGAGCTCTGTTAAATTCATAGAGTCCTTCTTTCGTTACAAACGCTGTATATTTTCGACAACGTTCTTCAATTCGACGTAGAAGAAACCATTTGTAAGGTCCATGACGATAAAATATTTTGCACCTTGCATTTTTTCAAGTACTTCCTCAACAATTGGTACTGGAAACCTATCTTTTAACACCATTGTATTTAGTTTACGAAAGTCTACGCATAATCTGTAGCGACCATCTTTTTTCTTTGCCAATACCACCTTGCTAGCGACCTCTGAGCATGACTCACGTATAATGCCTTTCTGCTTGTTCCTTTACAATTTTTCTTTCTGCTATTGACAAACGAGTAGGAGACTCACGAAAGACAATATAATTATTTTTTGGAACAATATTCAACTTAATTGGACAGTTCAACTGAATAAAACTCGGCTTATAGTTTTCAATTAATTGTTCGACAACCTTCTTGAATTTAGGTTTATCATCTACTTTATTGTTGATACTCATAAAATAAACATTGCAAGCACTTGTGTTATCTTCAATCTGACGAAAGCAATACCCATTGACGTCCATTGTTACAACAAATTTGTTTAAAAAATTGTACCCAATGATTACGTCTACATTGATTTTACTATCTGTGATTACTAAAGAGGTATGCTGCGTACATAATCCGTCGACTATGACTTGCGCTACAAATTCACTCACCACATCTGCGGTGACTTTACCCAAACCATATAGTGTAGCGAAACTTTTCTGCAATTTACATGTGCTAAATATTTGCTGATACACACCCATATGTATTAACGACACGTCTGCATCAGCGTCTACCAAACAGCACAAGTTTTCGTTATTAATTGTCAACTGCTTCATTCGCTCTTTGCTAAATACAATGTTGATGTTACGCCTATACTCGGAACACTGTTTAGCCATATGACCAGTGCCATTACATTTAAAGCACTTTGTGTCTTGTTTGCAATCGACCCTTTTGTGTTGTGTTGAACCACAGTTAAAACAAAGCTGATTCTTACGCTCTACGTTGCTGCAACTCTTATCTGTTTCATTTTGCTCACGACCACCTGCTGCATATCGACGTTTACTTGCTTCGTTAGGCTTAACCCACGGCTCGATCAATTCGAATGCCTTGATTAATTCTTTATAATTTCGTGCGCTATATAAGGGATATTTTTGATAATTTCGCACTTCGACACCATCAGCTATTTACGAAATCACTGATTCCTCTTCTACATTACCTACCGCTGCTATTTTTCGCATCTGAAGAACGTACTCATGAAATTTCTCTGATGCAAGTTTTCGTCGTTGCCTTAGCTGTTTATGTACCTCTGCGCTGCTTGGTGTTTTATCGAACTCCTCCAGTAATGCAATACACAATGACTCATAGCTGGATACTGTAGCAGTTTTTAAAAACAATGCTGCTGTGCCTTTCATTTTGTTGCGTGCGTTGACATACTTTTGCTTGGGTATCAAATCATAAGCCTCAGCATTTTCGTCGAAATTAGCAATCCACTGTCGAATTGGAATAGATTCCCTATCAAAACACGGTATAATTTTCGCGAACGCCTCGATTGACACATTATTTTTGTTTTTGTCACTCTGCTTCAATGTTTCCACAAATAATTTCAATAATTCTCCAACGTCGTTACCACTGGCCATGTTGATTGCTTCTTCTTTTTTCTTCTCTCCTTCTTCGTCGAACTCTACGTTGCTCTGCTTTTGTTCGAATAACTCAATTTCGTTGACTGCTGCTCCGTTCTCGCTGCTGTGCTCTGCTTTGTTTTCGCTGCTTACTTCGACCGCAACTACTTCGTTCTTCGAATTTTCTGCTCCGTTCCTCTGCGTTTTTTTGGCTGCTGTGAATTTACTCGGCTTTTTATTTGAATACAACATTCCGCGCTCCGTTTTTGCTCTTCGGTTGAGCCCCCATATAAGGTCGAATAGGACCAAAGTTTATTAATACAAATGAATTTTAATATACGTACATAAAAGTTGGAGGATGGAGTCATGTGTAGAAGTTCACGCAAGTGAGGAAAGTTCTCTGATCGCCATTCACTTGGGAGTGGCCAGAAACGATTCTTTTACATATGACTCAAGCAGCTCACGACTTCCGGTCTCTGACCAAGTATCCTCTGGGTAGCCTAAGAACATCCGTTTGAAGGCGAGCTAAAGTGAGAAGGCGAAATATCCCCTACTTAGGGTTGTGCGCTGGATTTGGGACCCGCCACGTAAAAAAACGCACCAATGAAAACAACCAAACAGCCTCGGATGAGAGACCCCCCTTTTGATGACGACCATGGCAAAAGAAATAAGGACTACGAATTGAGGGCATGCACCTGGAATGTCCGGTCCCTTAATTGGGAAGGTGCCGCTGCCCAGCTGGTTGATGTCCTCGTGAAATGCGATGGACGGGACAAGGACAGAGACGAGTAGGTCCTTGTGACATCTACTACAGTGGCCATATAAAGGAGCGCAAGTTTGGTGTTGGATTCGTGGTGGGAGAGAGACTCCGTCGCCGAGTACTTTCATTCACTCCGGAGAATGAACGTCTAGCCACAATCCGCATCAAAGCGAGGTTCTTCAACATATCGCTGATTTGCGCCCACGCCCCGACGGAAGAGAAGGACGATGTGACCAAAGATGCCTTTTATGAGTGCTTGGAGCGCACTTATGAGAGATGCCCCCGCCACAATGTCAAAATCGTGCTTGGCGACTTCAACGCCAGGGTGGGCAAAGAAGGTATCTTTGGCACTACGGTCGGTAAATTCAGCCTCCACGAGGAAACATCCCCAAATGGGTTGAGGCTGATCGACTTCGCCGGGGCCCGAAATATGGTTATCTGTAGTACTAGATTCCAACATAAGAAGATACATCAAGCTACCTGGTTGTCTCCGGATCGAAAAACCACCAACCAGATCGATCTTGTTGTGATAGACGGAAGACAGGTCTCCAGTGTTTTAGATGTGCATGCGCTCCGAGGTCCTAACATCGACTCGGATCACTATATTGTTGCAGCCAAAATTCGCACCCGCCTCTGTGCAGCAAAAAACGCACGCCAACAAACACAAGGAAGGTTCGACGTCGAGAAGCTGCAATCACAACGGACAGCCGAACGATTTTCTACTCGGCTTGCACTCCTGCTCTCTGAGAGCACTCGTCAACAACTCGGTATAAGGGAACTGTGGGACGGCATCTCAAACTCCTTACGTACAGCTGCAACCGAAACCATTGGTTTTCGGAAAGTGCAAAAAAACAGCTGGTACGACGAGGAGTGCCGTGTCGCAGCGGAGAAAAAACAGGATGCCTACCTCGCAACGTTACGATCGACCACAACACGTGCGGGATGGGATAGATACCGAGAGTTGAAGAGGGAAGCAAGACGCATTTGTAGACAGAAAAAGAAAGAGGCCGAAATGCGTGAGTACGAAGAGCTTGATAAGCTGGCCAACAGGGGTAATGCTCGAAAATTCTACGAAAAGATGCGGCGGCTTACAGAAGGTTTCAAGACCGGAGCATACTCTTGTAGAACCCCCAAAGGTGATCTAGTCACCGATGCCCAAAGCATACTTAAATTATGGAGGGAACACTTCTCCAGCCTGCTGAATGGCAGTGAACGTACAACGCCAGGAGAAGGCGAACCCGATTCCCGATGATGGAGCAGACGTTCCATTGCCCGACCATGAAGAGGTTCGAATAGCAATTGCCCGCCTGAAGAACAACAAAGCGGCAGGGGCCGACGGATTGCCAGCCGAGCTATTCAAACACGGCGGCGAAGAACTGGTAAAGAGCATGCATCAGCTTCTTTGTAAAATATGGTCGGACGAAAGCATGCCCAACGATTGGAATTTAAGTGTGCTATGCCCAATCCATAAAAAAGGAGACCCCACAATCTGCGCCAACTACCGTGGGATTAGCCTCCTCAACATCGCGTATAAGGTTCTATCAAGCGTATTGTGTGAAAGATTAAAGCCCACCGTCAACAAACTGACTGGACCTTATAAGTGTGGCTTTAGACCTGGCAAATCGACAACCGACCAGATATTCACTACGCGCTAAGTCTTGGAAAAGACCCGTGAAAGGAGAATCGACACGCACCACCTATTCGTCGATTTCAAAGCTGCTTTCGACAGCACGAAAAGGAGCTGCCTCTATGCCGCGATGTCTGAATTTGGTATCCCCGCAAAACTAATACGGCTGTGTAAACTGACGCTGAGCAACACTCAAAGCTCCGTCAGGATCGGGAAGGACCTCTCCGAGCCGTTCGATACCAAACGAGGTTTCAGACAAGGCGATTCACTATCGTGCGACTTTTTCAACCTGCTTCTGGAGAAAATAGTTCGAGCTGCAGAACTCAACAGAGAAGGTACCATCTTCTATAAGAGTGTACAACTGCTGGCGTATGCCGATGATATTGATATCATCGGCCTCAACACCCGCGCCGTTAGTTCTGCTTTCTCCAGACTGGATAAGGAAGCAAAAGAAATGGGTCTGGCAGTGAACGAGGGCAAGACGAAATATCTCCTGTCATCAAACAAACAGTCGTCGCACTCGCGACTTGGCGCTCACGTCACTGTTGACAGTCATAACTTTGAAGTTGTAGATAATTTCGTCTATCTTGGAACCAGCGTAAACACCACCAACAATGTCAGCCTGGAAATCCAACGCAGGATTACTCTTGCCAACAGGTGCTACTTTGGACTGAGTAGGCAATTGAAAAGTAAAGTCCTCTCTCGATGAACAAAAGCCAAACTCTATAAGTCGCTCATAATTCCCGTCCTGCTATACGGTGCAGAGGCTTGGACGATGACAACAACCGATGAGTCGACCTTAAGAGTTTTCGAGAGAAAAGTTCTGCGAAAGATTTATGGTCCTTTGCGCGTTGGCCACGGCGAATATCGCATTCGATGGAACGATGAGCTGTACGAGATATACGACGACATTGACATAGTTCAGCGAATTAAAAGACAGCGGCTACGCAGGCTAGGTCATGTTTTCCGGATGGATGAAAACACTCCAGCTCTGAAAGTATTCGACGCAGTACCCGCCGCGGGAAGCAGAGGAAGAGGAAGACCTCCACTCCGTTGGAAGGACCAAGTGGAGAAGGACCTGGCTTCGCTTGGAATATCCAATTGGCGCCAAGTAGCGAAGAGAAGAAACGACTGGCGCGCTGTTGTTGACTCGGCTATAATCACGTAAGCGGTGCCTACGCCAGTAAAGAAGAAGAAGACATAAAATTTGACACAAAAAGAAGTTAAATTATACAAAGTTGAACCTCAGTCCTCAAAAGCCAAATTTACACTGTACTGCTGCCGATTCTTCGCGTTCTCTCTTCCTCACCTCTTCCTGCCAGGCTGTCCTCTATTGACCAGCGTTGCCACCTTACATATATATAATTAAAATGTGACTTATGAAATAACGCGATTTTATAATTGCACATTTCTTAAAAAATAACGGCTTTAGAATTTCATACGACCTTATTCACATTTTTTTACGTATTTCCACAAAATTTTTCTAACATTTAATTCTTCGCACTAACATGTCTTATAGCCCTGAGAGACGAGCAAAATTAATGCGCCTTAAGCAACGCTAATGCGCATTGAAATTTTATGGTGACAGACGACAGACTTGTGCATTTAGACAGTGAAATTTGTTTATTTACTAACAAAAAAAGTGAAATAAAAATGAATAAGATAACATATTAATAGAAATTTTGGTATTTTTGGAAAATCAATATAAATTTAACAAACAAATTCGTTTATTATTAACTACGTCAAGTGATAATTGAGTGAAATTAAAAGCAATAATTGATTGTAATGCGGAAAAAGCTAAGAATATTGGGAAAAATGGATAGCAAACTGTGCGTTGTTTATTTTCTGCCATCTAAAAATATTAAAATTTGTTTTTGTTAATATACTAGCACATAATTTAATTAGCAATGTAAAACTGCTTACCTCTGATGCTGTAAACGCAAAGGAGGCAGCAGACTTCAAGCGACATCTGTCAAAAAAATAGCAAAAATCGTCAATTTTTTAGCAGTGTTGCCTACTCAAATTTGGTAAATTCAGATAAATGAACGAAATTCTTGTGCATTACAAACTTTCATTAACATGGGTCAAATGCCCAAGTAAATGTAAATTAAGCCCGCTAATGGATATAAGCGCTGTCGTCTGTCAGGGTTATTAATTAACCCTTTATACTAATACCTAATGTCACTTAATATAAATACTATTTTCATGTATTAGACTCACCTGGATATTTCTCCTTCTGATCCGAAGGGATGAAGCAGCACCCCTAAAACTGCAACCAGCAACACATTTCCGAAAAGACATCCTGTTTTACAAGTATAATAAAATAATTATTAACATATTTTATAAAATGGATGTTAATATACTTACTCTGGATGAAGCGTAGATAATAAACAACAGCAGATTATAACTAAAAATTAATCAAACAGAATTTTTTAATGTTTAAAAATTTTTTCTGCTTAAAATATTTCTGCTTAAAAGTGATTGGCGATGTTGTGACTTTTAAGGAACACTGCTACTTGTGACTGTGACTTTGTAGTAGCAGTGGTTTTGAACTATGACTGTGACTGTAATAAAAATTGTAACAGACAAAGGCCAATATAGTAGAACAAAATTGTTTTCTTTTTTCCTTTAAGTACAATGTACACATTTATTAGAATAAACAGAAATTAGCATAGTAAATTCATTTTAGAAAATCAGCAAATACAAAATATATAAAAAGATAAAATTAAATAGTGTTAAAAATATTTACATTAAATGGAAAAGAAGGCCAAAGTATTATGTTTATAAATATTTTCCAATTGTATTCAAAAACAATAATATTTCAGTGTTCCTTTCGCTTAATCTTGACCGACGATCACAATTTGCCCCGCTTTGGAAAAAATTCTCTCGCAAGGAACGGAGGAGGCTAAAACACATAAATACTGTTTTGCTAATTCTGCCATTTTTCCAAATAGCGCTTATTTTCAATAATGGCTTTCGCTTCTACGCTACTATGTTATTAATGTTCATTAGCGTATTTACCGAAAGAACTCCAAATTGATACTGATTTTTCTACATTTTCTTCTGTTCTTTCAGTCTGAAATTCTATTTCTTCCCTTTATTAGATAAAGTTTTATAAGTTTTTTTGTGTTATGTGCTGCCGAATTATCAGTCAACGCCACTAATTTGAATCTGGGGTCGAGAAAAGTAGCTACCGTAAGTGTATTGCTGTGTTGTAAACTGCTAAAACGTTCTCTAATTCCATTTAAAAAAAGCAAGTGTCTATACACATCTAATAGACCATTTGCGATTGGTATTACCAGCGAACGTGTGCAATGTATTCACCACTAATGCTTACTGTAGCATCTCTAAATGGTTTGCAAATTTTGCACAAAGCAGCAACAGTCGCCCACTCGTCGCTGCTTCATATTGGTAAATTTTTATTTATAAATACCAATGTATATTTCACCGCTTTCTCCAACTCAGGAAAGCGCTCCAAAATCGCCGGTGTGGTGTTCCACCTTGTTTAAACTTGTTAAATTAATTTTAGAGGTTCTTTACCGCTATTGCGCTAGTAATTTTCAAACGCTTCATTCGCTGAAGTACTTTTCCTGAAGTGAGCAACTATTACCTTTACTTTATCAATTACTTGTTCTACTTCAGGAATACGCAATCCTTCTTTTGCAATTAAGTTAATTTTGTGAGCCATACATCCAAAATGCTTCCAACCTAACTTATTATTAATTATGACACTTTTTATGTTAATAGCATTGTCCGAAACTGCTAGCAATATTTTGTCGTTAATTTTCCAATCACTTTCGATTTGTTGTATCGCCTCACCTATGTTTGTATGATTTTGCTTTAGTTAGGATGACGATAAAAGTACTGACGTTAATTCAAATTTTTCGGAGACATAATGAGCCGTTACAGCAATGAAACTAGACGTGTTGCGCAATGTCCAACAATCAGTGGTTATGCAAAACTTTTTCTCGCTCCTAATCATTTCTCACTCCTTATGTTTACACTCCTCATACTGCTAGGAAGATCATAAGATGGATTTAGGGTTGTTACAAATTCCCGAAAACCTTTTTCCTCAACCATGAAGAAAGGTTGCAAATCCACCGTAAAGAGATGCGATAATTTGTTTGTGATTTCACTTTTTGATTTTAGCCGCGCGACATTTAAAAGCTTAGTTGATCGAATATCCTCTTCAAAATTAACAGGCGCATTTTGCGGTGCTGGCGTAGTTTCTGACTGCAAAAACATTTTCACAATACCAATTTGATATAACTTCAGAATTATATTACCTTTTCTAATTGAATAGTAGGATGCCTCCGTTCCATATGTTTTTTTAAATTTGATGTTGACGATTTTTGCTATTTCTTGACAGATGTCGTCTGAAATTTACTGCCTCCTTTGCGTTTACAGCATCAGAGATAAGCAGTTATATATTGCTAATTTAATTTTGTGCAAGTATATTAAGAAAAACAAATTTTAATATTTTTAAATGGCAGAAAATAAACAACGCACAGTTTGCTCTCCATTTTCCTCAATATTCTTAACTATTATCTTTTAACGTAGTTAATAATAAACGAATTTTTTCGTTAAATTTATATTGATTTCCCAAAAATACAAAAATTTCTATTAATAATTTACCTTATTCATTTTTATTTCAATCTTTTTTTTAATTAATAAACAAATTTCACTATCAGCTGTCTAAATGCACAAATCTGCCGTCTGTCACCATAAAATTTCAATGCGCATTAGCGTTGCTTAAGTCGCATTAAGTTTGCGCGTCTGTCAGGGCTTTAAATATTACCCATTTTAAGCTGAATTAACTTATTTTATATGTAAACAAATTTTTCTTCTTCTACTTCTTTACTGGCGTAGGCACCGCTTACGCGATTATAGCCGAGTCAACAACAGCGCGAAAGTCGTTTCTTCTCTTCGCTACTTGGCGCCAATTGGATATTCCAAGCGAAGCCAGGTCCTTCTCCACTTGGTCCTTCCAACGGAGTGGAGGTCTTCCTCTTCCTCTGCTTCCCGCGGCGGGTACTGCGTCGAATACTTTCAGAGCTGGAGTGTTTTCATCCATCCGGAAAACATGACCTAGCCTGCGTAGCCGCTGTCTTTTAATTCGCTGAACTATGTCAATGTCGTCGTATATCTCGTACAGCTCATCGTTCCATCGAATGCGATATTCGCCGTGGCCAACGCGCAAAGGACCATAAATCTTTCGCAGAACTTTTCTCTCGAAAACTCTTAAGGTCGACTCATCGGTTGTTGTCATCGTCCAAGCCTCTGCACCATATAGCAGGACGGGAATTATGAGCGACTTATAGAGTTTGGCTTTTGTTCGTCGAGAGAGGACTTTACTTTTCAATTGCCTACTCAATCCGAAGTAGCACCTGTTGGCAAGAGTAATCCTGCGTTGGATTTCCAGGCTGACATTGTTGGTGGTGTTAATGCTGGTTCCTAAATAGACGAAATTATCTACAACTTCAAAGTTATGACTGTCAACAGTGACGTGGGAGCCAAGTCGCGAGTGCGACGACTGTTTGTTTGATGACAGGATATATTTCGTCTTTCCCTCGTTCACTGCCAGACCCAAAAAAATGTTTACTTATCTAAAATTGAAGAGAATTCATAGCTTTAATGAATATGAATTCATCACAGCCGCATTTTTTTTATGTTACACTGTGAGTGCTATTTTTTCACAGTCGCAATTTTTCATGTAATACTGTGACTGCTACTTTGTCACAGTCGCAATTTTTCATGTGATGCTGTGACTGCTACTTTGTCGAAGTTACCCATGTGTTCGTTAATTCCAGTCACTGCTACTTTAGAAAACTTGCCACAGCTGTGACCAGTGATTTTTAAGTAGCAGTGACAAAATCACAGGTACTGAAATATTTGCCATCTCTAGTTGAAATGGCTTTTTACATCACACGGTTGCACGAAACACATTAGGGGATTCTCTTGCTCTTGCAAAATCCTTGCACGGTGCACGAATTGCAAAATTTTCCTCTTGATGAGACGGTACAACAACAAACACACGCAGAAAATTATTTGCAAAAACCCATGTTTATTTTCGTGCAAAGACAGGTAAAAATATAATTGCAACCCTGATTTAGCTGTCATTTTACATTAAGTCATATTTCGACGTTAAATTGTTGAGGAAGGTAAGTTTTAAATAGATTTTATAACTTCTTAAGTTATAAAGAATTGTTACAGTTTTTTGTCATACAAGTCATGCGCAGTAGTCAATCTTAATAAATTGACCGAATCAGCCGTTCATATTATCATTAGATTCTGCAATGGGTGCTCTCTTGGCCTTTCATATGCAAGAGAATCCCCTATTGTTTTTTTAAGTAGTTAAAGAAATATTCTTGAAATACTTTTTATGAAATAGGAAAGATTTACCAATATTTTGATACAATAAAGAAAGTTTTAATCAAAACTAGGTAAATTTAATCTTTATTAATTTCAATAATCGAATATATTTAAAAATTTAACAAAAACGTACTTAAAGCAATAAATTGTATTGCATAACACGGCAATACACTCTTGCCTTTTTTAAGGCATTTGGCCTTTTTAGTACTAGAATATTTATTTATTTGGTAGAAAACTCTAATGAAATGCCGAGTCATTGGCCCTGTGTCTCCCTCATTCTATGGTGTTCTTTATGTAATTTCTGTCATTCTGTAAGCTTTCGCCTGCATATGTATGGTTGAAAATGATTTGTTACCAGTAGGTTTCTATAACGATGAAGCGGAATCTCAGTAAACATTAAAACACCAGAAATATTATTGTTGCAGAATAGATGGAATTTCAATTTTTTTTTTAACAGTCTGGAGCATATCTTTACGATATCACTAGCTATAATTATCAGATGAAGACCAAAACTATCTACAAAAAATTCTTTTAAATCTTCATATGAGGATATAACGTATGTATGTGTATCAAATGAAATATAAGAAAGCTAGCACGTTACTTAAAGTTCTCAATTAGTAATAAACCAATTTTCACAATAAACACGTAATTTTCTAGTTCCAATATGAGCACTTTTTTCACTGTCTGGTTAGCAGCCATCGGTTAGTTAAATTTTGGTTAAAAAAAGGTTCTTAACCTAATAAAGGAGTATTGGTTATGTTAAGGTTTGGTTAAAAAGGGTCATCTGATTAATCAAAAAGTTTTTCACCGAAAGTAGAAGGCTTATGACCGTTTGCATATGTGCTTTGATATCAAATACATATACATACATATACCGATCATCTACAAATTAGATGCAAAGTCATTTGCGCATAGTAAATATGTGAATCTGTAGGCGTAAATTTGTTTACATTGGAAACAGCATTATTTTTCTCATTTAACACTGAAAATACCCAATTCTGCTATTTTCGTGGTGAAACACGCTCATAATTTGTCTGTGGTGAGACTTTTCCATCTCTGCCGAGTTAGCCAAAAATATTTTTACGATCTCCGCGCCGTGAACCTTCTCTATGATAGACGTTCTCTGGACTAAAATTTGAGAGCATGCTTCTGCAATGTTCGGTCCCTTAATTGGGAAGATGTCGCTGTCCAGCTGGTTGACGTCTTCGTTAGAGGGAGGGCTGACATCACCGACGCACAAGAAGTGCGATGGTCCTTGTGGCATTTACTACAGTGCACTATGGGCCAGCGCACCATTATTTTTGGCATAAAATCAGAGAAAAGTCCTATATCGCTAAAACTTCGCTCAAATGCTTTTCATATGCATATGTACATATTTCATAGATTTTTGTAAAAATGAGGGTAGTCGGAGTACGATATAAAATATTAAAAATTCTGTAATATGCAAACGTTTTAATAGTTTATAAAAATGAATTTATTTTATGCAAAAATGTTTTTTAAATGTTTACTTTTATTAGTGAGTGCATTTCGGGCAAACACAACCAGATTTCCCGACAGCTACAATTTTGTCTAAGGAAGAACATTAATAACAGGCATGTGAGATAATGTTTTAAATGCATTACAATATATTATTCCAAATTCTGTTCAATGTCAACTTCTAACTCAAAAGAATATTTAGAGAGCATCTCTATATCGTCGTCTGAACTACAATTTTCATCATCATCTTCATGACGGGACGTAGAAGCCCAGTCTAAATTGTCTGGAACAGCAGGCAACTCTAAAAGTTCAGTAACTTCATGTGGGATTCTTTGGATTAATTTATTTTTAGTACGATTATTTAAGCAGATACTTGATAACAAAGGGTCAGAAGAATCCATAGCTCTATTAAACACATCGACAATATTGTTACTTCGTGAATTTTTCCTCGCATGAGCAATACGATCTTTTTTGTAAAACTTATTTCTTGTTTCTGATGCAATTTCGCCTTGGCAGCCAACTGGTACTAAATACGCCTCCATTATTTGTGCCGAATGAACTAAAATCTTGTGGACTGTTGCCGATATTGGGTACCATTCGTACTTATTGAAATATAAATCGGCAGTATCTATACAGAAATCATTGAACTTTTTAAAATTAATGCGAAATTCGCACGAAATCGACACCAGTATTATATGAAAATGTCTCAATAGATCAATGTCAACATTAGTAATTGATGCAAATAGTTCTAAGTTAGCGAACATTCTTCTAGCCGTATTCCCGTCGTTTGTGGAGCCACATCCATTTGACTTAGGTTTGTCAATATGCAATCCCATTTTCTCCCAAAAATTTTTCTGAATTTCCTGTTTTCTTTGCTTAATGGTATTTTTGTCTTCCGGATTCCTTACTTGCCACTTTTTTATACCGATTCTATACGAAAGATGTAATACAAATTCCAGAAATCGTATCCAAGCATGTAATGGACTGACGCCGTACTTTAAAGTGCTTGGTTTTGGTTCAACAGGAGATTTTAGATCTCTTATAGACATAAATTGTTTCGGATTTGCACCACAAATAGGACAAGATTGAGTAGAATTTGTTCCGGTTAATATGTTCTATCTATCAATGTCATATTTAAATCATATCTAATGATAATTTCCGTACCATCCTCCAAATCCCATTTTAATGGCGCTAAACTAGATATTTGCAGATCTAATTTATTTTTTTCAGCTAAAATATGTTCTTTAGTTTCTTTAACTCAATTTTAATTGGTCTGCAAAACCGTATGGGTTGAGGGGTGCGGTTTAGCTAAATGATCTGATTCGAAAATGATATTAATTTAAGAGGTATAATTGAGGTTACAAAGAGGGACTGATCAAAGGACTCAGGCGTGTTTTCGTTAAACATCTGTTTGAACATACTCTGTCCTGTTAAACCATCGAAACCGTAGCTAAATCAATGTAGCTTCATTTATATCTGAGAGTTGTTCAATAACTTCTTTTTGTAGCAATAAAATTCTTTTGGCAGTGTGGTCTACCAGTTTTTGTAAAGGAACTTCTACGTAAGTTTCACAATTCGTTGTCCCCTCTGGCCGGCAGTGAAGTTTGTATTCAAATAACTTATTGTACGCAGGGTATATGTCGCAATTACGATCACAATTTGCCCCGCTTTGGAAAAAATTCTCTCGCAAGGAACGGAGGAGGCTAAAACACATAAATACTGTTTTGCTAATTCTGCCATTTTTCCAAATAGCGCTGATTTTCAATAATGGCTTTCGCTTCTACGCTACTATGTTATTAATGTTCATTAGCGTATTTACCGAAAGAACTCCAAATTGATACTGATTTTTCTACATTTTCTTCTGTTCTTTCAGTCTGAAATTCTATTTCTTCCCTTTATTAGATAAAGTTTTATAATTTTTTTGTGTTATGTGCTGCCGAATTATCAGTCAACGCCACTAATTTGAATCTGGGGTCGAGAAAAGTAGCTACCGTAAGTGTATTGCTGTGTTGTAAACTGCTAAAACGTTCTCTAATTCCATTTAAAAAAAGCAAGTGTCTATACACATCTAATAGACCATTTGCGATTGGTATTACCAGCGAACGTGTGCAATGTATTCACCACTAATGCTTACTGTAGCATCTCTAAATGGTTTGCAAATTTTGCACAAAGCAGCAACAGTCGCCCACTCGTCGCTGCTTCATATTGGTAAATTTTTATTTATAAATACCAATGTATATTTCACCGCTTTCTCCAACTCAGGAAAGCGCTCCAAAATCGCCGGTGTGGTGTTCCACCTTGTTTAAACTTGTTAAATTAATTTTAGAGGTTCTTTACCGCTATTGCGCTAGTAATTTTCAAACGCTTCATTCGCTGAAGTACTTTTCCTGAAGTGAGCAACTATTACCTTTACTTTATCAATTACTTGTTCTACTTCAGGAATACGCAATCCTTCTTTTGCAATTAAGTTAATTTTGTGAGCCATACATCCAAAATGCTTCCAACCTAACTTATTATTAATTATGACACTTTTTATGTTAATAGCATTGTCCGAAACTGCTAGCAATATTTTGTCGTTAATTTTCCAATCACTTTCGATTTGTTGTATCGCCTCACCTATGTTTGTATGATTTTGCTTTAGTTAGGATGACGATAAAAGTACTGACGTTAATTCAAATTTTTCGGAGACATAATGAGCCGTTACAGCAATGAAACTAGACGTGTTGCGCAATGTCCAACAATCAGTGGTTATGCAAAACTTTTTCTCGCTCCTAATCATTTCTCACTCCTTATGTTTACACTCCTCATACTGCTAGGAAGATCATAAGATGGATTTAGGGTTGTTACAAATTCCCGAAAACCTTTTTCCTCAACCATGAAGAAAGGTTGCAAATCCACCGTAAAGAGATGCGATAATTTGTTTGTGATTTCACTTTTTGATTTTAGCCGCGCGACATTTAAAAGCTTAGTTGATCGAATATCCTCTTCAAAATTAACAGGCGCATTTTGCGGTGCTGGCGTAGTTTCTGACTGCAAAAACATTTTCACAATACCAATTTGATATAACTTCAGAATTATATTACCTTTTCTAATTGAATAGTAGGATGCCTCCGTTCCATATGTTTTTTTAAATTTGATGTTGACGATTTTTGCTATTTCTTGACAGATGTCGTCTGAAATTTACTGCCTCCTTTGCGTTTACAGCATCAGAGATAAGCAGTTATATATTGCTAATTTAATTTTGTGCAAGTATATTAAGAAAAACAAATTTTAATATTTTTAATTGGCAGAAAATAAACAACGCACAGTTTGCTCTCCATTTTCCTCAATATTCTTAACTATTATCTTTTAACGTAGTTAATAATAAACGAATTTTTTCGTTAAATTTATATTGATTTCCCAAAAATACAAAAATTTCTATTAATAATTTACCTTATTCATTTTTATTTCAATCTTTTTTTTAATTAATAAACAAATTTCACTATCAGCTGTCTAAATGCACAAATCTGCCGTCTGTCACCATAAAATTTCAATGCGCATTAGCGTTGCTTAAGTCGCATTAAGTTTGCGCGTCTGTCAGGGCTTTAAATATTACCCATTTTAAGCTGAATTAACTTATTTTATATGTAAACAAATTTTTCTTCTTCTACTTCTTTACTGGCGTAGGCACCGCTTACGCGATTATAGCCGAGTCAACAACAGCGCGAAAGTCGTTTCTTCTCTTCGCTACTTGGCGCCAATTGGATATTCCAAGCGAAGCCAGGTCCTTCTCCACTTGGTCCTTCCAACGGAGTGGAGGTCTTCCTCTTCCTCTGCTTCCCGCGGCGGGTACTGCGTCAAATACTTTCAGAGCTGGAGTGTTTTCATCCATCCGGAAAACATGACCTAGCCTGCGTAGCCGCTGTCTTTTAATTCGCTGAACTATGTCAATGTCGTCGTATATCTCGTACAGCTCATCGTTCCATCGAATGCGATATTCGCCGTGGCCAACGCGCAAAGGACCATAAATCTTTCGCAGAACTTTTCTCTCGAAAACTCTTAAGGTCGACTCATCGGTTGTTGTCATCGTCCAAGCCTCTGCACCATATAGCAGGACGGGAATTATGAGCGACTTATAGAGTTTGGCTTTTGTTCGTCGAGAGAGGACTTTACTTTTCAATTGCCTACTCAATCCGAAGTAGCACCTGTTGGCAAGAGTAATCCTGCGTTGGATTTCCAGGCTGACATTGTTGGTGGTGTTAATGCTGGTTCCTAAATAGACGAAATTATCTACAACTTCAAAGTTATGACTGTCAACAGTGACGTGGGAGCCAAGTCGCGAGTGCGACGACTGTTTGTTTGATGACAGGATATATTTCGTCTTTCCCTCGTTCACTGCCAGACCCAAAAAAAATGTTTACTTATCTAAAATTGAAGAGAATTCATAGCTTTAATGAATATGAATTCATCACAGCCGCATTTTTTTTATGTTACACTGTGAGTGCTATTTTTTCACAGTCGCAATTTTTCATGTAATACTGTGACTGCTACTTTGTCACAGTCGCAATTTTTCATGTGATGCTGTGACTGCTACTTTGTCGAAGTTACCCATGTGTTCGTTAATTCCAGTCCCTGCTACTTTAGAAAACTTGCCACAGCTGTGACCAGTGATTTTTAAGTAGCAGTGACAAAATCACAGGTACTGAAATATTTGCCATCTCTAGTTGAAATGGCTTTTTACATCACACGGTTGCACGAAACACATTAGGGGATTCTCTTGCTCTTGCAAAATCCTTGCACGGTGCACGAATTGCAAAATTTTCCTCTTGATGAGACGGTACAACAACAAACACACGCAGAAAATTATTTGCAAAAACCCATGTTTATTTTCGTGCAAAGACAGGTAAAAATATAATTGCAACCCTGATTTAGCTGTCATTTTACATTAAGTCATATTTCGACGTTAAATTGTTGAGGAAGGTAAGTTTTAAATAGATTTTATAACTTCTTAAGTTATAAAGAATTGTTACAGTTTTTTGTCATACAAGTCATGCGCAGTAGTCAATCTTAATAAATTGACCGAATCAGCCGTTCATATTATCATTAGATTCTGCAATGGGTGCTCTCTTGGCCTTTCATATGCAAGAGAATCCCCTATTGTTTTTTTAAGTAGTTAAAGAAATATTCTTGAAATACTTTTTATGAAATAGGAAAGATTTACCAATATTTTGATACAATAAAGAAAGTTTTAATCAAAACTAGGTAAATTTAATCTTTATTAATTTCAATAATTGAATATATTTAAAAATTTAACAAAAACGTACTTAAAGCAATAAATTGTATTGCATAACACGGCAATACACTCTTGCCTTTTTTAAGGCATTTGGCCTTTTTAGTACTAGAATATTTATTTATTTGGTAGAAAACTCTAATGAAATGCCGAGTCATTGGCCCTGTGTCTCCCTCATTCTATGGTGTTCTTTATGTAATTTCTGTCATTCTGTAAGCTTTCGCCTGCATATGTATGGTTGAAAATGATTTGTTACCAGTAGGTTTCTATAACGATGAAGCGGAATCTCAGTAAACATTAAAACACCAGAAATATTATTGTTGCAGAATAGATGGAATTTCAATTTTTTTTTAACAGTCTGGAGCATATCTTTACGATATCACTAGCTATAATTATCAGATGAAGACCAAAACTATCTACAAAAAATTCTTTTAAATCTTCATATGAGGATATAACGTATGTATGTGTATCAAATGAAATATAAGAAAGCTAGCACGTTACTTAAAGTTCTCAATTAGTAATAAACCAATTTTCACAATAAACACGTAATTTTCTAGTTCCAATATGAGCACTTTTTTCACTGTCTGGTTAGCAGCCATCGGTTAGTTAAGTTTTGGTTAAAAAAAGGTTCTTAACCTAATAAAGGAGTATTGGTTATGTTAAGGTTTGGTTAAAAAGGGCCATCTGATTAATCAAAAAGTTTTTCACCGAAAGTAGAAGGCTTATGACCGTTTGCATATGTGCTTTGATATCAAATACATATACATACATATACCGATCATCTACAAATTAGATGCAAAGTCATTTGCGCATAGTAAATATGTGAATCTGTAGGCGTAAATTTGTTTACATTGGAAACAGCATTATTTTTCTCATTTAACACTGAAAATACCCAATTCTGCTATTTTCGTGGTGAAACACGCTCATAATTTGTCTGTGGTGAGACTCTTCCATCTCTGCCGAGTTAGCCAAAAATATTTTTACGATCTCCGCGCCGTGAACCTTCTCTATGATAGACGTTCTCTGGACTAAAATTTGAGAGCATGCTTCTGCAATGTTCGGTCCCTTAATTGGGAAGATGTCGCTGTCCAGCTGGTTGACGTCTTCGTTAGAGGGAGGGCTGACATCACCGACGCACAAGAAGTGCGATGGTCCTTGTGGCATTTACTACAGTGCACTATGGGCCAGCGCACCATTATTTTTGGCATAAAATCAGAGAAAAGTCCTATATCGCTAAAACTTCGCTCAAATGCTTTTCATATACATATGTACATATTTCATAGACTTTTGTAAAAATGAGGATAGTCGGAGTACTGCCACTCCTACCCCTCGTAGATATAAAATATTAATAATTCTGTAATATGCAAACGTTCTAATAGTTTATAAAAATGAATTTATTTTATGCAAAAATGTTTTTTAAATGTTTACTTTTATTAGTGAGTGCATTTCGGGCAAACACAACCAGATTTCCCGACAGCTACAATTTTGTCTAAGGAAGAACATTAATAATAGGCATGTGAGATAATGTTTTAAATGCATTACAATATATTATTCCAAATTCTGTTCAATGTCAACTTCTAACTCAAAAGAATATTTAGAGAGCATCTCTATATCGTCGTCTGAACTACAATTTTCATCATCATCTTCATGACGGGACGTAGAAGCCCAGTCTAAATTGTCTGGAACAGCAGGCAACTCTAAAAGTTCAGTAACTTCATGTGGGATTCTTTGGATTAATTTATTTTTAGTACGATTATTTAAGCAGATACTTGATAACAAAGGGTCAGAAGAATCCATAGCTCTATTAAACACATCGACAATATTGTTACTTCGTGAATTTTTCCTCGCATGAGCAATACGATCTTTTTTGTAAAACTTATTTCTTGCTTCTGATGCATTTTCGCCTAGGCAGCCAACTGGTACTAAATACGCCTCCATTATTTGTGCCGAATGAACTAAAATCTTGTGGACTGTTGCCGATATTGGGTACCATTCGTACTTATTGAAATATAAATCGGCAGTATCTATACAGAAATCATTGAATTTTTTAAAATTAATGCGAAATTCGCACGAAATCGACACCAGTATTATATGAAAATGTCTCAATAGATCAATGTCAACATTAGTAATTGATGCAAATAGTTCTAAGTTAGCGAACACTCTTCTAGCCGTATTCCCGTCGTTTGTGGAGCCACATCCATTTGACTTAGGTTTGTCAATATGCAATCCCATTTTCTCCCAAAAATTTTTCTGAATTTCCTGTTTTCTTTGCTTAATGGTATTTTTGTCTTCCGGATTCCTTACTTGCCACTTTTTTATACCGATTCTATACGAAAGATGTAATACAAATTCCAGAAATCGTATCCAAGCATGTAATGGACTGACGCCGTACTTTAAAGTGCTTGGTTTTGGTTCAACAGGAGATTTTAGATCTCTTATAGACATAAATTGTTTCGGATTTGCACCACAAATAGGACAAGATTGAGTAGAATTTGTTCCGGTTAATATGTTCAAAACCTTGCTATCTATCAATGTCATATTTAAATCATATCTAATGATAATTTCCGTACCATCCTCCAAATCCCATTTTAATGGCGCTAAACTAGATATTTGCAGATCTAATTTATTTTTTTCAGCTAAAATATGTTCTTTAGTTTCTTTAACTCAATTTTAATTGGTCTGCAAAACCGTATGGATTGAGGGGTACGGTTTGGCTAAATGATCTGATTCGAAAATGATATTAATTTAAGAGGTATAATTGAGATTACAAAGAGGGACTGATCAAAGGACTCAGGCGTGTTTTCGTTAAACATCTGTTTGAACATACTCTGTCCTGTTAAACCATCGAAACCGTAGCTAAATATCAATGTAGCTTCATTTATATCTGAGAGTTGTTCAATAACTTCTTTTTGTAGCAATAAAATTCTTTTGGCAGTGTGGTCTACCAGTTTTTGTAAAGGAACTTCTACGTAAGTTTCACAATTCGTTGTCCCCTCTGGCCGGCAGTGAAGTTTGTATTCAAATAACTTATTGTACGCAGGGTATATGTCGCAATTACGAGCTTTGTTTAGTAATCGCATGTTTACGTACTGTTGCTTGCTCAAGTTATTCTCTAATAAAAACACTAAAGCTTTTTCTGCAGATAACGCAATTGGACTCTTCGTTGTAGAAATAATAATTTTCTTAATTTTCGATGGCCTTGTCGGAGATTTAAGCGACTCTTTCAACACAATTCTTAAATCAGGTTCATTTGCAGATCGTGCTGCATTAGAGGCAGCGCGAACTAGTAGCATAGGGTCATTTTGTTGCTCCGAAGACACATCTGAGGCAAGTTTTCACTTCAAACGATCACTCGCCTCACTATAACTAAGTTGTGGTCTTCCTCTTTTACATTTGCGACCAATTATGAAATTTGTCTCACCCTCTAGCCATTCATTATTATATTGCTTAAAACGAGTTAATGACCTTTGGTATTTGATCCATTTTCTATTTATGAATGAACAAAGATTCTCAATTTTCTTTTTAAACGCTTCCATTTCTTCTTCATTTATATATTTATTTATTTCATGGATAATCCAATTCTCAACTATATCTTTATTTTTCTTATTTTGTAGCCATACATTAAATATTTCTTTATTTTTTAGGTTAATCGATTCTGAATTTCCATCATTCGCAAATATTCGCAAAAATTTTAATTGCCACACATTATCACCTTTAACCTGATATATTGTTCATACAAAAGGGACCAAAATGAAGTAACGCTCACATTCACAGAACACAAACATGATTGATAAATTTACACAACAAAACCACATACTTAAACGTAATTAAAACACGCTCACAACAATGATTAAACAAATGCTAGCTATTCCATTTTATATAAAATACCTTGATAACTATTTTCAATTTTTAGAAAGAAAAAAATGTTCGCCCTTCACTATTAGAAACACTTGCGTTTTGAGTTATTATTCTTCATACGAATCACGAAAAACCATATGATTGAAATGTCACCTTTAACGTACGGTAAATGAATAGGATTGCCATCTGTCCATATAATTTTTTTTTTTTTAAGATAAGTATAGTGATATTAATTGTATGTATTAATTTCCTTTTTTGAACGATGCAAAAAAAATGGTTTTTTGCCAAAAAAAAAAGCGGTCCACTGGCCCATAGTGCAGTGATAGACTTCGCCGGGGCCTTAAATATGGTTATCTGTAGTACTTCCAGGACAAGAAAATTCATCAAGCCACCTGGCTGTCTCCGGATCGAAAAACTACCAATCGATCGATGTGTTATATGGAAGACACGTCTCCAGTGTTTTAGATATGCGTGCGCTCCGGAGTCCTAACATCGACTCACGCCACTATCTTGTTGCAGCCAAAAATTCGCATCCGCCTCTGTGAAACTAAAAACGCACGTCAACAAACACTAGGAAGATTCGACGTCGAGAAGCTGCAATCACAACAGCGAGCAGAATGATTTTCGACTTGCACTCCTGCTTTCTGAGAGCACTCGTCAACAACTCGGTATAAGGGAACTGCGGGCGGCATTTCAAGCTCTTACGTACAGCTTCAACCGAAACCATTGGTTTTCGGAAAATGCAAACGAACAGCTGGTACGACGAGGAGTGCCGTGTCGCAGCGGAGAGAAAAAAGACTGCCTACCTCGCAACGTTATGATCGACCACAACACGTGCGTGATGGGATAGATACCGAGAGTTGAAGACGGAAGAGAGTTACATTTGCAGACAGAAAAAGAGAAAGGCCGAAATGCGTGAGTGGAAGGAGCTTGATAAGCTGGCCGACAGGTGTAATGCTCGAAAATTCTACGAAAAAATGCGGCGGCTAACAGAAGGTTTCAAGACCGGGGCATACTCTTGTAAAACCCCCAAAGGTGATATATTATCCGATGCCCAGAGCATATATAAATTTTGGAGAGAACATTTCTCCAGCCTGCTGAATGGCAGTGTATGTACAACGCCAGCAGACGTTCCATTGCCTAACCATGAAGAAGTTCGAATACCAATTACTCGTATGAAGAACAACAAAGCAGCGTGGGATGATGGATTGGTGGCGAAAAACTGCTACAAAGCATGCATCAGCTTCTTTGTAAAATATGGTCGGATGAAAGCATGCCCAACGATTGGAATTAAAGTGTGCTTTGCCCTATTCACAAAAAAAGAGACCCCAGAATCTGCGCCAGCTGGCGTGGAATAAGCCGTATTGTGTGAAAGATTAAATCCCACCGTCAATAAAGTGATTGGACCTTATAAGTGTGTCTTTAGACCTAGCAAATCAACAGCCGACCAGATGTTTACCATACGCCAAATTTTGGAAAAGACCCGTAAAAGGAGAATCGACCCACACCACCTCTTCGTCAATTTCAGAGCTGCTTTCAACAGCACGAAAAGGAGCTGCCTTTATGCCGTGATGTCTGAACTTGGTATCCCCGCAAAACTAATACGACCGTGTAAACTGACGATGAGCAACACCAAAAACTCCGTCAGAATCGGGAAGGACCTCTCCGAGCCGTTCGATACCAAACGCGATTTCAGACAAGGCGACTCCCTGTCGTACGACTTCTTCAATCTGCTGCTGGAGACAATAATTCGAGCTGCAGAACTTAATCGAGCAGGTACAATCTTTTGTAAGAGTTTACAGCTGCTGGCGTATTCCGATGATATTGATATCATCGGCCTCAACACCCACGCCGTTGGTTCTGCGATCTCCAGACTAGACAAGGAAGCAAAGGCAAATTGGTCTGACAGTGAACAAGGGCAAGACGAAATATCTCCTGTCATCAAACAAACAGTCGTCGCTCTCGCGACTTGGCTCTCACGTCACAGTCATAACTTTGAAGTCGTAGATAATTTCGTCTATCGTGGAACCAGTATAAACATCACCAACAATGTCAGCCTGGAAATCCAACGCAGTATAACTCTTGCCAACAGGTGTTACTTTGGACTGAGTAGGCAATTGAGAAGTAAAGTCTTCTCTGGGCGAACAAAAATCAAATTCTATAAGTCACTCGTAACTACCATCCTGCTATATGGTGCAGAGGCTTGGACGATGATAACAACTGAAGAGTCGACGTTGCGAGAAATCGAGAGAGGTTCTGCGAAAGTTTGATGGTCCTTTGCCCATTACCCACGACGAATATCGCATTCGATGGAAAGATGAGTTGTATGAGATATACGACGGCTTGGACGATGATGACAACTGATGAGTCGACGTTGTGAGAAATCGATAGAAAGGTTCTGCGAAAGTTTGATGGTCCTTTGCTCATTAGCCACGACGAATATCGCATTCGATGGAAAGATGAGTTGTATGAGATATACGACGACATTGACATAGTTCAGCGAATTAAAAGACAACAGCTACCCTGGCTAGGTCATGCTGTCTGAACGGACGAAAACATTCCAGCTCTGAAGGTATTCGACGCAGTACCCGCCGAGGGAAGCAGAGGAAGAGAAAGACCTACACATCTTTGGAAGGACCAGGTGGAGAAGGGCCTGGCTTCGCTTGGAATATCCACTTGGCGCCACGAAGCGAAATGAAGAATCGAATGGCGCGCTGTTGTTACCTCGGCTATAATCGCGTAAGCGGTGTCTACGCCAATAAAGAAGAAGAAGAAATACATTAATTTAACAATACTATTTAAATTAATTAATTTAAATATTGAATAACAATAATGATTGGGCCCGGCTGGAGAATTTTTCTCCGAAATTTAGAGATATCTAAAATGAATAGAAAGAATTAAGTTTTATTTGTATTTATTGAGGCACCTGCATTAAATTTTAAAAACAAATATTATAACTACTAATACTAAATACTACAGTATTAAGGTTTGTACCTAATTGTTATAGAAAGTTGAGGGCATAATTTGTTAACGTAGATGATACGACTATGTTCTCTACAGTGGTTATCATGTATTTAATTTTTAAGGTCCGTATCCAACTCTTAAGTAATTGCTCAAGAAAAAAATTCATTATTCGAGCTGCATTCAAGTAATTTTGACAGCTGGTTACGCATTGTGAATGATCCTTATTAGAAGAGCAAGAGAAAATAAACAAAGAAAATATCGCACGTAAGTATATATTATAAATAAAGAATATGAATAAAGACTGGGAAGTTCTATACAAAATTTCAAAATGAAACATATTTCATAATAATGATTTTAAGTAATTGTAGGATGAATTTAATGATTACTTTGATTTTCCTTCAAGAAAGAATTGTTGATTTCATGTTTTTTCGCAAATCCAGGATTGCCATATACGCATTTCATTGAAAAAATTTATTAAAAATTAGTACTAGATTTCCTTGGAGCTGCATACTAGCACAAAAAAATTTACCGCAGGAAATTTGCTTGACCATTTCTTAAGCGTCTTTATGTGAATTTCTACATTTGTTGAGAGCGTTACTAAGCTTAAGAAACGTCACAAATTGTTCTTAAAATATTTTGTTTACTTCCCGTACATTTTGCTTACTTACCTTAACATTTTGACAATCTCCCAAGTAAGATAAGCAGATTTCTTCACCAAATGTGTACATAGGTGCTACCACTTTCAACACAAGAACAAGAAAATGTCTCATGAGCGTTTGGTACACAACTGTGGTTAATCTTGCTTTGAAGTATATAAAGTGTTGAGAAAATCGCCTACGACTTTAATGATTACATATGTATACTAGGGTGTCCGTTATTTCCCATATTTATTTTTGGGTCTGCAGCGCCCTCAAAAATTTTAGTAAATGCCCTAAAAACCCATATGAACTCTTAATATTGATAATAACCCATGCCGCAACGACGATTTATTTCCCATTTAAATAACATGGGGTTTTCGTACTTTTTGCAATTAATTTTTTCTTTGCAAAACCAATTGATACATTGCTGCGGCACCGAAATATTTTTGTAGGAAATTGAACGTTCTACAAAAAGTTTCTCTGAAATTTAAAAAAAAACACTTCCGTCAAAGTTATTCAAGGTCAAAGTTGAGCTAAAAATTATTTTTTTTTTTTAACAAAAAATTATCATTATTTACATCAATATTGATTGTTTTTTGCCGAAACGTTCAATTTCCCACAAAAATAGTTCGGTGCCGCAGCAATGTATCAATTGGTTTCGCAAAGAAAAAATTAATTGCAAAAAGTGCGAACACCCCGTGTTTTAATGAGTTAAGCATCCACCCCCTCTACACGGAAAAACTGGCGCATCCTAATGCAACAGCGCAATTCATCACAGCTGATGACACTTCAACGCAACTCACCACACCTGTGCTCTTACCCACTAAACAAAAAGGATAGACAACAGGAGAGGAGACGACATTCGCAAAACACACATTCGCTGACACACTGCGCCTCGTCGTCATCACCCGGTCCGATTCGCTACCACCATTTCGTTCGACACACCGCGCACATCATCAATTCGAGACTTTATACACCGTGACATGCATCCGTGCACTCAACTCAATTTTCCGTGAACAACACCCGTCCCGCCCGCTATAGTTAGCATTTCGGCAACAGCGATCTGGGCGCTATCTTATTCTATTGTTTAAGTCGATTACTTAAATAATTAAAACCCTTAATTCTAAGTAAACAATATGTGTAAAAAGTAAAATATTTTCGTGCTAAATAAACTTATAAATTGTAAACTTTAGCGAAACGGAGATTTTTATTTTGTTTGTGCGGGATAACCATTTAATAGAAACGGAAATAGAGACATACCGGCTACAAATTTATTCATGGGAAATAAATCGTCGTTGCGGCACGCGATATTATCAATATTAAGAGCTCATATGGGTTTCATAATTTTTTTTAGGTTATTTACTAAAAGTTTTGAGGGCGCTGCAGACTCAAAAATGAATTTGGGAAATAACGGACACCCTGGTGCATACGTGTGAAATATTAATACCAAATTTATTAAGTAATTGCTGTTAACTTACATGCGCCCAATCTCTTTCTTATGTCCTTCGAGTTTGGTAAATCGCTCACTTTTTTCACCCATTCCGTTTTTGGGTGTGCGTCGTCTGTGTGGAAAACACCGACACAAGCAACTCGATTGTGTTTAGTTAAAGCCTCCATTCGAGATCTTCGAAACAGTACCGAACTTTACAATTGGAACATTAGGGCAATTCAGAATCTTATGCATCTGAGTTTGCAAATTATTCAATTGCAAATATCTACCATCAACAATGGACGTATTTTTTGTGGTTTCTTTGCAACCGTTGCAAAAACCATTAATGCATAGCTGATCGATGAAGAAAAACATTGTTAGCAAACAAAATTTTCGCACATATTGGAAAACATTCCGAAAAAAAGTTTTAAGGAAAAATGACACTTTAATTGATGAAGCTGCTGAAGAAATTATGGACCGGAATTTCAGTTAATAACAATCGCAAGTGATGATGACGCAGTAGATGCAGTTTTAGATGAATTGGCTGACAATATACATTTCTGTTGTCATGAAATGTCGTCGAAGAGTTTACAGTACAATACCTATGTCAGATATATGGCTTCGAGCGAAGTAGACGAGTATCTTTGTAGTCATAGTTTGGTTAACGACTTACCTGGAGACTGAACCATTCAATTTTGATTCTGAAGCTATTAAACAGATAAGTAAAATTTGATTTGTATTACAAATTTTAATTTTACTTACTTGCCCCTTTTCGTGGTAAATTACATAAAATAAAATTTAAATTAGATTTTTCCCCACATAATATCGAATCAAAATGTGCACTTAATTTTATTCTGTCATTTTGTTTTATTCAATCAGTTGTTTCTCTTTTTTTCGTTTCTCCTTCCTCGTCACTTTTGATTGCGGCATTGCCAGCCGTTAAAAAGCTACTTAGGTTTTAGAAGAAAGGACTGAACATACCCATTGACAGGTTTTCCCAACTATTTTTTGGCAGAGGTATAGCCTCTGAAAGTGGGGTGTTCATCAGAGAATCCTTTTCGGAGGAATTCTAAAATTTTTACAACGCCGTTAAAAAGCAAAAATGAGGAGCCCTCCGCTGTTGGGCCGATAAAAAATTGTGAAACTGTCAATATTTTTTGGAAACTGAGCACAAAAATTAAGGAGCTCGAAACTATCGTGTCTGGTCAGAGACATATAAATCCAGCTATGCGTGACCTTGTAAGCTGCACAAAAAACCTGTATGACAAGACTGAAAATCCAGAGAATCCGCTGAAAAGAGTTATGGTAGGGAAAGCATAGCAACTATCCCCTATTCATAGGGAAAATCAAGATTGTTCCGAAAGAGAGTTCTAGAGAAAAGCCCGCATTCGAGAAATGAGTGGACGTGGTAAAAACGGGAAAGCCGGTTGAAAAAAGAATTTGGTCGAAACCAGACGCCATTATTTTTACCAAGAAGAACTGTGTATCATATGCTGACCACTTGGCTATCATTGCAGAAGTTTTGTTCTCTCGAGACTAGGAACTTTCACACATTCTTCTTCTTTACTGGCGTAGGCACCGCTTACGCGATTATAGCCGAGTCAACAACAGCGCGCCAGTCGTTTCTTCTCTTCGCTACGTGGCGCCAATTGAATATTCCAAGCGAAGCCAGGTCCTTCTTCACTTGGTCCTTCCAACGGAGTGGAGGTCTTCCTCTTCCTCTGCTTCCCGCGGCGGATACTGCGTCGAATACTTTCAGAGCTGGAGTGTTTTCATCCATCTGGACAACATGACCTAGCCAGCGTAGCCGCTGTCTTTTAATTCGCTGAACTATGTCAATGTCGTCGTATATCTCGTACAGCTCATCGTTCCATCGAATGCGATATTCGCCGTGGCCAACGCGCAAAGGACAATAAATCTTTCGCAGAACCTTTCACTCGAAAACTCGCAAAGTCGACTCATCCGTTGTTGACATCGTCCAAGCCTCTGCATCATATAGCAGGACGGGAATTATGAGTGACTTATAGAGTTTGGTTTTTGTTTGACGAGAGAGGACTTTGCTTCTCAATTGCCTACTTAGTCCAAAGTAGCACCTGTTGGCAAGAGTTATCCTGCGTTGGATTTCTAGGCTGACATTGTTGGTGGTGTTTACGCTGGTTCCAAGATAGACGAAATTATCTACAACTTCAAAGTTATGACTGTCAACAGTGACGTGAGTGCCAAGTCGCGAGTGCGACGACTGTTTGTTTGATGACAGGAGATATTTCGTCTTGCCCTCGTTCACTGCCAGACCCATTTCTCTTGCTTCCTTGTCCAGTCTGGAGAAAGCAGAACTAACGGCGCAGGTGTTGAGGCCGATGATATCAATATCATCGGCATACGCCAGCAGTTGTACACTCTTATAGAAGATGGTACCTTCTCTGTTGAGTTCTGCAGCTCGAACTATTTTCTCCAGAAGCAGGTTGAAAAATTCGCACGATAGGGAATCGCCTCACACATTAAAACTGCATAAAAAATAAGCTGGAAGCAAACAGATTTTGATACTAACACTTTTGAAACAGTCGGGAGGGCAGCAATAGCACCAGGCAAAAGCGGCCTTCACTTAGTAACCTCATTGCGAAAGGAACTGGTGCCAGCATGCGACCTGTGAACTGGTATTAGAATGAAAAAAATTGCCACCCTGAGAAAGTCACTCAGTTCGACCTCACCTACAACGCAGTCAAAGTGTAGAAAACGAAGATCGTCTCAAAGAAGCTTTTGAAAGCCACAGCTTTTAAAGTCAGCTATAACCCGTAGCACAAGAAACAGTTTCGAAAAGATCTGTGATGAAGCGAATATAGATCCTGGGAGACTGCTTATAAAATCTTTATGTCCAAATTCCAAAATAAGCGAAAGCAACCCAAATGCGCTCCATATATGAAGAAAGTCGTCGAGGCACGCCCCGATTACTAGCGCTGAGCCCAACTTAAAGGCCACTTTTTTCGCAAAAATGTACAACGCATGCATAAAAGAAGGGACGTTGCTTAACCCAAGAAAAGTCCAGCGCTTCGTTTTAAACCAAAACCAAAAAAACCGTAGATGAACCTTCTTCGTATCGACCTCTGTGTATGCTCGACACAATGGCCAAAGTGTACGAAAGCTTAATAAGAAGCCGCTTGAAGTCTGCAATCTAGGAAAGTTGAAAAATGTAATAAGTGGCAAGAGATGGAAAAGTGGTACAAAAAATATTGTGTGCTACTTACCGCGGACGTAAATAATACATTCAACTCTGCTAAATGAACAAATATAATCGAAGTCTTATAGGAAATACGTTGCCCTCAGTACCTCATTAATATCGTTGAGTTATGTATTTTGAAAATAGAAGGCTGATCTACAAACTATCGAAGACATCAAGAGCTACCATATTTTAAGTGGAGTACCATAAGATAGCAGTAGCTGAACAACTTGGTGACTTCCAAAATAAATGTATTGAATGCATGAAGTGTCTGCGCCAATGGTTTTCTTCCATAACTGGCTGAGCACAAAGCAGAGGTACTATATTGCTCATAAGCACCAGGATAATTGAAGAAAAAATAACTCTCACTATAGGAGAGGGCGAGTTTACTTCACAGCCACAGTTGAAGTATTTAGGAGTAATATTGGACTCCAAACTGAAAAAGCAATACTTAGCAAACATAGCAAATAAGGCAAAAAAGATTTATAATGCCTTATCAAGAATGATGGCGCCAGTTACAGAAATCAACAAGAAAAAACATTAACTTCGGTTGCACTGAAGCTAATATACCCTTCACAAGTGCATTTCTTTAAGTAACTATTTGTTCAGTTTCTATGGAAGCTACATGCTATAGTAATCCGATCTGAACAATTTTTTTGGAGATTGTATTATTACCCTAAACAGTAATCCATGTCAAATTTCGTGAAGATACCACGTCAAATGCGAAAGTTTTCCATACAAGACCTTGATTCCGATCGTTCAGTTTGTATGGGAGCTATAAGATATAGTATATTACATTATTATCTCAGAAAATGACCTGTGTTAACTTTTGTGAAGATACATTGTCAAATTTGAAAGTTTTCCATACAAGAACTTGATTCCGATCGTTCAGTTTGTATGGCTGCTTTCTGTTACAGTGAACCGATATCGGTAGTTCCGACAAATAAGCAGCTTTTGGAAGAGAAAATGACGTTTGCGAAATTTCAAAACGATGTCTTAAAAACTGAGGGACTAGTTCGTATATATACTGACAGACGGACAGACAGACATGGCTAAATCGACTCAGCTCAACATACTGATCTTTTATATACTTCATAGGGTCTCGACGCTTATTTCTGGATGTAAAACACTTTATGGCAAACTTAATATACCCTGTTCAGGGTATAAAAAAAGAAAGGAGAGAACGAAGAGCATAATTTTAAGGTAATAACGGTGGCAAACCTCAACCAAAGGACGATGGGCCCACAGACGTATGTATGTGGATGACTAGACAGCATGGGGACCTAAATTCCACGTGACCCAAATTTTAAGTGTGCATGGGTGCTTCAGAGGCCCCCTACACAAATTTCAAAACGACGTCAATCCATATTGTTCAATATGTACGGAGTCCATAGAAGACTCTGAACACGTGTTTTCCATTATCCTCTGTTTCGAAACATAAGGGAAAAGTTAGAAACTGCACTAGGTGGTAGTTTAACGGTGGAAAATTTTACCGCATTTACGTGTCAGACCTCTGACAAGTGGAAAGCTGTTCACGAAGCAGCAAATTCCATCATTAAGACTAAGAGGAGACGTAAAATGTCTTGTCACTCCCATGAAGTAATAACTTATCTGGTGGTTCCGTGTGAGAGTAGGTTAGGTTTAGCGGATTAAAGTTCCGCACTCCGGCTTTCAATTCTCCTAATATAAAAAAGGCATATGGCACAATAATATTTTGACAACACTGGACGAAGATCGATTCCGCCAAATATTAAGAGCAGATAGAGACTAATATAAGATGCTGGTTGATTTAATAAAAAACTATGACGAATTCAACAAAATTCGCTCATGTAAGCAATTTTCTGTCCAATTGAAATTAACAATCACATTGTTTCGATTGGGTTCGTCGGGAGAAAGCGCAGCATAGGGTGGGAGATGACGAAACTATATCGATAATAATACAAATAATCTTTAGAATGTTTTTGCATCACCAATCTAAGTATATATATCGGCCCGATGAGATTGAACGCTCGAAAATTGTATCGGATACCTTTGATGAGTTGTCGTTTTGTATTGGATATATTGATGTAACCGAGATTAAATTAGCAGAATCGCCAACCGAAGACCATATATAATACTTCTCCAGAAATCACATACATTCAATAAAAGCACAACTAGTTTATGACTATGAACGAGTAATTCGACATGGTGTGGTTGGTCACCCTTGGAGCTGGCATGATAGCCGTATATACATATATATCGAAATAGCTCACTCTTTAAGCAAAATGAGCAGTATTTTTTGTAACAGCAATGGATTGCTGGGGACTCGGTATACCCTTTATCTGGAACGTCAATAACCCCCAACAGAATCAACGCAAGACAGTTGGACAGAAACGCCCAAATTGCATTTAATTTACGGCACAGCAAATACCGGGTTAGATTAGGGCATTGTTTTGGGCTTCTGAAAGAAAGATTTTTAAGCCTTAAGGGGTTAGGGGTAGTCAGAGGCACGAAAAAATGAGAATTTTCAGTAATTTTTTTTTACTACTAAATCGTGATATTTTACAAAAGTAGTAATATGGCATTATTATAGAATACGTTGACTTGAAGTCACGAAAATTTCAAAAAAAAATGTAATTTCCAAAGTTTGTGCTGACCCTGTTCCAAGAAAAGGTACTTGCGGTGACAACCATAAGTCCTTGAAGATTCATCTAAAATCAATCGGACAAAGAAATTTGTTTTATGAATAGATAATCCTGGGCCTGGTCAAAGAATTTTTTTTTAATTAACAATATGGCGGCCTCAGGAAATTTTTTTCTAAATTTTTGGGAAAAAATCAACAGTTAATTGGTCTTAAAAATCGAAATTTTTATCAGGCCCGAGTTTATTATGTATTCTAAAAGCTGTATAAATTTCATTAAAATCTACTGAACGGTTTTCGAGTTACAGTTGCCATCAGTTCAAAAAACATAGTTTTGAGAAAAACGCGTTTAAAGTTTCACACTAGCGCTTTGAAGTGCCCAAGCTCTCTTTGTTATTTGTAGAATAACTCAAAAACTAATTATCGGATCAACGTGAAATCTTCAGAGAATATTTTTAAGATATTACACTTAACGAAAATGCAAAAAAAATTGTTTTGAAAATTCTGACTACCCCTAACCGCTTAAGCAGCTAAGGATGCGTCTGTCTAACAAAAAAAACTAACTAACCAAAAAAAAAATATATGCTACTGTTGGTTTTTTGTCTGCTGTATTCTCCACAACATTTTAATTAATAATGGTTCCACTTCGTTCGACTACGCTTCAGATCCGTCAACCATTACAGAAGATTCTGTTGAGCCTGATGACACCATATACCCAACAATGCTGGAGAAATTAAGAGACAAGCCATATACGCATTAATGTTTACTTAAATGTCTTTTGATCCATTTGTCAGTTTCAAATTATAGACATTTATATATAAACCTGTTCCATACAAACGAATGGTTATTTAAATTTTAGTACTACTGTGATCAAATTGAAAGGGGAATTTTGTCCATTTCATCTCCTTCAAAGTAATCCCTTCCCGCTGTAATACACTTATGCCAACGAATTTTCCAATCGTCATAGCGCTTGGAAAAATCCTCTATGAAAAAAATGTCAAAAAAAACAGACCACATTACCCTACTGACCCCTTAACTGCATCTTTAAGCTTTGTCTGGCTGGGATTTATAATAGCATCCCCCGACTTCGGGCTTAAATGGGTATGTACGGATAGAAAGGAGGTCATCCAGATCAAGAAAATATATATGTATATATAGTATAGTTGCCGCTAACTTATGGTATTTGAAATTTTTGCTTTTAAAGTTCAAAAATTCAATTATATAAAATGAGTATTTCCCCCATTTACTTACATAAATACTTATGATGTAACAACATATCAACAAATGTCTTCACAGTCTCTGCTTCTGCATCGTACCATATATCGTTACACATACATATATGTACATAAATATGCTCCTGTTATAGCGTATAACAGTGCCGGAGTCGAGCGGAAATCTGATCATATGGTAATGTTTTGTTGAACATTAGGGGTACAAGTATTCGCTTGCTCTTGCAGGTTTGCAGATTGCAAAAATACTATACCGAAATATACAAGTGCACGAGAGCACCCATTGCAGAATCTAATGATATATGAACGGCTGATTCGGTCTATTTATTGTGAATGACTGTTATGCATGGCTATTGTGAATTGGCGCACCTTCTGCATATATTTTTAACAAAAAAAAACTGTAACAAATATTTATAATGTAAATAGAAATTATAAAATCTTTTTAAAACTTACCTTCGTCAACAATTTAACGACGTAATATGTCTTTACGTAAAATGATAGCTAAAACAGGGTTGCAATTATATTTTTGCGTGACATTGCACGCAAATATACATGGGTTTTGGTCTGACATATTTTACAGCCATTGCAAATAATTTTCTGCGTGTGTTTGTTGTTGTGCCGGTGCACCAAGAGGAAACATATGCAATTCTTGCACCGTGCAAGGGTTTTGCAATAGCAAGCGAATACCCCCATTATTTATCGAATGCAATTGCTAAATCAACGACTAAAACTCACATAGTGGTATATGTAATATAACACAAACTTGATCGTTCCTTTTAAATATGTATTGCATTGTTCTGAGCAATGCTTCAGGGATATTTGTGAGCTTTTATGAACTCATCTCAAATTATAATTCAACTTTTTCTTATTAAGTAACTATTAGTATAATTCATATTTGTATAAGTATGTGTATGGGTGTGGGTATAATAGGGTGTGTCATTCTGAGGCAACCTTTTTTTCACCTGAAAAACTTTCGAAAATGTGAAAAAAGTCGCTCAAAAGATGAGCTCTTAATATTAATATTAAGAGGCGCCTCTTTCAAATTTTCTGTTTTCCATATAAATAACATGGAAAAAAATCATTTTTTTTTGTGGTGGTTATTGTTCGGAGGTTATTATATGTGCACGCGATGTCTGCCAGTAGAGATAGTAAACTCGATTCCGATTCTACTCGAGAATCGAGTTTTCACCACTAACCACCACAAAAAAATGATTTTTTTTTTCGAAAATGGTTATATGTAGTACTAGATTCCAGCATAGGAAAATTCATCAAGTTAGCTGGCTGTCTGCAGATCGAAAAGCTTACGACCAGATCGATCATGTTGAAATAAACGGAAGACACGAGTCTAGTATTTATTTATTAATTAATTAATTAATTTATTTATTTATTTAGTAAAGTCTATGAACATTAATTCTTACAGGCTAATAAAAACTAGGATGCATATAAGAATCCTAAAATAATAAAATTACAATAACATGGGTAGATAACTTAAACTAAAAAACAGAATTGAGGGTATTATTGAAGGAAACCCAAGAGTGAGAAAAATCAAGAAGAACTTTCTCGGAAATCGAGTTAAACTCACGCATAACCCGCTTGAGGGGAGCATATTTAGCAAAATTAGTACTTTCCTTTTTGTAATAAAATGGGGAAATGGATCTGAGACAACGCTGGGGAGTATTGAAGTTAAGTTTCCCTAATAAATAGGGACAGTCAATACCTTCGCTAATTACATTGAAGACAAATGAAAGGGAGAGAATGGACCTTCGATTTTCCAGTAATTTAAGATGTAAAAGCAATAAACGCGATGTATACGATGGTATTGGGTCAACAAATTTTATGGAACGGAGATGAAACGAAGAGCTGTATGAGACATACAGGGACATTGACATTGTTCAGCGAATTAAAATACAGCGGCTACGATACCTATTTTGTCGTTGTATTTTGTATCGAATTGCGACAGCAGTTTCATCCTGTGAATTGTTTTAGCAGTCCGATTTTGTGAATTGCGGTTGCGTAATAGCATAAAGCATAAAAGAAGCAGGCATGGTAAATACGGGAATGAGAATTTTCGTAGGAATGAAATTTATCAAGGAAAATAAGTGAAGTATGGCAGATGTTTGAAGTAGTACATAAAATCAGAAAACATCGTTAACCAATTTAAAGAAAGATACTCAAAGTAGGCAGTGGAACTATCACCCCAAAATGTGAATAATAAATACATAGTCGAAAAGTGGCTACCAATTACATGTTGTCATACCACATAGCATTGGAAAGGTGAGATCTTAAGCTTCATTTATCCATCAAATTTGGGGAAGTTGAGAAAAAGTTAAAGCTGTTCAAAAATGAGTGAAAATAATGAAGAAATTCGCTATATTTTGAAATTTGTATTTAAAAAGGGAGGAATGCCACGCAAGCTACCGATGAAATTTGTGAAATTTGCGGAGACGATGCTGCAGAGATAAAGAGATTCCCAACTCTTCTGTCACTGGAAATGTGAGAACCGCTCACCTACCAAACTTTGACAGTTGGCTGCATCTGATAGTTTTTGAGTCTTGCAATTGGAATGACTGGAACGGCCAGATTTAGCCCCTGTGCGAACCAGATGTTGATTTTACATAAAAGTTTGAACAGAAGGCTTCTGGATGATTAACATCATTTATTATATTTTCTTTACTAATACCAAGTGGAGACAAATACTTGCTGTTGACCCAAGTATGACTCGACTGCCACAAGATACCATCAGAAATCAATGGATTGTCACAATTCCGAACATGGTCGAAAAACCTTAATATTGCTCTTATTGCATATTTATTAAAAGGGAGTTGAAAATTCTCAAGCGTTTTTGAGAAATAAACTTGTTTAAATTGTTTTGGGATGCGTGTTTGTTGAATACTTTTTTGTTTTTAAAGAACATTCACTTAGCACAATTCAACCAATTGCCTGGTACCGGACACTAGAACTTACGGATATTGCGACGAAAAATTTGCGATAAAAAGGGAAACGCGTGCGTTCTCTATTGCGGTCAAATAACAATTCCGTTCTTTATTTTAGCAACTAAATGACTTAGCCTAAATCTTAAAGCTAACGGGAAAAAACAGTTGGAATGGAAGTATACAGGTATGTACAAAAAGAGGTGAGTAGTTCATTTTGTTAACTTATAGTAATAGATTAAGGTAAGTATATATAACATTATTAGGGTAAGTATACAATACTAATATAATTCAATATTTATAATTTTTTATAATTCATTTCTCTTAATTGTAGTTTTAGGTTTAAATATATATTTTGTCGCTTGACGCAACACCGGCCACCTTGACAGGATCAGATTCCTTCAATATCCAGTCGAAGGACAGCCAGTTTGTGGATGGGGCGCTTAATCGTGCCCGTCTTGGTTGCTACTTCTGCGACTCGCACCTTGCCGTCTTGCCCTTCGACGGCGTCGACGACGCGTCCGAGTACCCACTGCTGTGGCGGCACGTTGTCCTCGTGGACGAGGACGAGATCGCCTGGCTGCAGGTTGCGTTTGGGGTGCAGCCATTTGTTGCGTTCCTGAAGGCCCGTCATGTAGGTTTTGGACAACTGTCGCCAAAACTGTTGCTTGAGACAGCAAACAAGTTGCCATCTCTCGCAGCAACGAATTGGGTCCGTTGGCACTTGTGCTGGTGGCAGCGCTCGCAGAGGGCAACCGATTAAAAGGTGCGCTGGAGTTAGTGCTTCTCCGTCGTTGGGGTCCTGTCCCAACGGTGCTAGGGGACGAGAGTTCAAAATGGCCTCCACTTCGGCCAGTAGTGTTGATAGCTCCTCCGTCGTGAGTAGAGCGTTGCCGAGTGCGCGGACGAGCAGATGCTTGGCGGACTTCACGGCCGCCTCCCATAATCCGCCGAAGTGCGGCACCCTGGGTGGTATAAAGCCGAAGCTGAATCCTTCTTCGGCTGCGAACCCCATTAGTTCTGGCGCTTGCGCTAGGAACGCCTCCTTCAGCTCGCGCAGCTTGCGGTCGGCGCCGACAAAGTTGGTTGCGTTGTCGCTGAATACTTTCTGTGGCATCCCTCGGCGACCAATGAACCTTTTGAGGGCGAAAATAAAAGAATTAGTAGACAGGTCCGAGACTAGTTCTAAATGTACTGCTTTTGAAGTGAAGCAAACGAAAACTGCTATATAAGTCTTTACGGGTGGTCGACCACGTATTTTTAACGTTGTATATATGGGACCACAAAAATCTACGCCACATATCAGAAAGGGTCGTAACGCTCGAAGTCTTTCAACTGGCAAATTTCCCATTATTTGGGTTTGCAACTTCGGCTTGTAATGAAAGCAATGTGTACAATTTCTTACGGTTCTACTGCAAGCTTCTCTGGCATTAATTAGACATATGCGTTCTCGAAGAAGCGCAACCAACGCTTTTGCCCCAGCGTGGTGATTTCGAAAGTGCAGGAACCGTAAATAAGTGATAACGAAATGCGAATTCTTATTCAGTAATAATGGGAATTTGGCATCGTATGGGAGAGGTGCATTTAATAGGCGACCTCCTACTCGGATTAATTTAAAGGAAAGCGACGTATCCGAGTACTCATGCAAGAACGGGTTGAGTTTTTGCAAGTTAGCGGGTAGCGTCGTGCCTTTAGTCAGTTTTTGGATTTCGCTCGCAAACTCAGAATGTTGAATCACCTGGACAATTTTCAAAAAACTCAAGTTTAATTCATCCGCAGTCAGAGCTCTTCCCACAGTAGGCATCTTTGGTCGTCTGATCCAGCGTAATAAGTATGCGACCACGCGAAGCAACTTTTGATGAGAAGAGAATTTCTCAATCAGCTCCATTATAGTGTTATCTTTCACATTTGCAGAAAATGTGACAGCGTTTTTCTTCTTCTCTAAGGCTTCGCTTTCTGGGGAGAGCTGGAAGTGAGCGTTAATTGGCCATAAAGCGGGATCTTCTAGGAGGAACTGTGGACCGCCAAACCATATAGAATTATTCAATTCGTCCACGTTACAACCCCGAGACACTTGATCCGCAGGATTTTGTTTCGTTGGTACATGTCGCCACTGTACATTGTCAGTCAATTCTTGGATTTTGGACACCCTATTTGCGACAAAGGTTTGTAATGAAGATGGATGCGTTTTTACCCAGTGCAATACAATTTCAGAGTCTGTCCAAAATATAATTTGCTCGAATCGTCGACTCAACATTGGTGCAACTCGTGACCATAATTTGGCAAGAAGATGTGCTGCCGAGAGCTCGAGACGCGGAAGAGACTTGGTCTTCAGCGGAGCCACTCTAGATTTTGCAGTAAGCAGCATGCATTTGACACCACTAGCAGATTGGCTTCGTATGTATATGCAGCATCCGTACGCTCTTATTGAAGCGTCGGAGAAGCCATGGACTTGGCATGTAGCAGTCGACTCTAGGTTTACATACCGAGGAATGCTAATTGACGAGAGCTGCAGTAGGTTGGCTTTGAAATTCTGCCAGCTAGTGTCGAGGCGCAATGGAATCGACTCATCCCAATCTAGTTTTTGAATCCAAAGCTCTTGCAATAAGATTTTTGCTTTGGTAACTAATGGGGCTAATAATCCAAGAGGATCGAAAAGGCGAGCGGAGACTGACAATATGTTCCGTTTAGTGGCTCGCAGATCAGTAAAGTTGGCATCCAAAACAAATCTAAACAAATCCTCTTTCGGCAACCAATGGATTCCTAGTGTTTTAGTAGAATTTTTGTCATTGAAACTTAATGACTTTTTAGTGCAATCACAGTCGAAAAATTTAGGGTGGTTCGAAAACCACTTTGTTAAAGTGAATCCTGCCGAGTTTAATATTTTAATTACTTCACTTCTTATAAGATCTAGAGACTCAAAATTTTCAGATCCTGTTAATAAGTCATCAACATAAAAGTCTCTTTTAATGGCCAATGAACCGAGTGGGTATTTCATTGTATTGGCATCACTGAGCATTTGTAAACACCGTGTTGCGAGAAATGGAGCAGGCGCAGTGCCGTATGTTACGGTGTTAAGACGAAAAATTTGAATTTGCTCAGAAGGATGCTCTCTCCACACAATAAGCTGACAATTTCTGTCTTCTTCGTGCATAATTATTTGGCGATACATTTTAGTAATGTCCGCTGTTAGTGCATACTTATGTAAGCGAAAACGAAGAAGAGTTGAGTATAACTCTTCTTGGATGGTTGGACCTACCATCAAAAGTTCATTCAACGCTATTTGAGTTGAAGATCGACTCGAAGCATCAAATACAACACGTAATTTGGTTGTTGTGCTCTCGTGCCTTAAAACGCATTGATGCGGAATGAAGTAGTGTGGCTCACTCGGGATCTTATTGTTCGTTGGGCTCATGTGACCCAATGCTTTATATTCATTCATAAAGTCCAGATACATTTTACGAAGTTCTGGATCTTTTAATGTCCTTCTCTCCAGGGCCTGAAACCGCCGAACTGCGGTTTCATATGAGTGACCGAGTAACTTACGGTCAGCTTTAAAGGGCATTCTAACTTGAAGCCGTCCTGAACGCAATACTTGAGTTGTATTTACGAAAAATTTTTCACACTCTTGTTGCTCTAGTGTGAATTTGATGCCATTTGATTCTGAAGGTAATTCTTCTAACGCCCAAAATTTTTGGACCACCGAATTAATTGACGTTAAGTCATCTTCAGATTGGCATAATGTGCTAGTTGCAGTAGGAGGAGGACTTAGATTGCTAGCATATTTGCCAGACACAACCCACCCTAAAAGGGTTTTCTGTAGCGTTGGTTGATTAGGGCCACTTCTAATTTGGCCAACCGCTAACAGATCGAAAAAGGTTTCTGCACCCAATAAGATATCAATCTTTTTTGATTTATGGAATTCTGGATCCGCCAATTTAATATTGTGCGGAATTTTCCAGCCATTAACATTTATGTTATGGTCTGGATGAGTAGCCGAAATGCAACGCATTATCCAGAATTCTGCCGAAAATTCGTAATTATTTACCCGCGACTTAACAAACGCTTAGTTTTGTCCCCACTTTCGTGTTGGAATTTCCAATTCCTATTATATTCAACGTTTTGTGTTGGCGACGAATCCACAACTTTTGTGCCAAGTCCTCCGTCATAAAGTTGACTTGGGAGCCTGAGTCCAATAACGCTCTCGCAGGCAGGTATTCACCATAACTGGTCCTCACTTGAATAACAGCTGTCGCCAACATGACCCGATCCGGCATACTCGCTGTATGCATGGCATGTGTGGTTGATGGTTGCGGATGAGATGCAGCGGGGAAGGAAACCGGGTACTGGTGTAACAATGTGTGATGCGATCGATTGCATACACGACATCGATCCGCTCTACACTTGGACACAGTATGCCCCTTACGCAAGCAATTTATGCATAAGGGCACCGATTTCACAAACTCGAACCTCTGTTGTAAAGGAAGCGCCTTGAACGTGGGGCAGGCAGTTAAATGGTGCTCCTTTGACTTGCATTTTTGACAAGTCGGCTGCTTTGTATCTGCAGCAACTAAAGCAGATTTTGTCCTATCCATGTGTTGCTGCTTCATGTGGCCGGTGTTGGTTGTGGATCCGGATTTCGTCCTCGAACAGGATGCTCCTTCCGCTGCTAACTGCTGAAACCTTCTATTCAAAGTTGCTTCGCAATCCTTCCACAATGGTAAGTGATCGTAGTCGAGTTGCTCTTCCCACTTGGATCGGGTGGCAGAGTCAACCTTTGTCATAACTATATGTATTATAATGGCGTTTGTTATTTCCGCCCAGAGATAGCAAAGAGTCATAAACAGCAGACACTTCATCAATCATTGATCGCAATGAAGGCGCGGATGGCTTTGGGATGGTTGGCAGCTCAAAAAGTTTAGATATTGTATTGAAAAATATCAAGCACTTATTATCGTAAACTTTTTTGAGACTTGCCAACGCTTTCGGATAATTTTCATCCGACATCTGAAACGCTTTAACTGTTCCCAGAGCCTCTCCAGATAGACAATTTACCAAATGGTTAAATTTTTCTATATCTGGAATATTTGGGTCATTATGAACCAAGCTCTCAAACAAACTCATAAAGTTTTTAAATTCTGAATATTCTCCCTTAAATTTCGGCAAATTCATTTTAGGGAGTCTTGAGCTGTGAGAAGCTACGAAAGATGTTTCGGCAATTGACGTTCTATTTTTGGCTAAAATATTTTTAATTATTGATTTCGTTTCAACAATTATGTCCTCTAACTCCCCTCGGGCCATGTCGTCTTCATCAATCTCTTCAATTTTAGATTGGCATTTCATTAGTTTTTCGCTATGTGAATTTAATATGTCGAGCCGACATTCCAATTCAATTGGATCTAACGGCATGGTTTTTTCTAAGAGGCCCGTCTTTATTCGCAAAATACTATTTTTTGCCACCGTCCTTTGACGCTTTAATGACTTTAAGTCGATTAACTCCTTACTTGGAGAGAGGTTGGCGATAGTTGGCTTTGGCTTGCTCATTTTGCGTGTTTAAAATGAATTTCCGAAAAAAAGACTACAAAGGTTGGCAACAGATATATTAAGAATCGATAACGAAAACGAAAAAATATATACTATATATATCGATTCCCAAATACACGAAAGCCAAACCAATAGCAATAAAGGTTGGCAACAAATATATTTGGAATCGGTTACGAAAACGAGAAAGAATAATATCGATTCCCAAGTATACGAAAGCCAAACCAATGAGTTATGCAAATGAGCAAGAGCAAGCACAATTGAAAATTTAACGCGAAAAAATATTGTCCAATAATGAAATTTGCGAAAACCCGAGATAATGTACGAAAAAATTGACCGAATTAAAATTTCAAAATTATGCGATTTACAAAAGGGTCGCACCTTAATGTAGGCAAATCTGCAATCCCAAAATAAGCGTTTAATATGAAAAGGGAGAGCCAAAAACTGAAAGTGTACGTTTGCAGTTTTATTATTATTGTTTTTTGTTTGCACCACTTTCAATAATTCGCACTCGTTACCTGGTGCGTCGGCTGTTTGCCGGCGCTTACGTCCCTCTGGCACAGGATACAGCGGCAGCTCATTCCCACGACGACTTAAGCAGCAGCGGATAGACGGCAGCAACGAAGTGATGGCACCAGCGGAATTATAGGAACTGCGGAGCAATGACAGCAGCAGCGACGTGATGGCAACGACGGAGTTATAGCAGCAGCGACGGGATGGCAGGAGCGGAGCGACGACAGCAGCAGCGACGGAGTTATAGCAGCAGCGACGGGATGGCAGCAGCGGGGCGACGACAGCAGCAGCGACGGAGTTACAGCAACAGCCTCGGTGGCGCAGTAGCCGAAAACCAACAGCGACGGGATGGTAGCAGCGGAGCGATGATAGCAAAGTGATGGCAGCGAAGTAATACCAGCAGCAACGGGATGGCAGCAACGGGATGACAGCAACGGGATGGCAGCAACGGTGATGACAGCAACAGTTTTAAGAACAACGGTTTGAGCTTACCGGTTTCTTCACTATGCGGCACTTTAGAAAGGCTATAAAACTGTTTTTTTTTTTTTTTAATTATAACGTAATTATTATTAAATTTTGCTTGAGCTTTTATTTGCGCCCACCACTGTACCGCATAAATATTCACCTTGCACTGTACCTTTTCTTCTTATTTTTTCTCACGAACTTCTTTTAGCAATCCACACTATGTATTTACATATTACCGTATGTATATATGTATGTGCACGCTCTCCACAATACGTCCCTTTTTTTTTTGCTCTTTTAAGCTGGGGTAAGTATATGTGTAAGTATGTATTTTAGAACTCACTCAACTTTACAATTATGTATGTAGGTATAAAGTTTTTTGTTTCTACAGATTTCACTGAACGCACTGTGTATGTAGATATATATGTATGTTTATTTTATAGGTTTCCACTGCACGCACATTGCATATACTCGTATGTATATATATATTTGGATTTTTAATCCTTTTTTTTTTTAAACGTAGTTTTTTGTTTTTGTTCCGATCACTTTCACTTAACCGTGCAAACCGAAAATTCGAAAACCGAAAACCGAAAATGATAACCTTGGCAATTGGTTGCGACAGGAATTTAGTTCACTTGTTTATACACTTTTTGTAAGTTAAGTACTAAAAATTTTTTAATCACGCATTTGTCCCTGCTCGGGCGCCATGAAAATTCTCAAGCGTTTTTGAGAAATAAACTTGTTTAAATTGTTTTGGGATGCGTGTTTGTTGAATACTTTTTTGTTTTTAAAGAACATTCACTTAGCACAATTCAACCAATTGCCTGGTACCGGACACTAGAACTTACGGATATTGCGACGAAAAATTTGCGATAAAAAGGGAAACGCGTGCGTTCTCTATTGCGGTCAAATAACAATTCCGTTCTTTATTTTAGCAACTAAATGACTTAGCCTAAATCTTAAAGCTAACGGGAAAAAACAGTTGGAATGGAAGTATACAGGTATGTACAAAAAGAGGTGAGTAGTTCATTTTGTTAACTTATAGTAATAGATTAAGGTAAGTATATATAACATTATTAGGGTAAGTATACAATACTAATATAATTCAATATTTATAATTTTTTATAATTCATTTCTCTTAATTGTAGTTTTAGGTTTAAATATATATTTTGTCGCTTGACGCAACAGGAGTACTTTAGAATTTGAATAGATATATTTATTTTAGTATCTCTTTTTAAAGTGAATGAAGTTTTTGTTTAAACAAAATCTTATAATTTTACGTTCAAATATTTCAATTTTTTTCATCAAAGGAGGCGAAAAATTAAACCAAATCGGCAAAGCGTACATTAAGATTGGACGAAGAGCCACTTTATAAATCAACATTTTGGTTCTTGTACTTAAACTTGTATTTTTCATTACCACTGATAAGGCATGAAAACGGTTATTACATTTTTTCACCATGTCGTTAGCATGAAAATTGAATTTAAATAAGTTGGTGAAGGTTATTACTCCAAGATATTTCATTTGATTCTGAAAACGAATATTATGACCATTAAGATTTAGAATCACGTCTCTACTCTCCTTTACAACCCCTCTAGGTCCTTTACCTGAAGCATTTCTGATGCAGATAGGTACAGTCTTGGCCTCATTTATCTTAACCCCCCAATATTTGTAGAAATTATTAATTTTTTCTAGATGATTCTCTACCATTCGCAATGCCAAGGTAGGGAATTTGTTATGAGCATAAACTAAAGAATCATCAGCATACAGAATACTTAATGAATTATTGTGACTATGTGGAAAATCAAACACAAAAATATTGTAAAGCAAGGGAGCTAGAATAGAGCCTTATGGAATTCCACAATTGCAAACTCCAAGATCCGAGGAACAATCATTAATAAGCACAAAAAATTTCCTATCTCACAAAAAACTTGAAATAATTTTAATAATACCATGATCAAAACCAATCTGAACAAGCTTAAAATTAAGCCCTCTATGATAAACACGATCGAATGCTTTTTCGATATCTAATGATACTGCTACAGTACAAAGTTTATTCCTTAAATTTACCAATACATCATTGGAGAACTTAAAAAGTGCATGTTGCGTGCAATGTGCTTTTTGGAAACCAAACTGATAAGACGGAATGAACTTTTCCGAGTGCAAATCATGAATTTTGGAGTGAATTATTTTTTCAAGTAGCTTACCAATGTTCGATAGTAAGGAAATAGGTCTAAATTCTTTTGCCTCAAAAGAATTACGATTTTTTTTTAAGGTATTATCTTGGCAACTTCCCATTTTAATGGAAAATATCCATTAATTAAGCAATTATTGAATATAATAAGTAGAAATTTGATAGCATTTTCTGGCAGTTTTTTAATTAAAGAATTCGAAATGCCATCTGGTCCTGCAGATGGCTTTGAGTTCAGTGAAATAATTGTGTCTTGTAAAATATATTATATTCTTAATTTGATTATTATAAAAAGGAGAAAATTCTATATAGACATTCAAACCTTGTTGTAGATTATTAACGTACATATTAGAGGGAATATAAGTATTACCAATTAATAAATCTGTTTTCCTTGAATTGATAATAACCTGAACTTTAATAAATAAAGAATAAAATTGAGCATAAGGACTATAAATTCTACTATGTGTTATGTTATTCCTTATCGCAATTAGCAAACCTTGTTTAGCATCATCTCTATATTTAGAAAAATGTCTTAAAGAAACGGTAATATCTGAGTTAAGATGAGTTTCCTGAATAAGAGCAATATCAATGCTTTCAGAATTGCAATTCGAGCACTCTCAACTGATTAATTAAAGAGCCAACGTTAAAAGCTACTAATTTTAATTGCTTAAAACCCATATTTTGTTCTTACTTCAGATAGTAACTGACAGCATTGATCTCTGAGATCGTCTTTAGATGAAGAATTACAGTTATCCAAGAATTTTTGTATCCTGTCTTCAATAGTATCCGTAACAGGTTCAAGTATTCGTTTAGCGACAGCAAGACAGTCTTCTATTAATTTAGGTTTACGCATATTTGGTGATTGACTAAACCGATTACTAGCTGACCCCGAATACGTTGTCCTGCGTGAAATTAAGTATTTTGAAATGAAAAGAAAGTTGAATTTACGTTGTGTTAAAAATCTTTTATTTTCGATTTTTCTAAATTTTTTTCAATGTAACGCAGTTTGATAAACAACATTTTTTGGATTCTATTCAGGAGCGTAAATATGCAGAGAAGATGGTTTTCCAACTCGGGAACATGCCACGTATAACTGGCACGCACTTATGCAATCGTAGTTACGATAATTTGGCAAATTTAGCATAAACATTCGTGATGAGTTCATATTTCGTTGAAGTAAATTGACAAAAGGCAGGTGGAATTGATATCAAACCACTGGAACCGAAATTTGCTTATTTCCAATTCTTATCGAATACGATGTAAAATGTCTTCGGCAATGTAATTTTGTTCGTATTCCAAAATTGACGCGGATTTTAAGGCTGATATGTCAAAATGACCATCGCGAAAAGTGTGCGAACTTCAGTGGCATGCGAAGTGGCTATCGAATCGTCCACCGTTTCCATTGATTATCATGTTCCATCAATTGTAATTGCTTGCATGCTTACACACACTCTACTATTCACAGTGCGCAATGACTCATATGAAATTGAACCACGTACATTTATCAATAGCAACCGGAGGTATTAACAATCGTCGTTTTTCGGGTGGATTATGTAAATTCGTCCTCAGGAATTAGGTGAGAACACACCTGGATGTCAATCTACTGGTTGGCCTTGCTTTCTGCGTAACTATTTCTTCAGTTCCTTTGGTGACGTACTAACAAACGTATTTTAAAGATTACACCAACACTAAACATTGATATGAGGTTTGAATGTGAATTAGACAATAGTGGAGAATATAGTAGTACGATCCACATGTTGTCAACTTCGATATTCACTACTCTAAGTTGTATAGTCGTCTGATGAGCTACGACGATAGAGTGGATATCCATCATTTCCAGTTTGCGATTCCGAAAGAAAAGCAAGTGGATAATGCTTCGTGCATTTATTGTTAGACATACAAACCGAAGTGGGATTGTGGTGTCCGCAAGGTCCATGAACCATATTGGTTTTTATCACTTTGTTTGATACTGGATCTTTCTCTACATCAGGAATTTCCGCAGAAATGATTTCATTAATTTGATCTGCCATCCAAAGAAAAACATCGTAACTGTTGTTTGAAAGTCGTGCTGTGACAACGTGACGATCGCTTGCTGACTGACCCCGATCCATAATTCCACACGTATGTCATCACATCCTGGGAGCACTCGTTCATGTGTCTTGGCGTTGATGGCAAAAAGAACACCGACCGATATTAGTGGGACCTCGTCGTGGCTTCGTAACAAATTTCAATCTGTAATTGATTGGCACATAAGGTTTTCACTGAATAATTTTCAAATTTTTTTTTAAATAGCCGGAATAAAAGAGCAAGCGACCGAAATTGAACGATTCAAATAATTTACAAATCAAAATAGTGAAATACAAAAGAAAAAAGAATTGTATGAAAAAAGTTAATTTTTGGAAATTTCCAATTTTTCGACTTTTTCTTATGAAAAGTTTTTTTTTATTTCTGAACCTTTCCAGACCCACAGCGAACACCTTTTGAAACTTTCATGAAGATTGGTTTCGCCAATCGAGCCTTAGCGTTACTAACAAACAAACATTTATTTTTACTTACATATGTATGTATATACAAAATAAAACGTTTGTATGGGAAAAAGAAAGAGGCTGTTTTTAGGGGTTTTGCGGCAACTTTCGTAATTTTTTCTTATATAAGAACCTTCTCCTAATAATAACAAATACAACAAAAAAAATCAGCCAAATCGGTTCAGCCATTCACGCCTGATGCCGTGACAACGAAAACGGTTTCATTTTTATATACAAGATTACTATCTACATTGTAAAATTGGCTAGCAAATGATTTGCCTTTAGATACAAAAGAATGATTATTTAAAGCAGAAAACACATTATTTTGCGCCTTTAAATTAATATTATTTGACAAATTATTATTCTTATTTTTAAATTCTGAATAACGTTTAAAAGCTGGACATCCCCTCCAATTAGCCGGATGACCCAAAGTATTGCAACTCACACAAAAGGCTTGGGATCCATCATCTTTTTGGACCATACAGGCTCCTGCTTCATGATTTTCATTACATTTCATGCAACGAAAAGCTCTATTGTAGTTTTTAGCGGCATGGCCCCATTGCTGGCAATTGCGACATTGAATGGTATTTGCGTTAACCTTGGGCTTTTCCCACGTAACCATTTGATATGCTATAGTTTTAATTTTAGCAATATCTTTCAGTTCAAAGCCTCGATTCAAAGTAACTAAGAAAAGTCCTGTATCAACGCCTTTTTTCTTTGAATAATTCCTTACAAATTTATTTACAGATGCCACTGTTGAAGGGCAAATTTCGTCCAATTCTTGCTTAACTTCATCAGCAGACATATTGTAATGTAACCCTCGTAAAATTACGCTTGCTACTTTCAATTGTTTTGGGGTCATTGAATAAGAATCAACTTTTTTTTCTTTCAGTTGCGCCATCATTTGTAAATAGATATCCAACTCCTTAATTAAAAGTTTACTTTTATATTTGGATTTATTTATAACCTTGAACTCCACTTGGGGATATTTCAACTTGAGTTGATCAATTAAATTCTTCACATCTATATTATAAAGAAAGATAGGTGGACAATATTCTGCGACTTTTTGTTGTTTAGCCGCTCTCTGTTGCGAAGTTGCTTTTGAGTGCTTATTCGCACTCAAATTATCAGTACTTTTCTCTTCTGTGTTCTCAGGCGGAGCAATCACTCTTGGGTCTCTTAAAACGTTAAACTCCAGGTCGTTAAATATTGCAAAGCGATTTTGCGAATTCATTTCGCCCAACAAATTTCTCTTTACCATTGGATAAGGTGATGAACTATTTACTCTCTTTGTTGGGTTTCTAAGTTTAGGTGTAGCAATAAAAAGTATAACGGCGATGATGAGTCATCGCTTCGATCAGCTGAAAAGGAATCGAAGCAAAGAACGCAGTCAGCAGTAGCAGCCGAAAACAACAATCGGGCAACAACACATGCCCTGACACCAACCAGCCTGCAGGTACCAGCAAACGCGCAGGCAACGAAGAACATTACAAAGCAAGGTGAGAGTGTACCAACAAAAAAAGGCCCGTCTGTACAAACAGGCATTGACCGCTACGTCAATATAAAAACGAAATTAAATTTTAAGGCGGCACACGAACTAAAAATAAAACGGAAGTTTCAAATGGCATCAGATTTGCGACACTAAGCAATGGTTCAGACGACAATTCGAAGGGTACCACCACAGTCGTTAATGCCAAACCACCTCCAATATATTTGCGCGAGCGTAGCAGTAATTGGAGGATGGAGTCATGTGTAGAAGTTCACGCAAGTGAGGAAAGTTCTCTGATCGCCATTCACTTGGGAGTGGCCAGAAACGATTCTTTTGCATATGACTCAAGCAGCTCACGACTTCCGGTCTTTGACCAAGTATCCTCTGGGTAGCCTAAGAACATCCGTTTGAAGGCGAGCTAAAGTGAGAAGGCGAAACACCCCCTGCATAGGGTTGTGCGCTGGGTTTGGGACCCGCCACGTAAAAAAACACCCCCAATGAAAAGAAAAAAACAGCCTCGGATGAGAGACCCCCCTTTTGATGACGACCATGGCAAACGAAATAAGGACTATGATATGAGGGCGTGCACTTGGAAAGTCCGGTCCCTTAATTGGGAAGGTGCCGCTGCCCAGCTGGTCGATGTCCTCGTAAAGATAAAGGCTGACATCACCGCCGTCCAAGAAATGCGATGGACGGGACAAGGACAGAGACCAGTAGGTCCTTGTGACATCTACTACAGTGGCCATATAAAGGAGCGCAAGTTTGGTGTTGGATTCGTGGTGGGAGAGAGACTCCGTCGCCGAGTACTTTCATTCACTCCGGAGAATGAACGTCTAGCCACAATCCGCATCAAAGCGAGGTTCTTCAACATATCGCTGATTTGCGCCCACACCCCGACGGAAGAGAAGGACGATGTGACCAAAGATGCCTTTTATGAGTGTTTGGATCTCACTTATGAGAGATGCCCCCGCCACGATGTCAAAATCGTGCTTGGCGACTTCAATGCCAGGGTGGGCAAAGAAGGTATCTTTGGCACTACGGTCGGTAAATTCGGCCTCCACGAGGAAACATCCCCAAATGGGTTGAGGCTGATCGACTTCGCCGGGGCCCGAAATATGGTTATCTGTAGTACTAGATTCCAGCATAAAAAGATACATCAAGCTACCTGGCTGTCTCCGGATCGAAAAACCACCAACCAGATCGATCATGTTGTGATAGACGGAAGACACGTCTCCAGTGTTTTAGAAGTGCGTGCGCTCCGAGGTCCTAACATCGACTCGGACCACTATATTGTTGCAGCCAAGATTCGCACCCGCCTCTGTTCAGCAAAAAACGCACGCCAACAAACACAAGGAAGGTTCGACGTCGAGAAGCTGCAATCACAACAGACAGCCGAACGTTTTTCTACTCGGCTTGCACTCCTGCTCTCTGAGAGCACTCGTCAACAACTCGGTATATGGGAACTGTGGGACGGCATTTCAAACTCCTTACGTACAGCTGAAACCGAAACCATTGGTTTTCGGAAAGTGCAAAAGAACAGCTGGTACGACGAGGAGTGCCGTGTCGCAGCGGAGAGAAAACAGGCTGCCTACCTCGCAACGTTACGATCGACCACAACACGTACGGGATGGGATAGATACCGAGAGTTGAAGAGGGAAGCGAGACGCATTTGTAGACAGAAAAAGAAAGAGGCAGAAATGCGTGAGTACGAAGAGCTCGATAAGCTGGCCGACAGTGGTAATGCTCGAAAATTCTACGAAAAGATGCGGCGGCTTGCAGAAGGTTTCAAGACCGGAGCATACTCTTGTAGAACCCCCCAAGGTGATCTAGTCACCGATGCCCAGAGCATACTTAAATTATGGAGGGAACACTTCTCCAACCTGCTGAATGGCAGTGCACACACAAGACCAGGAGAAAGCGAACCCGATACCCCAATCGATGGCGATGGAGCAGACGTTCCATTGCCCGACCATGAAAAAGTTCGAATAGCAATTGCCCGTCTGAAAAACAACAAAGCGGCAGGGGCCGATGGATTGCCGGCCGAGCTATTCAAACACGGCGGCGAAGAGCTGATAAGGTGCATGCATCAGCTTCTTTGCAAAATATGGTCGGACGAAAGTATGCGCAACGATTGGAATTTAAGTGTGCTATGCCCAATCCATAAAAAAGGATACCCCACAATCTGCGTCAACTACCGTGGGATTAGCCTCCTCAACATCGCATATAAGGTTCTGTCGAGCGTATTGTGTGAAAGATTAAAGCCCACCGTCAACAAACTGATTGGACCTTATCAGTGTGGCTTTAGACCTGGTAAATTAACAACCGACCAGATATTCACGATGCGCCAAATCTTGGAAAAGACCCGTGAAAGGAGAATCGACACACACCACCTCTTCGTCGATTTCAAAGCTGCTTTCGACAGCACGAAAAGGAGCTGCCTTTATGCCGCGATGTCTGAATTTGGTATCCCCGCAAAACTAATACGGCTGTGTAAGCTGACGTTGAGCAACACGAAAAGCTCCGTCAGAATCGGGAAGGACCTCTCCGAGCCGTTCGATACCAAACGAGGTTTCAGACAAGGCGATTCCCTATCGTGCAACTTTTTCAACCTGCTTCTGGAGAAAATAGTTCGAGCTGCAGAACTCAACAGAGAAGGTACCATCTTCTATAAGAGTGTACAACTGCTGCCGTATGCCGATGATATTGATATCATCGGCCTCAACACCCGCGCCGTTAGTTCTGCCCTCTCCAGACTGGATAAGGAAGCAAAAGAAATGGGTCTGGCAGTGAACGAGGGCAAGACGAAATATCTCCTGTCATCAAACAAACAGTCGTCGCACTCGCGACTTGGCACATACGTCACTGTTGACAGTCATAACTTTGAAGTTGTAGATAATTTCGTCTATCTTGGAACCAGCGTAAACACCACCAACAATGTCAGCCTGGAAATCCAACGCAGGATTACTCTTGCCAACAGGTGCTACTTTGGACTGAGTAGGCAATTGAAAAGTAAAGTCCTCTCTCGACGAACAAAAGCCAAACTCTGTAAGTCGCTCATAATTCCCGTCCTGCTATATGGTGCAGAGGCTTGGACGATGACAACAACCGATGAGCCGACCTTAAGAGTTTTCGAGAGAAAAGTTCTGCGAAAGATTTATTGTCCTTTGCGCGTTGGCCACGGCGAATATTGCATTCGATGGAACGATGAGCTGTACGAGATATACGACGACATTGACATAGTTCAGCGAATTAAAAGACAGCGGCTACGCTGGCTAGGTCATGTTGTCCGGATGGATGAAAACACTCTAGCTCTGAAAGTATTCGACGCAGTACCCGCCGCGGGAAGCAGAGGAAGAGGAAGACCTCCACTCCGTTGGAAGGACCAAGTGGAGAAGGACCTGGCTTCGCTTGGAATATCCAATTGGCGCCAAGTAGCGAAGAGAAGAAACGACTTTCGCGCTGTTGTTGACTCGGCTATAATCGCGTAAGCGGTATCTACGCCAGTAAAGAAGAAGAAGCAGTAATACTCTTGTTGCGAATTTAAGTGAAATTGTTGGCACTAACAATTTTCATATAGTGCCTTTGAAAAAAGGCATTATAGGCGAAACAAAAATTCAGTCCTACACTGAAAACAGTTTCATGGAAATCGTTAAATTTTTGTGGAATAAAAACAAAAATTATTATTCGTATCAACTGAACTGCTCTAAGGGCCTAGTTGTTGTAATCAAGGATATAGAGTCCGCCGTAGACTCTAGTGAAGTGAAAGAATCATTGGAAGAATGTGGTTTTGGAATTAAAACAGAAATTAACAGAATTGTTGCCGAATTCAAATCAACTAAAAAAAATGTAGACCCATCTTATATACAATCTGAAATATTTGCTGCATCGCAGAGTAACTGTGGAAGAACCACATAAAAGAAACGGTCCGGTACAATGTACTAACTGCCAAGAATATGGGCATACTAAGTCATATTGCACTCTACGCAGTGTTTGTGTGGTATGTGGTGATTTACATCCCACTTCGAAATGCACCCGTAATAAAGAAGAATTAAATAAAAAATGCAGCAATTGTGGAGGAAATCACACTGCTAACTACAGGGGTTGTCCTGTATATAAAGATTTGAAATCGAAGTTGTCACAGGGCATTCAAGCACGTCGTAACCAAATGTTACAAACACCCCGTAATGAAATTATAGCAACCTCAGAGAAAAGTTCAAATCCTATTACTTCTGTCAATAATAATATGCAAGGAAGCTATGCAAATGTTGTGAAAGACAACACTGTGCAAATGCAGGTATTGAAACTATGATTATAAATCTTACACAGTGTATGACACAATTTATGTCTATCATGCAAAACATGATCCAAGATTTAATAAAATCACAAAATCAAATGCTGCAAAATTTATTAAGTAAAAAATGAGCTAACTAAATATCTGTATATGGAATGGTAACGGTGTTAACCAACATAAATTAGAGATTATCAGATTTCTGTCTGAAAAGAATATTGATGTAATGCTTATATCAGAAACTCGTTTAACAAATAAAAATAATTTCAGTATTCCGGGATTCAGAGTCTATGTCACAAATCATCCAGATGGAAAAGCGCATGGTGGCACGGCAGTGTTCATTAGAAATCGTTTAAACCACTATGCCCTAAAATCGCATGCTACTACACAGTTACAAGCTACAACAATTTCACTAAAAAATCGGGGTTGTGACTTAAACCTTAGTGCTATATACTGTCCACCTCGTCTCAAAATTACAGAAATCGAATTTAAAGACTTTTTTGGAAAACATCCCATGATATTTGAGCCAAAAGTTTCTCTAACATCACATAAAACTAACTGGTTGAAATATAGAAAGTATATCAGCATCCACATCAATATTGGTTGCAAAATAAATACAGGAAGAGACATTGATGAAAATTTAAGAGAACTTAATGACGTAATAACTAATGCAGCTGTAAAAAGAAACAACAAACCAGTTGGTTTTAGAAAGATCACCAATAATGAAATAGAGAAACTTGTAAATGAGAAAAGGCGAGCTAGGCGGGAATGGCAGTTAAATCGTTCCCCTTCAACTCTGCTTCAACTGAAATCTGCTGTACGAAAGTTAAAAAAGCGCTTGAACGCGAAGAAGAATACAACACTGAAAATTATATAAAGAAACTGTGTCTAAATTCTAGCAAGCAAGCCTCCCTTTGGAAAGCCCAAAAGCCTTTGAAGCCACTAGTAAATTCCAACATGCCTCTAAGACAGTTGAATGGTAATTGGGCAAAAAACAACTTTGAGTTGCCAACCTTGCCCAATACCGCAAACGAGTGGCATGTGTCTATTAGGATTTCTACTTCTGAAGTTACTAGAATAATAAAAGTACTTAACCCAAAAAAGTCACTAGGATATGATATTATTACCCCAAAAATGCTAATTGAGTTACCAAATATTGCCGTAGAAGTGCTTTCTTTGCTCTTCAATGCAATTCTCAATCTCGGACACTATCCTAATTCATGGAAAAAGTCGCAGATTATCTTGATAGACAAACCTGGGAAAGACTTAACACAACCGTCTTCATACAGACCAATCAGTCTTTTACCCTGTCTTTCTAAAATATTTGAAAAATTGTTGCTATCAAAGATGACTCCTTTCCTCCACGAAAATAATATAATACCAACGCACCAATTCGGGTTTCGTGAAAAATATAGCACGATAGAGCAAGTATATAGAATTACTAACGAAATAAGAAAAGCATTTGAGCCCAGAGAGTACTGTTCAGCTATATTTCTAGACGTGGCTCAGGCGTTTGATAAGGTATGGCATGAGAGCCTTTTATATAAGATTAAAAATATTCTACCTTTGGAATTGTATAAAACAGTGGAATCTTATTTAAAAAATAGAAAAATTATGGTAAAAGTGGGAGATTTCATATCTGATGAAAGACAGATAAGGGCTGGTGTACCCCAGGGCAGTGTTTTAGGCCCAACACTATACATCATATATGCAGCAGATCTTCCAACAGCTAACAATGTATTAACTTCAACATTTGCGGACGATACAGCAATAGTGAGCCGTAACAAATGACACATAATAACATCAAGAATATTAGCCGAGCACTTAAAGTTTGTCGAAGAATGGCTAGCCAACTGGCGTATAAAGGTAAATGAACAAAAGTGTAAGCATGTTACATTTTCGCTTAGACCAAAAATGTGTCTGGCAGTAAAAATAAACAATATTTTAGTACCCCAAGCGAATGAAGTAACTTATCTTGGTATTCACCTAGATAGAAGACTTACGTGGAGAAAACATATATCTAGTCAAATAACTTGCATGAAGATAAGAGATGCAAATTTAAATTGGCTATTAAATAAAAACTTCAAACTTAGCCTAGATAACAAAGTGCTTTTATATACTGCGGTCATAAAGCCGACTTGGATGTATGGCATTCAACTGTGGGGTACAACCTGTGCAACTAATATAGACATAATACAAAGGTTCCAATCAAAAATGCTTAGATCAATCACGTGTTCGCCATGGTACATGCGTAATGAAAATATCCATAAAGACCTTGGTATTTCTATGGTAAGGAAAGAAGTAGAAGATAGCAGAATTAAATATATATCTAAACTCCGTGAACACCCAAACCCTTTGGCTAATGCTTTGGTACATTCCTGCGATCACACACGCCTTAAAAGAAGAGATATGCCCGCGTACTGAGGAGCAATGTATCACCAACACAGCTCAATCACTGGCTTGAGCGTGTCTAGTTTTTAAATAGAGTTAAGATTTTATAACTCCTTGTTAGGCTTTTAAAACAAAAAGCAGATTCAATAAATAAAACGATATTGAAACAAAAAAAAAAAAACAGGAAAAACAAAAAAAAAACAGGAAAAACAAAAAAAAAGTCAGTTGTTTTAATATACCATAAAAGCATAAAGAAGATTTAAGTAGTTTCTCTATATATTAAAAATCCAATATGTAATAATTTGCAATCGTAATAAAAGTTGGGCGTTTTAATTTAAATGCCCAAAAATCATTATTTTGCCCGATCTGACTATAATCGAAAATGGTATAAAAAACGCTTATTTTTAGGCGGTCTCACACTGGAATAAGTTGGACATCCTTTTATTCATCCGATGCTGCATCAGTTCGTGGAGCCCAACAATGGTTCGATCGCTTCCGTTCTAGAAATTTCGATTTACACTAATAGAATAGTGTATCTAGCGGAAAAATGGCAATAAGTAGTTCATATTATAAATATGAAAAAATAAGTTAAAGTTTGATTAGAAATACGAAAAGACTTTTTCGACTTCCTAGTATTTTAGGTGTATAAGTTTAATCGTTTTAAATTTAATTAGTCTTCTTCTTCTTCTTTACTGGCGTAGGCACCGCTTACGCGATTATAGCCGAGTCAACAACAGCGCGCCAGTCGTTTCTTCTCTTCGCTACTTGGCGCCAATTGGATATTCCAAGCGAAGCCAGGTCCTTCTCCACTTGGTCCTTCCAACGGAGTGGAGGTCTTCCTCTTCCTCTGCTTCCCGCGGCGGGTACTGCGTCGAATACTTTCAGAGCTGGAGTGTTTTCATCCATCCGAACAACATGACCTAGCCAGCGTAGCCGCTGTCTTTTAATTCGCTGAACTATGTCAATGTCGTCGTATATCTCGTACAGCTCATCGTTCCATCGAATGCGATATTCGCCGTGGCCAACGCGCAAAGGACCATAAATCTTTCGCAGAACTTTTCTCTCGAAAACTCTTAAGGTCGGCTCATCGGTTGTTGTCATCGTCCAAGCCTCTGCACCATATAGCAGGACGGGAATTATGAGCGACTTATAGAGTTTGGCTTTTGTTCGTCGAGAGAGGACTTTACTTTTCAATTGCCTACTCAGTCCAAAGTAGCACCTGTTGGCAAGAGTAATCCTGCGTTGGATTTCCAGGCTGACGTTGTTGGTGGTGTTTACGCTGGTTCCAAGATAGACGAAATTATCTACAACTTCAAAGTTATGACTGTCAACAATGACGTGAGTGCCAAGTCGCGAGTGCGACGACTGTTTGTTTGATGACAGGAGATATTTCGTCTTGCCCTCGTTCACTGCCAGACCCATTTCTTTTGCTTCCTTATCCAGTCTGGAGAAAGCAGAACTAACGGCGCGGGTGTTGAGGCCGATGATATCAATATCATCGGCATACGCCAGCAGTTGTACACTCTTATAGAAGATGGTACCTTCTCTGTTGAGTTCTGCAGCTCGAACTATTTTCTCCAGAAGCAGGTTGAAAAAGTCGCACGATAGGGAGTCGCCTTGTCTGAAACCTCGTTTGGTATCGAACGGCTCGGAGAGGTCCTTCCCGATCCTGACGGAGCTTTGAGTGTTGCTCAGCGTCAGTTTACACAGCCGTATTAGTTTTGCGGGGATACCAAATTCAGACATCGCGGCATAGAGGCAGCTCCTTTTCGTGCTGTCGAAAGCAGCTTTGAAATCGACGAAGAGGTGGTGTGTGTCGATTCTCCTTTCACGGGTCTTTTCCAAGATTTGGCGCATGGTGAATATCTGGTCGGTGGTTGATTTGCCAGGTCTAAAGCCACACAGATAAGGTCCAATCAGTTTGTTGACGGTGGGCTTTAATCTTTCACACAATACGCTCGACAGAACCTTATATGCGATGTTGAGGAGGCTAATCCCACGGTAGTTGGCGCAGATTGTGGGGTCTCCTTTTTTATGGATTGGGCATAGCACACTTAAATTCCAATCGTTGGGCATACTTTCGTCCGGCCGTATTTTGCAAAGAAGCTGATGCATGCACCTTATCAGCTCTTCGCCGCCGTGTTTGAATAGCTCGGCCGGCAATCCATCGGCCCCTGCCGCTTTGTTGTTTTTCAGGCGGGCAATTGCTATTCGAACTTCTTCATGGTCGGGCAATGGAACGTCTGCTCCATCGCCATCGATTGGGGTATCGGGTTCGCTTTCTCCTGGTGTTGTGCGTGCACTGCCATTCAGCAGGCTGGAGAAGTGTTCCCTCCATAATTTAAGTATGCTTTGGGCATCGGTGACTAGATCTCCTTTGGGGGTTCTACAAGAGTATGCTCCGGTCTTGAAACCGCTTGCCATGGTCGTCATCAAAAGGGGGGTCTCTCATCCGAGGCTGTTTGGTTGTTTTCATTGGTGCGTTTTTTTACGTGGCGGGTCCCAAACCTAGCGCACAACCCTAAGTAGGGGATATTTCGCCTTCTCACTTTAGCTCGCCTTCAAACGGATGATCTTAGGCTACCCAGAGGATACTTGGTCAGAGACCGGAAGTCGTGAGCTGCTTGAGTCATATGTAAAAGAATCGTTTCTGGTCACTCCCAAGTGAATGGCGATCAGAGAACTTTCCTCACTTGCGTGAATTTCTACACATGACTCCATCCTCCATTTAATTAGTGAATTTTATTTTATTTGTGAAGTTTATTTTGCGAGGTTTATTTTGTGAAGTTATTCTTGCTAAAACCTCACAAGGAAAAAGCACAAAACATGAGTTAAAAAGCACTCTTCTGTGAACCAGCTATTTTACAAAAACAAATAAGACAAAATAAAGAATTGGACAACCAAAAAAAAAATAAATTTCGCAAATTTATTAAATTTGGTGCACATATTAATAATAATAATAATTTTATTTTCTTTTTAGGATTTCAAAATGTAAGCCACCCCCTCTACCTGGTAAAACTGGCTCATCCTAATACAACAGCGCAATTCACCACAGCTGATGACACTACAACACAACTTAACACATTGTGTATCTCACGAAAGCTGCACAATAGAGAGGGTGGTGATTTTTGTGAGAGCACGAGAATAGGGCTGTTATATATTAGAGGGATTCTCTTGCTCTTGCAAAACCCTTGCACGGTGCATGAATTGCAGAATTTTCCTTTTGGTGCAGCGGCACAGCAACAAACACACGCAGAAAATTGTTTGCAATGGCTATAAAATATGTTAGACCAGAACCCATGTTTATTTCCATGCAATGACACGTAAAAAATAATTGTGAGCTGTCATTTTACTTAAATACATGTTTTGACGTTAGATTGTTGTGGAACGCTCTGGAAAAAAGTGATTACTTGTGTGATTAGCTTACTCGCTCACTCTTATTTGACTTTGTGCAAATGATACATATGTGTATTTTCTTGCTCTAATTTGCAAACTATTTTGGAAAACTATCTTTTACTCTTTGGTTAACAGCGTCTGTTTAATTGGCTATTTGTTTGATTAGCCATCTTTTATTGAAAATTGTTTTTTTCGTTATTGTTATGAACATCTACGGGTTAATGATACCCGGTCGGTTGGTTATAAATTTCGTTATTCATTGGTCACAGAAAACTGGTGCAATGGTCATCGTGCCACCTGTTATGGGTTTTTTGCTTAGTTATTAAATAGTTACCACTGCCTATCGCACAGTCATCATTTTCCTTCTAAATAAGACAATTAAAATTTTTATTTTATTTCATTATATTTCATTTGATTTTTGAAGTTAACATGTTCATACATAATACTTATATTTTTCGTTCCTATTTTTACAAAATAGCTTCTAAATATTAATATTTATATATACACTAGCCTAAGCCCATGGTTCACGCTCGCACTTTTTTGTCAAGGATATCATTTATCGTAATAAGAATATAATGGAATAGCTTACCAATTTAAACTAAATTTTTTACTATCAGTATAATTATAGCCTGAACAGGGTATATGAAGTTTGTCACGAAGTTTGTAACACCCAAAAGGAAGGGTCGGAGACTCTATAAAGTATATATATCAATGAGCAGTATGTCGAGCTGAGTCTATTTAGCCATGTCCGTCTGTCTGTCCTTCTGTCTGTCTGTATATGTACGAACTAGTCCCTCAGTTTTTAAGATATCGTTTTGAAATTTTACAAACGTCATTTTCTCTTCACGAAGCTGCTCATTTGTCGGAACTGCCGATATCGGACCACTATAACATATAGCTGCCATACAAACTGAACGATCGGAATTAAGTTCTTGTATGGAAAACTTTTACATTTGACAAGATATATTCACGAAATTTGGTATAGATTATTTTCTGAGGCAACAATGTAATCTCCGCAGAAATTGTTCAGATCGGTTATCTATAGCATATAGCTGCCATACAAACTGAATGATCGGAATCAAGTTCTTGTATGGAAAACTGTCGCATTTGACGTGGTATCTTCACGAAATTTAGCATGGATACTTAAGTTAACGACATAATCTCCAAAAAAATTGTTCAGAACGGATTACTATAGCATATAGTTTCGATACAAACTATGTGTTCAACATAGTTACTAACAGAAATGCACCTGTGAAGAGTTGCACCGAAGTTAACGTTTTTTCTTGTTCGTATATATGTATGTGTATGTAAACAAAAACTACTGTACCCTGCCAATAGTTGTGTGATTTTATTTTGTATTTTTGAAAAAAAATGTTCAAATGGTTCTTACATAAATATTGAATATATGCTTAAATTTGTATGTACATTTTTTTTTATTTATGAATTATTGTGACTTTTAACATAAAACGATAGAAATTAGCCTATGCCCGTCCCCAAGTTCCAAACTACCTCATCACCAATTTTCAACCAAATCGGATCAGACGTTCGTGAGTTATAAATATAGACATAACTTGCGAAATCGAGTGTTATTTTGCAAAAAAGGCCGCCGTTAAGGGGTTATACGCAGTTAGAATTTTCAAAAAATCGTTTTTCATTTTCGGGATGTACATATATTTGAGTATATTCTCTGAAAATTTGAAGTTTATCCGATAAATACTTTCGGAGATATACCTGAATTTGTAAGGCCACGTCACAAAATTTACCTATGTGTAAACTACTTCTGAAACTTTAAACGCGTTTATCTCAAAACTGTCAATTCAGAGTCGGTGAGCAAGATTTCTCAGAGATGGCTAAACTAATCGGGCTGAAATTTTAACACAATCTTTTTACATACATAATTCAGGTATTGACCGAAAGAATAAGGCAAACAATTTTTTATTTTACTATTTTTTTGACAATTTAGAGCGAAAATTTTCATCGAAAACGAAATTTTTTTTTCAATTTGCCGCCACTTTGTCAAAAATTAAAATTTTGTTTATTCCTTCGTTCAATACCTGCATTTATCTATCCTTTAAAAGAATTCACCTTTCTTTTATTTCTGATAATCCAAACTGAGGAAATCGTGCTCACCGCCGAGCGCTTTTTTTGGAGGACACGAGTAATAAACAATTATATTCTTCAAAGTGTGCTCTTTCAGAACTACCATCATTTGTACTTAATAAATAAAAGCTGTGCCCTCAAAAAAGTTGCAAAAAAAAACGTTATTTTTGAGCCTCGCAACTGCGTATAATACCTTAAGGCCTTCTCTAGAACTAAAGGATTACTGGTGCAAATTTTCAGTTCTTCCGTGCTGTAGTTCGGGCGTAATACGCAAATTTTATATACAATTATGTATGGTATTTACTATACTAAAATTAATTTTTGATAAAAACCTTATATATTGTTTATATATAATTTATATTGCTATACTGTGTAAGTAAATAAAACGCAAGGTTTAATTTGATTTATTTTATTTCCCTACTATGTAGGGTAGCCGTTCGCGACGATCGAGTTATTACAACTGACCTTTCAGTGCCTACCTGAATACCCAACACCTATCAAATCTACTTGCCAACACCTCATGTAGACTGTCACACGATGCCATATCTCGATTCGGCAATTCTCACGGTTTGGGACTGTTGGTGTCGTTTACCACTGGCAAGCGTTTCCGTTGTTATGTCTGCAACTTGAGCCTCGCACTTTTGATGTTGTTGCTTGTGTTGCAATCACGGATATAATTGCACCTGTTGTTGCGGGCTACTGTGATATGTTAACTACCCCCTCGCTAGAAGAGGAGACGGCCACGGATTCTTTAAGAACGTTGCCTAATATGGGAATACTAATGTTACGCTTTCGGTGCTTGTTGACTATGTGAGCTAGTATAGCAACAACAAAAAAGACAATTATAGATGCGTACGCTATTAGCCATCTAAACGATTGGGCTTTCACAAGGCCTCTCAATGATACGATGTGTCTTAGGTTTTTTGGTTAATATTGTGCACGGAAGCGATAATAATGTTGTATGATTAGTCAGATTCAAAAATTGTGCGGGCGCGGCTTTCGCCAGTTAGTGTAAGTAATACCATTAATAGTCACATTTTCTGTAAACTTAATAGCTAACGTTCAAAAAAACGTTCAACGTTATTGCATCAGAGTTTCCTTCACGAACTTCCACCAAATTATTGCTTATAATGATCAGGCCGCTGTCAATTTCCTCTATAGGGCTGTTGGCTTAGTAGATTCAAAATACAGGAACTATTTCTACTTGACATTCGACAACATATGGTACAGAATTTTTACAGTTAACAAGCTGTTGGTGTTTACTATTACATTTTGATATTATATTAGTTTCTATCACTTCTGTCTATTGGATATGTAATTATAAAATAAGTTATAATCTTGTAAAATTTTCAATTTAGAGAATGTTAGTTAATGGCTTATTGTAATATTTGTAGAGTACTCGTTGACTAATAAATTCATAACTTCATCGCTATTTAACAAAATTGGATTTTTTAACTGTACCTTACCCAAAGTGACTGAATATATGGCTGATTCTATTTCGTCCATCAATGCTCTGTTTTTTGCTGATAACAATTCAAACAAATTTTCAGTGTCGCGTTCATGCTCCTTTGTAGAGCTAATTCTTTTATTTACAGTGCCAGTTAATTGATTAGTCTTTACTTGTAATATGATAATGATATTGATATAGATCTGTTCATCATTCGGTAATATTAAAGATTCTATCCGTGTTTGGAGTTGGTTAAAGTCATCGAAATCGGGAGTTTCCGCTATATACTTGAGAGCAGTGCCTAGAAGGAACGATAGTGTCGGTAGAGAATTCTTTGTTGGTCCAGTAATCGTAAAATGCAGTCTATGTCCAGTTGCAATGTCTTTCGTTCGTATGTGGGATTTTAGAAAGTTGTCGAGAAAGTTATACGTTTTTTCCGCAATGTTTTCTTAATTGGTTAAGTTTAGGTGGTGAATTAAGTGTTTGTATTGGCGGTAGATGGCAACATCTCCCTCGGATATTGGTATGTATATTGAATTAATATAATTTAAAATTTCCAACCGTGCTAATGCGGTTAGCATCAGGAGTCTAATGATAGAAAAAAATGTATCTTAGATTACTTTTATAGATTTTTTTGCCGTTAATTAAAGCGGTTGTTCCAAAATCCCTTTCTGTTACTTTATCTGTGTACAGTTTGCTTAATTTGTTTCCCGTTCTTCTGTTAGATTTTAGAAAAACTTTTTCACCTGAATTAAAAGTTTTGGTTTGCCTATGTCTATTATGGTAATTAACCCATTAGATCCCAACTTTTTTTATGCAATTTTTTCCCCATTTTCTGTTAGCCTGGTCCAAAATATAGAGACAAACGCACAAATTTCGGTTTTCAAAAATCATGTATATATTTTATTTCATCTGAATAGTTAGTTCCCAAATGGGAACATTGGGTAAATAAGACTAAAATCATATTGTGATAGTCCACAAAGCAATGAACGTGCATACCTCGATCGCATTCAGTACACATCTTACGTGAATTTTTTTTACAGAACGCACATCGTTTTTGTTTTCCATTTGGAATAGCAGCTAAAACAAGTTTTGTAATAGTCCTGTTTTGTTTTAGTGTACGAACTGGACGACCAAGTATTTTCGGATCTGAAAGATCTGAAAGAAATCCTTTCATGACTTATGTTATACAAAACGAATGCATTGTACATACAAATATCCAAACAGTTTGTAAAAACCCTGAAGTACCACTTTTTTCCTCTAATTTTTACAGGGTATTTGTTAATATGCCAGTCTAACTTATCAACACCTTCCATGTACTTATTATATTGTGATATTACATTAGGCTGAAGTACTTCGACATACTTTTTGCCCTTTTTGCAGTATCTTTGAACCGGTAGCATTGGATATATAATTAGGTGATTGCTAATAACTTTTACACATCTATTATCATTCCATGAGACAACTAGTACTGCACTATTTTTGTCAAATCTATAATCAACAGCGCCACGAGTTTCTTTTTTCATAGCGTCATCTGATTGAATCTGGCTGTTCCGGTGGCACGCACATTTTTCTTACTTAAAAGTGAAATCAGTCTGAAACTTGAAAAGAAATTGTCAAAATATAGTTCGTGGTCTTCAGGATTCTCCAGATGATTAACCATTGAAGTTATGACCTTTTCTCCCACACTTGTCAAATCCTTCTCAACAGGATCTCTTTTTCCTTAATACAGTTCAATATTGTAACAAAACCCAGTTTCTCCACAGGCCATAATCCACTGTTTTAACCCAAAACGTATTGGCTTTCCTTTAACAAATTGCTTTAGAAAGTGACCTCCGTAATATCGTACCATCTGCTCATCTATAGACAATTGTTTTGAAAACACGTTGAGTTTCAAAAAATTTTCGTTGAGTTTTTCTATCAGTGGCTTAATTCGTCTATATTTTGAAAAATAATATGGTGTCTAATTCGTGATTGCAATATAATTTTTGTTGTTTTTGAATTTGTATCCCCACATTCAAGGATTAATTAAATGAATTTATCGGATTTATAACCGTGGTAATTACTTCTGTGGATGATCTTTGTGTTCTAAAATGTTTATTTGTTGTCTTGATAACGCATCTGCGACAACGTTTTCCTTGCCGGGTTAGTGAAATTTAGGGGAGAACTCTTCTACAAAGGCTTTCCATCTTTTCAATTTTGCGTTAGAGTTTTTATCTGATATCGAATAGATAAGCGGTTGGTGATCAGTGAATATGTTAATATTATTTGCTCCATACAGATAGTTTCTTAATTTTTGAAGAGCCCAAGCAATTGCGAGAAGTTCTTGCTTATTCGTTGCATACTTAGTTTTCTTCAGTGTTCAGTGTTTCAGCGTTAACGTTCGTTATATCATAGTGATGGGTCTGTCACCTTGTAAAAGTACTGCACCCAAGGCATGTGAAAGCGCATCAGTGGTTAAATCAAAAGGTTTTTCGTAGTCAGAATAAAGAAGGCGTATGTGTTCTGAAGATAGAATGTCTTTGATTTTTTTAAACGCTTCAAAGGTTCGTTGTCGAAATTATTTTATATTCTTAGAAATTTTAGTACTTATTGTACTATTTTCTCCCGTAGATATTGCGTGAGAGGTTTCGATATTAATGCGTAGTCTTTTATAAAACGCCCGTAGTAGCCAAACGAACATAAAAAGATTCGCAATGCGCGAAGTGTTTTCAGAACTTCGTAACCGACTATGTCTTTACCTTCTCTTTGGAGGTTCTAATCCCTTTTGAGACAATAAATCCTAGGAATTCAACGTCTGATTTAAAAAATTGGGTTTTTTCTAAGGAAACTCGCATGTTGGCTGAATATAATTTTTCCAATACTCGGCTGACGTCTTATAAGTTCGTTCAGTTTATCCCTTAAGTACGTCATCTATTGCTCGTTGAAAAATGCTAGGACCGTTTTTCAACCCAAATGGCAACCTGCAAAACTCTTACTTTCCGTTGTTCACGGGAAATGCAATTTTCCCCCATCTTTTTCGACAAGTGTAAGCTGGTGGAACTCAGATTTCAAGTCTATTGTCATAAAAATTGATGATTTTCCTACATTTGAAAGAATTAAGAATGTGTCGTGAATCGGGTATTTGTCGTTAATGAATGATTGACTTGGAATCTGGAAAGACTTGGATCGTTATCCATAGGCGTTGATCGTATCTGATCTGGTTGTCCGTTTTGTTGTCTAGGAAATGATAAACTGTTTCTCACCAGAGGCCGACTGTAGTCGGAAATTCTATTATCAGAAAATGAAAATCTGTGAGCAAATAACGAACGTGCCGGATTTGATTCAAGCTTTTGAGCGAGTGCTAAGACCGATGCCATATCCGATGGCCTTGATGAAAATAAGATACCACAAAGTGGCGGTTTAGTCCGGATATAAATACTCGTAATGCATCTTGGCGGTACTTCGAATTTAGACATTCTAAAATATCCTTCTTATTGTGATAGGTCATCAATTTCTTATTAATTATGGCTGTTAATTTCTTTTTGACTTCATCATTGAATTCTGTTATTGTCTGTCTTCCTTGACGGAGGGTAGGCATTTCCTGTTCCAGGTTTCTTATCTGCATAAGTAAAATCAAGCCTAGCTATATTTGCATCGACATTAAGAAAGGTGTTAAAAGAAGATAGGTTCGAATTCACAGATCTCACTTTTTTATTCCTTATGATGGCCACAGCCTGGTAATGTTTAGAACTGCCTTGCGCATTCTGAAAAATTTTATTAAATAAATAAATAAAGCCGTGTGAGCTGCCTGACGCCTATCGGTCAGTAAGTCAACTGTTGCCTGGAATTCCCGTCTCGTCTGTTCGATTGCTGCTCGAATGGCGGCACTCATTAAGGTCCGCATTGTGGTTAAGTCCATTTTCTTCTTCTTCTTCTTTACTGGCGTAGGCACCGCTTACGCGATTATAGCCGAGTCAACAACAGCGCGCCAGTCGTTTCTTCTCTTCGCTACTTGGCGCCAATTGGATATTCCAAGCGAAGCCAGGTCCTTCTCCACTTGGTCCTTCCAACGGAGTGGAGGTCTTCCTCTTCCTCTGCTTCCCGCGGCGGGTACTGCGTCGAATACTTTCAGAGCTGGATTGTTTTCATCCATCTTGACAACATGACCTAGCCAGCGTAGCCGCTGTCTTTTAATTCGCTGAACTATGTCAATGTCGTCGTATATCTCGTACAGCTCATCGTTCCATCGAATGCGATATTCGCCGTGGCCAACGCGCAAAGGACCATAAATCTTTCGCAGAACCTTTCTCTCGAAAACTCTTAAGGTCAACTCATCGGTTGTTGTCATCGTCCAAGCCTCTGCACCATATAGCAGGACGGTAATTATGAGCGACTTATAGAGTTTGGCTTTTGTTCGTCGAGAGAGGACTTTACTTTTCAATTGCCTACTCAGTCCAAAGTAGCACCTGTTGGCAAGAGTAATCCTGCGTTAGATTTCCAGGCTGACATTGTTGGTGGTGTTTACGCTGGTTCCAAGATAGACGAAATTATCTACAACTTCAAAGTTATGACTGTCAACAGTGACGTAGGAGCCAAGTCGCGAGTGCGACGACTGTTTGTTTGATGACAGGAGATATTTCGTCTTGCCCTCGTTCACTGCCAGACCCATTTCTCTTGCTTCCTTATCCAGTCTGGAGATAGCAGAACTAACGGCGCGGGTGTTGAGGCCGATGATATCAATATCATCGGCATACGCCAGCAGCTGTACACTCTTATAAAAGATTGTACCTGCTCGATTCAGTTCTGCAGCTCGAATAATTTTCTCCAGCAGCAGATTGAAAAAGTCGCACGATAGGGAGTCGCCTTGTCTGAAACCTCGTTTGGTATCGAACGGCTCGGAGAGGTCCTTCCCGATCCTGACGGAGCTTTGAGTGTTGCTCAGCGTCAGTTTACACAGCCGTATTAGTTTTGCGGGGATACCAAATTCAGACATCGCGGTATAGAGGCAGCTCCTTTTCGTGCTGTCGAAAGCAGCTTTGAAATCGACGAAGAGGTGGTGTGTGTCGATTCTCCTTTCACGGGTCTTTTCCAAGATTTGGCGCATGGTGAATATCTGGTCGGTGGTTGATTTGCCAGGTCTAAAGCCACAATGATAAGGTCCAATCAGTTTGTTACGGTGGGCTTTAATCTTTCACACAATACGCTCGACAGAACCTTATATGCGATGTTGAGGAGGCTAATCCCACGGTAGTCGGCGCAGATTTTGGGTTCTCCTTTTTTATGGATTGGGCATAGCACACTTAAATTCCAATCGTTGGGCATGCTTTCGTCCGACCATATTTTGCAAAGAAGCTGATGCATGCTCCTTACCAGTTCTTCGCCGCCGTGTTCGAATAGCTGGGCCGGCAAAAAATCGGCCCCTGCCGCTTTGTTGTTCTTCAGGCGGGCAATTGCTATTCGAACCTCTTCATGGGCAGGCAATGGAATGTCTGCTCCATCGTCATCGATTGGGGAATCGGGTTCGCCTTCTCCTGGCGTTGTACGTTCACTGCCATTCAGCAGGCTGGAGAAGTGTTCCCTCCATAATTTAAGTATGCTTTGGGCATCGGTAACTAGATCACCTTTGGGGGTTCTACAAGAGTATGCTCCGGTCTTGAAACCTTCTGTAAGTCGCCGCATCTTTTCGTAGAATTTTCGAGCATTACCCCTGTCGGCCAGCTTATCAAGCTCTTCGTACACACGCATTTCGGCCTCTTTCTTTTTCTGTCTACAAATGCGTCTTGCTTCCCTCTTCAACTCTCGGTATCTATCCCATCCCGTACGTGTTGTGGTCGATCGTAACGTTGAGAGGTAGGCAGCCTGTTTTCTCTCCGCTGCAACTCGGTACTCCTCGTCGTACCAGCTGTTCTTTAGCACTTTCCGAAAACCAATGGTTTCGGTTGCAGCTGTACGTAAGGAGTTTGAAATTCCGTCCCACAGTTCCCTTATACCGAGTTGTTGACGAGTGCTCTCAGAGAGCAGGAGTGCAAGCTGAGTAGAAAATCGTTCGGCTGTCCGTTGTGATTGCAGCTTCTCGACGTCGAACCTTCCTTATGTTTTTTGCTGCACAGAGGCGGGTGCGAATTTTGGCTGCAACAATATAGTGGTCCGAGTCGATGTTAGGACGTCGGAGCGCACGCACATCTAAAACACTGGAGACGTGTCTTCCGTCTATCACAACATGATCGATCTGGTTGGTGGTTTTTCGATCCGGAGACAGCCAGGTAGCTTGATGTATCTTCTTATGCTGGAATCTAGTACTACAGATAACCATATTTCGGGCCCCGGCGAAGTCGATCAGCCTCAACCCATTTGGGGATGTTTCCTCGTGGAGGCTGAATTTACCGACCGTAGTGCCAAAGATATCTTCTTTTCCCACCCTGGCGTTGAAGTCGCCGAGCACGATTTTGACATCGTGGCGGGGGCATCTCTCATAAGTGAGATCCAAGCACTCATAAAAGGCATCTTTGGTCACATCGTCCTTCTCTTCCGTCGGGGCGTGGGCGCAAATCAGCGATATGTTGAAGAACCTCGCTTTGATGCGGATTGTGGCTAGACGTTCATTCTCCGGAGTGAATGACAGTACTCGGCGACGGAGTCTCTCTCCCACCTCGAATACAACACCAAACTTGCGCTCCTTTATATGGCCACTGTAGTAAATGTCACAAGGACCTACTCGTCTCTGTCCTTGTCCCGTCCATCGCATTTCTTGGACGGCGGTGATGTCAGCCTGTATTTTCACGAGGACATCAACCAGCTGGGCAGCGGCACCTTCCCAATTAAGGGACCGGACATTCCAGGTGCATGCCGTCAATTCGTAGTCCTTATTTCGCTTGCCATGGTCGTCATCAAAAGGGGGGTCTCTCATCCGGGGCTGATTGTTGGTTTTCATTGGTGTGTTTTTTTTACGTGGCGGGTCCCGAGCGTATTGTGTGAAAGATTAAAGCCCACCGTCAACAAACTGATTGGACCTTATCAGTGTGGCTTCAGACCTGGTAAATCAACAACCGACCAGATATTCACCATGCGCCAAATCTTGGAAAAGACCCGTGAAAGGAGAATCGACACGCACCACCTCTTCGTCGATTTCAAAGCTGCTTTCGACAGCACGAAAAGGAGCTGCCTCTATGCCGCGATGTCTGAATTTGGTATACCCGCAAAACTAATACGGATGTGTAAACTGACGCTGAGCAACACTCAAAGCTCCGTCAGGATCGGGAAGGACCTCTCCGAGCCGTTCGATACCAAACGAGGTTTCAGACAAGGCGACTCCCTATCGTGCGACTTTTTCAACCTGCTTCTGGAGAAAATAGTTCGAGCTGCAGAACTCAACAGAGAAGGTACCATCTTCTATAAGAGTGTACAACTGCTGGCGTATGCCGATGATATTGATATCATCGGCCTCAACACCCGCGCCGTTAGTTCTGCTTTCTCCAGACTGGATAAGGAAGCAAAAGAAATGGGTCTGGCAGTGAACGAGGGCAAGACGAAATATCTCCTGTCATCAAACAAACAGTCGTCGCACTCGCGACTTGGCACTAACGTCACTGTTGACAGTCATAACTTTGAAGTTGTAGATAATTTCGTCTATCTTGAAACCAGCGTAAACACCACCAACAATGTCAGCCTGGAAATCCAACGCAGGATTACTCTTGCCAACAGGTGCTACTTTGGACTGAGTAGGCAATTGAAAAGTAAAGTCCTCTCTCGACGAACAAAAACCAAACTCTATAAGTCGCTCATAATTACCGTCCTGCTATACGGTGCAGAGGCTTGGACGATGACAACAACCGATGAGTCGACCTTAAGAGTTTTCGAGAGAAAAGTTCTGCGAAAGATGTATGGTCCTTTGCGCGTTGGCCACGGCGAATATCGCATTCGATGGAACGATGAGCTGTACGAGATATACGACGACATTGACATAGTTCAGCGAATTAAAAGACAGCGGCTACGCTGGCTAGTTCATGTTGTCCAGATGGATGAAAACACTCCAGCTCTTAAAGTATTCGACGCAGTACCCGCCGCGGGAAGCAGAGGAAGAGGAAGACCTCCACTCCGTTGGAAGGACCAAGTGGAGAAGGACCTGGCTTCGCTTGGAATATCCAATTGGCGCCAAGTAGCGAAGAGAAGAAACGACTGGCGCGCAGTTGTTGACTCGGCTATAATCGCGTAAGCGGTGCCTACGCCAGTAAAGAAGAAGAAGGGTCCCAAACCCAGCGCACAACCCTAAGTAGGGGATATTTCGCCTTCTCACTTTAGCTCGCCTTCAAACGGATGTTCTTAGGCTACCCAGAGGATACTCGGTCAGAGACCGGAAGTCGTGAGCTGCTTGAGTCATATGTAAAAAAATCGTTTCTGGCCACTCCCAAGTAAATGGCGATCAGAGAACTTTCCTCACTTGCGTGAACTTCTACACATGACTCCATCACCCATCCATTTTACGTCAAGATATTGTTAACTACTAATAGTTCTGTATTTCCCTACTCACTTTGAAATAATAATATTCCTGCAGCTAATCTTTTTAATTTTTCCCTTTCGCTTTGTTACAATATTAATCAATATCAATTAATGTTTCTATACATTTTTTATTCAAAATATTACGTAATGAGCACTCTATTTACAGCTTCATTATTGGTCCAAATAAATGGTGTCCTTGAAGTTCTCCTTTTGCTTCTAAGGCTTTCCGAAATCTTCGTTATGCTGGTTTGTAATGTTTCTCTTTTCACAGGAATAGCTTTGAAGTTTTAATTTCACGTAAATAATCGCTTTGTCTTTTGGTTTTAAATAATCCTTTACGCTGGTTTGTAGTGTTTTTCTTTTCACAGGAATAGCATTGAAGTTTAAGTCTTACGTAAATAGTTTTTATCTTAAGGTTTCAAATAAACGATTTTATTTTAATTTTCCCTCTATACGAATTTTATTTTAACTTCACGTAAATAGGTTTTTTAATTTTTTGGGAAGTTTTAATTTCACCTGGATAGTTTTTTAAAGTTTAGGATGACATGGGTTCGAACCCACTGACACAATAGTTTATCCTTTATAAGGATTTTTTCGCGGGGCTCCACATTGGGCACCAGCGAAGAAAACGCAAGGTTTAGTTTGATTTATTTTATTTCCCTACTATGTAGGACAGCCGTTCGCGACGATCGAGTTATTACAACTGACTTTTCGGTGTTACACCTGAATACCCAACACCTATCAAATCTACTTGCCATCATATCACGTGGACTGCCGCATGATTCCATTTCGCTGATTCGGCAATTCTCACGGTTTGGGACTGTTGGTGTTGTTTACCACTAGCAAGCGTTTCCGTTGTTATGTTTACAACTTGAGCCTCGCACTTTTGATGTTGTTGCTTGCGTTGCAATCACGGGCATAGCTGCACCTGTTGTTGTGGGCTATTGTGATAAGTTAACTTGTATAATTTACAATATTAAATACATCAATTTACCAATTCTTAATATTCACACAATTTGTGCATTTGTAAGCAAATTTAACAATCTTATACATATATTAAAATGAAACCGTTTTCGTTGTCACGGCATCACGCGTGAATGGCTAAACCGATTTGGCTGATTTTTTGTTATATTTGTTATTATTAGGAGAAGGTTCTTATGTAATTTTTTGTTTGTTAGGAATACTAACGCTCGAGAACGGTGGAACCAATCTTCATGAAATCAGAAGTTCTTCGCTGTGGATCTGGAAAGGGTTAGACATAAAAAAACCATATACTTTTCATAAGGAAAAGTCGAAAAATTGGAAATTTCCAAAAAGTGACTTTTTGTACAATTCTTTTTTGTTTTGTTTTTCAATATTTTGATTTGTAAATTATTTGAGTCGTTCAATTTTGGTCGCTTGCTTTTTTATTCCGGCTATTTAAAAGAATAATTATTGAAAATTATTCAGTGAAAACTTTATGTGTGTTTCAAACGAAGTGATCATATAAGAAATTATTTTAAAGAAAATGCCGGCACGTCCAAAATCAAACATAAGTCGACGTACTCGAAACGCTCGGGGCGTGTTGTCACAAAGAGTATCACAAAGTGCAGTGCGACGTCCACGAAATAGATTTGAAGAAGCTCATCATGCAAGAAATCCAGCAAGACCTACGCGAATACGACGTCGTGTTTTGGAAGATATGTTCCGTGCTGCATTTGACTACGACCCTTCAATCGACTATAATGTAAAGGGTGATTTTTTAAGAGCTTGATAACTTTTTAAAAAAAAAAAACGCATAAAATTTGCAAAATCTCATCGGTTCTTTATTTGAAACGTTAGATTGGTTCATGACATTTACTTTTTGAAGATAATTTCATTTAAATGTTGACCGCGGCTGCGTCTTAGGTGGTCCATTCGGAAAGTCCAATTTTGGGCAACTTTTTCGAGCATTTCGGCCGTAATAGCCCGAATTTCTTCGGAAATGTTGTCTTCCAAAGCTGGAATAGTTGCTGGCTTATTTCTGTAGACTTTAGACTTGACGTAGCCCCACAAAAAATAGTCTAAAGGCGTTAAATCGCATGATCTTGGTGGCCAACTTACGGGTCCATTTCTTGAGATGAATTGTTGTCCGAAGTTTTCCCTCAAAATGGCCATAGAATCGCGAGCTGTGTGGCATGTAGCGCCATCTTGTTGAAACCACATGTCAACCAAGTTCAGTTCTTCCATTTTTGGCAACAAAAAGTTTGTTAGCATCGAACGATAGCGATCGCCATTCACCGTAACGTTGCGTCCAACAGCATCTTTGAAAAAATACGGTCCAATGATTCCACCAGCGTACAAACCACACCAAACAGTGCATTTTTCGGGATGCATGGGCAGTTCTTGAACGGCTTCTGGTTGCTCTTCACCCCAAATGCGGCAATTTTGCTTATTTACGTAGCCATTCAACCAGAAATGAGCCTCATCGCTCATCGGACACGGACGCGAAACACATTTCGAACCGAACACTGATTTTGGTAATAAAATTCAATGATTTGCAAGCGTTGCTCGTTAGTAAGTCTATTCATGATGAAATGTCAAAGCATACTGAGCATCTTTCTCTTTGACACCATGTCTGACATCCCACGTGATCTGTCAAATACTACTGCATGAAAATCCTAACCTCAAAAAAATCACCCGTTACATGGATATATTGGAATGATGGATGTTATATGCCCACATTGTGAAGCGGCTAAATTCTCGGGTGAAATGGCTGGAATGTGTTGCGCTAACGGGAAAGTAAAATTGCCGGAATTTGAACCGCCTCCTGAACCATTACAATCATTAATTTTTGAGACATCACCAGAATCGAAACATTTTTTAAATCATATACAAGAGTACAATTCGTCTTTTCAAATGACTTCTTTCGGCGCTACAAAAATTATAGGGGACCAATTTATGCCGACATTTAAGGTGATTGCATGGAATATTTGATGGTTTTTTCAATGAATAGGGAAAAATTTATTCCTACAACATTGCATACATATTACAGATCCAAGGTCAAATTTATCACCTAGCGGGTTCATTGTTACCGCTCCCCGACGCTAACCATCAATTTTTACAAATATATTTCATCGGAGATAAAAATCGTGAATTAAATCAACGCTGCACAATTGGTTCTCACACAAAAAGAGAAATTCTTTGCGACCTACAAGATTTTTTTCATCAGCACAATGAATTAGTCCAATTGTTCAAAACTGCTATGAATCGGTTGCCATCTGATAATCACAGAATTGTTATAAGAGCCGATAAAACTCCAACTGGAGAACATTCAAGAAGATTCAATGCACCAACCATTGATGAAGTGGCCATTGTGATTGTTGGCGATCAGCCTCAATTACATCCGGTTCAATCAAAGTAAATTGCGGTCAGAAGAATACATACATTTGCGTGATGCAATAACAAATGATGGGAATTTGAATGATATTGGACGTCTGACGATATTACCAGCATCTTATATTGGAAGTCCTCGCCATATGCACGAATATGCTCAAGATGCGATGTCATACGTGAGAAAATACAACCGACCAGATTTATTTTACATTCACATGTAATCCGAAATGGAGCGATATTCAAAATAGTTTGTTTGACGGTCAATCAACAACAGATCGTCACGATATAAATGCACGTGTTTTTCGGCAAAAATTAAAAGCGCTGATGGATGTAATTGTGAAATAGCGCGCATTTGGAGAAGTGCGGTGTTATATGTATTCAATCGAATGGCAAAAGAGAGGATTGCCGCACACACATATATTGATATGGTTAGTTCGTAAAATCACACCAGATGAAATTGATAATATCATAGCAGCCGAGATACCAGATCAAACAATTGATCAAGAATTATTTGAAGTCGTCACAAAACATATGATTCATGGCCCATGTGGCGTACTAAATATGAATTCACCGTGCATGAGTGATGGCAAATGCTCAAAACGTTATCTCAGAGCATTGACTTCCGACACAATAACAGGCAATGATGGATACCCGTTGTATCGACGACGGTCTACTGAAAATAACGGTAAATCAGTAATGATGAACATTCGTCATCGAGAAATCATCGTCGATAATCGCTGGGTTGTGCCATATTCACCACTTCTATCAAAAATATTTCAGTCTCACATTAACGTTGAGTATTGTAATTCCGTCAAGTCAATCAAATACATTTGCAAGTATGTGAATTAAGGAAGTGACATGGCTTTCTTTGAAGTACCTGATGCTGACAATAGGAACGATGAAATTACTCGATATCAAATGGGCCGATAAGTTAGCAGCAATGAAGCAATTTGGCGAATATTTTCGTTTCCATTGCACGAAAGACATCCTGTTGTTGTTCATCCAGCGGTGCATCTTGAAAATGGTCAACGTGTTTATATTACTACTGAAAATATACAGCAGAAAGCAGCACAACCACCAGCGACTACTTTAACTGCTTTTTTCGACTTTGTGAAACCGACACATTTGCCAGAAGTTTGCTATATACTGATGTACCTCAGTATTACACATGGAATACATCATCAATAGAATTCCAACGACGTAAACAGGGTACAGCAGTTGATGGTCACCCAGGTATATATTCAACAGATGCTTTGGGCGGAATGTATACGATTCATCCCAACAACGCGGAATGTTTTTATTTTCGATTGCTATTGGTGAACGTTCAAGGACCGAGATCGTTCGAATATTTGAAAATAGTTGATGGTCATTTATGTGAGATGTATCGCGAGGCATGTTACTTACTGCATTTGTTAGAAAACGATTCACATTGGGAATCGACGCTTCAAGATGCATGTGTTTCATCTTTACCACAACAAATAAGAATGCTTTTCTCGATTATAATATCAACATGCATGCCATCGAATCCACTGGAATTATGGAACAAATATCAAGATTACATGACGGAAGATATTTTGATGCGGATGCGTGGTACGTCAAATAATCCAGATTTGATGATTACCTTGGAAATGTACAATGAAGCATTAATAATCATTGAAGATATGTGTCTCAAAAAGCATTATCACAGTTATCTATGATTTCACCTGATCGTCCGATGCATGATTTGATGGATCTAGAATTGCAACATGAACAACAATTCAATTGTGACGAATTGATTGAATTTGTGCAATCAAATATTGACAAATTAAATGATCAACAAAACTATGTATATCAAACAATTTTGCAAGCTGTTTCCGACAACACTGGCGGATTATATTTCTTGGACGCATCTGGTGTAACCGGAAAAACATTCATTATTACATTGATTCTGGCAGCTATTCGATCACAGAAAAAAATTGCTTTGGCTCTTGCTTCTTCTGGAATTGATGCCACTTTATTGGACGGAGGACGAACAGCACACTCTGCATTAAAATTGGCATTGAACATGCAAGTGAGTGAAACGCCGACATACAATATTTCAAGAAATTCTGCAATGGGAAAAGTCTTGAAGCAAGCAGCGATTATTCTGTGGGATGAGTGTACAATGGCCAACAAAAAATCGCTCGAAGCATTGAATCGAACTATGAAAGATTTACGCGGAGATCAACAGCTGTTTGGTGGTGCCTTGATATTGTTATCAGGTGATTTTTGACAAACATTGCCAGTTCTTCCTCGATCAACTCCTGCCGATGAAATAAATGCACGTCTGAAATCTTCTGCTCTCTGGAGATTTGTGAAAAAATTGACATTGAATGTCAATATGCGTGTCCTATTACAAGACGATTCATCTGCACATCAGTTTTCGGAACAATTGTTGGATATCGGAAATGGAAAAATGCAAATCGACAATACAAATGGAATGATCACCTTGCCCGAAAATTTTTGTACAATTTTGCAAACAAAAGAAGAATTGGTCGAATGCGTTTTCCCAAATTTCAGTCAGAATCACAGAAGCCATGATTGGTTAGCAGAATGTTCAATATTGGCACCGAAGAATATACACGTCAAAGAAATGAACTTAAAAATTCAAGAAAAATTGCCAGGTGAAGTCATAACTTATAAATCCATTGACAGCGTTATGGATGAAGATGAAGCTGTGAATTATCCAATTGAATTTCTGAATTCATTGGAACCACCTGGTACACCGCCACATCTTTTGAATTTGAAGGTTTGTTCATTACTTTAATCATTACAGAAAATAAATCTGTAAGGAGGTTCAATGAAATATATTATTGATTCCATTTTTAAGGTTGGTTCACCAATCATATTACTACGGAATATCAATCCTCCAAAAATGTGTAATGGTACACGACTGACAATAAAGAAGCTACTGCCAAATTTGATTGAAGCAACTATACTCAATTGCAAAGCAAAAGGCGAAAATGTGCTTATACCACGTATTCCAATGATTCCAACAGACATGCCATTCAATTTCAAACGTCTGCAATTTCCGGTGTGTTTATCATTTGCCATGACTATAAACAAAGCACAAGGACAAACATTTCAAATATGCGGAGTAAATTTGGAAGAATCGTGTTTTTCACATGGGAATTATATGTTGCATGTTCGAGAGTCGGTACTGCACATCGTTTATTCATTCATGCACCGGACAGTAAAACAAAGAACGTTGTTTATCAAAATGTTTTAGATTAGAACTCGAATTTTCGAGATTTACAATTTATTATACACGTTTATGTAAAAATAAGAGGAAACTAAAGAATAAATACTTTCAATGTTTGAAGAGTATTACTTTGTTGAATTTTTTATTGAATCGCTATGACAATTTTCTTATTATTTCATTATTTTAATAGTGAAAGATTCGTTCAAACAAATTTCTTCAAAATATTTTATAGCTTCTCGCGTCCAGTATTTCCCATTACTTTGCTTGATATTTGCTAATCGGCAATTCAGAATTTGCTCTACATCCTGGTATTCCCTTTCTTCCGGTCTGAATTTTACGGTGAAGCACGATGGGCTATCAATCGACTGAACAACAACTGTTTTTCCTGAAGATAATCAGAATGGAATGTTCTTCTCATATCGAATCTTTTCATCGTTATTTTTTGTATGGTATACTTTGGAAATAAAAACTTCTTTTTTATTATATTGAATTGTATTGTATTTGTTATTGACTTTTTTGTTTGGCTATTAACTTACTGTTTTATTACACTTTTATGAATGGAAAATCACATTATTTTCAAATACAGAGTAATTATTACACAGGTCAACAAAAAAAAATTTTTTGTTTGGGTTTCTGTTCTCATGCTTGAATTCTGATTCTAGACATTGAAAAACACTTAAATATTAATCTTTAGTTCTTTAAGTTTGCTTTGGGCTGATCTACATCGATAAGTATATTTTAATTTATTTCATAAATCAAAGATGGCAGCAATTTGATTAACCAGAAAGTAAACAGTATACCAACACACCACAGGCATGATGACACCACACATAATTAACAAAAGGGACCGACGGACGGCGCCCGGCCTCTTTTGTTCTTCATCCGCGCGCATACACGTTTATAAAAAAATGTATTTTAATTTTTCTTTACAAAAATGAGTACATAAAATATCACGTGACCCAAAGTACAATGAAAAAAAGTTGCTCCACGGTCTGCATCATTTATCCTTGAAATGTTGATGGATCGGTAAAAATAAAAAAAATTCTTGTAAAATGAAGTTGTAGTTATAGTCTGTCGAGCCGAATTTTTTAATTTCGAAAATTTTTCCAAATACGGAATTTAGAAAAAAAGTATGCGTTTTACGTCATAAATATCACACTATAATTATGTTTATAAAATCGAGAGACTATAGAGAAAACATTTTCGAATATTTAAAAGAAAAATCGCATCAAAAAATGTTAAAAACTGTATGAGTTATCATGCAGACCGTGCCGGGAAAAGTAGTTTAGAGAAAAACGCGTTTAAACTTTAATGTGCCTCAAACGAAGGACAGCTACTTGTGTGCATTAAACTCTCGTCGGGCGCTCTGATTTTCTACCATAACTTTGTAGTTATAAATGGGGAATTTTTGCAATCGACTTTCACAGAAATACGTCTAAAACTATAAAGAATAATAACCTAAAAAAAATCTATTTTTTTTTAAATTCTGGTCGTATGTAACCCCTTAACCTGTTTATTATAGCTGTAACAACAATATTAGTGTAATACTCAGTTAAAAAATGGCATCAAGTCAGTGCAAAAATGATGTTGATTCATTCTGTTTTATTTGCGGTGAATTTATTAAAATTAGAAGTAAAAAATTTGCTTTATCAACAAATTTGAAACTTTGCGAACCCTATGAAGCCTATTTTAACCTAAAAGTCAGTAGTCAAAATGAAAATTGGGTACTTCACTTCGCCTGCGTTATTCACTTTTCTTTCTTGTTATTTTACATTTATATATTATTGTTTATCACACATCTTGAACAAAAACAAGTCTTGTACCTAAAGAAAAGTTTTCTAATTATAATCTATAGTGAAATTGTAAAAAAAATAAAAAATCAGTCATTTCTGCTTAAAAATCGAAAAATTGCTCTAATTTATACAAAAGCAAACTTTAACTGGGGGAAAAAAATTTTTCCTTATTTTTGTCATAGGAGAAACTAAAATTTAACATGTAGATGTCAGACCCAAAAATCGTGTTGACCGGTGTTATCGCAGAATATAATTGTAGACCATGAAATTTCAGGTTTTTTTGTTTGCTAAATAAGTTGACTTTTTCTCAAGTAACAATGTAGTGTGACATTACTCATTCATGTCAAATGCTTATTTTTTTATTTCTCTTATGTTTTTGTTTACACTCAAACGTCAAATACTTAAAAAATTAGATTTGTCGTTTGTGGATATTTCATAAAATCTTAAAATAAGCAATTGCTTTGGCAAATTTATCGCATATTTGAATATTTAATATGTTTGAAAAGAAGATGATAAAAATGTCTATAATGAAAAAAAAAATTAAATGAAGTATAATAGCCGATAAATATTTATATTAGCGCAGCAAAGCGCGCTGGGTAAGCTAGTACGTATTTATTTTATTTTGGAACTTTTAGTATTCAGTAATTTAAATAAATCATAGAAATTCGGCTTTAGCTGATTGGTCAAGTTTCACCAATGAGTTTTGTTTTTGTGGTTGTCGTAATGGATCCTTTCTTCATAACCAGTCACAAACACGCAAAACTATGTTATTTCTTTTGCGTTCAAACAACTTTTAAACGTTTTGATAAGGCTGCTAGAGTGACTCCCAAAGATTCTGTGTGTTCTTATATTTGTAGTAATCTTTATCGAGCAAGGCCGGCTAGGACGTTCTTAGTCTATTAACTCAAAGTCACCACTTTTAAACCATGCACACCACTTTTAGCCCGCAAGCTCACCATAAACTTCCACCAAAATAGATGACTTCCGGCCATATGTAATCCAAGTTTTGAAACATTCTACATAACGGTGAAAAGCTGAAAAGATAAAATGAGTTTGTTGAACATATAGTAGTCTTAAATAGATGCTTTTTATGCGATATTTAGTAACTGAACTTTTTTATGGTAGTTCTTAATATAAAGAAATCTTTCTACAAAGCCATACAAAAAAGTTGTGTTTACAGAATGAGAATATCTCTCTTCACCAACAACACAACTATGTCGTTCACATAAGGAAATGTCGAATGAGCGCTTGGTACACAACAGTGGTTATTCTTGCTTTGAAGTAGATAAATCCAGCAGCCTCATTATTGAGAAATTCGCCCCCAACTTTAATGATTACATGTGTATACGTGTGAAATAATAATAGGACTCGTCGCAATGCCCCGACTATTTGTGCCCGTTATACCCATTAATGCATTTAAAAAATATGTATATATATATCTTATATATAAAAATAAATCGCAAAATGTGTTGGTAAGCGCATAACTCAGAAACGCCTGAACCTATTTTGCCAATTCCTTTTTTAAAATGTTTGGTGAGGCTCAAGGATGGTTTTTACGGGAAGAAAAATTCGAATAATTGCCGGGAGACCCTTAAAAACAGCCCTTTAATTTTTTCCATACAAACGAATGAATGTTTGTTTATTAGTAACGCTAAGGGAAGGACTGAATCAATCTTGATGAAATTTTAAGAGAATGTTCTGTGTGGATCGGGGAAGGTTTGGAAATAAAAGAACCGTATGCTTTTCCTGAGGAAAAGTCGGAAAATTGGCAAATTCAAAAAAGTTAATTTTTTCCATACAATTTTTTTTTTTTAATTTTTTTGTTTTGTTTCACAATTACATATTTGAATCGTTCAAATTTGGCGTTTGCTTCAAACATTTTTTAAAATTATTCAGTGAAAACGTTATGAGTGTTGCACACAAAGTGATCAATTACAGACTGAAATTTGTAACGATGCCACGAAGTGGTCGCGCTAATATCGGTCGGCGTTCCAAGACACATGAACGAGTACTCCCAGGATGCGGTGACATAGTACGTGCAGTATAGTGGATCGCGGTCAATCAGCAAGCGATCGTCACGATGTCACAGCACGACTTTTTAAGCAACAGCTTCGGTGGACTATATCTTGAAGCAACGTATATATGGTGCTGTTAGATGCAAGATGTGGATGGCGGTAACACCAGATCAAATTGATGAAATCATTTCTGCGGAAATTCCTGATACAGAGAGAGATCCATTATTATACGAAGTGACCAATATGGTTCATGGACCTTGCGGACACCACAATTCCACTTCGTTTTGTATGTCGGACAATAAAAGCACAAAACAGTATCCACGTGCTTTTTTTCGGAAACACAAACTAGAAATGATGGATATCCACTCTATCGGCATCGTTCACCGGACGACAATGGCAGAACATTCAGCATTCAATTTAGAAGAGTGAATATCGAAGTTGACAACACGTGGATCATACAATATTCACCATTATTGTCTAATTCACATTCAAAAGTTATATCAATGTTGAGTATTGCAGTTTGGTGTAATCGATAAAATACGTTTGTAAGTACGTCACCAAAGGAAGCCACATGGCGGTTATTGGTCTTGAACGATACGGTCGATACGTGAACTGCACTAAAGCGCTTTGTAGGATATTTACTTTTGCAATTCATGATTTTCCGACTGTTGTGCGTCTCGCAGTTAATTTGGAGAATGGCCATACGCTCTTTGGCCTTCAACCCAGCGAATACAGTACAAAAAATTGGAAATGGGTTAATTCCGGTTGATACTTCCGGTGGCTCGATATCAATTCCATTCGCCGGTTATCAATTCACTAAAGATGAACTCATCACGAATGTTCGGACATTGGTCAAATTATCGTAACTACGATTCCTTAAGTGCATGCGCAATGCTAGCTACCAAAAATGCCAATGTTGTTGACTTAAACTGGAGGATTCAAAGTCAAATTCCAGGAGACTTGCGCTCAGACAAATCGATCGATCGTCTTGACAATGAAGGCGACGCCGTGAATTATCCAGTGAAATTTCTAAATTATTTGGAGAGGCTTGGTATGCCACCGCATTATTTGCGTCTCAAAGTTGGATCTGTCATCATTATGTTTCGCAATCTGCAAGCGCCGAAACTGTGTAATGGAATCCGACTAATTGTGATGCAGCCATCGAATGCAAAGGGCAGAACGCTTGATTTAGCAAATTTCTTTGAATTCCAACGTTTTGCCATTTCAGTTCACACATATTCAGTTTCTAGGGAAAATTGCATTTGTGATTACAATCAACAGGACACAAGGATAGTCGATAGAGGTGTATGGCATAAATTTGGAAATGCTTTGTTTTTCACACGGCCAAAGATACGTGGCATGCTCACAATTTGGAAAACTATCTTCTTTGTACATTTACGCATCGGAACAGAAACCAAAAAATGTTGTTTATCAAGCTGCGTTACATTGAAAAAAAAAAGAAATGATAAATTTAACTTTCTATACAATTCAAAACACAGAATTTCACGCAGGAAAACGGCTGCGGGGTCAGCTAGTATATATATAATGTTGTTGTCCGTCCTTTGGTAGCAACGAACCTGTTCAGTTTTGAACACTTTCTATAACTTTCGGGCTTTGCTACTACTGTGAGCTCTTTGTAAGTTTCTGTAATATTTTTCTTAATTTTCTCGTTTCCTACACACATCCAAAAACTATCGCGATCCTTTGCCATTTCAGCCATAATACCGACACAAATTAAGACAATATCGTTTCATTGTAGCGGATCTTCAAGATGAATTTTATTGTTATATCAATATTAATTAATTAAAATAGGAAAGATTATTTAATATTTTGATACAGTAAATGCAATTTTAATCAAAACTAGGTAAATTACATCTTTATGAATTTTAATAATCAAAATATATTGGAAAATTTAACTAAAACGTAATAAATTGGATAGCATAACACGGCAACACACTCTTGCCTTTTTAAGGCATTTGGCCGTTTTAGTAGTAGAATATTTAGGAAACCCTAATGAAGTGCCTGACCTTTCGTCCTTTGTCTATGGCGTTCTTAATGTACTTTCTGTCATTCTATAAACTTTCGCCTGCGTATGTATGGGTGAAAAAATAGGATTTATTACTTATAGGTTTATACAATGGGTTGGAATAGCGAATCAAAAGTTTTATCACACAACCATCGGGTAACTGTAGTAGAGAAAAAATATTAAGGGTATTCTCTTTCTCTTGCGAACCCCTTCACGGTGCACGAATTGCAGAATTTCCCCCCTGGTGCAACAAAACAATAACAAACGCACGCAGAAAAATATTTGCAATGGCTTTAAAATATGTCAGACCAAACCCAGGTTTATTTTCGTGCAATGATACGTAAAAATATAATTGCAACACTCTTTTAGTTGTCATTTTACATAAAGACATATTACGCCGTTAAATTGTTAAGGATAGTAATTTTATAAATTCTCCTTAAATTAAAAAGATTTGTTACAGTTTTTTCTTAAGAATGAATACAGAATGTGCGCCAATTCACAACAGTCATGCACAATAGTCATTCTCAATAAATTGACCGAATCAGCCGTTCAAATATCACTGGATTTTGCAATGGGTGCTCTCTTGGCCTTGCATATTTCGGTATAGATTTTTGTATTTTGTGTCATTGTGCAATCTTGCAAGAGAAGAGAATCCTCCCATTACATTAGTAACACTCGTTAGTTGACAGCTATTGGTGACAAGCACAGTGGTTTCCAACGCTACTCACTTTTCCATATCGATATCATAAGAGATATAGCAAACCTTCTCCTTGACTATGCAGTTTCAAAGGCAGCGGTTTAATTAAACGTATAACCACCAAGCAGCTGCAACTGTAAAAAAGTAATTTCATGATTTTATTAATTTATTTAATTTAATTATTAGACTAATGTATGTACTAAGTGTCACTAACCTTAAACAGATTTAGTGTGATTTCACGGCCACCAATGCCCAGTCGTTTTTGTAATCTTTTTTCAATAATTTTTTCTCGGCTTGTTAATCTGCATAATAGTAAGTTTTATGTCAAAAAATGCGTCTTGATTGTTATATATATGTAGATATATTTAAAACTATCTGACCCCGCAGCCGTTGTCCTGTGTGAAATTATGTATTTTGAAATGAAAAGAAAGTCAAATTTATCATTTCATTTTTTTTCAATGCAACACAGCTTGATAAACAACATTTTTGGTTTCTGTTCAGGTGTACAGAAAATATGGTTTTCCAACTCGTGAGCACGGCACGTATATTCGACCGTGTGAAAAACATAGCATTTCCAAATTTATGCCACACACTATGCGAATATCCTTGTGTCCTCATCTCAAATGCAATTTTCACTGGAAACGGAATACGTTTGAACTGAAATAGCAAATCGGCAGAACTCACAGGAATTCGTAGAATCAATCATTCTGCTCCTTGTATTCGATAGGTGCGTCACAATCAGTCAGGTTCCATTACACAGTTTCGGCGCATGAAGATTGCGAAACATAATAACGACAGATATAACTTTGAGACGCAAATGGTGCGGTGACATACCAATCCTCTCCAAAGAATTTAGAAATTCCACTGGATAATTCATTCATTGTCAAGACGAACCAACCATCGATTTGCAAGTCTCCCGGAAATTGACTTTGAAACTTCCAGTTTAAGTCAACAATATCGGTATTTTTGGCAGCTAACATTGCGCGTACGCTTAAGAAATCGTAGTTACGATAATTTGGCCAATGTCCGAACATTCACGATGAGTTCATATTTCGTGAACTGATAAACGGCAGATGAAATTGATATCAAACCACCGGAAGTATCAACCGGAATTGATCCATTTCCAATTTTTAGTGAAGACGATATAAAATGTTTTCGGCGATTTCATTTTGTTCGTATCGCATAATAGACGCGGATTTGAAGGCTGATATGTCGAAATGATTATCGCGAAAAGTGTGGAACTTCATTTGCATTCCAGTGATTATCATTTTCCAGCAATTGTAATTGCTGGCTTGCTTCTCAAAAAGTTGCACACCGTACCATTCACAGTACGCAATGACTCCAATGAAGTTGAACCGCGAACATTTATCAATAGCAACCGAAGGTAGAAACAATCGTCGTTTTTCGGGTGGATTGTGTAAATTCGTCCCAATGCATTAGTTGATAACACACCTGGATGTCCATCTACTGGTTGGCCTTTCTTTCTGCGCAACTATTTCTTCAACGATGCATTACATATTAAGATATTTCCGAATGTCCTCGCAAACGGATCTCTGACGAAAGTTGAGCAAAAACTCGTAAATGTTAATTTTGTTGCTGGCGGTGTTTCCACTGGCTGTACTCTGTTCTCTAGGTTGAAGTACACACTTTGGCTTTCTCCAAATTAACTGTGAGACGCACAACAGCCGGAAAACGTTCATGAATTGCAGAAGTAAATGTCCTACAAAGCGCTTTATTGCAGTTTATGTATCAACTGTATCGTTCAAGTCCAATAACCCCCATGTTGCTTCCTATCGTGACGTACTTTCAAACGTATTTTATCGATTACACTAAACTGCAATACTAAACACTGATATGAGGTTTGAATATAAAGTAGACAATAATGGTGAATATACTCGTAGTACGATCCATGTGTTGTCAACTGCGATATTCATTCTTCTAAATTGAATGCTGAATGTTCTGCTATTGTCGTCTGGTGAGCGACGCCGATAGAGTGGATATCCCTCATTTCTAGCTTGTGTTTCCGAAAGAAACGTCGATACTGCTTCGTGCATTTATTGTCAGACATACAAACCGAAGTGGGATTGTGGTGTCCGCAAAGTCCATGAACCATATTGGTTTTCATCACTTCGTATAATACTGGACCTTTCTCTGCATCATGAATTTCCGCATGACTGAATGATTTCATCAATTTGATCTGGTGCAACCACCATCCACCATCCAAAGAAGAATGTGTGCGTGCGGCAAACCTCTCTTTTGCCACTCAACAGAGTACATCTAGAATCTAACAGCGCCATATGTACGTTGCTTCAAGGTAAAGTCCATCGAAGCTGTTGCTTGAAAAGTCTTGCTGTGACATCGGGACGATCGCTTCTTGATTGACCGCGATCCATAATAGTGCACGTATGTCATCGCATCTTGGGAGTACTTCTTGCCTTGCCTTGCCTTGGCCTGCCATACTTTGATGCCAAAAAGAACGCCGACCGATATTAGTGCGAACTCTTCGTGGCATCGTAACAAATTTCAATCTGTAATTGATCACTTTTTGCGCAACACACATAACGTTTTCACTGAATAATTTTCAAAAATTTTTGAATCAAACGACAAATTTTAACGATTCAAATAATCGAAAAACAAAACAAAAAAATTGAAAAACAAATTTGTATGGAAAAGCTAACTTTTTGGAATTTTCCAATTTTCCGACTTTTCCTCATAAAAAGAATACAGGTTTTTATTATTTCTAAACTTGCCCTGATCCACACAGAACATTCTCTGAAAGTTTCGTCAAGATTGGTTCAGTCGTTCCCATAGCGTTATTAATAAACCCACATTCATTAGTTTGTATGGAAAAAAGAAAGGGGCTGTTTTCAGGGGGTTTCGGGCAATTATTCGAATTATTCGTGCCGTAAAAACAAAGATGAACCTCAACGAACATTTAGAAAAAATAATTGGTCAAATTGGTCCAGGAGTTGTTGAGTTATGCGCTTACCAACACATTTTGCGATTCATTTTTATATATAAGATAATTATTCGTAATTAAAATATTTATCAAATAAAAACTTACTTGTTGAAACTCCAAAATTAAACAAACTATTGCGCATTTTCCAGCTTCTGTTATTAATTCTTCTTCTTGAAAAATTGTGTATCACCTTTTCTGGAAAATGTTTCAATGTGCTGGTGCAACCTGTTACTTCGTCTTCCAGGGAATGTATTCATATTTTCGTTGTTTTAGTTGCGATCGCAATAGAAGTATAAAATCACAGTGTTTTGAAAATAGCAATCATATACAGGTTGCAAAATCGCAATATCGCTCAGCACTAATGGCGCCAACTTTTAACAGATTCTTTGTTAACATACTTACCCTTGGTCGGGTAAAATCCGGATCAATTCCGGTGCGTAAACCGGGCTGTCTTGGGAATTGAACAGATTATTTGTCAATATGTGCGTCTCATTCTCACATATTCAAAAATTATGAAAGACGAATGTTGCTACTCATATAACAGAATTTTCAATTTCAAAACAAAAAGTTAGATAAAAATATGTGGAAGTATTCTCATCCTCACAAAAACACATCGATATTGTTTTGTGAGGTTTGTGGGCATTTGAGCCTTTGAAATCACGTCAGCATACGAAAAACCTCACAAGTAAACTAAAAACCTCACAATAGTGAGGGTGGTGTGTTTTGTGAATGAGAAAAGGGCTGAAAGCTAATTCTGCACAATTTTGAACTAAATACTTGCAAAAGCTAATATTTTTCAACTTGGCTTTCAACACAACTATGTCGTTTGTATAAGGAAATGTCGAATGAGCGTTTGGTACACAACAGTGGTTAATCTTGCTTTGAAGTAGATAAAGCAGCCTCATTGTTGAGAAATTCGCCCGCAACTTTAATGATTACATATGTATACGTGTGAAATAATAATAGGGCTCGTCGCAATGACCCGACTAATTGTGCCAATCATACCCATTAATGTCTTTAAAACCTCCGCATTGGTGAACTAAAGGCAAACACTTGAAAATATGTTAACCAATTTTCGGGAACATTACACTTACAGCAGTTAATTGCTCGTCCGCAAATGCTGAACAAAATGCTACAAAAAGTTGTCCCATTTGCTGTTCAAAGACTGCACACAACCTTTTGTGGTATATGTATTTCCTGTTCTGTATACACTATTAGCGATTGGAAAGATTGAAGTGACTGGAGAAACTGTTCTTTGTTGTTACTTTATTTATATATTTCCTTTAAACGACCAATTAACATAATTGTACCAGTTCCCAGCGGATAATGAATTTTTCGGAAAGTGTCACAAATGTTAAAAAATGTTATATTCAAGTTACTTTTTTACACCCACTTCATTTAATGCATTTATTGGGTGTGTGTCGTCTGTGTGAAAACTACCCAAACAAGCATCTCGATAGTATTTATTTAAATCCTCCATACGAAAATCTTCGGAACAGTATTGGGACATTGTGTAAATTGTTGCAACTATGTTTTTGTTACATCGTATTCTGGCATAGGCACTACCAATGCATTGTTATTCGTCTGAAACCACAAAAATGCTTTGTAATACATTTACAACTGCAATCAAATCGCAAAATTTGCATTGGTAGCGCTAAAAGTAAAATTTGTATTGCATTTGTGAAATCAATCACATCAGAATTTTTATCTGCAGTTAGAAAGAATTCAATATGTTCTTTAAGAACAACATATGTATATACATATACACATAATGTTACATTATTTAACGATACACCAGCAAATTGGAAAGCATATAGAAAACACTTAGTAAACAAATAAATAGTTAATTTAGGCATAACGCAACCATGCTTACCTGTGTTGTAAGTTTACGCAAACTCTGCGCAACCTTTTCGACAAGGTGTCTAATGCCAGCTGTAAACGCGTACCAGTCACCAGTCAACCATTCGAATACCCATTTTTTGATTATTGTCGAAACTAAAAATAACACGGAGTCCAATCGCATTTTCTTATTGAGACTACTAGCTGGACTCTCTAATATTCGTTTCTGTCGCGTTTGTTCTTGCTTATCCATTTTGTGTTTCACACTGAGACGCACACAAATCTAACAGCATATGTCGTAATGTTGCATAGTATTCGAAGGATCCACGATTTTTAAGCGCTATTAACTGCATCTTTAAGGTTTTTATCGAACTGGCCTGTGAAAATGTTAGTGCTGGTGGCAGATTTGAGTTGAGATGTTTGAACGCTTCTACTATTGGTCCCGAACAATTGTTCAAAACCTGCCAGGAAATATGTGTGACTGCATGAAATTTCAAATATATTTAATGCTTCTTCGATTTTTCCTGATCTGAAAATCTTATTATTTAATAAACATTAATAAAATATTAAAAAAAAAATTAGCAACTTACCTGATTCAAATTTTTCTTGGAAAGGCGTTTCAATGACGGCAATTTTGTACAGTTTCTACGTCAATATGTGCGTCTCATTCTTACATACTCAAAAAATATTTACAAGTATGATGAATGTTGCTACTCTTACAACAGAAGTTTCCATTTCAAAGCAGAATGTTTGATTCGGATATGGAGTAGTATAAGAGATGAATTGGTTACATCGGTCTTGTAGGGTATGTGATGAATTTTAAAAGTAAACATACCCTACAAGACGGGTATCTGTTAGCAAACGTGCAAGCGACTTGTTATTGTTCACTTTTGCAAACGTTAAAATATTTGTTACATTTGTTCAGAGAGTGGGAAAAAAGAAACACATCGCCATTTGATGTTCAATGATTTTCTCGCCCTAACCAATGGCAAATATGGCATGTTGTCTTGTTCTAACAGAATGACATGTGCTCAAATGCTTTCCTTATTTCGTTAGTAATTCCATTTACTTTCTCTATTGCGCCATGTTTTGCACGAAATCCGAATTGATGCATTGATATTGTATTATTTTCGTGGAGGAAAGGAGACATTTTTGATAGTAATACTTTTTCAAATACTTTTGAAAGACAGGGAAGAAGACTGATTGGTCTGTATGAAGACGGCTGTGTTAAGTCTTTCCCAGGTTTATCTATCAAGATAATCTGCGACTTTTTCCATGAAATTGGATAATATCCGAAGCTAAGAATTGCATTTAAGAGCAAAGAGAGCACTTCTACAGCAATAATTGGTAACTCAATTAGCATATTTGGTGAAATATTATCATGTCCCGGCTACCATTTGGTCTTTGATGATTCCAATAATTTCAGATGGTGAAGTCTTAAAAGACTCGAGCGACTCTTTAGCTGTGTTGGATAAGATTGACAACTTAAAGTTGTTCTTAGGCAAATTAGGTTGAAATACCTTTTCTAGGCCTTTTCCTCGTCACTTCGAGACCAATTTCCACCCAAGTCTCGTATAGGCATATTGGAGTCAGTTGGTGTCTTCATGGACTTTTGGGCTCTCCAAAGGGAATTTTGCTTGTTTGAATTTGGGCACAGCTTCTTTATATACATTTCGGTGCTTAGTTCTTCCTGACGTTTAAGCGCTTTTTTTTTAATTTACGTACAGCAGATTTTAATTGAAGTTGAGTGGAAGGGGAACGATTTATCTGCCATTCACGTCTTGCACGCCTTTTTTCATTCACAAGCTTTTCTATTTCTCTATTAGTGATTTTTCTGGGACCAAGCGACTTATAGTTTTTGTTTGGTGTTGCTAAGATAGCTGCGCTGGTTATTATATCATTGATTTCTCTTATGCTTTCAGCAATATCTCTTCCTGTATTTACTTTGTTCTCAATATTAATGTGGTTACTCACGAATTTTTTTATATTTTAACCACCCCATTTTTTATTAACGAATATGCGTTGTTTACATAACTTTATTAGTACAGAAGAGTGATCAGAAGATCGATCAGTACATGTATCAGCTGTTATGTGCGATTTATCTATATTTTTGATTACAGCAAAATCAATTAAATCTGGTATTTTCTTTCTATCACTAAGCCAATATGTCGGCTTCGGCTTAGCAGGGGATATTATTTCAAGGTTATTGTGCCTATTTATAACAGTTTGATACAGCTGTTGTCCTTTCGGGTTAATAAGACCTGAGCCCCAATACGTGTGTTTGGGTTTTAATCTCCACCTGCTAGAAATCTTTGACTTTGTGTTCCCAAAAAAGTCTTTAAATTCGCTATCTGTAATTTTAAAAGGAGGTGGACAGCATATAGCCGTAAGGTTTAAGTCACAACCCCGGTTTTTTTAGTGACATTGTTGTAGCTTGTAACTGTGGTGTAGCATGAGATTCTAGAGCATAGTGGTTTAAACGGTTTCTAATGAACACTGCCGTGCCACCATGCGCTTTTCCATCTGGATGATTTGTGACATAGACTCTGAATCCCGGAATATTGAAATTATTTTTATTTGTTAAACTAGCTGACCCCGCAACCGTTTTCTTGCGTGAAATTCTGTGTTTTGAAATGAAAAGAAGGTTAAATTTATCATTTCTTTTTTTTTCAATGTAACGCAGCTTGATAAACAGCATTTTTTGGTTTCTGTTCCGGTGCGTAAATCTACAGAGAAGATAGTTTTCGAACTCGTGAGCACGCCACGTAATTTTGGCCGTGTGAAAAACATAGCATTTCCAGACTTATGCCATACACCTCTAGCGACTATCCTTGTGTCCTGTTGATTGTAATCGCAAGTGCAATTTTCCCTAGAAACTGAATATGTTTGAACTGAAATGGCAAATTGTTGGAATTCAAAGAAATTCGTTGAATCAAGCATTCTGCCCTTTGTATTTGATGGCTGCTTCATCACAATCAGTCGGATTTCATTACACAGTTTCGGCGCTTACAGATTGCGAAACATAATAACGACAGATCCAACTTTGAGACGTAAATAATGCGGGGCCATACCAAGCCTCTCCAAAGAATTTAGAAATTCCACTGGATAATTCACGGCGTCGCCTTCATTGTCAAGACGATCGATCGATTTGTCTGAGCGCAAGTCTCCCGGAATTTGACTTTGAATCTTCCAGTTTAAGTCAACAACATTGGCATTTTTGGTAGCTAATATTGCGCGAGCACTTCAGGAATCGTAGTTACGATAATTTGGCCAATGCCCGAACATTCGTGATGAGTTCATATTTCGTGAATTGATAACCGGCGAATGGAATTGATATCAAACCACCGGAAGTATCAACCGGAATTAACCCATTTCCAATTTTTTGTACAGTATCCCTTGGGTTGAAATACACTCTTTGGCCGTTCTCCAAATTAACTGCGAGACGCACAACAGTCGGAAATCGTTCATGAATTGCAAAAGTAAATATCCTACAAAGCGCTGTAGTGCAGTTCACGTATCGACCGTATCGTTCAAGACCAATAACCGCCATGTGGCTTCCTTTGGTGATCTACTTACAAACGTATTTTATCGATTACACCAAACTGCAACACTCAACATTGATATAATTTTTGAATGTGAATTAGACAATAATGGTGAATATAGTACGATCCATGTGTTGTCAACTTCGATATTCACCCTTCTAAATTGAATGCTGAATGTTCTGCCACTGTCGTCTGGACGCCGATAGAGTGGATATCCATCATTTCTAGTTTGTGTTCCGAAAGAAAAGCACGTGGATACCGTTTTGTGCATTTATTGTCAGACATACAAACCGAAGTGGGATTTTGGTGTCTGCAAGGTCCATGAACCATATTCGTTTTCATCACTTCGTATAATAATGGATCTTTTTCTGCATCAGGAATTTCCGCAGAAATGATTTCATCAATTTGATCTGGTGGAACCACTATCCACCATCCAAAGAAGAACATCGTAACTGTTGTTTGAAAAGTCGTGCTGTGACATCGTGACGATCGCTTGCTGATTGACCGCGATCCATAATGCTGCACGTACTATGTCACCGCATCCTGGGAGTACTCGTTCATGTTCCTTGGTGTGACGCCGACCGATATTAGCGCGACCACTTCGTGGCATCGTAACAAATTTCAATCTGAAATTGATCACTTTGTGTGCGACACACATAACGCTTTCACTGAATAATTTTCAAAAATTTTTGAAGCAAACGACAAATTTGAACGATTCAAATAATTGAAAAACAAAACAAAAAAATTAAAAAAAAAATTTGTCTGGAAAAAAATAACTTTTTGGAACTGTCCAATTTTCCGACTTTTCCTCACGAAAAGCATACGGTTTTTTTATTTCCAAACCTTCCCCGATCCACACAGAATATTCTCTGAAAATTTCATCAAGATTGGTTCAGTCGTTCCCTTAGCGCTACTAACAAACAAACATTCATTCGTTTGTATGGAAAAAAGAAAAGGGTGTTTTTAAGGGTTCCCGGCAAATATTCGAACTTTTCTTGCCGTAAAAACCATCCTTGAGACTCACCGAACATTTTAAAAAAAGAATTGGCAAAATTGGTCCAGGCGTTTTTGAGTTATGCGCTTACCAACACATTTTGCGATTCATTTTTATATATAAGACTAGCTGACCCCGCAGCCGTTTTCCTGCGTGAAATTCTGTGTTTTGAAATGAAAAGAAAGTTAAATTTATCATTTCTTTTTTTTTCAATGTAACGCAGCTTGATAAACAACATTTTTTGGTTTCTGTTCCGGTGCGTAAATGTACAAAGAAGATAGTTTTCCAAATTGTGAGCACGCCACGTATCTTTGGCCGTGTGAAAAACAAAGCATTTCCAAATTTATGCCATACACCTCTATCGACTATCCTTGTGTCCTGTTGATTGTAATCACAAATACAATTTTCCCTAGAAACTGAATATGTGTGAACTGAAATGGCAAAACGTTGGAATTCAAAGAAATTTGCTGAATCAAGCGTTCTGCCCTTTGCATTCGATGGCTGCATCACAATTAGTCGGATTCCATTACACAGTTTCGGCGCTTGCAGATTGCGAAACATAATGATGACAGATCCAACTTTGAGACGCAAATAATGCGGTGGCATACCAAGCCTCTCCAAATAATTTAGAAATTTCACTGGATAATTCACGGCGTCGCCTTCATTGTCAAGACGATCGATCGATTTGTCTGAGCGCAAGTCTCCCGGAATTTGACTTTGAATCCTCCAGTTTAAGTCAACAACATTGGCATTTTTGGTAGCTAGCATTGCGCATGCACTTAAGGAATCGTAGTTACGATAATTTGACCAATGTCCGAACATTCGTGATGAATTCATCTTTAGTGAATTGATAACCGGCGAATGGAATTGATATCGAGCCACCGGAAGTATCAACCGGAATTAACCCATTTCCAATTTTTTGTACTGTATTCCCTGGGTTGAAGGCCAAAGAGCGTATGGCCATTCTCCAAATTAACTGCGAGACGCACAACAGTCGGAAAATCATGAATTGCAAAAGTAAATATCCTACAAAGCGCTTTAGTGCAGTTCACGTATCGACCGTATCGTTCAAGACCAATAACCGCCATGTGGCTTCCTTTGGTGACGTACTTACAAACGTATTTTATCGATTACACCAAACTGCAATACTCAACATTGATATAACTTTTGAATGTGAATTAGACAATAATGGTGAATATTGTATGATCCACGTGTTGTCAACTTCGATATTCACTCTTCTAAATTGAATGCTGAATGTTCTGCCATTGTCGTCCGGTGAACGATGCCGATAGAGTGGATAACCATCATTTCTAGTTTGTGTTTCCGAAAAAAAGCACGTGGATACTGTTTTGTGCTTTTATTGTCCGACATACAAAACGAAGTGGAATTGTGGTGTCCGCAAGGTCCATTAACCATATTGGTCACTTCGTATAATAATGGATCTCTCTCTGTATCAGGAATTTCCGCAGAAATGATTTCATCAATTTGATCTGGTGTTACCACCATCCACATCTAGCATCTAACAGCACCATATATACGTTGCTTCAAGATATAGTCCACCGAAGCTGTTGCTTGAAAAGTCGTGCTGTGACATCGTGACGATCGCTTGCTGATTGACCGCGATCCATAATACTGCACGTACTATGTCACCGCATCCTGGGAGTACTCGTTCATGTGTCTTGGTGGAACGCCGACCGATATTAGCGCGACCACTTCGTGGCATCGTTACAAATTTCAATCTGTAATTGATCACTTTGTGTGCAACACTCATAACGTTTTCACTGAATAATTTTAAAAGATGTTTGAAGCAAACGCCAAATTTGAACGATTCAAATATGTAATTGAAAAACAAAACAAAAAAATTAAAAAAAAAATTGTATGGAAAAAATTAACTTTTTGGAATTTGCCAATTTTCCGACTTTTCCTCAGGAAAAGCATACGGTTCTTTTATTTCCAAACCTTCCCCGATCCACACAGAACATTCTCTTAAAATTTCATCAAGATTGATTCAGTCCTTCCCTTAGCGTTACTAATAAACAAACATTCATTCGTTTGTATGGAAAAAATTAAAGGGCTGTTTTTAAGGGTCTCCCGGCAATTATTCGAATTTTTCTTCCCGTAAAAACCATCCTTGAGCCTCACCAAACATTTTAAAAAAAGAATTGGCAAAATAGGTTCAGGCGTTTCTGAGTTATGCGCTTACCAACACATTTTGCGATTCATTTTTATATATAAGATGAGTTTCTGATATAAGCATTACATCAATATTCTTTTCAGACAGAAATCTGATAATCTCTAATTTATGTTGGTTAACACCGTTAGCATTCCATATACAGATATTTAGTAAGCTCATTTTTTACTTAATAAATTTTGCAGCATTTGATTTTGTGATTTTATTAAATCTTTTATCATGTTTTGTATGGTAGATATAAATTGTGTCATACACTGTGTAAGATTTATAATCATTGTTTCAATACCTCCATTTGAAGTTACATTTGCACAGTGTTGCCTTTCACCACTTTTGCATAGCTTCCTTGCATATTATTATTGTTAGAAGTAATAGGATTCGAACTTTATTATTATTAGAGTGCAATATGATTTAGTAGGCCCATATTATTGGCAGTTAGTACATTGTACCGGATCGTTTCTTTTATGTGGTTCTTCAACAGTTACTCTACGATGGAGCAAATATTTCAGATTGTATATTGGATGTGTTTCATTTTTTTAAGTTGATTTGAGTTCGGCAACAATTCAATTTTAAACATTGGCTGTGGTACTTTGTTTCTATTAAATATATTTACAACTGTTTTAATACCAAAACCGCATTCTTGCAATGCTTCTTTGACTTCACTAGAGTCTACGGCGGCCTCTTTACCCTTAATTACAAAAACTAGGCCCTTAGAGCTCTTCAGTTGATACGAATAATAATTCTTGTTCTTATTTCACAAAAAATTAATTATTTTCATAAAACTTTTTTCAGTGTAAGACTGAATTTTTGTTACATCTATATTGCCTTTTTTCAAAGGCACTAAATGGAAATTGTTGGTACCTACAATTTTACTTAATTCAGCAACAAGAGCATTACTGATACGCTCGCGCAAATATATTGGAGTTGTTTTGGCATTAACGACTGTGGTGGTAGCCTTCGCATCGTCGTCTGATCCATTGCTTAGTAAGGCAAATCTGTTGCCATTTACGTGTACCATTTTGAAATTTTTTAGGATTGACCGCTGACATTGATGGACTTAATTTCCATTTTATGTTAATGTAGCGATCAATGACAGTTTGTACAGACTGTCCTTTTTTATTGGTACATTCTCACCTTGTTTTATGTTATTCTTCGCTGCCTGCGTACTTGCTGGTACCTGCTGATTGGTTGCTGTCAGCGCATTTGTTGTTGCCCGATTGTTGTTCTCTTCTGCTTTTGCTGTCTGCGTCCTTTGCTTCGTTCCCTTATCAGCTGGTTGCCGCGATGACTCATCATCACCGTTACGCTTTTTATTGCCAGTAGTTGTAATTATTGTTCTGTCGACAAAGCTGAAGTAGTCATTTAAGGAATGCCTACGGCGTTGCTTGTGAGCTCATTATTGTTTTTTTTTTATCTATTTGTTTTATGCACTATTTGTTTATATTATTATTAAAAATTTGTGTGCACTAATTTTTATTCCATTGTTTGTTTTTATCTTATTATTTTTAATTCCTTACTTTTGTAAAATTTGAATACACAGAGCGAATTACAAAACACGTCCGTACACCTTGAACGCTAAAGAGAATGTTTGTTGACGGTGGGCTTTAATCTTTCATACAATACGCTCGATAGAACCTTAAAGGCGATGTTGAGGAGGCTTATCCCACGGTATTTGGTGCAGATTGTGGGGTTTCCATTTTTATGGATTGACCAGAGCACACTTAAATTCCAATCGCTGGGCATGCTTTCATCCGGCCATATTTTACAAAAAAAGCTGATGCATTCTCCTTATCAGTTCTTCGCCGCCGTGTTTGAATAGCGCGGCCGGCAATCCATCGGCTCCTCTGATTTGTTGTTCTTCAAACGGGTAATTGCTATTCGATCTTCTTCATGGTCGGGCATAGAACATCTGCTCCATCGTCATCGATTGGAGAATCGGGTTCGCCTTCTCCTGACGTTGTAAGTTCACTGCCATTCAGCAGGCTGGAGAAGTGTTCCCTCCATAATTTAAGTATGATCTGGGCATCCGTGACTAGATCACTTTTAGGGGTTCTACAAGAGTATGCTACAGTCTTGAAACCTTCTGTAACCCGCCGCATTTTTTCGTAGAATTTTCAAGCACAACCCCTGTCGGCCAGCTTGTCAAGCTCTTCATACTCACGAATTTCGGCCTCTTTCTTTTTCTGTCTGCAAATGCAGACAAGCAAGATACGAAAATGAAAGAATACTGGTCGATAACCAAGTAACGACACAAATGAACTTGCCAAAACTTAAGAAAGAAACAAGTGTAACATTCATCAAACTGGTATCCACTGTTTTAAATTGTTTGTCGGTTCTATCGACACTAAATATCCCCACAGACAGCTGGGACCCTATTATGGTAAATATATGCACAGCTGCATTGCCAAAAAAATTGTCACATTTGTGAAACCAATAGCTCCCATCGCGAAAAAAGTGCCCAACGTGGCAAAAAATGAAAGATTGCTGCTTTGATATGAAATTGCGGAAAGGGTAGAGGAAAAAATAGTCAGAAATAAGGACATTAAACACGGCCAAAATAGAAGCTTCAATAGACCTCAAGTTTGTAGCAAAAACAATTTAAACAAAAACTTTCACAAAACGCAATCGTTCACATCCGAACAAAGAAAACATACGTCATGAGAACTATGTGCCAGAGGGCATAAACTTACATCTTGCAAGAGGTTTAAAAACTTAAAAATTAACGAACGAGAAAGATTTTTCAGGTCAAAAAGACTTTGCACAAATTGCCTGTCACATGCGCTTACATACACAACTTGCAAAAGCAAAGTTAAATGCTTATATTGTCATAAAAGACAGCATACAATGCTTCACTACAGCACAGCTCACCTCAAAGAAGCGTATATACAAAAAGAACCACGGGTTTAATTGCAAAAGCAAATCCCGAAACCCAAAATTCGATAAATTGCCAAGAGACACCATGTTGTTCAAGGCACAAAACTCTCAAACGCTGCACAGCGAACACACAAAGTGGACTAGTGACAGAACTATACCAACCATACCAACTCAAGTTGAGAAAAAATCAAATCAATACCTTAATTCGCAATTAAGGAAATTTCAAGAGATATTGAAACTTCCCCGAATATTAAATAAAACTCTAGTAGATCAGTATTATAAGGGCTACTCGAAAGCCACATCTACTCGATCAAATAATGGACGGTACGTCGTACGGTTACCACTAGAGCCACAATTTTCCAATACCTCACATATTGGTAGAAAAACCAAAGTCAGAATTCAGTCTAACAATATCAAAATCTCAAATATTTGCTACTTTTCGACCCCGCACGATGGCATTCGCCAATAATGAAAAAAACACAATCCTGAACAAATCCTTAAGCGCCTAAATATTGCATATAATAAAATTTTTCAAATAGTCGAAAAATCGAAAAATCGACACCTATCATAGACTAGTGCCTACTAATTTTCAAATAATAAAAAATAATTTTATTTATACTCAAAATTAAGGTTAAGGGTACAACATATGCCCAATGCGATACTGTGACCTAGACTTACCAAAAGCAAAGGTAGTTGGTGGGAATCTGTTGTATAACTTTAACATTCCACATCATAAAAGTAGCTGAAAATTACCACAATACAATTCGAAAAATAATAATAATTAATTTGAAAGTACAGTGTCTTGAGAATATACTGTGAAAATTTCAGACAGAAATTCGAAATATTTCGGGAGTTATAACGAGTTGTAACGAAGCTTTTTGCAGCCCCTGCTTCTTACAAGTATAAATTGCTGAGGTATACTCGCCGTGTTCAGGATTCGTTACAATAAATTTGTAAACATTTGGTCTCTTCTACCACCACGCTCGACTATTTCTGTCAGCGCTCGTGTAGACTTCAATGAATGTGTCCTGGCGTACACGTTGACGCTCCTCTGCTCCGACGACTGCGCCCGGCTATTTCTGCCAGCGATCCTGTATGCTTCGATAACGATGTCCTGGCATATACGTTGACGCTCGCGTGCTACGACGACTACGCTCGGCTACTTCTGCCGACGCTATGTAGGCTTCAACAACGTTGTCCTGGTATACACGTTTACACTCGCGTACCACGCTGGTGATGTCCTGTTCAACCACTTTAGCCGCGCAAAGATACCGGACTACGGAAGACTGCGTTAGCGACCGCGATGCTAAAGGTTGAGTTGGTCAGAGGATACCAAGCTCACCCTTAACAGACGGTGTTCACAAGCCAGGGTACCAAGACTAGCCAGAGGATAAACTCACTGCGTAGTCTGATGCCGAACGTGCGTACGCTGTCACAGTCCCGTGTTAACTCCCTGATCATCGGCCATCTAATTCCCCACCAAGCCTGTGCTGCGTGCTAACACATTCGCGTTGTTGCGTTGGTATGGCGTGTGTTGCTGGGACTACGTATGTTGCTGGCAGTGGCGTGGTTTTACCGCTGCGCATGCATGCTTGTTGCTGTTTCGTCTGCTTGTCTGATTTCTCCGTCTCCGTGGTAATCCCGTTGTATTGTTTGCGTGGCATGTTTTTACTGCTGCGTATGCATTCTTGTTGTCATTTCATCTTGATGTCTGGTTTCTCAATCTTCTGGTGTTTCTAGAAATGGCTGTTTTCCCGTTGTGTTATGAACAATAGGGTGTGTCTTTATGGGTTGTCTAAGTTTTGAATAGATATTTAGTTCTCACAGAGTTTCCTAGAACGCCCCTGAGTCCTCTCTCTCGAAGTTGTTGAACTTTAAACGCGTTTTTCTCAAAACATTGTTTTTCTGGTCGGCCCGGGTCCTAACTTTTTTTCTACTGTACCGATTGCTTTCAAATTTTAACAGGCCCTCCATAAATATTAAGTCTTAGAAATCGTTAAGAATGGCGTTTAGTGCAGCTAACTTCTCGATATTTAGGTCACTAACTAGGTTATCCATTACATTTTACCCTAAGCTTGTTGGCTCTAATTGGTAAATTTCGTGTCTATTGTATGGAAAATTAAGAAGAAATTTTAATACACCATGGTTAACAATAACTACTTCTTTACTCATATCAATTATAGCTTGAAGATGTTTTAATATATTTTGCCCTATTATTGCGTCGAATTGTTTATCTCTAAAATCTATTAATTTCCATGACATAGTGGCATTTTCGTTGAACTCAGTTGGTAAGTCGGTTATGACTCGGAAGAAAATAAAATTGGATTATGTAAAGATACTCTTTCATATTGAAACAATTTGTCTTTGTTTAAAAGAGAAATTGTTGACCCGGTATCAACTAAAGCAATTAATTTATCATGCTTAATTGTAATCTCAATTAAGGGAAGTGTCGTTTTGAGGCAATTATATGAAAATTTTTTTCGTGATCATTTTGTTATATTGAAAATTACTATGATTAGAATATTGTTGATAATTGTTGATAATTGTTGAAACGTTCAAATCCTTCTACATTTGTTCCTTGATCAAAATTAGCATCTGCAGTATTTACCTGTACGTGATCTATATACATTTTCGAAAGCGAACTACTTTGTGGTAACGCAAACTTACGGTTTCTAAAAATATTGTTACCTATAACTTCTGTTTGCTTAAATTATATTTGAATTCGGTTGCTTAAATTTATTTTTCTTACAAATTGTTTCGTTTGGTTGTGATTACAATTGAAACTTGAAAAACGATTATACCTTTCATTATGATTTTAATTTCTGCTATAGTACGCGCAGTTGTTTTTATTTTGGTAAGAAAGATATTGTCTTTCGTTTCTATTATATGTAGGCTTATTTTCTTCGATATGATTTCTAATAAGTCCTTCTGTTTCTAATAAATTATAAGCATCTCTTAAAGAGTTAATGCTTTTATTAATGATGACTGAAGCCAAATTAACATCAATATTATTCAAAAATGTTCTTAATATAGTTTTTTCAACATTTTTTGGTTCAAATTCAACAGGATTTTCTTATTAACAATATAATTTTCATTCACTAGCAAAAATGCTTCTTGATACAACTGGTTATAAGATTTTTTATACCAAAGTTTCGTATAAGAATATCTCTTACTTCTATCCATGTTGGTGAGGGGCCAAGAGTTCGAACTACGTGTAAAGTTTCAACTTAAATCTTATTGATTATAATACGATGAAACACGTAGGGTTTCTCTGGTGAATCCGTTGGAAAAAACGTTAAAACCATGTCCACTTCTCTTAAGAACGAAGTAAGAGCGCATGAGTTGTCTCCTTTATATTCGCGAGTGCAATGTGCATCTTTAATAATCTCACTTATGCCGGTATTCTGCGATCAGTTTCAAGTCTCTAATAGAGAGGAATCTGTGGTGAAATCTATTTAGTTACTATTTGGTATTCTGGCGAGTTTGTCGCATCTCTAATTGAGCAATATCAGTCTCTAACTTGTTATATGCATTGCACCAAGTCATAGAAAAACAAGAGCAAAACAATGGCTGATGAAGTTGTACTATTTTACCTTATGATGAAAAAACGGGAGGATTAAGAGAGGTAATAATTTTGCAATAATGGATAATAAGGTGCATATCTTCTAGCTACATTCGCAGGCGCATCTGACTGTTTTGCGAAACAAAAAAGATCCGTTTTCATACGAAGAGAACACGTTCAGGAAGTTCTTCCGATTTCCCAAATCTTTGTGCTGGGATCTCATTAACCAACTCAAGCCGGATGACCAACAGCAAACATCGATTCCATTCGAACTTCGGGTTCATTTTAACCTTAAAGAAGCAGTATGTTTTCATGCAATCAAATTTCTATAGTTTATGTCAGTTTTATATTTTTTATGCAATGGCTCATATCAGTGTTACGTGGGAAATGCATATTTCGCGGTGATGAGCCAACCCACCATTTCCCGTTGTATCGAATATATTTGTAAATTGGTGGTGGAGCGTAAACACGGCGCAGTGCGTTTTCCGAATTCTGCTGAGGATTATAATAGAATTAAGACTGGGTAATTTGTATTCCAATTTAAGAGAAAATAAATCGCTATACAACAGTTTTATTCCAGATTTTATTCGAAATTTGGAAAAAAGGGTGTAATTGGAGCAATTGATTGCACTCATGTTGGCATAATTGCACCTGCCTTGTCAAACACAGTTGTACCGCATGATTATATGAACAGAAAAAGTTATTATAGCATTAATGTTGAAGCGGTAAGTATTATATTCAATAACTAATTAATAACTAATATTCCCAAAAGGTTTGTGACGATGAACTAATTTTCCGGCACGTGAATGCAAAGTTTCCTGGCTCATGTCATGACTCCGGTATATGGACTACTTCGCCAGCAAGGATAAAGCTAATAAGAGAACACTCTGATGGAGCTTTTAAATGGCTTTTGGGTGATTCGGGATATCCATTGGAGCCATGGCTTCTTACACCGGTGGCAAAACCTGAAACACCAAATGAACAAAATTTCAATCACCTCCTGAAAATGTGGGAGCAATCACTGAAATCCATTCGGGAGAGTATTACACTCGAGGCAGAGCAGCGCGTCAAAGGTGCATTAACACATTAGATAATTAAAATTTTACCAATATATAGTTCAATTCAATAAATAAATAAATAAACATAACAATAAAATAATGCATATATACATACAATTTAATTGCACGGAGAGTTCCGCCCAAAGCTCCTCCATTCTTTTCGGCCGCGATGGGTCGTTTTTATGCATTTTTATCTCCAGGTGAACCCGCAAAAAGTTGAGATAGCACTCTATTTGCTCCTTCGAGGTGGGCAACGCTTTATTATGATCTGTAAAAAGAATATATTATACATATACTATAATAATCATAAAATAGTGAAATTTATATTGTTTACAAATACTTATACTATGTTCGGACCGACAATTTTCGTCCATGTAAAATCTGTCAAACGAAAACACAGTTTTCGCTGAAAACTACTTGAAAACTTACGTTCCACTCATTATAATCGGTGCCCTCTCTAGTTTAATCGATTCGCAAAAATTTATTTGCAATGGCTGTAAAATATGTCAGACCAAAACCCATGTTTATTTTCGTGCCGCATATATCACTATATTCGCAATGGGTGCTCTCTTGGCCTTGCATACTTCGGTATAGAATTTTTGCATTTTGCGTCATCTTGAAAGAGCAAGAGAATCCCCATATTGATAGTTGTCAGTGAAAACTCATCGAAAACACACATTGTCGGTCCGAACGACTTACATTCCACAACATACAAATGTGTTTTCAAAATGTTTTCAATGTCGGTCCGAACATAGTATATCCTTCCTTTTCCATTATTATCAAATATAAGGATGAACACATGTGTTAATCGATAACTGTGTTGTTAAATTTTTTCATATTTACTTAACAATTGACTCAGATAAAATGCATACGTTAAGCATTTATTATAAACTATTTCAGTATTAGATTTCAATAATTGTATTGTGCAAATATTAAAAAGAAGTTTTACTGCTGAAATCTTATGAAAAAAAAAACTAATTGCATGCAATCGTTTCATACATTACGATTGTGCACTTGCACTCATCTCTAATCAGCTAAACTAAACAGCTGATTTCTGCCCTTTCTTTCACCTTACTATTTGGGGCATATTTTTGAAACTGTATCTGCTAGAATACCAAAATGAGACATCCTGACTAACAGAGTCACTAAATTACGATTGCCTCAATTAGAGATATGAGACAGACGTTACAAGCAGAATATCGGCATTAATGTAAATGTTAAAGTACCGTTATTCATTGCCATGGTATATGTAATCCTCCTATCAGAAGATGCTATAATTTTGCAATTGAACTCTAATGACAGTTCGGTTTTAACATTTGTGTATTAAGCACATGCGAAATTCACGTACTATAAATAGACGCGGGTTATTGGTGACTATTTATTTGACCAATAATCGGTCGGTGACTTTGGCACAACGTAAATTTCGTCGCAAATTGGTCGTCCCACGCCTACTGGTGAAACACTGCGACATTTAGCCGCTCTCCTCGAAGAGACTGACACAGCTCGGTGTAATGGCACATCCTGCACGTGCCATAACTGATATGTATTTCCTGGGCAACTAATCTCCCGATTTGGCGATTTGAACAGGCCAGCAGGATCGCCTGATTTGACCGCTTCAGACTTCCTTTTGTGGGGCTTGTTGAAGTCGCGGATTTTTATCAACAAGCCTCAGACTCTTGCAGCTCTTAAAGACAATATCCGTCGAGAATGTGAGGATTTATTGCCGGAAGTTCTGACCAAAGTGATTGAAAATGCTCAAATGGTAATCAACTATGGCGGTGGTCATGATATCATATTTTTGACTTGTTGTAAAAAATTTTAAAGACCAAATAAAAAAACAAATTACAGCCAAAAAACATCGGAAGGTTATTTTTGCGCCACCTTGTACATATGTATGTTTCACAAAAATAAGTTTTGGCGGGAAATCGGTGGCTTCTTTTGGTTTTACCAATACTTGATTACGGGACTCTTTTAGTTTATTTTATTTCATTCTGTCTTTTTTCTATTTCTCTGCTTTCACATTTTCACACTTATAACTGATGGAGATGCCCAAAAATCGTGTTCTAGTGTTTTTTTAGCGATAAAATGCGATCATTTTTCTTTACATTTAAATCCGCATACTTTATGGTTTTTATTTTTCAAAAATAGCTAGTCTCACTGCATATACAGGGTGGGCCATATAAATTTTTAAATTTAAAATGCCAATAAAAAAAAGGATGGATATTTTTCAAAGATCTAACATTTATTTAAAAGGTTGTTTTATGAAATTTATTTGTGGAAAACAATTTCGGACAAATAACCACCACGGCTGAATTTACAGTAGCTTATCCGATCCACCCAATTTTGGAGTAATTTCTCGATGGTTTCAGGTCTTATGGCAGCTACAGCAGCTTGAATCTCGTACTTTAGATATTGAATTGTTTCTGGATGGTTTGCGTAACATTCATCTTTAACAGCTCCTCACAGAAAATAGTCCAACGGAGTTAAATCACAGCTTCTGGGAGGCCAATTCACAGCACCACTTTTGCTGATTATGCGATTTTCGAAGATAGGGCGTAAAAGATTTAGTGTAGCGTTTGCTGTATGGCATATAGCGCCGTCCTGCTGAAACCAAATGTTGTCCAAGTCTTCCTCTTCCATTTGCTTGAAGAAAAATTTGGTTAACATTGCACGATATTGCTCACCATTGATGGTTACGGCGGTTGCTTCTTCATTTTCGAAGAAAAATGGGCCGATGATTCCACCAGATCAAAATCCGCACCATACAGTGATTCGTGCTAGGTGCATTGGCTCCTCGACGATTACGTGCGGGTTTTCTGTGCCCCAAATGGGACAATTCTGCTTGTTAACGTAACCATCGAGGTGGAAATGAGCCTCGTTCGAAGAGATGATTTTTCGGCAAAATTGACCATCCACTTTACTCACCACTTTGGAAAAAAGTATTTAATATTTCCCAGTTTTCTTCTAGTGAATAGCGACCCATTTCGTAAATTTAAGACTTTTTACTGAATATTTGTCACTTTCCGAATGGTATTTGACGTTTCCAATGTCGAATATAGATAATTTAAAACGTTAGATGGCCCACTCGTTATAACAATTAGTCATACACTTGTAATTATATTTAAATATATTTTTGTGTTTCTTTCCTTTTTCGGTTCTTTTGTTTTCGACTGCGCCAGTTATTTGTATTAAAACATCCGATTCCGAAGAGTGATGAAAACTTAATGCGTTATTGTATTTTTAGTTCGAGGGAATCGTAACAGTTATTGTAATAAGAATATAACTTAAAGAAAATAGGAAAATGTTGTCGGCAACTTAAATGTAACATGTTTACATACGTATTTAGTGTGAAGAATAATAAATTTTATATAAACGGGTTGTTAATATAGACTTAAAAAGGTATTAATAGAAAACTGACCTGTCATTATAACGTAAATATGCATATTATTACAAGTTATATTAACATAACACAAAACGCAGATGTAGGTTTATCTTTAAATCAATAAAAATATGAAATTTCTTTCTATAACTTTTGGGTCTTGCTGCTACTGTAAGCTCTTTGTAAGTTTCTGTAATATTTGTCTTAATTTTCTTGTTTCCTACACATATTCAAAAACTATCGCGATCCTTTGCCATCTCAGCCAAAATAACGACACTGATAAAGACCATATCTTTTCATTGTAGCGGATCTTCAAGACTAATATTAACTAATTAAAATAGGAAAGATTTACCAATATTTTGATATAATAAATAAAATTTTAGTCAAAACTAGGTAAATTACATCTTATGAATTTTAATAATCGAAATGTATTGGAAAATTTAACTAAAACGTACTTAAAGTAATAAATTGGATAGCATAACACGGGAACACCCTCTTGCCTTTTTTTGGCATTTGGCCGTTTTAATAGGAAACCCTAATGAAGTGCCTGGCCTTTGGCCCTGTGTCTCCCTCATTCTATGGCATTCTTAATGTAATTTATGTCATTCTATAAGCTTTCGCCTGCGTATGCATGGATGAAAATGATAGGATTTGTTACTTGTATGTTTATACAACGGGTTGGAATAGCGAATCAAAACTTTTATCACACAACCATCGGGTAAATGTAGTAGAGAAAAAAAATATTAGGGTGCAAAACCATTACATGGTCAACGAATTAACAACGGCGCGCCAGTCGTTTCTCCTTTTCGCTACGTGGCGTCAATTGGATATTCCAAGCGAAGCCAGGTCCTTCTCCACTTGGTCCTTCCAACGGAGTGGAGGTCTTCCTCTTCCTCTGCTTCCCCCGGCGGGTACTGAATCGAATACTTTCAGAGCTGGAATATTTTCGTCCATCCGGACAACATGACCTAGCCAGCGTAGCCGCTGTCTTTTAATTCGCTGAACAATGTCAATGTCGTCGTATATCTCGTACAGCTCATCGTTCCATCGAATGCGATATTCGATATCGAAAACTCGTAACGTCGACTCGTCGGTTGTTGTTATCGTCCAAGCCTCTGCACCATGTAGCAGGACGGGAATTATGAGCGACTTATAGAATTTTGCTTTTGTTTGCTTTACTTCTCAATTGCCTAATCAGTTCGAAATAGCACCTGTTGGCAAGAGTTATCCTGCGTTGGATTTCCAGGCTGACGTTATTGGTGGTGTTAAAGCTGGTTACCAAATATACAAAACTATCTACAACTTCAAGGTTATGACTGTCAACAGTGACCTGAGTGCAACGACTGTTTATTTGATGACAGGAGATATTTCGTCTTGCCCTCGTTCACTGCCAGACCCATTCGTTTGCTTGCTTGTCCAGTCTGGACAAAGCAGAACCAACGGCGCGAGTGTTGAGGCCGATGATATCAATATCATCGGCATACGCCAGCAGCGTATAAAAGATTGTACCTGCTCGATTGAGTTCTGCAGCCAGAACTATTTTCTCCAGCAGCAGATTGAAGAAGTCGCACGATAGGGAGTCGCCTTGTCTGAAACCTCGTTTGGTATCGAACGGCTCGGAGAGGTCCTTTATGATCCTGACGGAGCTTTTGGTGTTGCTCAACGTCAATTTATACAGCCGTATTAGTTTTGAGGGGATACCAAATTCAGACATCGCGGCATAGAGGCAGCTCCTTTTCGTGCTGTCGAAAGCAGCTTTGAAATCGACGAAGAGGTGGTGTGTGTCGATCCTCCTTTCACGGGTCTTTTCCAAGATTTGGCGCATGGTGAATATCTGGTCGGTTGTTGATTTGCCAGGTCTAAAGTCACACTGATAAGGTCCAATCAGCTTGTTTACTGTGGGCTTTAATCTCTCTCGCAATACGTTCGATAGAACCTTATACGTGATGTTGAGGAGGCCGTACTTATCCCACGTTAGTTGGCGAAGATTGTGGAGTCTCCCTTTTTATGGATTGGGCATAGCACACTTAAATTCCAATCGTTAAGTATACTTTACAAAGAAGCTGATGCGTGCTCCTTATCATCTCTTTGCCGCCGTGTTTGAATAGCTCGGCCGGCAATCCATCAGCCTCCGCCGCATTATGTTCTTAAGGCGGGTAATTGCTGTTCGAACTTCTTCATGGTCGGGCAATTAACGTCTGCTCCATCGTCATCGATTGGGGAATCGGGTTCGCCTTTTCCTGGCGTTGTACGTTCATTGCCAGTCAGCAGGCTTGAAAAGTGATCCCTCCATAATTTAAGTATGTTCTGGGCATCGGTGAATAGATCACCTCGGGGGGTTCTACAAGAGTATGCTCCGGTCTTGAAACCTTCTGTAAGCCGTCGCATTTTTTCGTAGAACTTTCGAGCATTACCCTTGTCAGCTTATCAAGGATTCGTGTCAATGTCAGCCTGGAAATCCAAATCTAACTCTTGCCAACAGGTGCTATTTCGGACTGAGTAGGCAATTGAGAAGTTAAGCAAACAAAAGCAAAACTCTATAAGTCGCTCATAATTCCCGTCCTGCTATATGGTGCAGAAGCTTGGACGATGACAACAACCGACGAGTCGACGTTACGAGTTTTCGATAGAAAGGTTCTGCGAAATATTTATGGTCCTTTGCGCATTGGCCACGGCGAATATCGCACTCGATGGAACGATGAGCTGTACGAGATATACGACGACATTGACATAGTTCAGCGAATGAAAAGACAGTGGCTACGCTGGCTAGGTCATGTTGTTCGGATGGACGAAAATATTCCAGCTCTGAGAGAATTCGACGCAGTACCCGCCGGGGGAAGCAGAGGAAGAGGAAGACCTCCTCTCCGTTGGAAGGACCAAGTGGAGAAGGACCTGGCTTCGCTTAGAATATCCAATTGGCGCCACGTAGCGAAAAGAAGAAACGACTCGCGCGTTGTTGCTAACTCGGCTATATTCACGTAAGCGGTGTCTAGGCCAGTAAAGACGAAGAAGAAGAACCACCAAGTAGCTGCAACTACATCGTATTCTGGCAGAGGCACTACCAACGCATTGTTATTCGTCAAGCGACGCAAATTTTTTACAAATTTTCCAAAGGTTGCATACCATGGTAACAAATAAAATTAATGTCGAAAACGTTTAAATAATTCAGGGACCTTCCACTGCTTGTTTGATAAATCTTTTATCTTTTCATGAAACCACTAATGGCGAATCAGAATCAGAATTTTTATCTGCAATTAGAAACAATTCAATAATGTATAAATATATACACATAGTGTTACATTATTTGACGATACACCAGCACATTGAAAATTGTAGTGTGTCATCTAAAAGCGTATAGAAAACACTTAGTAAACAAATAAATAGTTAATTTAGGCATAACAAAGCTATGCTTACCTGTGTAGCAAGTTCACCCAAACTCTGCGCAACCTTTTCACCAAGGTGTCTAATGCCAGCTGTAAACGCGTACTACTGTTTTTTTGTTATTATCGAAACTTAAAAAAAAATAAAAATAAAATAACACGAAGTCCAATCGCATTTTGAGATTACTAGCTGGACTCTCTAATATGCGTTTCTGTCGCGTTTGTTCTTGCTTATCCATTTTTGATATAGCACACTCTTTCACACTGAAACGCACACAAATCTAAAAGCATATGTCTTAATGTTGCATGATATATGTATAGGTATAGATCCAAAATTTTTAATAGCGCTATTAACTGCATCTTTAAGGTTTTTACCAAACTAGCCTGTGAAAATGTTAGTGCTGGTGGCACATTTGAGTTGAGATGTTTGAAGGCTTTTACTACTGATCCCATAAAGCTTGGGAGCAATTGTTCAATACCTGTCAGGAAATATGTGTGACTGCATGAGATTTCAAATATATTTACTTTATTGTTACTCTTACAAAAGAATTTTCATTTCAAAACAGAAAGTTTGAATCGGATATGGAGTACTTTTGTTAGCGTATAGCTTACCTATGTGTTATGCATAACAAAAAGTATTTGTTACCTAAATTTCTGTTAGTGTTATTATTTTGGTTAGCAGTTTGTTACCATTAATATATAAGCGTTTGCGTGTTTGTGAGCCAAGTTCAATTCTTTTAAATAATAATTTTGCTTTATTTAAATGTATACATAGTGTGTGAAGAATAATAAATTTTATAAATACGAGTTGTTAGTATAGACTTAAAAAGTTATTAATAGATAACTGACTTGTCATTTTAACGTAAATATACATATTATTACAAGTTATATTAACATAACACAAAACGCGGGTATAGGAATATCTTCAAAACAATAAAGATATGAAATTCTTTTGTATAACTTTTGGGCCTTGCTATTACTGTGAGCTCTTTGTAAGTTTCTGTAACATTTTTCTACACACATCCAAAAACTCTCGCGATCCTTTGCCATCTCAGCCAAAAAAAAAACTACACTGATAAAACCATATATTTTCATTGTACCGGATCTGCCAGATGAATTTTAATATTATATTAATATTAATTAATTAAAATAGGACAGATTATCCAATATTTTGATACAATAAATACAATTTTAATCAAAACTAGGTAAATTACATCTTCATGAATTTTAATAATCGAAATATATTGGAAAATTTAACTAAAACGTACTTAAAGTAACAAATTGGATAACATAGCACGGGAACACACTCTTGCCTTTTTTAAGGCGTTTGACCGTTTTAGTAGTAGAATATTTAGGAAACCGTAATGAAGTGCTTGGCCTTTGGCCCTGTGTCACCGTCATTCTATGGCACTCTTAATGTAATTTCTGTCATTCTATAAGCTTTCGCCTGCGTATGTATGGGTGAAAATGATAGGATTTGACAGTAGGTTTATGCAATGGGTTGGAATAGCGAAACAAAACTTTTAAGACACAACTATCGGGTAAAAAATATTAGGGTGCAAAACCATTTCACGGTGCACGAATTGCAGAATTTTCCTCTTGGTGCAACAGAACAATAACAAACGCACGCAGAAAAATATTTACAATGGCTGTAAAATATATCAGACCAGAACACTGGTTAATTTTCGTGCAACAACACGTAAAATTATAATTGCAACACTGTTTTAGCCATCATTTTACATAAAGATATATTACGTCGTTAAATTGTTAAGGATGGTAAGTTTTAAATAGATTTTATAAATTCTACTTAAATTAAAAAGATTTGTTACAGTTTTTTCTTAAGAATGAATACAGAATGTGCGCCAATTCACAATAGTCATTCTCAATAAATTGACCGAATCAGCCGTTCATATATCACTGGATTTTGCAATGGGTGCTCTCTTTCTCTTTTCTGGCTATTGCCAACTACTTTTTTTGGGAAAAATCTTAGCTATTGTGAATGAAAAAAGCATTTTAACTGGCAATGCTTCTAGTCCAATATACAAGCTATGATAGCTTATTAGCCCTGACAGACGACAGCGCTAATATGCATTAGCAGGCTTAATTTACATTTATTTACGCATTTGACCCATGTCAATTCAAGTTTGTAATGCACAAGAATTTCGCGCATTTACCAAATTTTAGTAGGCAACATTGGTTAAAAATTACAAATTTTTGCTATTGTGAATGGTGATTGACAGAAGGAAGAAGATTAAAAAAAGAAAAAGATTCAAAGAAAGCGTTAGATATTTTTATATTACAGATTCAAAAAAAGCGTTAGAGATTTTTATATTAAAGATTCAAAGAAAGCTTTAGATATTTTTATATTTATTATTGATATTAATAAAATATTATTAAAACGTTAAAGGTAAGCTGTTTTGTTTCAGTATATTTATAAAAACTAATTTTAATATTTTTAGATGGAGGTGAACAAAGACAGAACAATGTGGAGAAATACCGACGAAGTTGTTCTAAAAGATTTGTGGCGGGAACGAGCCGGAGACTTGCGACGTGCCAAACGTAATTTGCACATCTATGCCGACATATCGGCGCAAATGGCTTTTAAATTTACACCAAAAGAAGTGCATATTTAAATACGCAATCTTACACAAAAATATAGGTATACTTTCTAACCACATAACCTTGTTAACATTATTAACTTTTGTTAAATTGCAGAGAGGAAAGGAAAAAAGTTGGACCCTCGGGGGGCATCCATCCATCGGTCCATCAAATTATTGGTCTGACAGCAGCCAATACGGCTGAAGTACAGGGTAGGCCATTTAAAGTTGACCCATCTGGCAACGCTGTAACTTTTAACAGCGCTGACAAATCGGCTAATGTCATACCGCGTTAGAAGCGTCATTCGAAGACAATTTATACCATGGAACAGTACACTCCAAAAGAACGCGCTGAAATTGTTCAGCTTTATATTCAAAATAACTTTTCAATTGTGTTAACTCAACGTGCGTTTCGCAAAAAAAATAAAGTGAAAAGTGCTCCAGTTAAGAACACAATTAAGTCTTTATACGCAAAATTTGTGAACACCGGTAATCTCAGTAATGCCAGTCATGCATCCAGACAACGCACAAGACGTTCTGATGAAAATATCGAAGCTGTACGAGCAAGTATTGAGGAGACTCCATCGACATCGAGTTATCGCCGCTCTCAGGAATTAGACATCTCTCGCACCACTCTCCGACGCATAATTCATAAAGATTTGAAGATGTTTCCATATAAAATTCAAATGGCACAAAAACTAAACCCAGCTGATTATCCGCGACGCCTTAATTTTGGCAAATGGGCCATCGAAATGGCTGAAAACGAACTTGACTTTTGGCGAAAACTCATCATGTCAGACGAGGCACATTTCTCGTTGAATGGAGGCGTAAACAAGCAAAATTGCCGATTTTATGCCACCGAAAATCCTCAATTAATTGAAGAACAGCCTCTTTACGACCAAAAAGTAACAGTTTGGTGCGGTGTTTGCGCGAATATGATCATCGGACCGTATTTTTTCGAAGACGATGATGGAGCCACGACAACAGTCAATGGTGAGCGTTATCGAGCCATGATAACGGATTTTGTGATACCCATTATTCGCGAAAATGACATGGATAACTTCTGGTTTCAACAGGACGGGGCTACATGCCATACAGCTCGACCAACAATCAATTTATTGCGACCATTTTTCCCCGGGCGATTGATATCGAAAAATGGTGATGTTGACTGGCCACCGAGATCACCAGATTTGACGCCACCAGACTTTTATTTGTGGGGTTATTTGAAATCCAAGGTATACGCTAATAAGCCAAAGACCTTAGCTCAACTGAAAGCCAACATTCGACGTGAAACATCCGCCATATCATCCGAAACATTGGCCAAAGTCATGGAAAATGTCGAAAAAAGAGTGCATTTAGCTGTCAAAGCTAAAGGTGCCCATTTACGCGATCTAATTTTTAAATATTAGCTGAAACAAATCCCCTTGGACCAAAATAAATTATTTTTGAAATGAACAAAAAACATTGTTTTCTTTTGTTCTTTTTTTTTAGAAACAAATGGGTCAACTTTAAATGACCTACCCTGTATATGAGTTGTTTACTGTGGTAAGCTGAGTTTTACACGTTTATTATTAAAATAATTTAAAACATATCGATTTCAATATTACTTTCGTTCCAGTCAT